>OZ026850.1:2254641-3506027 GCA_964023205.1 Lutraria lutraria
TTGTTTAGTTTGTTTGTTTCTTTCATCGGGCTTAACGCCATTTTTAACATTATTTCAGTCATATCGTGGCGGGCAGTTATCCTAACCAGCTTTCCTGGATTTCATTCAGGCCTTAACCAGTACTAACCACACTCTATCCGTAAGTTTCTGGCAAGCTCTCCCACATAATTCAGAGATGGAGCGGAGGGCAATTATAACTTGTTAAGATGGTCCCATTTTAACGAACACTTAATTTTCGATATTTATTTTGTATTTCAACTCGTTAACGAAGCCTCTTTGATAATATTAAATAGACCGACTTTTGTGATCTTAAAGATGGTCATCCAATCGGTGTTGCATTGTAACGTCTTTTAAATTTTCTTCTAACAGGTTCCATTAAAATTCTTTAATTGTCAGGAGCGATGTTTTGATGAATCATAAATTTTCTCGAAGTGGTGATGACTTTACTCAGTACGTTAACGTCATTCTATATAATGTGTCAAATAATAACATTCCTAACTGCACGAAATACACGTGTAACCTGTCAATGTACGTGCTTTCTTTCCACAACCATGTAGGTAAAATATATGAGTCCATGGGGTCTCGGACATGTATATTCATGTACTAACTAGTTAAAATTATTGCTTACACGAGCAATTAATGTAAAAACCGAACAGAAAATCACTCATTGCACACTGGCGCTTTCGACCCTGGACAGAGCAGGTAAATAATTATTCTTCACTCGATTTCGAAAATAATAAATTATTTTTAGAAAAAAAAACCTGCAAAATAGTGTCATTAATAAATTTATGGCTGTAACTCGTTTTAAAGACATAAATGCGTTTATCTGTTGATCTTTTTAAATAATCATACAACATTTGGTATTGTTTAAGATTAAATTTTTTTTAAAACATTGGTATTCGTATTTTTTTTTTTGACAAATATTGTTAGGCTCTGCGTGGACATTCTCCTACTTCGTTTGCTCTAATTTTGGTACGTGTCCCTTAAATAATTAAAATAACTAATTTCGATGCACAGTCTTTACTTCTGAAGTTGTTAGTAAGAATAAAATATTTTTTTTCCAGAAAATGTTGTCACAATCGATAGTTCTATTGTTGGTCCTCGTGTCGAAGTCAAGCCAACATGAAAAAGGTATATGATATAAATTTACATTTCTCCGAGTATTGAGTTGAAATTCAAATTGGTAGATAATATTGGATAAAGAAAACATGTATGTTCCGGCATTTTGTCGGTGGCTGAAGGATTTTGACTGCGCAAATTTGCAGTCGTGATAAAAGAACTTCCTACCAGACAACCGCCTTTTGAGGTTATTTTAAAACCAGTAAAGCTAGTCCCTGTAATTTCGCTTACTTTATATCGTCTTTCATAAAAAACCTTATGTAATAGGGATTTCAAACTTAAAACTACCTTTCTATTACAACCATTTATTTTCAGACCTGATTTTAATACCATTGTATATAAAAACTTGACATAGAGACTTGTAGAGGATTAGGTTTTATATCGTTTTACAGTGTGTTGGTATTTAACTGAATTCCTGTGGAAAAAACAGGCATAAAAATGAATAAAGATAAAAACTTTTTTTTCATATCTGCGTCTTTTTTAGTTACATATTTTTTATGAATTCATGGAAGTTTGTAATGAGGGAGGTAAAACAAGAATAAATCTAAATTGCGTTCATTTTTTCAGGAGACAGGGATCGGATACGGGACGTATTCGCTTCTGGTGGTACCGGTGGAATTGTAGACCCAGGATTTGGTGCGGGCGGGACGGGTGGCATTGTAGATCCAGGATTTGGTGCGGGTGGGACGGGTGGAATTGTAGACCCGGGATTTGGTCGTGGTGGAAAAGGAGGACTTATGGATCCTGGTTTTGGTGCAGGTGGGTCGGGTGGAATTGTAGACCCGGGATTTGGTGCGGGTGGGTCGGGTGGAATTGTAGACCCGGGGTTTGGTGCGGGTGGGTTGGGTGGAATTGTAGACCCGGGGTTTGGTGCGGGTAGGTCGGGTGGAATTGTAGACCCGGGGTTTGGTGCGGGTGGGTCGGGTGGTATTGTAGACCCGGGATTTGGTGCGGGTGGGTCGGGTGGAATTGTAGACCCGGGGTTTGGTGCGGGTGGGTCGGGTGGTATTGTAGACCCGGGATTTAGTTCAGGAGGATCGGACAGATTTAACGATATTGGAATAAGTTCTGTCGGTGGCAAAGGTGGAGGAGGATTCGGTATGGGCGGGGCTGGAGGCGTCCCCGTATCCACGGGCAACGACTTTGGAATGAACACAGGAAATAGAGGATTTGTCAACTCCGGACAAGGTAAGATCTCGCCCTTAAATATTAATTATTACTATATCTGTGACGTCAGAGGAACCATTGTAACCGGAAAATAATTTTTTTTCAAATTTAGATCTATTTTTAGAGAAAATTTTCAAAAATGCTCGACTCTCCTTTCGACGATTATCAATATTTGGAAATATTCTTCAATAAACAATCCATACCGGAAGTCATTAGAGACACTATATGGTAGTTTATTGTCAATTACAGCTATTTTTAATTGTTAAAAATATTTCTTAATAAAAGTCATCTGTCTTTTCGGCACAAGTAAAAAAACTAGTTAATTAGCACTAACCAGTCCTATGAGCAAAACCAGCAAAAAAACCCGAATTAAACAAATTATTTGCTCGCCGTGATTATCAACAATAAAATTGTTTTAAAAGTGGACATTTCCAGTTTTTCATCTCTGGAGTGACTTTCTGTTACAGATTTCGGTCTGAACGGTGGGTTTAATGGACTACTGAACGGAAACGATGGTTTTGTAAATGGTAGGGGGTTCGAAAACGGCGCAGGTGGACTGGGTGGAGGATTCATCAATGATGGTGTAGGTATGAACACCGGTGGAAATATGGGCGGAGCTATAATGAACAGTCGCAATGGCGGTTTCGTAGACTCTGGAATTGGCGGGAATGTGGGCGTGAATAATGGTTTCGATGGAGGTTTTGCTGGGCAAGGTGGTACAAATGGCGGTATGCACGGTGGATACATCGGCGGGAGTAACAGAATGGGGGACGATATTGGACCGTACAATGGAGCAAAACTCCGCGGCTTTAGCAGCGATGGTCCATCAGTTAATGGCGGTGTGGGTGGTCCGACGATTACCCAAGGTCCCGCCAGAGTGGCCGCTGTTGGTTCCCATGATAGGATGGTAGGAATGGGCAAAGGTTACACGAAGCATAGAACCCATATTACGACTGTGGTACGACCAGTTGTGAGACCTGTCATTCGTCCAGTCGTCCGACCGGTCATACAAAGAGTAAGTACGGAAATTAATTCACGTCAAGCAAATCATTTCTTGAGTTAAGGTAAAGAAAACACAGCGCAACCTCTCCAAAACAACACCATTTCAATCTGGGAGAAGCAGACTACGCTGTTGGAGAGGTTGTTGCTCTAGAAAGTTTAATTTATAAAATCATACTGTTGTTGCAGAGAGGTTTTTGCTCAAGAGAGGGCCGCTCTTGAGAGGTTGCACTGTGCTTTATACTGCTAAACATACATTTTAAGACTAGAGAGTCTAACTTTATGGTGTTCACAATTCAAAATTAATATACAACCTGGGAATTAAAAAAATGCTTTATAAGCAATTGATTTCTGTTCATACGCAATAATGAACTTCTACTAAATCGTCGCCTGATTCTTAAAGTGCTCTATCTATTTTTTTTTCAATAAAACAAATTTTTATATCACCTAGTGCTTTACATGTTCGTGACTGGAAAATATGAATTATGACGTCATTGACGTTTCGCTCCATCTCCTAGCGAAATATAAGCCTGTAAAACTCTGGGAGAGATTGTCTCAAAATTTAGAAAATGGCAGAGCATCGCTCCTTTGAGGCGACGGTATGTTTATGATAAAACGCTACCCGATTTTGTCGTTTCAAGGGCTCAGTAATAATTTGATGTATTTAAAAAGTGCCGGCGAAAACATAATTCTAGGTCTTTAATGAGGGTTTAATATTGTTAAAGTATTAAGACATCGAATTTAATTTTAGAATATGAACAAAAAAAAAAATACCAGTTAAATCTAGAGCGTAGAAGTAGAACCTTTCTAATTCGAGCTTATTTGGACCGATAAAAATGGTCGGAGTGGAGATGTTTTCGGATAAGAAAGATTCCGGATTACAAAGCCTTATTAGTATTAAATAAATAATGGAGAGGAATTTATATAAGTTATCCTTGTTTTCCAATCATTAATATCATATTTTTGTACAATCATTATCCATGCTTGTTTGTGAGTTTGTTTGAAAATAGAATTGAAATTAAGTTTAAACCAAATAAATAATAAAAAAATCGGGACCAGCTGACGTGTTCGATTAAGAGGGGATTTCGGATTGGCAAGGTTCGGTCTAGGAGTGTTCGATTGTTACTTATTCTGTTTTATTCTTTTCAATTTCAGGTTGTTAGGCCAGTTATCCAGCGCCCAGTGATACGTCGAGTTGTTCGTCCAGTTTATCGTCCGATAATTAATAGAGTCGTCCGTCCGATAATCAAGCGTCCGATTATAAACCGAGTCGTACGTCCGATAGTAAATCGAATCGTACGTCCGATTATTCGTCGTGTAGTCCGACCGATGATACGTCCTGGAAGCGGCTTGGCTGGCTTAGGTGGATTAGGTCGCAATTCATATCCGAATTCGGGTATTGGCGGGATACTGTCTAGAATGCGGAAGCCACGAAAACCAAAGCGCACCAAATATTATTGATGATAACTGTATTAGGCGTCTGAAGACACATTTTGTTATTTGTTATCGGGAAATAATCGATGCTTCTTGTTGTTTTTAAAGGCTATGCTGGCCATTGTTTAACTTCTTCAAAAGAGTTTATTTTAGATATTTAGTTTTTAACGTTTGATACAAAGGGACGCAACTCCACATTTACATCGGGATACTCATAAGGACGAAAACTTAAAAATTCTCTAAATTGGTAAAATATCCTTTTTGAATGTTTATCTTTTTATATAGATATCATGATATAAAATGACCGCAAAATAATGGCCACCTGTCAATAAAGGATGATCTCTGTTCACAGATTTGAGTATATTTACTATAATAGTTTGACATATTTAGTTGTCATACTATTTTCAATTTTTTATGTAGACTAGAATGTTTTCTTTTTTTGTTTTCATTTTTATCTTTATATTTTTCTCATACTTTTAGATGTAGATAGTTATAAATCATGTTTACCTAGTAAATATCATGTATAGTAAAACCTGTTTATCATGATCGCCTCGGTATCTCACCATGGTAACCAAATTAAACGGTCTTTTATTAGGGCGGTTTTATGGCAAAATTGTAAAAAAAGGAAGAAATAGAGGACCAGTCTAAACATAAATTATCGTTTAATGAGATGATTTTTGTATTAAAGTGGACACTTTACACGAGGTTTTGCTGTACATGTATCTATAGTGAATCATTGTATTAGAGTAGAATAGAATAGAAAGCATTTTATTCTGTCTTATTCATTGTCAATTTTTTCATTTTATTCATACTGTTTGACAAAAACAGGTTTTATTCCCGGTACATTTGATACAAAAACAAAATTAATGACGCTTTGGGGCGAGTGGTTGAGAGTTCGAACCCACTACGAACCTACGTACCTTTTTAATACGTTACTGTTTCATTTATTATACGATATTCATCTTTTACATAAATATTTGAGGGCTTATTTGTATATACACCAATTTGCAACTTATTTAGCGTTGTTGTTTTTTACAAATGTGGGCGTGCTTTTTGTGTACTTCCCGCCCCCTAAAACACTGATCTTTAAAACCCTTTTTTCAAACGTCTGGTTTTCCGTGTTTCCGCAAACATTACTACTCCTTTAATCTTTTCTCAGAAACGTCAACAGCGGAAAATAACGTGTCAAAATAATGCATCGTTGTGGTTTGTTATAAATGTTGTAAGATTGATCACGTGACTTGCGCAAGTCTGCCTTTCTGTTTAGTATTCCTTTGTGCTGATTTGGTGACGTGATGGCCAGTGTAAGGTTTACGTGGTGTCTATGTGGTACTGTGGAATCATTAATTTTCGTTGGGGATTTAATTTCGTGGATTACGTGGATCGACTCATCCACGAAATTAAATCCCCACGAATTCAAATACGGAGATGAGGCATTTCTTTTCAAAAATCAAAATCCACGAATTCATGTCCCCAAGATATCGCCATTTTAGTAAAAACCACGAAAATTGAACCCAACGAAAATTAATGATTCCACAGTATTCTTTTGATATATCATAAGGATATGAATTCATTTACTTTTAAAATACACAGTACAGCTTCTCCAGAACGGCCCTCCCTTGAGCAAGAACCGCCCCTCAACAACAACTTGCTTTTCCCCACTATACGACTGAAGTATAAATTTAACCTCTCTAAAGCAACAACCTGTCAACAACATATTTTTGCTTCTCCCAAATGTTACAGGGTACGTGTTGAATTGAGGGGTTACACTGTAGAGTCAAACCTGTGAAGAAAGGTCACCCTTGTGAAAGAGATAAGGTGTTGTCAGGGTGATCTTTATTCGGAGGTGACGACTAAAACAGGTTTACTGTACAACGCAACTTTTACGAAATAACGTCCTTTAGGAGCAGAGTAATTACGTTGTTGTTGAGAGGTTGTTGCTCAAGATACGTTAAAGTCCCATTAGCTTTTTGCTATAGAAAAAAATGTGCAAAAAACATTTAGTTGCTGATATTATCCAAAGATAATTATAACCGACGAAACAAGCCCTTTTTCTTCTAAAAACACTCATTTCACTGTGATTTTTGCTTCAAGTAGTAAACTTGAAATATGTAGAGCGCATGACGTCACTTTACGGGAAAAACAGCTGTTCTATAAATACTATTTATTTCAATGATATTGAAAAAAATACGATATTGGTTTTGGAAACATTTTTTCTTGCTATAGAGTATGCGCGGGAGGAAAATACACAGGATTCCTCTGTTATAGAACAAACAGAAGCTATTACGACCAATAAGTTATGGGACTTTAATCTTGCAGGTGGAAAAAATCAAGTTTTTGTTGAAGGGAGGTTGTTGCTCGAGAGAGGACCGGTCTGGAGATGTTGTACCGTGCATCAAAATGAACGATTGAACAGTGACCTCTAGCACGTTAATGGGTTTAAGATGTTCATGTAATATAGTTTGTAGATCTTCATGTTTACAAACGTGAACTCATATATTTTCCTGGGTCGTGTTGACATATGAGCGGCCTCGGTTCTTTCATATTGTACTAATTGGAAATTATTGTCCTAGTGACTGACAGTAATTAATATTGTAATGACACAGTAACTACCATAATTTATCAAACAATGCTTTAGTTGATGTACCAGTTAATGGACATCTTTACGTCTTTTTCGCATGACTGCTTCCACATTAAAAGCGTAAATGGTATGCTGGGCAAAAAAAGCGTTGAAAAATAAGTTTTCTCCCTTTGCAAAAAAAATCAACTCTACTTTTAAACTGGTGCCCCTTCCATGTTGCAGTTCTCTGTACAGTCAGACTTAACAGGAACCAGTTTACTCTACATTATATTATTGAAAAGAAGTCATGAAAGACTAGTTTGAATTATTTTTTAATTAATACAGAAGACGGTGCAAAACTGAATTTATAATACTATTTCATACGCTAACAGATAGCGGAGATTTTCAGAATCAATAAATCCAACCGGAAATAAGTTAAAAATTTTCTCTGATTCCTAGTAAATCTCGCCAGGCTGCTTTGCATAATAGGTCTTCGGAGTATGGTCCGAGCCCCGGGCGTTACCCACTTTATCTGTGACAATTTGGTTTAAATTTCGAATGGGTCCGAATACATCCTAGGATCAGAAAAATACAATGTATCTGAATGGAAATACATAGTTCCCACATCTACAATACTTACCTCCCTTGGCGGCCGTCTTGTTTGGCAACTTCAACATGAAGTGATAGATGATATTTATATTCCTGTTTTGATAATTCTAAATATTAGATATTCATATGTGACAACTACATTTTCTTAATCCTGAAGTGATTATGGTCTTAACAACTTCATGATTAAGTTATCTTTTATAAAATGAGTTGTTTAATAACCATTTTTCATATTTTTTCTATTAAGTGAATAAGAATTTTGCAAATCAAGATGGCCGCCAAGGGAGGTAAATATTGTCCACATAATTTATGGAAGGTAAATGGTTTTACCCAGGAGTAGGCGTGGAGTCCTTCAATCCATGAAGCGGGTACATGTGTTTGTTTGCATTGGGTTTTACGCCCCTTTTCAACAGTCAGAGTCATACGAGGCGGACATTTCATCTTACCATCATTCCTGGAAAGAACAAGTACATAACTCTTATCCTGCGTAAGCAACTGTCTACTTCCTCTCATAAAGAGACATGGTCAATAGCGGAGCTTGAACCCGCGACCCTCTATCAGTGAGAGATTACAGTGATTTGAAGTCAGCTATCTTAACCACACGACCACTGAGGTCATGATATACTCGTTAAATGACACTGGCTGTCGGCGAGACATTTAATACTAGTGAAAGAAGATAATTATAAAAAAAATAGTAAGTACAAATGTACTTCCTTTTGTTGATTCTGACTTGGATTTGCTTGGTTAAGAACACAATTATCGAAAGTGAGTCCTGACGTATATATTTGCGTGTTGCCATGTAAACTATTACAAAATATTTGCCGTTTTAATATCACATATTGCATTAAAAACATAAAATGTTTCATTCTGAAGAAACGGATGCATCGAAAGTTCATTTTATTCAAATTTATATATTTTATTTCAAAGGTAAAACCAAAAAATAATGATGGTATTAAAATTTGTTATTGCGTAGATTTATTGTACTGATTTAAATTTTCACGAAATGTTGCCGAAAAAACATTTAACTAAGACTTCAGGGAATCCGAACTTATCTTAATACGTCGAAGGAAAACTCGCAGAATTATATTACCGCAAATAAAGACGTTTGTAAAAGAGCAATCTATATTATATGACTGTGTTTTCTGGCATGTAAATGACTAGGTAGTAAACTTGAATTGTGATATTTAATTGTATTTTGTTTTATTAACGAGGGTCCGGAATATATTTATTCGAAGCCGTTGCATATCTACAATAATTACCATATATCTTAATAGATTGTTCGCTTTTGCACTAAATGTAATTTACCCGTTTTAAATGTATTCCCAGCCAAACGCTAAACTTATTATCTCAAAACAGAGCGAGCAGAATTTGGAAACATTTATCATTTTTATAGGATTCCATGATAGAAAATGATTTAAAACGAGATTTAAAAAAACAATGACATTTCTTTAGTTATCTTCCCTTCAACAAGGGAAACAACTCTAACCATTTTTGTCGTAAAATAAATTATAGTATCCAAGGTAACTATCAAAAATATAATCACAATATAGGGCAATACTGTTTTTGTAATATTAACTTTTTTGTGTAGCATGCAGCAGACACTTCAGATAATTGGAAGTTAGGATCCCGATACCTTAAGTGGTCTTTCAGCGAAATTCTCATAAAAAATATTACATGTAGTATGCGTCCTTAAATCATCTCGTACCAAGATGTTTCGTATCTCTATCGGAGTGCGCTACAAATCGCAAATAATAATCAATAATTTAGACCGAAAAATGTGTATCCAGTTTCCGCTGATATCGCTTTTCCCAAAAACATATTGGGACTACCTTTTTTACTCAAATGTTTATTTTAGTTTCAATGAAATAATCGGCAAGATATGAAAAAACATAGAACGAAAGACCGTCAGTATCCGAGAATAAACTTGGGACGTTCAGGTTAGCAAATGCCAGATAATATGTACAATATTTAAATATGTCAATCAATTGTGACATATCTATTTATCAAATAAGACATAATGATAATTGATAAAACATAATTCAAATATGATATCACACGTGTCCAGTTTAAGAGAGATTTACTTGAAGAATTTAGTGTCAAATCGGATAGATATATCTTGATACAGGACGCTCTATGGCGCCATGTTTTCAAAGTAATACAATTTAGTGTAAGGACATTTTGATATATAGCATTTAATTTGGCAATAATGAATTTACGAAACAGATAACGACGCTTCGTGTAAGTTTTTTTTCAAGATTCGTAAATGTCAATATTAACCTTAAAGCTCCATTAGCTTTTTGGATGTTAAAATTAAAGTAGATCTTATTTTACCTAGAAAGCCGTCTTATATTTGCAATAAAAACATTCAAAATTTTATTTTTTAATCACGGAGTTCATATCGAAATATAGCACAGTATTATATATTCAATGATATTGCAAAAAATAAGGAGAAGCATTTGGCAACATTTTAAAGAAATGTGGCTAAAGAAACATTATGTAAATATTGTTTTAGAGCAAATAATATACTGTTCTTACTATCATTTTACCTATTGTTCAGAATTACTAAATTCTAATGGGCCTTTAACTACTTTTAAGCTCAAATATTCATTGTTTAGGTGAAAAACAAGTGTTTATGGTTACCCGATCTTCCGGTTTTTTCCGCGACCCCATAATTTTCATTAGGCCCGAGGACCGGTACATTCTCACATGTTCACCTTTCCGCGCGCTTTCAAAATTGTAGTTTGTTTAAATAATAAAAAAATCTCGACCTAAATGTTTTATTTTTAATGAGCATGTAACCAGAAATAAACAATCCATTTTTACGTCTTAGTGGCATATTTTGAAGATTTTTTTCCAACTTCATGCCCTATTAATTAAATGTAATATTTTTTGAACATTTAAAGTTACGATTACAGGATGTTTGCTATTAGATTTATTTTTCGAAAAAAAAATCAAAATGTCATCGAGCGCCGTTATTATGATAAAAAAGTTTTGTAATGCGGATCTAAAATTGAATCTCTTAACCTTAATTACAGGGGTATTCGCTGTTCCGACTATTAAACTGTAGATGAATTCGTTTGGATGCAAAATTGATGTACAAAGTAATAAAAATACGGAGAAAAATGACAATCAACTAAATGTAATTTCCGTAAGCTGCGTGATGAAAATTGCAATTCTCTGCAATATGACGTCATTTTACAAAATAATTTCGATCAAACTGTAGGGCCAATTTTATTATTTAGGATGTGTTTTTTTAAAGTTTCCGGTCTGACATTAAGCAGGGCACGGTCATAGAAAATAGAAATTAAGAGAAGTCCAAGTTTAAAATAAGAATAAAATAAGGTATTTCTTAAGATATGGTTGGTTTGCAGGCGGTCACACGACCGACTGGCTTCATTCCCCAACTCAAAATATTTTTGGGTGATCGATGGTCGAGAGGTAACGCGCTGGATTACTAAACGAAAGGTCGCGGATTCGACTCTCACTGACGTTTTTCCAGAGCCCCCATCCCAACTACAATGCCAAGTATTGTGTCTATAAAATATCAGAAAAAAGGTCGAAGAACTAGGAAAAACTCTTCGAAATGATTAGGGATATAAATGCCCGGTTCTCCTGTATCTTATCTCCCAACTCATTCTGGGGTGGCTCAAAAGTCACCATAGCCGTCGAATGGGCTGTTCAACAACCTATGAAGTACACAATCTCTCAGCAATTTTGACAGAAAGCAACGAACAAGAAATGCGTTCTTCATTCAAACTTTTTGTTTATGAAAGACAACTTTATACCTACCCACAGTTAAAAGTTTTTGTCTTGTTACAGCAAGTCAATATCTTAAGATTGGCCTAAGGGAACTAATGTGCAACATCTCCAAAGCAACACCCTTTGGGAGCAGCAACATTATGTTGTTGAGAGGTTGTTGCTCTATAGGGATTGAATTAATAGTTAAATCAAGCAGTTGGAAAAAAAATTGATGTTGTTGAAGGGAGGTTGTTGCTCAAGAGAGGGCCGCTCTGGAGAGGTTGTATTGTATTGCGCTTAAATATTTTAGATTCATTTTGAAATGGACAAAATAATGGGCTCCTGAGAAACTTAAGATAAAAAGTCTGGCCTCAAAATGACCATGACTTTTATTAACCTTAAAATAAAATGAAAAAATCAGTTTGACATCCGTGCATCAAATCCACTACAAGACATTTATGAGATAAAAGATATTCCCCATTTCACATAACCTTGGATTGATGAATTCAATTAAAATTATCTATGGGGTTCCATCTTTTCATCAATAAGTGTAATGGATTTTTTGGCATTTATTTCCGAACTACGCTATAAAAACATACACAAAAAAAACTCATTGAAAACCCATGACATTTGTAGCACTCGGTAGAAATGTAGAAATGTAAATTGAAATCTTATTATAGAGTCTATTGTTTGTATTGTTTGTGTTTTAAATGATTAAATAAGCTAATTAGCTTCTACACGTGTACTTCTAGACAAACAATATAATGCACCAATCGCTAACAGTTAATCATTAAGGTCTTGGTGAAAGGGGGTGGGGATGAAGCTCCTTGGTCGAGTGGTTATTGGTCCCGACAAATTTTAAATGAAAGGAAACTGTCCATCTTGCTTGAGGATAATCGGTGGCCCTACCAAGTTGTTTTGATTTCTTTGATTTATCTATATACGTTTTTAACGATATTTCAGTTAAATACGGCGGCCGATTCACCTAAACAGTTGTACCTGGACTGTATTCTAACCTGTACTAATTTACAATTCCACAATAAGCCTGCAATGTCTCCACAAATGAAGCAAAATCGACATTTTTTGTCATATTTTCTGGTTTCAAACCCAGATGGCCAAGTTACAAGTAAAGCGCACTAACCACTGGGCCACGACCGCGGCCCTTACCCAAGTGTACATACTCGATCTGTCTCCATCATTAAAGTAAAGCAATCGCCAAAATGACATTAACTGTCGGTGCACCGTTAAAACCCTGTGAAGAAAGAAACTAATATCATAAATATTATGTCTAAGACATAAGAGGTCTACAAGGAAGTATACAGGCATAAATGTCTAAAACTAGTTATTTGTGGCCGTTAATTATGACCAAAAAAACAAAAACAAAAAAGAAACGAGACGTCAATAGATTTCAAAAGAGAGACAGGAACTACTTAGGCTAAAATACGCAGCTCCGTCTTCAATAGCCATCCGTCATCCATTCGAATCCGTAAAGCACAAGTAAAAATATTATTTCTCGATAGTGCGATTGGCCAATCAGCTGGGTTAGTTTGTTGATATCAGGTCGATATCAAATTGTTTCCACAATTTTAAGCTTTAAGCAACGTGTTCGTCGTTGCGTCATGATACGTGTTGATTTCGATGAAACCATAATTTGTCGTCGTGAGGGAATATAAAAATTCCAAGATTGGCCGATGAATTGCGACGACTTTTACCGAACTCGATACGTATTATACCGACTGCTCAAGAATGTTTCCGGGTCCACAAGGGAACTTTTCACCTTACATGCTCACGTGATAGATGCCGTTAGACTGACGATGGACAAACTTGGGAACTTCAGCTTTCCATAGACGTCATCATCTTGGTGCGCATTAATGTTAATGCGGACCAAACTTCTACATTTATCTACATCCGCAATGCACTTGTTAAATCTCATGTTGCATTGCATGTCTATGTATATTCAGGTTTCAATGAGTACTTGCAGTACTTTGATTGTATCTTGTTAGGACTACTAAGCCTCTTCCCCTGCACTTTACGGTTTTGTCATGCTGTATAAAAGTACACCGACCGCTAATTCTAGATTACCCGAGGGCAATGAATGTTAAATTGATGGTGCATTACAAAACTTTCATCTGATGCTCTAACGTCGTGTGCTTAACTACAATACGAATGCAATATCAAGTGGTTTAGTGGTTACCATGATAAGCTTCAAGCATTAACTGTATAATATATTTGTCAAACAGTAGCTATTTCTAGACAGAGTTCTGCTAAGCTAGTACAGTCAGCTTAAATGTGATTAATCAAAGCAGACAAGATGTCCACGCTGAATATTTTGGGACCGTGTGTCAATTCTGATTGACAATTGTGGTCACAATTAACCTTCGTAAAACATGATAAGCAATACCAAAAGAAATGGTTTTTGCTAGTGTAAGAATTCTTTAAAATCTCTTTTTCTGTCAAGATTGAAGCTTTTATGTTGATCTCTCTGCGCTTAGAAGAAATTCATGTAATCCAAGAGTTAGTTAAAGATTCCTCACGAGGCAAAACTGTACATAATACTTTGCATATAAAAGCATAGCATTTCCATTGTTCAGTACGACTGAACTCATGATAATACAGTATGGTTTCTAAATTTGTATTTTCTATCTAAATATGAACCTAATTTCACTTAAGAAACATTAACTCTTCTCTGTTGACTAATTCGCCACGGTTGAAAATGTCATTTGTAAGAAACGCGGGATTGCTATTTTCTAAATACATACGTAACACGTCTGATAAACCATTAAGCTTTAATTTGTTATCACAAACATGAAATGTCAAACACGGAAGTTGGTTAAAGTACAACATGTCATTTGTTTGGAATAAACTTTGCGCTGTGCTTTTAGGTAATAGTATGTTTTGTAATGTATGACAGACCAATTCACAGCTCTTCTACGGCCTAACACAAGTTCATTAAGAATAGAGTATGCAGTAGGGAATTTTCTAGACGAATTATACTTACGAGTATTAATTTATTATAGCTGTTTGCGAGTACATAGGGTAGTGTCTATTACTAGTTTGGCTAATCCTGGCCATTCGATTGGCTAATGGTGTTGACTGAATCTAAAAATAGTTGACAGGTGAATAAATTATGAAGGCATTGCCTAGATAAGTTGTTGTGTGGCTATTTGAAGTTCAATGTGGTTGTATGATAGTGCTCAGATTAATGGTGAATTTGTTAACATTTAGGGTTGATTCTGTTTGATTGATGTAGGGTATGATATTGCAATGTGCTTGTGAACTATATGCATGAATTTATTCATTTGTCAAATAATCATGATTGTCATTAATATGTGTATTACTCGATCATATCATGTAAATATTTTATACTCACCTTAATGTAGGATTGAATAAAATATACAGTCAATATCCTTTATGATAAAATCAACTTCATACAAAAAACATAAACCAATATGCTTCTTGTAATTCGTCTACTTATAACGTTTTGTTATAGTTTTTCTTGTTAAGGTTATAATTATTTTGAGGTAAAAAATTGATTCACTGGAAGAATCGTTCCTCGGGCTTAATAAAACTCTTGGGTCGTCGGGTTTAGATTGGGTTAGATTGGGTTAGATTGGGTTACTAAACAATTTTGTTACGTCTAAGGTATTTTACCATATTAACCTGTCTCATGTTTCCTTTACTTTAACTTCCAATCTCACTATTTTCAAATTTATTAACAATAATTAAATGTAAGGTATGAAGGTGGGATGACCCCGACCCCCTCATACCTATTACGGGGTGAAATAAACGGGGTTACCCTGTTGGGGCCTCAAAAAAAAAAAAAAAATAATAATAATAATAATAATTTGAAGAAAATAGTGCAGTTTAATTTTGTTGTCTACATCCGCCATGCAATTGTTGAAAAACTAGTTCCTCTTCCACGTTGCATCGCAAGCCTATGTAAGTATTTTCAGTACTTTGAATGGAATTGTTAACGGAAGCCGGATATTTCTTATTATGTCTTTCTTGACGTTCCATTGTTTTGTGTAGGAACATGAAGCTTATTTGACTGGTTTAGTTCATATTTGTGTAATCTCCACTCGGCACAGTCCATACAGTGATAATCTAGTAACATATTCCCAATGGTAACACTATTTTAGATGGATTTCGACAGATACAAAAAAGAACAGGAAATCGAGGTTTTTGAAGAATAAATAAACAAAACAAGGAAACAGAAATATGTTTAAAATTAATGAAAACATATATTACTCAATATTTGATAAGGATCACTAGCTTACAGTGATTGCTTCTTAATTTTGATGCTGGAAATGATTTTTTGTTATAAACACCCTTTGTTAACTTATGATTGGTACCATGGTTTTCTGATCCCAACATCCTGTCTGTTGTTTATTGCCAATTCGACAATTCCAGTTTTTAGGGCTGTCCGGTGAGATTTCACAAGAGAATCGGGCATCTATACCCCTACTCCCATTTGGAGCAGTTTTTCCTAGTTCTTCATCGTGCCGTAACACCGACATACACCTAACCACTTTTCTGTGAATTTATAATACAGTACATGACTCTGAAACTGGAATGGGGACACTGAAAAAGTGTCCCTGAAAATCGAAGGTGTAGTCAAATTGTCGAGGTATTACTTTGCAAGAGGTTCTATTTTTTTTTTTTTGGACGGACAGACATTTTATTCAGACTTCTTCATGGTACATCATCTACATACATAAAACAGCTTTACCAGAACACATTAAAATTCCACAGAAAATGTTCACAAAACAAAGACACGCAATTCCACTGTTCTTAGACTCTAAATCCTAAATTCCATGATAGCTCTTAAATTAAAATCATTGTAGAGAATCAGGCGATTCGGGAAATACTTATTTATAAAAGAAGTTTCAACATAAATCCTTATTAGTCGATAAACTTATAAATAACGAAGAGATACGTGATAAAATGGTATAAATGAAATTCATATGCCTCTCACTTGGATAAAATCGTATAATTGTGATGTTTGTGCCACTTTGTGCATATTTTCCACAAAACGCCGACCAAACGCCCGTGTGATATTTTGTTAAACGCTTGTTAGAAGCAATTTCAGAATTGGGATGGGGGGGGGGGGGCTTAACCAATGCCCTGCCCCCAGGTTCCAATGGGCGAAGTTTAGTAGACACATTCTATGACCAAGGCGATCATGATTCGCCTAATATACATAATGAAGGGGAACCCAGCTTCCAGAGCAGACATTAGCAATTAACATTTGACATAAATAACAGTTAGGTGCACCTCTTTTATAGACATCAGGACGTAAAGAACTTTCTGTGTCTGAATTCGCCGCATTAAGGTCCCGCGTTGTCGTTGATAATTACGTAATTATGGGTCGAATTATTTGCTTGTAATCTCTAGAGGCAATCTTATCTGTCAAGAACATCGAATAATCCTCCGATGATACTAATTACACGTACTGATATACCTTATTAACTATGTTACTGCCATTCTCAATTTATGCTTGCAATGTCTAATACAAGAATGACTTACTGAGGTGAGAAATTACTTGAATACTCAAAGAGATATTTGGTGGGTCTCACTAAGATATATTTTGAATATTGTAAAACCTTTCAATTCACGTGATCATTATTCTAAGAATTTGTTCCAAAGTGTTTTTTTTTGTTTTGTTAAATCGTGTGATGTTAGATTTGAACTCGTTAATCTGCCCATTTTGAACAAAGTTTGTAATCCTTTAAGGTCGATATAAAAATATAAGTTTAAAATGACAAAACATTTTGAACACGCTATTGTGTAGTGCAGCAAATAGTTGCATTTGAGTTTAATTGGTCGTCCTGTCATTTGCGGAGGCAAAAAGGCAAAGAAAGAAATATGGCGTGTAATTTACACAATTTTTCATAGTTTAATTCCATCTAATATGTTATCAAATGTGCTCTAAAGAGTGGGCCTTGTACAGAAATGGGCTTTGTCAAACAAGTGTCCAATTAATATACTTAAATAAAGGTCCTTGCATAGGAATTTGCCTTTACAGGTGACCATTGAATATGCTCTAGAGAAGGGTCTTTGTTTATAAATTGGTTTTGCCAAACACATGACCATTAAATAGGTTCTAAAGTGCTGCCGTTGCTCACCTGTTGGCCTTGTCAAACACATGACCATCAATTCTGGCTACCTCGTTTTCCTTTACTTAAAGTGTTCCTTTCAACAATGCAATACTTTATCAGTTTTTTACGACCACTAGATTGTTCAATGTATTCTTAGTCTTCCAAATAAGACACATTTCCGGAAGTAAATGTGTGCGTCTTGTGGATTGGAAAACGAGGCGGTAGACCGAATGGAAAATACGTGCAATGGCGCGTAAGCTAAATTGTCAATTCTAAACATACGCGCTCATACGCGCAGATAACGTATTTATGTACTCAAAGACTTTTGCAAAAGGAGAATTTACTGCATACTGTCATGAAGAATCGTCTTTAATTGATCAGAGAAGCATTTTTTATAATACAAGTACAACATAACTGTGAAGTGCTCCTGCAAGCAAGTCGCAATTCCATAACATATTACAACTACTATACACGCACTGACGCCAAACCCACATCTGCACAAAACATTCTAACACTTGGTCTGGCATTCTAATTGTTACGCACAAACCTGCATCAATAGGCTACACTTGGATGTATTGGTTCGTGGGTGCACCCTGGGTAAATAGATATAGGCAGACATTTTTTTGTTAACATTAAATTCATGCTTGTATTTAAAAACAAAAGCTAGTCTGAAGACCGAAAAATATGTTTGTCAAATTCACAAAGATTTTTTTTTTCGTAAAGCTTTTGGTGTAGCCGCAAACCAGTATGTTTTATAATATGGCCTTAATAAAAAATATAAGGATAGTAGCTTTTCACAGCGAATAAATTCAGCTGCTTTTTTGTTCTGTTTGACAATCCCCTGTGGTTATAGATGTATACATTGACAGCAACTATATGTTATAGATTCAATATAATTGTCGACCAAAAACATACTTTGCCAGATCTGACAATCCTTGTTTGTCACTTGAGCCCATGGGAAACAGCAACCGAAGTGAATTGACATACAATTTTAGTCTTGTTGAAAGATTCGCAGCAATAGTTTCCTTTTTATTGGATTGCTTGCAGGTGATTAGCACTTACGGAAATTGATGTACTTGTTGTAAGCCAATTATCTGCCAGCAATAAATCTGCAGTGTAATGATAACATTGTAATTCAAGTATTATATCCATATAGATACTGTGGAATCATTAATTTTCGTTGGGGATTTAATTTCGTGGATTTCGTGAGTCGGCTCATCAACGAAATCAAATCCCCACGAATTTAAATGCAGAGATAAGTTTTTTTTCAGAAATCAAAATCCACGAATTTATGTCCCCACGAAAAAGCCATTTTAGTAGAAACCACGAAAATTGAGCCCAACGAAAATAAATGAAAATACAGTATGTTGTTTTGACCTATCCACTCATGACTTCCAAAAATAGTTAAATACTAGAAAGAAGTAATCAATCGCTATTTTTTTGAAAGTTACTCTGCATAATTTAATTCCTTTCATGGCAGAATATGCAATCTTGAAAGAGTTATTGCCTTTGTTGAAAATATTAATGTCTGAAAATATTGCAGGGTGATCCATTATATTTTTTAATTAGTTTGATACACGTTGTTTCAGCATTATTTTCTTTATGATTTCATCACAGCGTACTGACCCTTTTCTTGTATTTTTAAAAAATTTTGCCTGCTCCTATAGAATACAATGCGATTTTAAAGGCAAATAACTCAAAGAATTGCTTCATTTCTACTAAGAAACCTATTAAAGGAGCATACCCTACAACTGACAAATATTCTGTGAAAGTGTAAAAATGTGTTAGATGTATATGTAAAACAATATATAATGGATAATTAAGGAAGAACATGGGTCATAAAATGACTAGTTTAGATACTAGCCGCAAAAAACATAACTATGAATAATAAATCACTTCCACCCAAAAATTTCCATGACTAAATGTATGTGTCACAAATACATATTTTTTATGATTTTATTTTTAATTGGATGAATTTTTGGCTGAAACTTTCTTCGTCAGCTTTTTTCTTTACAAGCTTCTAATTTATCATCATTTTGCTGTAATTCTAAATGCACCAATTTGTAGGGTATGCCCCTTTAAATGCAAAGGTTTCAAATGTCTGTCCACTCCATTTTGATGAAATAAGTTTGGTCATTATAGGTAAAATGCACGAATCAGGACAAATGCACGAAATTGCTTAGGACACAATTTATAAATCATACGACAGAAACTATTAGACACACGTTTCGTAAACTAATCGTTACTGGAAGTATTCACTTGAGTCGCCTTAAGAATGCATAAGTTACTAATATAATTTTTAACAAATAGATTAAAGCTACTGGACCTTGAAATTCTGAGACAACGACAGCAGTAAGAGTACTCATTGAAATGGCAGAGTTACTGATCAACAAAATAAAAGAAACGAATATGGGAACCGTCTCGATTCAAATACAATGTAGTATTGTTTGAGTCAGATTCGAAACTAAATGTAATTTGCTCCGATTGACTTCGTAGACAAACATTTTTATGAATGCAATTAAAATTATCTGCCTCGTGAGACCATGATCGAATCAGGCAAAGATGTAGTGATATTGCAGAGTTAATTGGTAACCGTTTTTAGATTTATTTGTCTGGGCGATTAACATTTATGGCGCTAGTACACTCAAGAACTAACCAAGATGCAATGACGTTTGCTCAGCAATTCAGTAAATCCCAATACAGCATCTTAATAAAAACATGTTTATTTGCATTTTTGACCCGCCATATTGTACAGAAGTAATTGAATGATTGATTGAAAGCGATACGGAAAGATCAGATCAAGAAAATATTTTGTTTGGATTTGAACGATGTTCATAATCCAATAAGTTAAACACATAAATAAATGTAAGGTAAGTTGCCTTACACAAATGCTAGAATGATATTTCGTAAAAACATCTGTGTGAATATATAATAAATCTCTTTGATGACACAAAGAGAGTGTATTGGAGGACTCAGTAGTTTATATATACAACATGTGTATTTATTGGCGAACGCTAGCCTCGAATCAGTGGATAAAACGTGTCAGCTATTTCTTCGATATTAGTTGCACAATTTCTACTTGTCTTAATTACGTAAATCATGAACTGGCTGTGACATCACTCAAGATAAAATCGCCGAAGTTCTTAGACAGGAGACTAATTTGATGAACTCAAAGCGATGATAACGGCTAACATGCTCATGTCAAGGTTTTAATTTCTTTTCCTTTCAATGAGTCTGAATCATATAAGGATTCTTTGCTTGCAAGCATCATTTTTGTCTCCAGAAATATCGGCTTTACTTAAGGATTTTAGAGATTTTTGAGTTTTCCATTCGTGATCACGGAACAACGGATTATTCTAAACACACCTGATTTTAGTCGCTGATGCGTAACACGAACAAAGCTTAAAGTCCAATAAGCTTATTAATTTATCGATCGTGATAGTTTCTGTTTGTCCTGTAACAGAGGAATCCGGTGTGTCCTTCCGTGCATACTTTAAAGCAAGAAAAAAATGTTTCCGAAACCACAATCGTATTTTTTTCAATATCATTGAAACAATATTATTTATAGAACAGCTGTGTTTTCCCCCAGTCTAGTCATGTTGTGCACATGTCATAAAGTGATATTACGCGCTCTATGTATTTCAAGTTTACAAAAGCAAAAATCACTGCGAAATGAGTGTTTTTAGAAGATAAAGGGCTCAATTCATCTGCAATTATCATCTTGGGATAATATCAGCATTTGCTTGTTTTTTTCATATTTCTTATAACAAAAAGCTAATAGGACTTTAACCCAGTTTTAGAATTTCCAAAACATATGACCTTTTCTTTTTCATTTTTTTATACCAGCTTGAAATGAACAATACTTTCAAATAGCTAATCTACTTTTAAATCATGTTAATCGATGCATTTGTGTCTTCTTTATAATTCTTAGTGCTAAACCAATTGAGCAATGTAGAATTCCACTAAGCCAAGCCTGGTCACGTGATCAGATCATTGAACCCTTTACTGTGGAACCTCTTTTGCAGAGATTAAACTAATAAACAAACAAATTGATCGGAGCCCATGTTGCATTCAACATTTTTTGTCAAACGGAAAAAAATGTAATAGACTTAAAATAAATAATCCGGGAACCCTTCGAGTCCGACCATTTCCCTTAGTCCTGACAAGTCTGAATTAAGGTAGCACGCGACCTTCCCCCGACGTCATGGGTCAAAAATTGACTTTTCTCCGATTGTTCTGAAATTTTGCACAATGGTAGTATAGCATGTTCTTCGATTTGTGTTCGTTTTATTTTTTCTGTTTACCGACCCGTTTCCTAGCAACGCCACGATGAATGTCAGCGGTGTAAAACCGACATTTTACATGCAAAATTGGTTCAAACATACTGGTATTGTAATTTCAGATACATCAACGTCAAGCTCTCTTTCTGCGGAATAAGCTCATATAAAGTTTAACGGAGTTTTGCCGTCATTGTTTTCCTGGAAGAACAGACATATTTTATGTCTCTCATTATGTTTTAGCTCACCTTTCATAATCGTTGCGAATAGTAATCGTTGCATAATCAGTATGCTAATGGTAATAATATTGTTTCAATTCACCGCCCGGAAGATGCCCCCAATAGATCAGATTTGATTACTTTCCATAGACGATTTATGCGCGTGTAAGTACTTCTTCGACATTTTGGTTTTTGAAAGCATCGTTTGGCTGTTTACTGCTTTGTGCAACTAGATAAGATCACGCAATTTTTCGTACCAATACCAATTTGATATGCATAGCCATAGTAAATTGTATCGTTTCACGATAAACCACAGTCGTTCACCAATGATATCATTGGTGAATAGACCTGTGTTACAATACATACTAGTATTATAGTCCATGCACTAATAAATGATCTTTTTCAATCTCATTAATTACTTCATTATTGTTCTTATCATTTCGTACTTATTTTTTTACTCCATCGTGTTTAATGCCATTCGCAGCTAGGAAATGATTAATGGTCAATTGGCTTTCGATAATAGCAAATTTTAATAATTTATTACAAAGGTGTAAAACTGATTTAATCAACTGCCTTTCCTTAAGTCGTCAATACTGGTAATAGATTTGTTTGTTTTGGGCAATTTTTCTTACTCGGATAAAAGTTCCTGTACGACAATTCTTCTGGTATGACTTTACAGAACGAAGCCGAAAATTGTATCTGTGTTTTTTTTAATTTCACAATACAATCCTTTTTTGTACACCATCATCGCTTGGCCAGTACCTTTAACTACTATAGAATAATTTTATGATACCGTTTAATAACTGTTTCGTTATGTTGAAGATAAAAAAAACAAGCTTACAAGCGAAACGAGAATTAAATCTGACCTAACTTGTATTAAAAAATTCTATTGAAAATTCTTTTTTTTTTTAAATAATACTGGAAAATATTATGTGTTTTTTCATATTGCGTGTCGACAACTAAATCCATCGATCATGTTTTTTTTGTGTATTAAAGCCCGATATTGTAGTATCCTAGAAAAAAACAAGGTACTTGCTCAACATTTTCATCAATTTTCTCTTCAATTCCATTGCATTCTCGCTAATGTAAAAGAGCCTTTTTTGCCTTTGTGTCAGTAGTTTCTGTTCTAGAATCAAAGAATTCACTGGCGTTATAAATCTTCTTTGTTGATACAATAGTCGAACATTGCCTCCTCTTTATTGACACAAAAGTTCAACATTATCTCCTGTAAATCATGTACGTATAAATATAAATTCGTAACATAATTGCTTAATTGTCCCCTATATTTTTCTATATTGTTATTACTTATCTTTAAGTGGGGTTCATTTTGGTTCCTTTCTTTTACAGATATCCAAATAAAGACAGAAACCAGTCGTGAATTTGAAAGAAAAAAAAGTTTAATTGCAAAATGTAAATATCAAGGACTTTTGCAGAAGGGCCTTGTAGAAAAATGATACTACTAAAATAGGTAGTAACTTAGCAATTTTGTTAAGTGTGTGTAATTCTATTACATTCTATGTTTCCTTATATAGGGTGTGGGTTGTGAGTATTAATGCGAAGTTGGGGTCACCCAGCTGGTGTAACCCTTTTAAATTGCATGGTTTCACGTACTTGGTTGGTTTTTGAGAAGGTAATATTTAAAAGAAGGTGATTTATTTTGGATGTTTAATGCTACATTCTTTTTTCTCTTATCTTCTTAATATTTAACTGATGATTTGCACCGTCTGAATACTGACTGTGAGTTGTTTTTGTATATCTAAGACAGGGTTCCGATCCATCTAAAACCATATGTAACAAAATAAATCGGCTGTCAATTCTTTTTCTATAGTTCAACTTAATGATTCGACAGTAATATGGCATAAATCAGTTTTATAGAGATGGACTTATAATCGAAGCTTACTGCCGAACATTGTGTAGGTCATGATTGTTGATTTATTGCCACCGTGAAGTCTTTAGGAGATTTTGCAGTATTTATCAGGAATTCTGACATTAGTTATGGATTGTTTCAGATTTGTATCATATTTGCAAATGAACGAAACAGTTTTCTTTCCCTCCATGTATTCGATCACGCTTGTAGTAATTTATATTCTGTTTGACATTACAAAACTTGTTTCTATCAAATCAGGGACACATCCACTATAATTCTAACAAATTATTGCCCTAGTGTTATGGGTCACAAATATCTCTGTCTGGTTACACTGTAATGAAAAAAAAACGCCATCGCGACAGTAAAACTTCAGAAATGTTTCATCTGCCATGATACTTGCGTGATCTAAATATTCTTTTGGCCGCAAGTTGGAATGCTTAATTAATTTTTTGTATCAATTTGGAGGTTTTTTTTACAAGAAGCACGACTGTCAGACATATTGACAAATGTGAACTTAATGTATTAGGATCCTGAATCTCAAAGAAAAAAGAAGGGAACATGTCTCAAAGGAATATCAATGATTTTTAAGGAGGCGTTATGCGAAACGTTTATAATGCGTTTGAAATTTCAACACGTGTTGCTGTTGTTTGACTGTATCTAATCTGATCATTACTCTGAACAATCATTTTCTCAAAATAGGGCGGACAGATTTTGTAAATGTTTCGAATCTTTACAGACTTCCATGATAGAAAAGTATTTACGTGATAT
Organism: Lutraria lutraria; assembly: GCA_964023205.1. Lineage (NCBI taxonomy): Eukaryota > Metazoa > Mollusca > Bivalvia > Venerida > Mactridae > Lutraria > Lutraria lutraria. Next base: position 2,279,493 of record OZ026850.1, read on the forward strand.
TTTTCAAAAACAATGACATTCCTTAGAGTTATGTTCCCTTAAAAAATGCTTTAAAGTCCATGGCAGTAACACAATATTCCAAGATTTAGGAAAGAAGAATATCCATTTCAATGCAAACTCTTGGTATAAAGATGCAATTACACGATATCAATATAATTCGACGGTCACCGTGCAATATCAGAAGAAATTGATATGTTTCTATTTTTTCAACAAGGGCAACAATTCTCACAAAAATGTGTGTCGTAAAATAGATAAAATATCTGAGGCATCTATCAAATAAATGATGATAATTGGGTTTTACTATTTTTGTAATTTTAACTTCTTTGTTTCGCATTGAGCGGATACGTCAGAATCTAGTGCTACCTCAATTTGGAATACTTTTACAAGAAGCATGACCTTCAGATATCTCGACTAATGTGAATCTTAATTACAATTCTCAAAAGAGAACTTTACATGAGCTTTAATGGTTTCCCATGATCTTCCTGAGCTCAGATAAATCATGATTTTCTATTATCTCCATAGATAAATCACATACTTGGAAACGTTATTAGAAAGTGAAATTGAAATCATGCTAAATGAACCGTGTTACTTGACTGTAAATTACAAATTGAATGAACTGTCTGATAATCCAAAATGAGAAATATTTATTCTAATTATAACCAGATAATTATACCGCTATGGTTTCGACGAATTACAGAAAACTGTTCCTCACGTATGAAACATATTTGAGGTTTCAGCAAATTTGGAGAGCTACGGATTTGGAAGCATTTACATACACGTACCAGCCATTCATTGCGAATGACTTTTCCACTGTCGCTTCGAAGTTCATTCACCCTTCAGACAACATCGCATAATAAAAATTCTATTTTTGATCACTGATAAATGCTTGTATAATCGTTCGCACAAGCAAGCCCGTCAGTTATAGAAATGTCATGATTGTCTTGAGAATGAGTGTAGCATACGTGTTGGTTTAACTTATCGCTGTCTCCGAATGCTTTCTTGCGTTTCGATAGAATCGTTAATGACAGTTGACAAACCACCTTCGTAATGGTATTGTAATCGTTGGTCATTTTATGGACATCCATTTCAGACAAGTCTGGCAAACACGCCTGAAGAAAGTTCGCTTGTACATTCATCTCTTTGCATATAGTAACCATATTTGGTCATGAATGTTATAAACCAAAACGCCAAACTAATTAGAGATATACACTTACACAAAGCGCATATAAATCGTGAAATAATAGATCAATGCAGTTGATGTTTCTTTCCTGAAAAGTCACCGATAAGGTCATTCACAGAAGTGCATGAACTTCCATAAAAAGAAATCACGTCATATAAAGTCGTATAAAACTTTGTGAACGTGTTAACAAAGCTTTAAAAAAATCCAAGGTTGGACTTTTTGTGTCTCATTTAGAAATAATACTTCGTTAAAAATGGAATGGTTTTGTTCAAACGAGAGTCTAATCTGGCTTGATAACCTAATGTCGTGCATGATAAAATTAGAAAACACTGAGCGTGATTGTCATTGTGGTATAAAATATTAGTCTGTTCAACATCATGAAAATTAATTGATTTTTCAAAAGCGCCATCTTATTCTAGTGCGTTATGTTCTACATGAACCTTGCTCCCTTATATTAGGGCGTAAACATGTTTGTTACTGGTTACATGATCACCAAAAAGGGGGAGGTCGGCGCAAGTTTTCGATTGATTTCATTTATTATAACTTTACCATTTGAACGTGTGCGGAAAAGGATACAAAGTAAGATAGATGGATGTATATTTCCTCGGACCGAGTAAAAAGTGTAGAGTCGGGAGGGGAGGGGTGGGGTATGGATAGTTTAGGCAACCGGAAACAGATAAGTTCTTACGCCTCATTGAGGAGCAGTTTATGCCGGTATATATGATACAATTGCTGTAAGATTTGTTTGGTTTAGCATTAGGTATAATTCGTGTTAAAGTGTGAAAATAAGCTAACACAGTCGGACAAGTGAAATAAATTTTACAGGAATATTCCTTATGATAATATTTTTATTGAATGACTTTCAGACGGTTATTACATTTGCCAATTATTTTTCGTCTACATTGTCTGGAATTATAGAGGGAACTTAATTTGCAGCACTTTCGTACAAATGAAAATGTATCATATTTTTATTAGGTGAATTTCGCATTCGACTAGATAGTAAATTAGGTTTTAGATCGATATAAAGAAACGTTCATACTGTTTTAATATTCGCCATAGACGCAATGGACGGCTAAGACTTTTCGGGCCGTTTTCCACGCGCTTTCTAGAGCCAAAATAGTCTCTACCAATCCTATTTTAATAAGCGTGTAACCAGAAAAAAAACAGTTCGAGGGTTCAGCGCAACACTGTCGTAACTTGTTCTTATTTCAATATGAGTTACGACACTATTGCGCTGAACCCTCGAGTTGTCTACTTGCAGCTCAAGTAAGACACTAGATGACTCGGATAAGAATCGCTTACATTTGCTTTTGAATTATAACCTGTTGGTAAACTTGGTTTGTAATTCGGCATCAAGGATCTCTCTCTTCTGTCCTCAAAAGCCATTACTCATCGTGTTCATTTTAGGTCTTAAGTTCCTGCCAGCGTTTTCCCTAAACAGTAGTTTTAGATTTTGTGTCTATTCTTACCTCGTTCTTCGGTAGCAATGGCCAACTTGTCCATATTAATTCGTTGATGATGAACGGGCCTAGACACATTATTCCACCAAATCATTACATAGAACTAATGTTGACAAACGGCTTTAGACAAAATACGCATAAATAAATAAACAAACAAGGAGACACATAAATTAGCAACCAGTCAGGTAGACAAATCAAAACAAACGATTGCTTCTAGCGGTCATGAACATCGTCATTGGCTTATTGTTTCGCCTTTTTATTGCTTTTAATAGTGGATGATTTATAACACTACAAAACACTGGACAGGAAACTGCATCACTTGAAGGGAATGGTACGTAAGTGACATATTGCATTTCCAATGTTGTATCATTATAACCCCAAATGATTGATACTTACTGAATTAATTCTGGATCACCTCTACAAGGAGAAGTATTGTTTTTATGGGCGGTTACTTACCAGCATTTAAACATAGACACACTCACAGTTATTATCCGCTCGTTTATGTAGATTGTAGACAAATAGAACTTGCAGAATTAATTCATTAAAAGCGTACCATGCAAAATATTCTAATTTACCACACATACCAAATAAACGTAAATCAACATTTACAAAAAGAGATTGCCCTCCATTACAACATTTAGAAAAATGCTTTTTGATGTCGCTGTTTATAAGCAATTACCACGCATGTATTGTCTGCTATTCTTTTGCTTTCACTGACTCTTTAATGACATTCATTTTTTTAGTTCATCTGTTTTCGAAGAAAAAGTCGAGCTTTGTGATGACTGGGTCGTCTGCGTCTGTGCTAAAACTTTAATGTAGCTAATAACTCTGAAATTCTTGATTATGCGGTGAACAGACGAGCGTTTGCACCGCTTGAGGCGCTCTTGTTAATTTTAACAAACGGAGACATTTCATGGTCAATTAATGGCATATCAATTTATTTAGATTAGAACAAAAAATGACAGTATTTGATTAAATCAAATTCAGAAGAGGGCTTCAAAGTAATTTGCAAAACATTAAATGATTTTCTTTATCGTTAATGTAAATGAACATAAAAAATGACATTGCAACAATTCAATTACACGAACTACGAAAATAAATTACATGCCATAATCGCAAATCATTGAGATAATGTTATATCGTTAACCATTCATTGCAAATCATAGGTTATATCATTGAATCACTTTTGAAAATACAAAAAAAATGTGACAATACGTATTTTGAAACCTTGGTCAAATAAGTTACTGTGGAATCATTAATTTTCGTTGGGTTCAATTTTCGTGGTTTTTACTAAAATGGCTATTTCGTGGGGACATAAATTCGTGGATTTTGATTTTTGAAAAGAAATGCCTTATCTCCGCATTTGAATTCGTGGGGATTTGATTTCGTGGATGAGGTGATCCACGAAATCCACGAAATTATTCCACAGTATGAGTCATTTAAAATGAAGATAAGAAATCAATCCTTGAAAAATACACGATGCCGTACCCCCCCCCCCCCAAATATACTACCCTACGTCACCCTTCCCCAGACCTTGTACCTACTAAGCACACAAAAGCAAGCAAAAAATGGAGAACAAGCATGATATACCGAGGGTACCACGTTGGAACCTTTTGAGGCAAAGCTAAGCAAACGTGACATATTCCTATAAATTGGATATCATGTGATGAGACAGGGTCAGAATCGGACTTGAAAAATACTTTAATTTGATTATATCCTTGAAAAGTTCTTAAAATGAGTATTTCCCTAAAAAGAAATGCACTCGAATTTCCCTTTTTCTCCTTGAAATTCTGAGATAAACGACCTTGAAAACTTGTGTCAGTCTAAAGAACGTGAAAAATATAAAACAACAAATATGGATTGAAATGTCACATTTTAAATTTAATAACTTTGGTTCCCTGCTTCCCAGCTGACACCTTGTGCTCGTATAGGACATAGATAACACGGTACGGTGTTAGACGGGTGCTAGAGAATCCTTCTACACACATGACGTCATTAAACATTGTTAGCGCACGGTGGCGCCCTTGGACGGATCATAATTCTGAGAAATGTCATATTGATTTTACTATCCATGTGTTATATTCTAGAGTATCCTTGAAAATCTGACTTTTTCCTCGAAATGTCTTTGAAAATTAGTGAATTTTGAAATGGAATTTCAGTATGAGATGTTTAAGAGAATTGCACGTGTTTTTTATTCATTGACAGCATTTACCGTAACATTCGAAAATTTTCCCGGAGGACCATGCCTAATTATTATTATGCAAATATCCCAACCGATATTACAAACTTGAAATATAATAAAATTGCAAAAATCTTACATTTGAATTACCATAAACTATGAAATCTGATTCGTTTTAAATTTTGAATTATTTTGGTCGGAATGAAGAAATGCGTATGTAAGCCGAAATTCTACAATTTAGAAAATTCTCAGAGGGTTTTGAACAGCTTAACTTACAATTTACGAAGTCGAATGTTTGATAGATACGGTATTTCCATTTCCACTCTTTCATGAATTGACCTAAAATCCGCCAAAAATTCAAATTCAAGGGCAGATAACTCAAAAAACGAATTCGTCAACCAACAATTCTTTTTCACTTAAAATCTTTCTGTTATCATATGCTACGATCCATGCAAAATTTAAAAATCATGAAAGAGTTTTCATTTTCCTATTTGTCTAGTATGTGAAAAAAACTGGAAACTGTAAAAAATGTCTTTAAAAACTGAAAACGGTAGCATTTAAATAATTTCGATGCTCTTAAATATAAAAAAACACTTAGAAATAATGCTCTCTCATTCACCCAAAACCCCATTCATCCAAAACCCTCAGCCTCCCCAAACCCCTATTCACCCAAAACGCTCAGCCACTCCAAAACCTCAATCACCCCCAAAAAAACATGCAGCACATTGATGTTTCCGGATAACTTCTGGACATCTTATTTCCATCATGCTTGACCAGTGTGCTCATTCTAACAGAGATGACCATAGCTGTTGAAAGGGCCGTTAAAAAATCGCGTTGATGGAGACGACAGCATTGCGTGCGTCGCTGTCTCTGATCCGATTTTTATATATTTCCATAATTCATTGAATATGTTCCGTGCAGACGATGGGTAATATGTATTCATTCACTGAAGGTTTGAAGCACATATTTAAATAACTCGAGAGCTAAGAAGCATTTTATCAGACAATTGCGTTATACAGGCAAACCTGTGTTAGCGTATACTTCTGAATAAAGGCCATCTTGAGAGTAAAGCCAATTTTTAAAAACGACATTAATTATCAAGAGAAAGCGACCTTCGAATTGAGACCTGGTGTCAATAATGGCCACATTTTGCCTTTACCAAGAGTGGCCTTTGTTCACAGATTTGACATTTTTGTGCAAAGAAACTGAACTTTTGTATTATTTCTAAAATTGTTGTACATGTGAGTACAATCTCTCCAGAGCGACCCTCTCTTGCGCAACAACTTCCGTGTATATATATCTAGCTTCAATGGAAACTTAAGTAGATATAACTAATATGAATTCATGAAATGGTATAGTAACATTCGCTCATGACTACATGTAATTACAAGGCATCAAAATTACCCGTGTAAAACTGATTTTATACGCCCGATTGAAAAACGGATGTTAAATGGGCAGTACTAATATTATTGGCCATTTCTTATTTAATCACTGACTTTTGCCTCTGATAAATCGATTAAATTTTCGTAGACTGATTAAAATCACTAGCGCAAATGTTTTTCCAAGACCTTATAGATCTAAGTCTATGAGTAGAGGATTGATATTCCGGACATGTTCCCTTGATAATTGCTTTTACGTACAGAAATGACGATGGTTATTCTACAGCAAGGATTTGCAGACTAAACAATTAAAGCATCGATAATTCTAACCGACATCGAACGCATACAAACAAAAATGTCTGATAGTTAATTGCAAAATAATTGGTTAGTTTATGTACTACAAAAATAAGAATCTATTTTCTACCTTAATTATTTTATCTGTCTGTTTTATTAATCCCTTTTACTGTTCCTTGTTCTGAAACTAACCAAGCTGAAATTAGCGTCGCCGAAAAAGTCTGTATGTCTCACTAACTTCTATTCAGTTTTACGTGTACTAGAATTGAGAATATTTTCACTGGTGAAACATTGTTCTACTGGCTTGTATCCCATAAATATAATTACACGAAAAGCAGTTAGATTTTGTTAAAATTTTCAGTGTTCATATATAATGCTTTCGTCGCTTGCTCGGCTTTATTGAGGAAATTGATATTCCATTATAATGATACGATTAAGCATCGGGCGCTTGAATCACAGCAGTTATCACTTGTTCGTATACCCGATCAACGCATAAAAGCATTAAAAAGCCAAGTTTTTATCTGCGTTTGGTTGTTTATGGCTCGTACTGACGTCATACTCTAGACTAAGTATAAAAATAAAACTTAATAAAATAAGGTATTGTGTTTGTAACTAACTGTTAGTTGTTGTATGACAACTACAATGGACTTTATCCAGATCCATGGCAATTTCAAGAAGAATAGCGCCAGACTTAATTAATTCAATTTTGTCAGTCCTTATCATGGTTTGATTACATTATCATATGACAATAGAATAGAAATTTTAAAGGATATACAAGAAATGCAATAACAGACAAACCTGTGTTAGCGACCACCTCTTAATAACGGTCACTCTGTGAATAAAGGCCATTCTTGAAAAACTATCATGAATCATTTGGAAAAAAATAGCCTCCGAATAAAGGCCACCTGTCTTTTATGGCCATATTTTGTCTTTCCAAAGGGCGGCCCGAGTACATAGATTTGACTATATACATACATGTTAACGTGTTAGTTTGTTCCATATTGGTCGGTGAAAGCTGTTGAAACGTAAGAGATCATCAAGACGACACGATTCATACAATTTGGTGCTCCTTATAAAAATGTGCTTCATATAAACAATGGTGGTCCTTACCATAAAATTTGTCCTAACAAAATGTTAATGAGGTGTTTCATATCCAAATTTGGTCCTAATAAAAAACTACTCCTAAAAATGAGTTAGTCATAATAATAAAATACTCATTACAATCAAGAGGTCATAATAATAAATAATCCTAACAATGATGAGGTTCTAATAATAAAATATTCCTAACAATGATGAGGTTCTAATAATAAAATGTTCCTAACAATGAGGAGGTTCTAATAATAAAATACTCCTAACAATGAGGAGGTTCTAATAATAAAATATTCCTAACAATGAGTCAGTCCTAATAATAGAAAAAATGAGGAGGTTCTAATAATAAAATATTCCTAACAATGAGGAGGTTCTAATAATAAAATATTCCTAACAATGAGGAGGTTCTAATAATGAAATATTCCTAACAATGAGGTGGTCCTTATAATAAAATATTCCTAACAATGAGGAGGTTCTAATAATAAAATACTCCTAACAATGAGGAGGTTCTAATAATAAAATATTCCTAACAATGAGTCAGTCCTAATAATAGAAAAAATGAGGAGGTTCTAATAATAAAATGTTCCTAACAATGAGGTGGTCCTTATAATAAAATGTTCCTAACAATGAGGAGGTTCTAATAATAAAATACTCCTAACAATGAGGAGGTTCTAATAATAAAATATTCCTAACAATGAGTCAGTCCTAATAATAGAAAAAATGAGGAGGTTCTAATAATAAATTGTTCCTAACAATGAGGTGGTCCTTATAATAAAATATTCCTAACAATGAGGAGGTTCTAATAATAAAATACTCCTAACAATGAGGAGGTTCTAATAATAAAATATTCCTAACAATGAGTCAGTCCTAATAATAGAAAAAATGAGGAGGTTCTAATAATAAAATGTTCCTAACAATGAGGTGGTCCTTATAATAAAATGTTCCTAACAATGAGGAGGTTCTTATAATAAAATACTCCTAACAATGAGGAGGTTCTAATAATAAAATATTCCTAACAATGAGTCAGTCCTAATAATAGAAAAAATGAGGAGGTTCTAATAATAAAATGTTCCTAACAATGAGGTGGTCCTTATAATAAAATGTTCCTAACAATGAGGAGGTTCTAATAATAAAATACTCCTAACAATGAGGAGGTTCTAATAATAAAATATTCCTAACAATGAGTCAGTCCTAATAATAGAAAAAATGAGGAGGTTCTAATAATAAAATGTTCCTAACAATGAGGTGGTCCTTATAATAAAATATTCCTAACAATGAGGAGGTTCTAATAATAAAATACTCCTAACAATGAGGAGGTTCTAATAATAAAATATTCCTAACAATGAGTCAGTCCTAATAATAGAAAAAATGAGGAGGTTCTAATAATAAAATGTTCCTAACAATGAGGTGGTCCTTATAATAAAATGTTCCTAACAATGAGGAGGTTCTTATAATAAAATACTCCTTACAATGAGTCAGTCCTAATAATAGAAAAAATGAGGAGGTTCTAATAATAAAATGTTCCTAACAATGAGGTGGTCCTTATAATAAAATGTTCCTAACAATGAGGAGGTTCTAATAATAAAATACTCCTAACAATGAGGAGGTTCTAATAATAAAATATTCCTAACAATGAGTCAGTCCTAATAATAGAAAAAATGAGGAGGTTCTAATAATAAAATGTTCCTAACAATGAGGTGGTCCTTATAATGAAATATTCCTAACAATGAGGAGGTTCTAATAATAAAATATTCCTAACAATGAGTCAGTCCTAATAATAGAAAAAATGAGGAGGTTCTAATAATAAAATGTTCCTAACAATGAGGTGGTCCTTATAATAAAATGTTCCTAACAATGAGGAGGTTCTTATAATAAAATACTCCTAACAATGAGGAGGTTCTAATAATAAAATATTCCTAACAATGAGTCAGTCCTAATAATAGAAAAAATGAGGAGGTTCTAATAATAAAATGTTCCTAACAATGAGGTGGTCCTTATAATAAAATATTCCTAACAATGAGGAGGTTCTAATAATAAAATACTCCTAACAATGAGGAGGTTCTTATAATAAAATGTTCCTAACAATGAGGAGGTTCTAATAATAAAATATTCCTAACAATGAGTCAGTCCTAATAATAGAAAAAATGAGGAGGTTCTAATAATAAAATGTTCCTAACAATGAGGAGGTTCTAACAATAAAATATTCATAACAATGAGGAGGTTCTAATAATAAAATGTTCCTAACAATGAGGAGGTTCTAATAATAAAATATTCCTAACAATGAGTCAGTCCTAATAATAGAAAAAATGAGGAGGTTCTAATAATAAAATATTCCTAACAATGAGGAGGTTCTAATGATAAAATGTTCCTAACAATGAGGTGGTTCTAATAATAAAATGTTCCTAACAATGAGGAGGTTCTAATAATTAAATATTCCTAACAATGAGTCAGTCCTAATAATAGAAAAAATGAGGAGGTTCTAATAATAAAATATTCCTTACAATGAGGAGGTTCTAATAATAAAATATTCCTAACAATGAGTCAGTCCTAATAATAGAAAAAATGAGGAGGTTCTAATAATAAAATATTCCTAACAATGAGGAGGTTCTAATAATAAAATATTCCTAACAATGTGGAGGTTCTAATAATAAAATGTTCCTAACAATGAGGTGGTTCTAATAATAAAATGTTCCTAACAATGAGGAGGTTCTTATAATAAAATATTCATAACAATGAGGAGGTTCTAATAATAAAATGTTCCTAACAATGAGGAGGTTCTAATAATAAAATATTCCTAACAATGAGTCAGTCCTAATAATAGAAAAAATGAGGAGGTTCTAATAATAAAATATTCCTAACAATGAGGAGGTTCTAATAATAAAATGTTCCTAACAATGAGGTGGTTCTAATAATAAAATGTTCCTAACAATGAGGAGGTTCTAATAATAAAATATTCCTAACAATGAGGTGGTCCTTATAATTAAATGTTCCTAACAATGAGGAGGTTCTAATAATAAAATGTTCCTAACAATGAGGAGGTTCTAATAATAAAATATTCCTAACAATGAGTCGGTCCTAATAATAGAAAAATGAGGAGGTTCTAATAATAAAATGTTCCTAACAATGAGGAGGTTCTAACAATAAAATATTCATAACAATGAGGAGGTTCTAATAATAAAATGTTCCTAACAATGAGGAGGTTCTAATAATAAAATATTCCTAACAATGAGTCAGTCCTAATAATAGAAAAAATGAGGAGGTTCTAATAATAAAATATTCCTAACAATGAGGAGGTTCTAATAATAAAATGTTCCTAACAATGAGGTGGTTCTAATAATAAAATGTTCCTAACAATGAGGAGGTTCTAATAATAAAATATTCCTAACAATGAGTCAGTCCTAATAATAGAAAAAATGAGGAGGTTCTAATAATAAAATATTCCTAACAATGAGTCAGTCCTAATAATAGAAAAAATGAGGAGGTTCTAATAATAAAATATTCCTAACAATGAGTCAGTCCTAATAATAGAAAAAATGAGGAGGTTCTAATAATAAAATATTCATAACAATGAGGAGGTTCTAATAATAAAATATTCCTTACAATGAGGAGGTTCTAATAATAGAATACTCCTAAAATGAGATGGTCCTAATAATAAAATATTTCTAACAATGAGGAGGTTCTAATAATAAAATACTCCTAAAAAAGGTGGTTCTAATAATAAACTAATCCTTACAACGAGGTGGTTCTTATTACAAAGTGGTCAATTCCCTCATGAAGATCGGTGGTTCGTTCTGGTTCTTACACACAGAGGTGGTTCTTACAATCAAATGGTTTTTACACAGAGGTGGTTCTATCAATTATGTGGTTGCTGAACGAGGTTTAACTGCACTTCATTAGGTGTGGTTCTAAAATACAAGAAATTGTATCTATAACATTGCTTTGTATAGTAAACTTTGTCTCAAGGGTATTTACGAGATTATCTTCTACAGACGAAAGGTGATTTAATAGTTCCACGTCTGATTCGACATCTTAAATACTTATATTGGCAGCTTGAAGTTTTTGGTGATGACATCAACGGATTTTACTTCCACACATGATGACGTGGAAGTGACAGACTAAAACAATCGACAGTGTCGTCAACTGTATGAAGAACGTTAATGTTTTTGACAGCCAATTCTGTTGATATGTAACTAAAAGTCCACATACATTCTGCATGTCTTGTCTGTACATCTTGTTTACATATTATCAGGATCAAGAGTGCATTAAAATTGCATGCTAGATTGCACTTCTTCGATTGGCAATAAATCAAAGCACCTGGAAGAACTATTTACATCCGGGGATGTTTGTGAAGTTTCAACTTCCTCAATTTATCAAAACTACTTAGAGCGAGGTGTATCGGCCTTGTGAAGTACGATTCCATTAATGCAAATACAAAAGTTGGTTTATCTAACAGTCGTGGTATGGCTGGCAGTCAAATATCATAATAGAACGAGCGTTTAATCAGTTAAATCATGTAACCTTAATTTCTACAGACGTTGGTTGACTTATTTACATGTTTTCCTCATCATGGCAAAATGCTTCGAGCTAATGGATCTGTTATCATGATCTGTCGTCTTGCTTTGATTTTTGAGTGTCGGTATTTCTATTTCGATTTGCATAAAAAGCTCCAAACCTTCTATTGACGACAACGATATTTCTGATTCTTCTGAGAATGTAACTGAGCGTGCGCGCTGCTTTTCAAAGCAGAAAAAACATTGATATTTACCTATAATTGATCGATAGGATAAACATCGCAAAAAAGAACATAGCATGGGTAATACTTACCATTTCACTGTTTGTTGACATTTTTTCCGCGATGTTTTCGGTTTTGACAGATCCAGAAACGGCCGAGTTGTGAAAATGACAAATACTTTCTGGGGTCGAAATCGGCAGGTTTGGTAAATCTTGAAGTGCGTATTGTGAGTAGCGGGATATTTCATGACAATTTTACAGGGCCTCCATTAATTGATTTAAAAATTAAAATGATAAAATTTGATTGCTATTCGAGACGCTTCAGTTCTGGGGCATGTCTCTTTAACACTAGAAAAGCTTTATGTCACATCACGTACATTCTGCAATGGAATACCATTTGAGAAAAGAGGAAAAGAATTAAGCACGACTTTCTTGTAACGACAACATACTATTAATGTCCCATTCATTTAACATGAAACGTTTCGTAAAGCCATGCTATTCTATTTTGCAAAAGATATTCCTTGGCAATTCTTTTTGAAATTTTGATTAAACGCTGACAAGTGCATCAAAGACTCGTCATTCAATATATCAAATACCGTACCAATCATTTACAGAGTTTGGAAGAGAACAGAGAACATGATAGGCAATTGATGACAGTTTAAAAATCCTGGATGACTCTCGCACGAATACCATGTGTTTTCGAAGGAACGGTCTCTGAGCTCAAATCTCAATTCAGTTCTCAAAGTATTACGGTTGAAAAGAAAGAGCAGAGTAATTTTAAAATATGTATTCAGATAAATTATACTGCCAGACTAATGTATCAATAACAGCATTCTTGTCTGACCACGATTAACTTATAAACATTAAAAGACAAAATATGATTTCTGAGCCCGGAGACCGATCTCAAGTTTTATAACATCGTGGTCTGGTCTCCCGGAGTATACCGCATGAGAACGGTTTGTATCGGGAGTTCCATTTCACTTAAAAGGTGTCAGACAATTTGTCCAAAAAGCATGGACACAAGTCTTTTGTCTGCAACAAAGCAAACATTTCCTCTTTTGTCAACATGTCCAAAGGTGATATTTTATTGGTCTGGGTTCTGAATTATTAACAGTTTCTTTTGTTTCTTCTCCACACACGTGGTGGGCGTCTATCGCTCCTCACTAATGAAATTTCCTCAATTCGATTTATTTGATCAGTCATGCCAGTGGAAGATTCGACTGTTGGTGTCTAATTCTGCACTGAAGCCGCTGATTATAGGTACATTTCGTATGAAATCTACGTTTGTTGCATGAATTGGTTGCCTTGCGTTTGACCGATTCGCTGCCAGACACATATTGCATACAGTATATATTGTACTACCATGCAGTTCTTAAAGTAATGTCGACTTGTACATAGTTTTAATGTAGACCCCATTTGACAAGTAACAAGTTATCCCCCGCCCGCTCTAAGGCTTTTGCTGCCGGCCACTCTGTGACGTTTCCTTCCTGTGAATCTACAGTGTCCTCATTTCTCTACCATTCTGTGCGTTTGGGTATTTGGTTTTGGAGTTTGGGGTTCGTAGGATACGGGTTTGTGTGTTTTGGGTTTTGTGTCAGGAGATATTTTTCAGGAAGGGGATATTTATGTGTGTTGTTTTTTTCATGAAAGCCTTTCTTATCTATCTTCGTAATCATTCTCTACTTAGGTTGAAATATACAGATAAAAAAGCATGGTGATTCATTTGCAGAGACAAACAGATGAGACAAAGTATAAGTTTGCATTGTGTCCACAATTGCATCGTGTAATGCTTCATCCATATTCATACGGTTTGATTCCGTAAATGACTCTTATTACTGTCAGTATAAACTAGGATTTATTTCCTATGTGTTTTACGTCTACTGTAAGACTGATTGAGAGAACTGTAAATTTTGAAAAGAAAGTTTGACAACAAAATGTTCGTGCACTGTGCTTTTATAATGCATAACACGAAAGAAAAATGTAAGTGTTGCTGTGGTGGAGAACTTTATTTATTGATAGTGGCAAGGGATTTGAAAATATAAATTCAGACAAGGCATAGTGTATTTATATCTATAAGCCCAGTACGACGTGCCACAAATGCGCGATCGAATCAAAGGGTACAGATCGGAAGACTCTCTTTCTTCTCCAGTGGGATGGTCTTATGTATTGGGTGGGATTTTGGTTTGGAGGCGAGGGGTTAATATTTTGGTGAATATGTTTTTTAGGAAATGATAATTTATTTGCAAATTTCGATCCATTTATGAAGACATAACAAATTTAATTCAATAACTTCCTTGAAAAGCTTCCATGTCAAAATCCAGTTAAATCTTTCAAATTCCATACGTTGCATACGATTTGTAAATTAATCTAAAGTAATTCAAATATAACGGCTGTCAATTTAAGAAGTGAAATAAATTTTACAGGTTCTGGGAAATAACAAAGCAACCAGATGGTTAAAATTGTTCTTATGTCCCCTGTAATGGTAAGGAAGCAGTTTTGATCTTCTTGTAAATGATACATCAAATATGCAATTTCTATTCAGATTGTCTATCAACAATCCAAGTTACAACGGGAGAAAATATGTAATTTATTCTTCTTTGGCATAAAACTGAGCCCGAAACCGACAATGCCTGTTAAAGTGAAGCATAACTAATGTGAAATGTTAACACTGCGGCAAATAAACAATTTGGTTTTATTGCCCGTGTTTTGTTTTTTATGATGCAACAAATCTTTCAGTGAATAGAATAATAACAATCGATCAAAGGCCTGAGTACTTTGCTTAGAAATCTGCAATTCGTAAATTGCTTGTTTTTTTTCAGCGTAGCTGTCTGCTTTCAATTTTTACCTAATTTTTCAACCTAGCTGTCTATTTTTACTTTTGGGCCAAATTTTTCATTTTTTCAGCGCAGCAGTCTGTTTTCACCTTTAGCCGCATTTTTCAAATGTTTCAGTGTAGCAGTTGGCCGAATTGTTCAGCGTATCTGTCTGTTCTGATATTTGACCTAATTTCTTGGCATATATATTGGAAGTGACCTCTAATCTAATAGCAGTTGATGTTAGCTAATCTCCGTTTTGACCTATTTTCATGGCATTTACTCGATTGAAAGTTTAGGAAGGACAGTGTCAGTATTTTTCCACATACCTTCTCATCTAGCACTTCGTTTATGAAAATTAAATGGTATCATGATTGCATATTGTTATGAATTTAAAGCCATGTAAAGGCGTTGACTTGTGGAAATACGGCTCAAGGGTAGAACTGTTAAAGACATACTAACTACAAATGTATAACAGTAGTCTTAAAATGTTCAATGTGTATTTGTTCTGTTAGTATGTTTCTAGACGAATTATACTCATGGGTATGAGTTTATTATAGTTGTTTGCGAGTATTTAGTATAGTAATAATTTCTAGTTTGGTTAATCCTTGTCATTTGATTGGCTAATGGTGATGTCTGAATCTATTAATACAATGTAGATGAAAGGTAAGTAAATCATGCAGGCATTGCCTAGATAAGTTGTTGATTGGCATATATCCGAAATGCTATTCGAAGTTCAATGTGGGTTGTATCATAGTGTTCAGAAATATGGTGAATTTGTTAACATTTAGGGTTTATTCTATTTGATTGATGTAGGGTATGATATTACCATGTGCTTGTGAAATATACAAATGAATTTATTCATTTGTCAAAAACTCATGATTGTCAATATAATGTGTATTACTCATATCATGTAAATAATTATGTTATGCTTTGCTTAATGGAGAATTGAATAAAATATACAGTCAAAATCCTTTATGAAAAAAGCAACTTCATACAAAAAACATAAACCAATATGCTTCTTGTAATTTGTCTGCCTATAACGTTTTGTTATGGCCATCAAGTGGTTGCGTGTAAATCAAGAGTTTGAGCAGCTTGTTAAAACAAAATAAGAAACAGACAAAAGTGTGTTGTTAAATGGGCTTTTATTAAAGCCATAAAACATTATATAGTATAAACAAGAATAGTAAATTGAACATGACAATATATACAGTATATACAACACTAAGATAATTATGAAAAATCTCAACAAATTTTGTTTTATCTGGGCAATAAAACCGCCATGAATAAGGACACAGAATGAGGCTTTATGACCGCCCAGACAAGCAGTAAAAATGTACGAAACGGTGTTCTTAGTGGTTGAAATAAAGTTATATACTCGCTCTTTTCAAACATTTAACATTCAGTGGAATTATATTAGTGTATAGTAAATATGACTAAATACATTTCTGCACTGTTTGACTTTTTAAAAACACTACCTGTATGTGTCAGTTAGTGCTTTTAAAGGAAAGTCATAATCTTTATGTTTCTTAGATGTCCTCCAAGAACCTCAGATAACTGTTATAATTAATGCCATGAAAATCTTGTTTTTATAAAAAAACAACACCTTTTAATATTCTTTTGCACTAAGAGTTTATGTACCATTTTCTCGTTCTGTCATCGCAGAATTTTCAGATTTCATCGTTTTAAAATCCCATAGATCCCTTTGACATTTTAACAGTTCGATATAACTCAAGCTGTCGTAGGTGACACTGTACTGTAAGTGTCTGGTTATAGCTTTTACATAGAGTCTCAAAGGCTTTAAAATGTTCCTGATATAACAATGCTAAGACTATGACCTGATTTAAGTTGACGTGTCTTGGTGTGGCAGATCCTATGCTGCTTGGTTCATTGTTTTGGAAGAAATTTGTGCTAACATTTCTAAAATGAAGATTTATCGTTACCCAAAATTTAGATAAATAGTTTTGTCGGTCCGCCATTTATTACAAGCAATCTAAAGAAAAGTAAATCTGTCGATCAAAATGTAATACAATTAGGAACTGAGTTTATAGCGATGCATGATTCTCTACGGAATACACATCCAGACATATGATTCATCACTCCAAATGATATCCTGATTTATGACAAGTTTTTTTTGTCAAAAAGCTGTAAATTACAAAATGCTTTCTGCGACAGAAAGTTTGAGTGATCACCTAAATGAATTATTAAATTAATATCATCCAGACATTTGAATCCTTCAAGTCGATCTATTTATTCATTTAGAAAGGGGCTAAATTGTTCAAAAGTTATGTTTTCTTATGATGTTTTCCCATGTGTTTTTTATTATTTTATTATTTTTTCATGCATTTTATTCTCGGGATATTAAGATTTTTCCCATGTGTTTTCCAGGAAATGTTTATGTTTTCCGGTTTTTTTTTGTTATGAAAATGGGATGTTTTCTATGTGGGTTATTTTTTTATGAAAATGGGATGTTTTCTATGTGGGTTATTTTTTATGAAAATGGTATGTTTTCTATGTGGGTTATTTTTTATGAAAATGGTATGTTTTCTATGTGGGTTATTTTTTTACATGAAAATGGGATGTTTTCTGTGTGGGTTATTTTTTTGTATGAAAATGGGATGTTTTTTTATGTGGGTTATTTTTTTATGAAAATGGGATATTTTCTATGTGGGTTATTTTTTTACATGAAAATGGGATGTTTTCTGTGTGGTTTATTTTTTTGTATGAAAATGGGATGTTTTCTATGTGGGTTATTTTTTTATGAAAATGGTATGTTTTCTATGTGGGTTATTTTTTTACATGAAAATGGGATGTTTTCTGTGTGGGTTATTTTTTTGTATGAAAATGGGATGTTTTTTTTATGTGGGTTATTTTTTTATGAAAATGGGATATTTTCTATGTGGGTTATTTTTTTACATGAAAATGGGATGTTTTCTGTGTGGGTTATTTTTTTGTATGAAAATGGGATGTTTTCTATGTGGGTTATTTTTTTATGAAAATGGTATGTTTTCTATGTGGGTTATTTTTTATGAAAATGGGATGTTTTCTACATGGGTAATTTTTTATGAAAATGGTATGTTTTCTATGTGGGTTATTTTTTATGAAAATGATATGTTTTCTATGTGGGTTATTTTTTATGAAAATGGTATGTTTTCTATGTGGGTTATTTTTAATGAAAATGGGATGTTTTCTATGTGGGTTATTTTTTTATGAAAATGGGATGTTTTCTATGTGGGTTATTTTTTATGAAAATGGGATGTTTTCTATGTGTGTATATTTAGTGATTCCTTCTTATCTATACTCCACGGGATTCAACTTTTGGGCATATTTCTGTATGATATATTACGTCACATATATGACTAGGTTAATAATACATATTTTAATTTTGTTAAATTCATCACTGATCAAAACACTGAGAGTACTGTCAGCAGGAAGTTTAATGCGTTAGAGAAAACATCCTTAAAATATTAAAGGCCTGGGTTATCATCATTATTAATAAGAATTATTTGAAGGTCAAGTATATAATTATAGCCTGTCTTGAAACTATGTACATCTTAAACACAATCAAATACAATTACCAAGGAAATGCTACACATTTTAACTGTATGCCTGCAAGAAATGTTTCTATTTCTAATGCTAGAAGTGATGACATACAGTGAGAAAAATACTAGCCACTGCATATTTTGAAAACAAATTCAGTACCTTCAGCGCTTTGATATGTATACAAACCATCTGCTGTACTGTATACTGTCCTTCTGACCATGTGTGATACTCTGGGAGACAATATAGTATTATGGCACTACTTTGGTGGATGAAACTATTTTCAGTATGTAATAAATCTTGTTACCTGGACAGATTATGAATGAAACTTTTGTGTTGATGAATACTTGTTTCGTTTTACAGTTTAAGTTGCCAAAATATTTCCCATACTTTCAAAAATCATCAGAATTCTGCAATAGATGTCCGACTGTTATCAAAACTACAAAGTCTGCAATGTATATTTATATAACAAGTGGTACTATTTTTCAACGCGGATGTATGAGGCGTCACTGTATTGTAAGTAAACAAATAAGTTTGTGATTATGCGTCCCACTCTATAATAATGGGTAGGCAAGTAGACAATTAATGTTTGTTAATAATATAAAAAAACAACACAAAATATATTCGTATTAAATTCGAGAAACCTGAAGGAAATTAAAAATGCCAATACCGTTCGATAGAATTTGTTTAGGGGACATTTTTATTAATTAGTCGCGAAAAAACTCATCAAAAACTCTCAAAGGATGGCCTGGCCTGTAAATTAGTATGTTTGTAACTTAATGATTCATAACTGATAAAGAAACAAGAGTGCCAGGTCACAAAATACGCTCGCCAAGGACCATAACTCAGATGTGCCGGGACCGATTGGCCTGGTCATCTAACTTGACCGAGATCGCATGGTCATAAACTTTTCTATCAAGTTTAGTGAGGATCCGAATAAAACTATTTGAATTAGAGAGTGGACACCGTTGTGTATGCCGCCCGCCCGCCGACCGACCCGCCGTAGGTGTTTCCATAATACTACCCGTTTTTTCAAACGTGCGTATAAAAAGTGAAACATGTTTTTGATGATTTTCTTTAGGATCTGTTTAGGAATATTTTATGTTTCCATCACATTAAAACTTAATTTCTACATCTTTGTTTGATAAATGTGACCTTCATTGTACTGCTTCCTCCTATTCGGAATCAACACCGGATGAGAGTGTACACGAGACGTTCCCATTACAATTGCTTTAATTTGTTAATTATGTTATTTCTGCTATTTCCTGCCGTAGCCAATCACGGCCTCACGTAAGTTTCAAATTCAGACCATTACCAATTTAATCGAAGTGCAAACTGAACTTTAATAGACTTGCAATGCAACAAGGAACAAGAACTAGTTTAGCAATTTCATGGCGGATGTAGAAAAACGTAGTACTTTGGTCACCATTACAATTCATGCGTACCGATCGTATGACGGCTATGGAAAGATAAACTATCGTTCAGTTGTAGGAAATGAGATATTATTTTGTTAACCCACAGACTGAAAATCAAAATTTGACACGAAACTACTAAAACATCTGATGTTTGTTTTCATTGGAAAGCTTTAAGGCGGTTGGCTTGTTGAGAATGTATTGCCCAATCTCTACAGAGTGTCGTTCTCTGTCAACGTCTAAAAGTAGTCCAAAAGCATATGTCTGAATCTCCTAAGTTTCCACCTAATGCATAAAATCATGTTTTTGTTTTTCTCTAAAATCACATTTGTTGTCATAATTTATCACGTTTACCTCTAGGCTTTGTTTTTGGCTTTCTGGCCTAATAACCGATAGTAAACAAACACTGAATCGAGAAATATTGCGCTTGATAAATAAAATAGTGATTTTCTGGTAAACCATAGTATCTTTTATCTCCAGTGTATTGAACGAAAGAAATCGTTAAATACATAATTGTACAATTTGTGGCTTTATTTTTTGTTTTTACAAGTCTCAGAGTCTTGTGAAACGGTGAATCGTTGACAGCGATGTAAGCGGGGGGAAAACGAACGTCAACATGTGTAGAGATTGTGTATTGTCTTATCAAAACAAACTAATTTCCATCTCACATGACCGTTTTGAACTGAAAAGATTTTAGTCTGTAACAACATTTTCATGTCTAGTGTCCCATTGCTGTTAGATCAATGAAGATACGTAGTACACAAACGTGATGTGCTAAAGATCTATTTCTGAATAGGACCAACCATTAAAGATGTTGGTATTCGGTTCAAATCGCTAAAAAAACAAAAAATATGAAGAATATACCTTGGCAAAAACAGAATGACACTTCCTAAAAATACTACTTTCTTTAAATACCACGTAACACACGTGACCTCATACAAGTGAAGGACAGAAGGATCCCGCCCTGGACTTGTCTGTAGAAAGGCCGCACTTGGTGTTAATTTCTTTTAAGGGCCCAGTCTTATACTTACAGCCGAGAAAAAACAATAACAAACTTATGTGGTGTGAAATAAGTGACGCCACGTACCAAGCTTAGCCATGTTTTATGTTTTGTGCCAGAGGACTTTTGTATGAGGCGGTCGTATAACGGTAAACAAACAATTTTCAAAATGGCCTTTTGGAAGAATTCCA
The DNA here is from genome assembly GCA_964023205.1 of Lutraria lutraria. NCBI lineage: Eukaryota > Metazoa > Mollusca > Bivalvia > Venerida > Mactridae > Lutraria > Lutraria lutraria. Next base: position 2,300,761 of record OZ026850.1, read on the forward strand.
GATAAGCTTGAAATAGCATGGAATTTATAGTCTAAAAGATAGCCATTTTTTCCTGCTAGTGGCTATAACCAACGACGACTTTATTGTCGTTGTATTGATATGTTAAAATCATTGCCGATGTAAAGTTATATTACCTGTTTCTGGAAGATAATTGCTCTTTACAAGTATGAATTCAAATAAAACAAGCTTCCTATTTGATGTATTGATGGTTTAACATCTTTGTCATAACTTTCCATTCCGTGCTTATAAAACAAAAGCTAGCCACGACAATCATCATTCTTCTAAAATATTCAATATATAAAAAATCAAAATATTTTTGACAAAATTATCGATTTTGCTGAATATGTGGAGAAGTTGCCCGATTCTTGTTGAAGGATGGCACAACTTACTGGTTAGAATAAAGTTCACTAAAACTGGTTACGTAAACCGACTGCCGTATGTAAACTGAAATATAAATTAAATATGAGGTTAAACTCACGGATACAACAGAATCGAATAAGGACGTATTATTTCAGAACAGAAAAAAATCTGTCCCTATTTCTGAAAAGAAACTAAAAACAATGAAACTCAAGAAATCTCATCAAGGTCAGCCATCACATATCGGATTGTTAATCGAATTTATAATAGTGTTCGTAACTTTCATTACAAACTTGGTGTAATATGATTCAGTAATAGCCAGGAATATAGCCCCATTAGAATGGTTTATCATAAATTTACAACTTTATTTTAGAAGACCACCCTTGCGAAAGACAAAATGTGACCTTTATACATACATGTTGTTCCCACATCTACAATATTTACCTTCCTTGGTGGCCGTCTTGGTTGACAAATTCAACAAGCATTAATAGAAGATATTTATATTTTTGTTTCGATAATTCTAAATTTAGGATATTCTTATGTGACAATTACATTTTCTTAAACCTGATGTGCTTATGGCCTTAACAACTTCATGATTAAGTTATTTTTTATAAAAATAATTAGTTGTTTAATAACCAATTTTCAGATTCTTTTTATCAAGCGCAAGAGAAATTTGCCAATTATACAAGAACATTCATGAGCTACTTGTAGTAAAACCCTTGGATTTCAGACCATCGTTTAGGACCACAAAGGTCTTGAAACCGAGGTGGTCTCGTCAAGTGTAAATACAGAGACAAAACATTGAAAACTTTTTTGAAAATTGTTGTTTTTAAAATAAAATGGTTTAAGTATTACTGTAACTGGCCTATAAGAGTGTGTGTTTCAGGCGTGAATAATATGGCAAAAATAAACACCAATGCGGGCACGATACAGTGATATCAATATAACAAAGACGAAATGAAATTCAAGCAATTATTATGTGTCTGGAAGTAATATGAATGTGTCCCATTGTTGAGCTATGAAAGCCATGTTTATTGTTACAACAGATATACCGAAATTGTTGTCTGGCACTGTTTTCTACACTTACTAACAACAAGATTTGATTAATCACGTGGCGTGTCAGACAAATATCTAAAGACAAGAGAGTGTCAGGATCCATCTCCCAAATGCCTCTTAAATATACACACCTCTAACTTGCAGCCAATGGTAAATAGCAATCTTTTTAAAGTTTGACAGCCACTAATTTGTCGTCAGCATTTTACGCATCTTATTTTATAGCAATAATAACAACCAGGTCCCGGTTTCAAAAACAACTTTGAGTAGAAACTCAATCATGGAGTCGAATGTTTTTTTTTCTTTCTGGAAACCTTGTCTTTGACTGAAATCTTACCATATATTTGCTTATTTACTAAGACCATTGTAACATGAAACATTTTGTGTTTGGTGGACAAATTCTGCCTCAAAATTCCATTGGGGGAAAACTGTTACTAGACCCATCTTTGCACCACATTCTGAATTACATGTAATAAAACAGAGGAGTGATTTATTTGATAAATAAATTGAGTTTGACGAAAAACTGGACCTGATTATTTCTTGAGAATCTGTAGACCCATTGTGGATCGTAAATTGCAATGCTAACAGTACAATTACGTTTCAGATTTTGCGCAAACTGGCGCTGTTTTCTCATTATGGGACATTTTACCACAGTATTCAAATACTTTCAGGAACATGTGCCCTAGAAATGTGCAAATTCGGAGTAGAAAGAAATATTAAATGCTAATGCTATCGTGGGCTTCTGTACATCACTTGTCGTTTAAGATACCCATTATCTTCCATAATACATAGTTATTCTGGTTTTCAATGATTTATTCAAAATATCTAAGGTTCACTTACATAACAATGCGAAATGAAGGAATGTAGTGCAACCTCTGCACAGCGGCCTTCTCTTGAGCAAAAATCTGCTTTCAACAACAGCATGGTTTTTCTCAACAGTACGATATATCTATCAATTTAACCTCTCTAGAGCAACAACCTCTAAACAACAACATAAGATTGCTTCCCAAAGTATGTTGTTTTTGAGAGACTACACTATAACAGAAAATAATTCAGAATCATTCCTGTAAAAATGAAAAAGAGTACTAGTAAGTAAGAATTCGTTTTTTAAAATTGAATTGCACGCACACAAAGAAACATACAAACACTACACACTTCCATTCAGAAACGTACGAGGCGTGTCCCAAAAGATCATGGAAACTCGATTTAAGCAAACAATGGGACGCGCAATGAGGTCAAGATTTTGCGTGTCTATATACTGTAGAATCATTAATTTTCGTTGGGGATTTAATTTCGTGGATTTCGTGGATCGACTCTTCCACGAAATCAAATCCCCACGAATTCAAATGCGGAGATAAGGCATTTCTTTTCAAATATCAAAATCCACGAATTCATGTATACATTTCATATAAAGGTATCCTTGTTTTTAGAGCATCTGACATCAACTGTTTGGGACAAAACATAGTTTCCCTCAGGGGTTCAGCCTTTAGATGTTCTGCATCAAATTCGCAGGGCTTTCAAATTAGTGAAACGGGCTAAACTTCTAACTTTACCTCAAAGAAAAAAAGAGGTAAATGATATACATAAACGGATACACATAACCAAATATATTGAAAGGATTTCTGGTAAGTGCGCTTTACTTGTAGCTCAGAGATCCGGGTAGGACATACCTTTCTATATTAATTTAACAAAAATGTCGATTTCCCCCCTGCATATAGACATTAATTTTACTTCAAGACGATGTATGGACAATTTTTACAATAAATTTAAAAACACAAAGTTCAGTTATTTATTAATAAGCTAAACCCGATTTATCGGTTTGCTGAAAATATAGTGTGATATTTATATTGTCTAGCCGATATCGCAAGATACCGATACACCGATTAAACCGCCCAGCTCTATTCACATGCGCAGAGGATGCCCAGCTAGCTGATAGACAGATAGACAGTCGGACGTTTTACCTAGATGTTTGCTTTGGACCATCCTTAGCAGTTATGATAGGAAACCAATTGATTTTCACTGTTCGTGCGCAATTACATCCATCTAAAAATGAAACAGAAATGTGTGATGAAATTATTAAACTAAATCAGAAAATTGCCACCACCAAACATGCACTCCCATACAAATTACAAAGGAATATGATATCTGTTTAATGAGCAACTCTCTACTGGATATTTAGTTATTGATATTTTTAAAATTTCAATCGATATTTCAGCTGACTCTCAAGCGATATTTCAACCCCAATAGCAATGCTGGAATAGCGCTCAGCGGCGCTGAAAGAATTTTATCTGTTAATCCTTAATTGTGATAAATAGTCACTGTCTCTCTAATGTGTTTATAAAACATTGATTTAATGTTGTAATGTTTTAGGACACCACGTCAGGGTTAATCAAGAAAATCATCCTAGCATTGGAGTAACAATACAAGAGATTTACAAATGGATTGTTTTTCAGAATCTCCTTTCATTTCAAAGAAATTATTATTCAAGTGCAAATAATGTGTCCCTATTCCAACTAAAGAGCTGCGTAGTGTGTTAAGAAACTCACAGGAAAGGGGTGAGACATGTATCGGTTCTTTTCACCGGACACGAATACCAAATAACCAGGAAAACGTTTCAAAACATGAGTGGGGATATAACTTAGTAAACTATAATTTGTAAAAATCCAAATACAAAACCCAGTCTATTTTTGTACTAAATAGATGACGAATTTCAAACGATGGAAATAGATAAAAATTATTCCACCCAACATAAGGGGACCGTACTAAAATAGAGGAGAAAACACAATCTCCCGGAAGGTACTGCTTTGGAACATTCAAGGTTTAAAGTTTTAAAGGACCAACCTCACACCTCCGTAGGAAGTGGCAAACAATGAGGTTACACAAATAAACAATAAATGAGTACAAAAATAAAAGCAACAACACTATAATCAGTACAAGGTGTGAAGTTTGGCTCGTCGACCCGATTCCACCCCGGAATTTTGTTTCAGGTCGTTTGGAGTCAGTACCCCACGCGGAGATTGACCTTCGTCTCCCATTTTTTTTTTTTTTTTTGGTGGGTCTTGGGTGGGTGGGACTGAGGCATGATTGGTTTAGGTATTAGCGGTATTTTAGTGGAAAAGTGTAAATAATCCAATTTTGGATCATTCACAACTAAAGATGAAGTATTCACTGCAGCTGTTAACATGCAGAGGTTTCCTCTTGTTGGCGTTTATTTGTTTTTAACGGCTTACAACGCTGATAATAAAAGCGTCGTTAAACCTCAAAGACAGGAAATCAATCGACAATGTGCTAAACAGCTTTCAAAAAAACAAAAACTTTTAAAACATTTTTTTTTTCAGGTAATACGTCTATTTTCAACTTCATTTATAGTAAATGACGGCGAAATCTTTATTGCACGAGTGCTCACTCGAACTTACCTAGTTCTCTGCAAGTTTCTGACAACTTCTCGACGCGAAACACTGGAACCCGCGGTGTAGGACGAATAGCCTTATGGATTTCAACCAGACCGTCTTTAAGAACTTGCGGCACACCAATGACACAAACTCAGGAACTCCGTAGACCTATATGTTCGTATTAGATATATAAAATTGATAGGCTCTTGCCAAAAGATGATGCATTACCGCCAGATACCACCAATGCTTAAGATTTTAATACTTCTTCGTCGGTATTACACATGTTATACTTACTGCATCATGACCAATATATAAACTATTCAAATGCGTGTCATTTGATCGATTGCAAGATAAATAGAGATGTTCTTCAGCTTTGACAGAGATGTTATTTGAAAATTCTCAGCAGATACATTCATCATTATCAAATATCCCTTTTAGAATATTCGGAATGTTTTTCATGCCGGATTCTTCGTAATTTGGGTTCATTTGCACAAAATGGTGTATGTGGTGTTTGAATAACGCACGAATAATCATAGATATTCGTCATCAAGTTTAGTCTATTACTTACAATAAAATTCTGAAATTCCTCTCACAAGTACATAGGACTGTCAAAATTTACACTTACATGGAAGGTTAAGCAATAGCAATCATCTATGGATGGGATAAAAGTGGCATTTTCTATGTGTTCGATTATTGAGCATCGTACGGAAGATCCAGTGCTACATAAAAAAAATACATCAGTTCCATTTGATTACGACAACACGATTGTTTGTAACAATGAAATATTTGAATTTCGATTATGATAACTAAAGTATGGCTCTTCGTAAAATATTACTAGTTTTCATTTACGTGATAGACCCTTTAAAAAAATTCACACTCCAAACTTTTTCAACCATAATAAAACTTGCACCCCCCACTCCAACTGTTTTCAACCATTAAGAAAATCCTCAACTCCAAGCTTGTTTTGTTCGTGCTTTCCATTTGCAGTATCCATACTTGACAACAAAAATGTCGAGCTACTATTATATGTTTGGGACGTGTATACGGTAACTAATATTCTTTTAAGGTCGACTCGTGTAATATTTTACTGTGATGATTTCAGTGATAGAGTAGGCACAGTATTTACATCATGTGACTTTTGCTTACGTCACGAATCATTTGAATTGTTCTTGACTAATCCTAAGACACCAAATGACCCATCAGGATGTCGCAACAACAAATTCCCTGTCAGTAGCATTGGTCTAAAATTATTTATCAGACGAATGTATCTGCAAGACCGTTTTATCTAAGAAGTAACTAAGTTGTCGTTTTCAGAACGCCGCTCCTTTTAAGAGTTCTTTTGCAGACACGAAGTAAACGTAATTATTTTTGACCTCTCAAATGGCTGCCACATAATCGAAAATATTTTGAGAGCATTTCCTTGAGCAATTGTCAGGACTTCTAAAACTATGAAATATTCAAAACATAGAAACCAGCATGCGCTTGTCAATTTACAAAATAGGATCAAGACTTTTCTCTTGCAGACTAATTTACGAGTATGTGTTGCATCTGGAGTAGTGCTTCCCAACAAACACATTTACAATTGTCGGTCGTCAAGATTGTTTCGAATTATTAGTTGAAGGTTACTACAAAAACGTCATAACAAGTATTGACAGGAATGATGTCATAAAAAGTATTTACCTGAATGACGTCATAACAAGTATTGACAGGAATGACGTCAACACTAGTATTGACAGGAATGACGTCATAACCAGTATCGACAGGAATGACGTCATAACAAGTATTGACAGGAATGACGTCATAACCAGTATCGACAGGAATGACGTCATATCAAGTATCGATAGGAATGATGTCAAAACAAGCATCGACAAGAATGACATCATAACAAGTATTGACAGGAATGGCGTCATTACAAGTATTGACAGGAATGACGTTATAACATGTATTGAAAGGAATGACGTCACGCCCGGTCAATGTAAACAACAATTAAATGATACAGTAAAGCTTGGTTTTTGTGAACTTGGCGTAGAATTGGACAGTAAAATATATATATATTCCCCGGACAAATAGCTTTTTAAATTGATTATGATGGATGAAATGAAATATAGTTAGAGCAAATTGATTATTTGGGTCCCAATGGATTTATTAATACCGTGTTGTGCAGTAGTGTGATGTTATTTATTGTTGTATGCTGTAAGGAGGTAGCTGTTGTTGAGAGAGTGAAAATATAGTAAAATGTATATCTTGTTTGTATACTGACTGCAACAAGAAGATGGCATTTTTTCGGTGGTGATCGTTATTGGAGATCACACTGTATATGTTTGTGGAGATGATTTTGCAGTTTCTCATTATTTATTATTTTGGATACTGGATACATCTCTAAATATACACCTAATAATATCAAATTAACACCAGCAGATGAAAAGCTGACAGACTCTTGATATTTCACAAAACCAATTAGAATAATTATTTAGTTATGGTAAACAAAATCACAAATCACTGAAAGCTATCACTGTGTGACATGACAAGAAAGCCATTTTTGTCATCAAAGAACTTCTCCCATTGTTTTGGGATGAACTCATAAGATGAACATACACAACGAAACGTTTGGAGTTGAACGAACGTCGCACCAACAGTCAGAATCAATTGGCGCATTTTCCAGGAAAGTCCCAAAGCTCATTCCATTACCCAGCTAGACTGAATCCTCACGTAAGAATTATAGCAAGTCCCGGGAGCGATTCGAACTCAAAGCAATGGGAATTACTTCAACTGGCTTTTACATTATCTCTACTTTGGCCTTTTCTATAACATTGACGAAACATGTAAAACTGTGTTAATTACCAGTAACTCACTCATATAGACAAGCTCATTGTTCACGGCGATACGAGATGGTTAAATAAATGTAGGAAATAACATGTTAGCCTAACCCAGGATTATTCAATTAAGATACCGAGATTGTCAAATTAGAAAAAAGAGTGTCTCTGCTGCAAGACATCCATTATTGCCAAAGGTTCTTGGCTATTTTTTCCAATTACCTTTGTTGGAAAATCCCCCTCTTAATGGGCTGTTGTCATGCGCTCTGTCAGTTTCAAGTACCTGCAAATAAATCGAACCCTCCTTACTGATGTTCTGAGTTAATCTTATAAACATTACCGTTTTGGTGATACTGAAAGTAACTGGGAAAAAAGGAAGACTTTTTCATTGGCTCATAAAATACATGCATCGTTTTCCATCACAAACAAATGTTGCATTTAAAGGTCCCTCAATATGTAACAAAATGCTAAGTGGTACAAAGGTTATATCTTAAACACAAATGCAGTTTATGCTTCTCTTTGCTTGGAGAGCAATCACTCAGCTACATAATCCTCAGTACAGTCAGCCAATGCGACCCTAAATAGATACAAAGTTGTTACAAATGGATGTTTTAGGGGCATCGTACTGCATACACAAGTGGTTAATTAAATCAATCAACGATTGTATATTTGTCTGACAAGTTAACTTCTAATGCTGGGACAAACAGCCTTTTAGACCACGAGATTAATATTTGTTTGGAAATTCCCGACATCGTGCTTGTATAAACCACAGACTGTGTAACACTAATGTCTGTTTTATTTTCGTATCCTATTCACAATAAATCTCGTATCGAACAACTCCTATGCTGTATTATAATAATCAAATACCTAGTACAATGATGTTTTAGATTCTAATGTCCTTCTACGTGTACTCCGGTAATGATGTCTGGCCTTTAGATGATATCATATCTTATCGAAGGTCATTTTTTACGTTTAGTAATTTGATTGTGTCAAGACATTCCGGGATAATCATACTATAATTTCTATTTAACGTTTCTGATTGTTTCAATGGAAAATTAGTCGATGTCTAAAGGTTCATTCTCAATTCTCAATCTATAAAGCTAGAGTTCGTCTCGTTAATACATGCCAATTTGAGCTGGAAACTGTGCGATAAATATATTATCTCCGGTAATTTGACAAGAGTTTAGTGTCAGCTTAGTTTAGCTATCTTTATTAGAAAACAAAACATTGAAGAGCCCTTGCCGGCATATAATTGAATAAAAGTACACTTACAAGGGTGCTGCATGGTTAAATCGAATGTAGAAGTGAATGTTCTGGAAATAACACACTTTTAACAAAGACTATATAGTCAAACAAGGACAACCAAAGGTAAACAAATATAACAGCAACACATACAGCTGCTGTATAACACAAACGCGAATCCGTTTACTAGACCTACCACAAGCCGTCCCGAATTGTCATACAAGACATTTTACAAGCATTCCGAACGGTTCACACCAAATGCATTACATCATTAACAGTGAACAGACCATCATAAATACAATTGTATATGGACTAAAAACGAACATACATTTTGAAGAATACATGCATCAGTTAAAAATACACAACAACATATAAAAATATCAGCTTAAACAATTAGAACATGATAAAACTATGAGCTAAAACAGACATATAATTATTAGCTGTGAACATGGAAAGACATTGCTGTTGATTCAAAATGCGCGAGTCATAGAATACAGTTGATAATTGCAATCGTAATTGAATTCAGAGCTAATCAGAAATGAATTGTTCGTTGAATATAAAAATAATGGCAAAATGTAATTGCTAGGAGGTCACAACTGTTGTTTGAGATGAACTGGCTAAACTCTCAAACGTTCAATTTTTAAGTTGCATTTGATGATATCCTTAATCGGTCTAGAGTCCTTGCCTTAAGCTCTGTCCTTTATTTGTTTACATATGTACGATTGTATTACAATTTATTCAATTTTTAATGTATGTCCTTTGGGCCAAATGTAAGCTTAGCTGCACGCTGTTCGAAGTTCTGTATCCCATGGTTATACCGTGCTTTACGGTGCTTTGTCACCTATTTTTTTTTTTTAATTCTATTTGCTGGGTGAGTTTTGTATCTTGGGCTTCTGGGGAGGGCTTTCGTTTGTGGCTGTTCCTGGGAATCCCTTTCTTATCGACAAACCCAACAGACAGGGTCATTTGGCCGCTTTACAAGCTTTAGATAAAGGTTGGATGTAGACCACAGTTGTACATCAAGATTGAAACACCGACCTTGACCTAGATGGACAGCTTCCTCGCGTGTGAATTGGGATCACATGTGGAGTTTTTTAATGTTTATTTAAATTTATCAAAACAATTAATTGCATAAATGACCCAAAACCTATTAACTGACGTTTCGTAAGTATGTGATTTCCTTATGTTAATAACTATGGTACTACGTCCTGTTTGGGATGTTGCTAATAGAGGAAACATACGCAGATGAATCAGAGTGGTATTTTATTGCCAATTATACAAATGACATTAGAGCTTAGATCTTCATTGATTTGCTTGCTGACGTCTTGACGTATTTTTTCTTTAAAAAGATCGTTGGCATTAATATAAACTGAACGTTATTGTCGTGTGAAGCCATAATTTTCTAGCAGAATTCGAAAACAACAGTTAACACTTCTGTGCTGAAGTGAGAAACAAATTACAGAGACAATACCATTTGTAAAATCTTATTGAAATTAATTGTCAATAATGTAAAGATTGATGGATACTGCAGACAACACGTTTTGGTTTTGTATCAATTAATTCAATTGTTTTGTAACAATTAGTTTAAGTTCTTTCAACGGCGATAACACCTAAAAATCTTGTATTTTACCTTGTTTCTTTTTGGTGTTGTACAGTTTTGTAGACGCAGTGTGTGGTCGCTTTAAGGACTTTGTTGCAGGGAAATTCTAAAAGTGTACCACTTCATTCTAACTTTTACTAATTAAACAATAAACACGAATACATCATTTCTAATGTAATTTAATGCTTACAATCTTTTTAATATTACATTCTAAAACATGTTACAGAATAAGTGTGGGTTTTTTTAAGTCAAAAACATCGTTACGTACGTACATTATTTTCAGGGTCTAAACTTGTTTACTTTAATTCATGACGTTTGATTCGCGTTTTTTATATTCGAAAAGGAATATTTGCCTACGACATTCGATGAAGTAGCGTAGACAAATTGGATCTATAAAGATACACCTTGACCACTTGCCCTGAAACCACCTTCAACATAAATTTGACTAAGTAACGGATGTCACCGTCTTCTGGGTGGTTTTTGTCTTTGAAGGTACATGATGATGATGAAAACATGATTTTAAACTATTCTTGCATACTTCATGCATATGTCAAGAAGTATGAATAACTATCTGGCTGAGGATCTATGATGCTGTATTTTTTGTCTTGTTTTTTATCAATATAACTATTATGATTAAATGTTAATTATCATTTAATTAGCATATCATTTGATTTACTTATTGTCTGTGACCCTAGTAATAACCATCTGTGTTATATTTTAACAGTAAAAAAACCTCTCGGCGAAGTCACTATATATACTGGGAACACAATGGAAACAAGAGTTTACTCTTTCTTGTGTTATACCAGACATGGCATTTGTTATTATATATATAAATGTATCTTTGATAATTTGTTTTAAGGATATGTGCAATCTTTTTATAGATTTATATCCTATGCCTTCTTTTATTTTTTACTTTATTTATCATTTTACATAGAATGTATTTATGCCATGTAATTAATGCATATATTATAAATAAATAGTATTATTATTATTATCATAAAAACAAGAACAGTACGAAAGCAGCATGGTTATTGTAATGATATTGAAGAGACATGAATGTACAAAATGTAATCATAAAATATCGCCGAGGTGGCTAAAAAGACTAAGGACTTGTAATATTCTATACAACGTCTTAATATGTGTTACTTTGATTTAGTCATCGATTTGAAACTATAGTATTGAATCTCATGATTATCTCCATACACTTATGTATATATCAAATTTGACGTTCATGTTTGCGTGACCCAATCAAGTTGCAAAATTAGATATCCACAAATGCGTTGCCATGATAACAAGTTAACAACCAACGTTTGGATTTACAACGCATTTTATATACCATTGTCTCTGCCAGCCCGCGAAATGGACTCAGCACAAATCTTTATTCATCGCCTCGAGATCTAATAATGACCTTACATTATGCACCGCCAAAATGATAGTTTGAGCAAAGTGCTGAGATGTTACCGTGACTGGATATTGACAGAACATCCATTATCTGCAAAAAATGTGCATTAGTCTGTTTAATGGTCAAATATTGTCAGCGATATTAAGTCAATCATATTACCAGACTAGAGATTATTGTGTGTAAGAAGAGAAGCTCTTGAAGTCTGGCATTCGTTCAAGCAATGGCATCATCGTATAGCCATTGAAATGCAACAACAGTTTTAGTGAACACACTCTAAATGGCTGCTTTCTTAATTGATCAACCGTACGACATGAAGTAAACAAACTGATTGTGATTGGTGATTTTTCTGACGGATGGTTGTATGCTATCGCCTGTTGTAGCCAATTCTGGAAACCACATTTCGATGATCACTGTAAACGGACACCATTGATCAAGCTGGGTCTATAATGAGCTGTCAATTTGTTTAGATTAAAGTTCTCATTTTATACGTAGACGAATTTATGGAGTTCCTCGTCAATACCTATGACCTCAAAGAACAAACAGAATATCAGCGCAATTAATCATCGTATTTATCTGAAAGTTCATTTCCGAAATCTGCAAGAGGGTTTCTTTGTCTTGTGCGGACATAATTGTGTTTGAGGTTGGATAACAAATTTCCAGAAAGTGTCTTTCTATGTTTCGAACAAGATCTACGTTGTTGTATAGCTCCTAAATATTTAAAAAAAAGACATTTGAAAGAAAACATGTATTTACGTCATGATTTCCTTTTGGACCCCTGCCCGTTTAGCTCATCATGGTTAACAAGTCTGCTAACCGGCTTTAATGTTCATTTTGCATTATAAGGAAACGAGAGTCATCGTGCTTTTTTCAATATATGATGTAAGCATATACTTTTTTTTCATTTGCCCTTTTTTCACCCATGTCAATGTACTTGACATTTAAATTCGAAAAAAATACATCATCCGGATCATTCTTGTTTTTTAATAATTGCATTAATCCAGATCTTATTTTGAAACTTATTGTTATTCCTGACAAAGCTAAAGACAGGTTATCCAATAATGTTACTAAATAGAGCAAGTGTTCCTATATAGCATAAATCATTGTTGTATATTATTCTTAAAAAATTATTTCTGTCCTGTTCAAGTGTCATTGCTTATTACCCACGGGTTTCCTAATTGTGTAGAATATCAACCGATTCGTATGTCTTTGGTGATTTAATTGGATTTATAATAAAAGATAACTGTCAATGTATACATATTTATTGCTTTTCTTTTATCATTTCCGACAATGAAATGAAACTTAATCTTAGTGCTTCTTAGATTGAGAACGTTGAATCTCGTCACCGTTCAATTTCATCGACAAATCGATGCTTTTCCAAACCATTTGTCACTTATATAGATTTGGTTTTTCTCGACTTACAGCTTAATTAATGGCGTTACCATTACTGCGATTGAGCTTGGTTAGTTGACAAACAATAACGTGTTTGACTGCACCATGTTTGCAAGTTTTGAGTAATTCCTCATGTTAAGCAGAAATCATTAGGGGGTGGGGGTCAAATAGCTCAAGTCAAGGTCAAATAAGTCAAAGTCCTTTTATTCGCTAATATCATGTACATTCATGGCAAATTGAGGAGAAAAACATTAATATTGTCAAATACACAATGTTTTTCTCAAAAAGCAAACAAAAAAGTTATTAGGATAAATTATTAAGTTATTTACAAATTATAGCAAACGCAATTTTAACACGTTTTTATTATTTAATGATGCCTTCGTCTTTCCCTGTAGTTTTTATGACTAACACATTCGTCGTTTAAAATGTTAATGAAATGGAAAAGGTTTTCCCACGAAGGTACGTTGTATTTATACCACACGTTTTACAATATTTCTCATGAGACTACGACATTTTACTCTGTCGTTTTGATAACAGCTTTCTACAAGGATATTTTTATTTTTGTTCTGGAGTTTACACCATCCTTAAAGGGGCATACCCTACAACTTGGTGCATTTAGAATTAAGGCAAAATGATGATAAATTAGAACCTTGTAAAGAAAAAACCAACGAAGAAAGTTTTAGCCAAAAATTCATCCAATTAAAAATAAAATCATAAAAAATATGTATTTGTGACACATTTATTTAGTCATGGAAATTTTTGGGTGGAAGTGATTTATTATTCATAGCTATGTTTTTTGCGGCTAGTACCTAAACTAGTCATTTTATGACCAATGTTCTTCTTGCAATTATCCATTATATATTGTTTTACATATACATCTAACACATTTTTACACTTTCACAGAATGTTTATCAGTTGTAGGGTATGCCCCTTTAAATGAACAGCAAATAATAAGAGTCTGCACGAAACTCAATCCAGTATTAAATATAAGCTGATCATGTGATACACCCCCCTTCTGTTTCGTCTATATCATTTACTACCATAACTCCAGAACGTCTCAAGAATGTTGATGTCATCATCGACAAGCAATTAAACTGCCATGCTTTGTAGTATTTAATACTCCGATGCCTATCAAGAGTATAAGATCTTCCAATTATTGGTCAAAGCTAAAAAACACTAATTACAGTAACATTAATTAGCCATTTCGCCCAAATGTCTCGACAAAGGTTTATACCAATATGTTTGAATGTGTAGTTTAAGGCATTACATCCATAAGACTGTACTTTTTTTGACATACTCGCTCAATGCAACAATAATGTTAATATTTTAAGAATATATTTGCCCAATTATCTTTATTGGTTTGAAAGTTACCTTAGATGCGTCAATTTATTTTACAACACATTTTGAAAATTTTATAAGTGCTGTTGCCCTTGTTGAAAATAAGAAAATTTTAATTTCTGAAGATATTGCAAGGTGACTTACATTTTTCTTTATCAAATTAGATTGATATTATGTATTTGCACCTTTCTACCGTGATGTTTCATTAAAATGGATCTCCTTTTGTCTTCAATCTTTCAAAAATGGGCTACTCCCATTGAATTCGGTGGAAATTTAAAGGGCCAATAACTAAAGCAATTATCATTGTTTTTTTAAACCTTACGGTAAATCTTTTTTATCATAGAAACCTTTAAAATTATAAAGGTTCACAAAATCTGTCTGCTTCATTTTGAGATAATAATTTTGGGCATTATGGGTACAAAACCTTAAAAGTACTACATTTTGATTGGTTTCAGGAAATCACAATAATGAAATCTTAATAAAACATAGTTTATGCTTCCGTTTCATCCATCAATGACAATTTGTTGTTGACATTTTATGAGAACGCGAATCTATTGGATGTGCCATGAAGGTTATAAAGTATAGACCCTATATTTAGCACAGTTATAACAATAACTCTCGGATACCTTACAATGAATAGTTCATACTTGATATACAATTGTTGTAATCGTGCAATTAAGCAAATCGAGGGCTCAGCGCAACACTGTCGTAACTTGTTCTTATTTCAATATGAGTTACGACACTGTTGCGCTGAACCATCGAAATACAGCTCACATGAAAAGCTCACTTATTGCTAACGGTTTGGCACAATTATGCGACTTATACGACGGTAAAAATTATTACAGGTATAAATGTCAACATGCTACAAGGAATAAAACCGAATAAAGGATGTGGTCCCATAAATTCAAGACCTTTAATTTGGCATTTGAATATTTTCTAATGAAAACAGAAAAAAATGATTTCAACAGAAATGAGTTTTGAATGACAATGAAATTTAAATTGGAAAGCAGTGTTGTTGTAATTTTAGACATCTGCATGAAATTTGTGACCATGTATTAATTCAAATGAATATAATTCGGCATCCAGGACGCAAAGTCTTCATCGTTTTTTCCTGTTTAAGTATTTGTTTTGGTTGAAAATGTAAAAACATTTTCAACCAAAACAAATACTTAAACAGGAAAAACAAGTATGAACTATTCATTGTAAGGTATCAGAGAGCTATTGTTATAACTGTGCTAAATATAGGGTCTAAACTTTATAACCTTCATGGCACATCGCAATAGATTCGCGTTCTCAAGACAATCTTGGATCTTACGGGATTCAATATCTTTTATACGGTTCCAGTCTTTTCCGATTAATAACTTGTAACATGTAGTGAATTTCTTTGAAGTTATTGACAATTCAATGAGCGGAAATGCCTCGCAGAATTGACGGTATTAATGGGAGATTGATTTGATGCAGCAGATCGCAAATAATATCTAAAGAATATTAATGTAACTCAGTTTTTTTAAAACGACCACTTGTGTTTTGATGGATTTGTTTGTCTGGTTAGGGTGTCACGGTGGTCGAGTGGTTATAGTGATCAACAAGCAGTTACTAGCCCCTAGCCGCTTTGAGTTCGAATCCCATCCGGTACCATATTTCATATGAGAGAAAGTCGTTTAGTTAAGGTCGATGATCATACATAAGTGTAAGCAAGGGGATCTGTCACCACCATTCAAGCTTGAAATGTTTGACAAAAATACTAAGACTTGTTAAAGTCCCATAATCATATAAATGTATGGGTCGTAATAGTTTCTGTTTGTTCTATAACAGAGGAATCCGGTGTGTTTTCCTCCCGTGCGTACTTTATAGCAAGATTTTTTTTTTCCAAAACCACTATCGTAATTTTTCAATATCATTGAAATAAATATTATTTATAGAACAGCTGTGTTTTCCCGCAGGCATAGTATGCACACGACATGACGTGACGTCACGCGCTCTATATATTTCAAGTTTACAAAAGCAAAAATCACAGAGAAAAGAGTGTTTTAGAAGAAAAATGGCTTATTTCGTTGGTAATAATTATCGTGGGATAATATCAGCAATTGTTTGTTTTTTGCATATATGTTTTATAGCAAAAAGTTAATGGGACTTTAATATATTGTTACGATTAATTGTCAAGTGACATTGAAACATTACATAGCTTTGTACTGAAATTTATAGTGTTAAATATGTACATGTATTTAAATATTTCTTTTTATTAGTTTGTCTTACAGTTATTATGTTTTGTTATAAATATTTTGTTCATATGTTTATGCCCTCAAATACTGATTTTATAGTTACTTAATTACACGTATTTTAACTGAAGGCAGTATTATAAACACGTTTCGTATCTTTTAAATATGTTCTTTCTGCGAAATACGTTTTACTGATTCATTATACTTAAAATGTTACCTTCAAGAAATGTAACTTAAGCGTTCTTTTGTAATTTATTGTCTTTGTTACCAAATGTACCTTTAGCGTTCTTTTGTAATTTATTGTCTTTTTACCTAATGTAACTGTAGGGTCCTTTTGTAATTTATTGTCTTTGTTACCAAATGTAACTTAAGCGTTATTTTGTAATTTATTGTAATTGTTACCAAATGTAACTTAAGCGTTCTTTTGTAATTTATTGTCTTTGTTCCCCAATGTAACTGTAGGGTCCTTCTGTAATTGATTGTCTTTGTTACCAAATGTAACTTTGGCGTTCTTTTGTAATCTATTGTCTTTGTTACCAAATGTAACTTTGGCGTTCTTTTGTAATCTATTGTCTTTGTTACCAAATGTAACTTTATAGCGTTCTTTTGTAATGTATTGTCTTTGTTACCAAATATAACTTTAGCGTTCTTTTGTAATTTATTGTCTTTGTTCCCCAATGTAACTGTAGGGTCCTTTTGTAATTTATTGTCTTTGTTCCCCAATGTAACTTTAGCGTTCTTTTGTAATTTATTGTCTTTGTTACCAAATATAACTTTAGCGTTCTTTTGTAATTTATTGTCTTTGTTCCCCAATGTAACTGTAGGGTCCTTTTGTAATTTATTGTCTTTGTTCCCCAATGTAACTTTAGCGTTCTTTTGTAATTTATTGTCTTTGTTACCAAATGTAACTTTGGCGTTCTTTTGTAATTTATTGTCTTTGTTACCAAATATAACTTTAGCGTTCTTTTGTAATTTATTGTCTTTGTTCCCCAATGTAACTTTAAAGCGTTCTTTTGTAATTTATTGTCTTTGTTCCCTAATGTAACTTTTGGGTCCTTTGTAATTTATTGCCTTTGTCCCATAATGTAACTTTTGGGTTCTATTGTAAGCGGTCGTTCAGTTATCTGTCATTGCGAGCTTTCACTGGATTACCAAAAGTAAAGACATCCATTGTCGTAACGGAGGAGACGGCGAGTGCATGTCTATGCTATGTCTTGTGGATGGTGCACAAATGGAACAAAAACAAAGCAAATAAAAGGAATCAGTCAGTTTTTGCCGGTGTTTAACGTGTTAATTTTGTATCGTTTTTTTGGGGGGGGGTAACATCGTTTTTTCAACGAAAGTTCAGATACTTAGTATACTAGTATACGGTGACTGATTCTCCCTACCATACTACGACGAGCAAGTAATTTCTCCACATGAAGAAAAATCGACATATTTTTTTGTCAAATTTTCTTAGAGTTAACGCACTAGTATTAATGCTGGCAAAGGGTGTTACTAATTTATGACTTTATAAAAAAATAAGGCAAGTAGGACAAACAAATTTTTTTAAAACTTTTGTAATGTTATAAAATTTCTTTGCCAAAACATGCTTTTTCTGCAATAATTCACCGTGCGAGGCAAATGGATGCTTAGAATAGAAATCTTGTCCGTTCGATACAACCAGACGTCCCATATTACATATTACAAATAAATGAATTATTCTATCCAATTTAGTAAAATCTGACACAGTAAAACCTCTGAAAACCAGACTCCCAGAAAACCGGATTTCCTGAAAACCGGACTCCCTGGAAAACGGATTTTCTGAAAACCGGACTCCCTGAAAATCGGACTCCCTGGATAACGGATTTCCCGAAAACCGCACTCCCTGAAAACCGGATTTCCTGAAAACCGCACTCCCTGGAAAACGGATTTTCTGAAAACTGCACTCCCTGGAAAAAGGATTTCCTGAAAACCGGACTCCCTGAAAACCGGATTTCCATGCAAATCGGAGATATTTTAACTCCCTTTTTTGGAGTGTATCAAAAGTCTATGAAAACCAGAATTCTCAGGAAACTGGACGATTCGCTCAGTCCTAAAGGAATCCAGTTTTCTTGGTTTTTATTGTATGTCATTTTCATTATACCATGTGGTACGCTCAGTAACCCAGAGACGTTTGGCCATTGTGTATTAAATTAAGGAAAATATTGTATTATTAGACCGTAGTTGAGAAATTACAAGATATCACGATTTCCCGGCGCCAAAATCTAATAAGGTATCCATTCGGGATGGGTGAAATATGATTGATATTTATCACATTCTAAAGTAGTTTATTACTAACAGTCAATGTAAGATGACATGGTGTTATTGCAAGAAAATTAATGTAAAGGTTTTTTGGTAACACTGGAGTCACTAGTTCTCTAAAAAAGTCTGATAACGTCGGGTTCCCCGCCAGTCTTTGTCCTCTTTATGCGTGACGCAGGCGTACCGGTCTAGTTCGTGGAAAAAATTGTTGGAATGATGTTTGTTTAAGTCTGCTATTGTGTTCGAGAAATTTGTTTTCTTGATTTTCAAATACAGATTAAACAAAAACACGTGTTGAAATTTCAATGATATTTTAAAAAATTGTTTTAAATTTTCATGATTTGACATTTCTTTAGACCGCTTGAATATATGACAATGTTTAAAAAAGTTTTGATAAGTTATCGAGGAAAATTTAATATTCAACATGCTAGAATACAAAGTTGGCTTTTAAGCGACCGATCATAAGGACTAGAGATTTTTATTAACTGGTAAAAATATAGAGATAAATTTTGAAAACTGGTCGTTATTAAATAATTTAAAAGTTGAGATAGTCGCCTAATGAGGATATCCCATATGGTGAAGGGGTAATGTGATCGTCGCTGCATTGTTTGTTCATCAGTTGGAAAGTGCAACAGCTCTATACGAACACAGCCAGACTGTTAAAATGCTACTTGATTATCAAACTTGTCATTAGACAGGCGAAACGAAGACAACAAGCCGACAAATGCATCGGAAGTCTGTTTCTTAAACGGAATCGAAGATCAGACGTGATATATTCTACAATGCTTTAACGATAAGAAATTGTCAATGCAATGCAACAGCGCTTGAATAGATACTTCTTGCGCTGCAGTACTATAACTGTGTTTTAGAGAACTTCGCAGACAACAGGAAGTGACAGTGGATATTAACGTTAGTGCGCGAGATGATAAAAAAACAATTTTGGATCTTTTTCTGTGAAGGTAAAACTGGCTTTAATTAACGTTTCCTGATATTTTGGCAATGCACATTAATAGGTTTATTGTACGTTCAATGTAATTTTTTTTTTTTTGACTGAATTCTGATCACGTGTTTTTCGTGTGTGTAGTTATTGTATACTGTATTTTCATTTTTTTCGATGGGCTCAATTTTCGTGTTTTTTTTACTAAAATGGCTATTTCGTGGGGACATAAAGTCGTGGATTTTGATTTTTGAAAAGAAGGCCTTACCCCTGCATCTAAATCCGTGGGATGAGCCGACCCACGATATCCATGAAATTAAACCCCCAACGAAAATTAACGATACCACAGTATTTTTCTTAGGATGCGTTCTATATGTACAGTAGGAAACGGTTATTGTAAATTACTGGGATTTCATTATACTGTACCACATAGTTTATTGTCAATTTATGGGGACCCTAAAATTAATGCCTTATACGATAGAATGCAGTTATTGCGAATTTCTAGAATCAAAGTAATTACTTCATTACACAATGGAACAGTTATTGTCAATCTATTGGGACCCGAATATAACTTCATAAAATTGCATTTAAAAAAATATTTGTTTCTGGATTCATGCTCATCAGAAACAGGAAAGTTTGGGATTTCTTTTCTTATTTATTTAATTATTCTTGAAAGCGATCGGAAAGATAAAATAGTGATATAGCGGATGTACCGCTCATCAGGTCTAACAAAAAGCCTAGGATCGCGGGCAACCACGGCAACCACCCCATGCAAATTCATTATATAATCTAAAACATCAACCCGCGAACATAATTGACACCCACTCTTCCCAAAATCAACAATACAGTCATAAAATGAAGACAATATTAATGGGATAATTCTGGCTTTGATTAGAGAATGTCATTTTGTAATCAACAAAGGAATGTTTAACGTAACAGCGGTGATTGAAATTTGTCTATAAAAGTCCGTAATGAGTTTCCAGAAATAGAGAATAAAACGGAATTAATTGAAGGAAGCGCAACACATAAACAAAAAAAAAGAACATTTTCGCGTAAACAAATAAATCCTTACGGTGCTGGAAACGAAACTGCCAACGCCACCAAGATAAATCTAGACTAGTGTGGACACCCATGCAGTCTGACCAGGCTCTTGGCTGCTGGGTGACCAACTTTTATTTTTTCATTGTGATACCCCTTAAATTGATAATGAACTGTTTCAAAATGGACATTGGATAAGTCGATTAAGGAAATTTAACAGGTTTATGACTAAGCTAAAGGTTAACAAATATTTATATTTTCATCAAGAAAACACATCTTACTGTATAACCCAAAACAGAATTTTACACATAGACAAAGACAATCGAATTAAACAGTGTGGTGCATTGAATTTCACATTTGCCCGCTTTATAATACTGACATGTTCAAAAACATGCAATTCAACACAGCTGATATACATGTCCATACAAAATGCATGTCCACAAACAAACAAATCGAAACTTTTTTTCGTTTCCCATATGATACTTATGAGGTTGCGTCCGTCAACATATTTAATGCCCCATGTTCAACATAAAGTAGGTCTTATTTTACCTAGAAAGATGTCCTATCAGTGAAAACAACGTTTATTTGCAATACAAACATTCCAATTTTTTTTTTTTAATTACTGAGTACATACATGTAAAGAAATATAGCACAGTATTATTTTCAATGATATTGCAAAAAATAAGAAAAAGCATTTGACAACATTTTAAAGAGATGTGGCTAAAGAAGCATTATGTAAATTTTGTTTTAGAGCAAATAATATGATTTCTTACATTTTACTATCATTTTACTTATTGCTCAGAATTACTAAATTCAAAAATCTAATGGGCCTTTAAACACAGCTTCAGCTCTGCTACATTCCAACCCAAGGCGGTAGCCTTCGATAAATTCTGTAATACCCCACAACAGTCAGTTTAGGTTTTTTCGGGTCTGGTGGTATATCAGAGCGCGGGATTTTGTATGTGGTGTTTTTAACACTTTGGAGTAGATTTTGTTTTAGACAAGGTGTGACTTTTTTGTACGTGATTTTATTTCTAGACATCCTTAGCTTATACGAGGGTATATCCACTCTCCAAAAAGCCACAAAACGATTTCACAAGAGAAAATCACACAATAAGACAGACATAAAGTCATTGATGATACCAAATTAGAGTCATTTCATGAAATAGATGAAGTGAATGGAAATTATGTGTGCGTGATCCAACAAATGATTAAATTCATCTACAAGGGTATTATGAAACGTGTGATTAACGATACAGTCTTTGCTTTTGAACTAAAAATTGAAGCAAGGGACAAAGAATTAGGCGTAATCGAATATCAAGATTTCAATATTCTTTTCCATTGTAATTAAACGAAATTCTAAATTATTGAGAACTTAAAGACTCGAGACTCGATTTAATCGCGTTAATATGCCGAAATCGACTTATTGCTTTTGAACCATAGGGAAATCGGTCTTAACAGTGTTGTATAATTGCGTTTTCGTTCACCTTTGAATAAAGACCACCCTGTGAATAAAGGCTATTCTGTTAAAACTGCTATTGATTATTCGAAACAAAATTACTTTAGAATAAAGACCACCTGTCATATTTTATATTTCCCAAAGGTTTGACTGTATTAAAAAAACTTATCATCAACTTGAAATACAACGGGATATTGATCACAGTAATCAGTCCCGACAAAGGGTTGTGACGGTGAAACGTCTCTGTCGTTTCCTCCTTAAAGGGGCATACCCTACAACTGACAAACATTCTGTGAAAGTGTAAAAATGTGTTAGATGTATATGTAAAACAATATTTGATGGATAATTGCAAGAAGAACTTGGGTCATAAAATGACTAGTTTAGGTACTAGCCGCAAAAATCATAGCTATGAATAATAAATCACTTCCACCCAAAAATTGTACAACAAACTCCAAGAGTTTCCGATCTTTTATGGAAACTAATATTTTTTGTGACTTTATTTTTTAATGGGATGAATTTTTGGCTGATACTTTCTTCGTCGGCTTTTTTCTTTACAAGCTTCTAATTTATCATCATTTTTCCTTGATTCTAGATGCACCAAGTTGTAGGGTATGCCCCTTTAAAAACAGAATGGAAACAATTAAGAAAATTAAAGCATGCCCAATTAATTGACGACGTGGATCTTGTAGAAAAAATGGTTTGGAAAACATTTCCCTCTTTTCGTGCCATTTTTTGATGGATTAAAACTGTGTAAATAGAACTGAAGCTACGAGCCATAATGAAAAATAACTTTCTTAGGAAAAGAATAACAAAACAATGAAGTTCTCTGTGATTCGACGCCATTTTTCTTCTTGTTGACTGAATTAACGGTACTATGGTTGAATTCTCTAACATCTTTGATAAATTGCAACAAAAGCTATCACAGTGAAATAAAAGAAATAGATTCTGCCTTTTGAAATTTTTAGAATTTCTGAAGATTAATTTCTCCGTTACCGATTTACGAATAAAAACGAGCGCATAGCATGTTTGGTTAAATTCGTTTGGCGCTGAAAATGGAAGAATTGAAATACAAATGTAATTAATGTGTAATTCAAAGATATACTTTACAGAAATAGTCTGCGCCCACGTCACGCTACAGTCCAATTTTAGACAATTTTTGGAACTTTTTGATCCGCTGAAATAAATCACATTGTAGAAATGGACCATCGATTCGCTTTTGTCTTTGCACCCATTTGGCATAGGAAAGTATTGACTTTTATAATTTCATACTGTATCTTAATCCTGGACAAAAAAGAGACTACTATCAAAGGCGTTCTTATATCTCTTTTTCTAAATCCTTTTCTGTTTCAGTGATTTTACTCGTAGCGACGTTTTATGAATAATATTACAGTTCTACACGACTGGCCAGTTTTCCTGAACAACAATTGTATACGCAAGACAACTTTCAGGACTGTAACATAACGGGTACTTCTTTACTTTTCAACAACGAGCCGGCAGCATCGCTCATCAGAATTTTTGTCGAATTTTGTTGGAAGGCGATAATCACAATTACAAAAATCATGCAAATTGTGGTATGCAAAATAGTTGATAATGAAGCAGTGTGATCAATTATTATTTTTCTTCAAAAGGGGACTCCATGGGCGAATGGTTATACCCTGGTAGTCATTGTGTGGTCTTCCTCTACTGTTATACCTGAATCCATTACCATATGACCTAGGCTGTTGGTATGACGTTAAAACACAGCATAATAAATTCATATTTCACTTCTGTTCTGTCAAACTAATTTTTTATGTCTATGGCACGTTCATCTCCAAACACATGCAACTTCATTTTTTTCTCCACCATTTTCGTCATTTGGAAGGTGTTTTGCCTTTCTTCCATGGGTGTCATTTTCTGTAAATCAAAGTATGACAATTATTTCCATCACCTTTAAACAGGCCCATGTGGTCGTAAATCAAAATGAAAATAATTCAGAATTAATGTACACAGATTTTGGACGACTAATGAAACTTCCTCTAGAACGAACACCTATAAATAAACGCTCAAAGACAGTAATTTCATGAAATTGATGTGTTGATTTTTTGTGAGTTATGAAGGAACTCGTGAATTACGCTGGTTGCCTGGTAAATTCGTGCTATTACAAGACATTAGACGCAGGCGTATTAAAGCGGTTGAACGTTCATTTACATGCAGTTGAAGAAAATGATGTATTTTGTGTAAGTGGACTACCAATACGGCTTGTAATTCACCATTCGTTGCCTAATAATGATAATTTTCGTATTTCTTTATTGTGGATATGGTATTAGTATATAAATAACACATAGCTTTGTGGGTAACAGTAAAAATGTCAGCCCTCAACATTTTTACTGTTACCCACAACGTAAGCTATGTGTTATTTATTTTATTACCCCAAACTTTTTTCAAGAAAATACTTAAAACATTTACTATCACCTATGTGACAGTAAAAAATACTGGAAAAAAATACTGTTACCTATGTGACAGTAAAAAAATACTGTTAGAAATTTACTATTACCCTGTGACAGTAAAAAATACTGTTAAAAATTTACTATCACCCAGTGACAGTAAAAAAATGTTCAGTCACGTGGTACCATGAATGAAACAGTAAAAATGTTACCTGTTTTTCTATGGGAAATTAACATAACGAAAAAAGTGAGGGGTAATAATATCCACTGCTTAAAATGTAAGCAGAGTTGTCGTCGACAAATACTAATTTCGGTCCGTTACCTTATGTCCTGTCCGTTACTGTTAATCAGTTCGTGGATGTAATGACATTGGTGATTTCAAAGAACAATTGCGCGAAGTTTGACATCAAGAAAATTAAAACGACTGAACGAGGCAGAGAATAAAATCAGAAACATGCAAATACTTCAAGATCTTTTAGGAACTTTTGTTTTGAAAACGTAATTTAAGTGTCCGAGAGTTTTTTTTAATCATCACGGTCAACATTTACTTAATGCCTAAAGCAAGCCAGGCGGCCGTGGAAGTCATACCATGTAAATAGAACCAGTGGCTTTACTATCTGTCATCCTTTGTAAATTGATTCTAAGCATGGCTGAATCTTTATCTATTTGCGCTACAAATTTTGAAATAACGATGTCCAAAGGTCAGCTGGTAACGCAGATAGATCTGGAATGGTTTAGCACTGCTGTCGTAGAGTGGCGGAGGAATATCTCTTTTCCAAGGACTTCAAAGTTGATATCAGATGTTACTTAAATTGCAAGTTTACCTTATATCTATTGTATAACTCGACTAGACAATTATTATTATTATCTAAATGATGGCAAAGATTGTGTATATCATTTTCATATCGTCTAATGACTTGCCATTGGCATTTCCGTTTAAGATACAAATGTATGTAATTCCTCGCCACTCCTAAGGTTCCAATTACATACGTACAATGTTTATGTCGATTATGTATAAACGCTTTTAATATGACGGCTATATATCTTCATTGTTTTGTACATTATTAAGTTGTTTTTCTTTTGTCCATCAC
Organism: Lutraria lutraria; assembly: GCA_964023205.1. Taxonomy (NCBI): domain Eukaryota; kingdom Metazoa; phylum Mollusca; class Bivalvia; order Venerida; family Mactridae; genus Lutraria; species Lutraria lutraria. The sequence continues at coordinate 2,326,797 of OZ026850.1, forward strand.
ATGATGAATTTATTGGCATTAGCAAAATTATTCCGATACAATTATGTCGTAAAACTTCGATAACTGGGTGACTAATCTAGGACTGACGCTTGTTTTGTGGCCTCGTTTTGTTACAAGATTTGTTTTATGGGTAATAGAATCAATTCTTAATTATGATGTTTTCAAACGTAACAGTTAGGTCTTCCAATTATGACGGTTTTTTTTCTGTAGTGAGTATTTATGTATATCAATCTTGTTGTAAGGTGGCGTCTATCATTCTTGGGTTTATACTGAAACTGAGTATTATATTACCATTTTATTTACATTTTTGGTAATAATAAAAAGAAAACTTACCATTACTTGGAAAAACTGACATAAATTCCGTCATTTTTTGACAAACGTTTCTATTTTCCTGCAGTAAATCAGGGTTTCGCTGTCAATCCGATGTGGTTATATTTTTCCTAATGGTCGCGTCTTTTTATTTCCTTGAGCATTAATAAGTGATCTCGGAAACGCGATCTATCCGGTATTTTCACTAAGTTTCGGACACTTCTCCGATAAATTCGGATGGCATCGGACATGGATTTGGGTAAATTTGAAATCGTACTTCAAGTTACTAACACTAACTGTCATTATTGTGATTATGTATACACATGTACCAATATTTGGGACTATCTCCAATTAAAAAATAAAACAATAATCTACCACATTCGGAATACATCATATTCACGGCAAAATGGATTTTTATGCACTCGGAGTGCTTTGCTTTTATTCCTTGGAACTCTGAGTTAAATTCGGATACTTTCGGAGGACTTCGTAGTAAGTTTAAGTAACCGTCGGAAGCAAATACACCAGATTTTCATGTACATTTTTTTGTATTTCTTGCATTTTAATTATTTCATTTTTTCATGTCCCGTTAGTAAATTCGCAATACTTCGGACTTTTTCGTCATCAATAATTGTTCGATGTGAATATTCGTGTTTATTTTCACTGATTTTAGAACATACTACACTAATAAAGAAAGAAAACCACGTTTGACATATTTAATCATCGTTGGTATAAGCGGTATGTAAAAATGACAAGCGATTATTGTTAGTTCATATCGCTTACAACATTTATGACATTTTTGTCTGCTATTAAACGGTGGACCAGAGTAGCGAATAGTTACCGTGGTATCTGATTCCTTGTTAACTTAAGTATGTGCTTGGCATTTTCGGTGAACAATTAATGTGTTTTCCTATATTCGGGACACCAGCAGTTTATCTGTTATAATGACGTTTTTTCTAGACGAATTATACTTATGAGTATTAGTTTATTATAGCTGTTTGTCAGTACATAGTGTAGTGTCTATTACTAGATTGGCTAATCCTAGCCATTTGATTGGCTAATGGTGATGACTGAATCTATTAATAGTTAACAGGTAAGTAAATCATGAAGGCATTGCCTTGATACGTTGTAATGCTCAGATTTATGGTGAATTCGTTAACATTTAGAGTTGATTCTATTTGATTGATGTAGGGTATAATATAACCATGTACTTGTAAACTATATATGCATGAATTTATTCATTTGTCAAATACTCATGATTGTCATTATAAATAAAATATGCAGTCAATATCCTTTTTCTTTCAAAAAGCAACTTCATACAAAAAACATAAACCAATATGCGTCTTGCAATTCGTCTACCTGTAACGTTTTGCTATATTTTTTCTTGTTATTAGTATTTCTATTAGTAGAAACATAGAAGTGCAAGATATGAGATTTTAGCTCGGTGACCAATTTAACCATTCACGTATTGGGGGAAAATGTCAGCTGCGCCAGTTTCTTTCCATAGCCGTCACTCACTCGGTGCGCATGAATTTTGATGCGGCACCAAAGTACAACCTTTTTCTACATCCGCCATGTAATTGTTAAAATAGTCCCCGTTCCATATTTTAGTACAAGTCTATGTTAGTTCAGTTTCAATGAGTACTTCCAGTGCTTTGATTTCTTATAAATAAGAAAGGGACTCCTTGAAAAAACCTATATTTATAAAGCACCCACTTTCCCCTAAAATGTTACTCCTCGAAATCCCCTCCCAACCAAAGACACATCAAACACACGGGATTTATACATTATTCCGTAATTTAATACAATTTGAAGAAAATACAATGCACTAGCAATATGTTGAATGTACGAAAGACCGGTGGTGACATTTCAACTTCAAGATTTCACAATTTCAAATAATTGTTAAATTCCCCGCATTTAACAGAAATCATCGATTTATGGCAATTTAGCATTTATGTAACGTCTACACAAATTAAATTAAATCAGTCGTGAATATCTCATTTAAGTTATATAGAAGTACTCGACAAGGCTGAATGTGAAAGTCGATTTATTCTTTTATATTGTCCTAATTGGTCTATAAGACTTATACTGAAATGCAAGGCGTTTTATTTTGTATGTAATTGACTTTGACACAAAATGCTGCTGCGTTTATTAGAAACAGGTCCTGAACAAGAGTAACATTAAACATGCCATCTTATTTCACAGGAAACTTGGCTAGAAATTTTAACACGACAAAAATGTCGCTTCTACAAATTCACAAAATGCCTAGCAGTGGATTTATTTCGCTCCCATTTCGCAGAGTTTCAATTTTTTCCCCTCGTAGATCTAGATCATTATTCGAGGTTTCTTTTTCTTTTTTGTATAATTCTAGTCAATGTTACATTATAATCAGGAATCATTAGACTATGTACATCCGTGTATTAATACCATATTTTTTACAATATTCCATATTGGTGACTTCAGTTATTAATGCACTATTTCAAAAAACTTCATAGATGGCTGTTAATTACATGTGACATGTACCAGGGATCCGGGTTTTTATCTCCTGATCACATTTGTACATTACCAAAGCCATTTACAGTATCTGCAACAAAAGGAGATATTTTATGTTCCAAATATCGTAGGTTTTCAAGAGTTAAAATACGCCATCAGCAAATTCACTGTCACTCGGATGTGACTTGCGTTTGTCCTGCATATTCTAGGCCAGTCAGAGAGCGTTGAAGGGTTCTATTTTTATGTTCGCTTAATATGGTTCGGAACTATGTTTATTTCTACCAAGGACGAAAGAGATCAGATAAGAGGTTTCATTTCATTAATCTGGCGGGGTGCATCGGTGATCGCATGTTTCTGGAATCTCAGTGACGCTTTTCCAAATTCACTACGGGCAAATACTGTGCTTGCAATAAGGTCTTGCAGTGAACTTTTAATATTTATTAAGGCCCCAATTGGGTTCCTTAGAAACTTGGTTCAAATAAAAGGTAAAGGTTGTGTTTATTATAGTGTCACCCCTATTGAAAGTCAAGTTGGCTTATGAACACCTTTCTTATGTTCGCACAGTACCTACCGAATCCCTTCTCCTTTTTACCGGGTGTCTGACTGAGATGGGCTTACGGTAACTAGATGGCTGGTGGAGATGAGATATGGAAAAAATACGATAAACGTTTTAGCATTGGATCGTCTTTATAGTGAATCAGTAAATAATAATTATGGAGTTATACAATTAATAGAAATTTGTAAATGGATTTCTGTTTATGCTTTGATATATATCTCAGCAAGGTTGGTTCACAATGTTAAGCCAAAGGGAGCAAATTGAATGCTTGCAGACAAATTGATTTATCATTTCATTTGATATTAACTTTGTATTTTTTCTCTTTCAAGCTATTTCGATACAATTCAATCTTACTTCTTACTTTGATACGCAACGTACTTTTTTCAGATCGTAATCTTAATTTTGTCTGAATTTTTTTTGGTGCTCCGTCACATAACAATTGTGGGTCGAAGCACATCCCAAAATTACATGAAAAAAAATGTCAACGTGTAAGAATGTTGGGTATTACAAAAAATATAAGTGACTAAAACAAAGAAAGCACACAGACATGAAAACACGAACATTTATACACACTCACACGCTTTTGGCCATGACCAAGAAAAACGTTTTGAATTATTCTCTACATAAGCGTTTTCAAAGGACTTATAAATAATCATTAATGAGATAGCCTTGGCATGTTCACTTTGCATTTACATGAACGTCTCCTGTCTGCTGAGATTTAAAGCCAAGTGACTGAACGAAATTCAGAATGCACGTTTCAAAGAGAGAATCACCAAGAAGTTCCTTGTTCGAACCTTCACCTTTGTCTGAATGCATTAACGCCTTCTATTGTCTATTTTCAGATACGTCGCAATAGATTCGTGAAGATTCGTGATCAAAGTTTCATTGTCCTCACTTCTTCATTAACGTTCTAGACACGAAAAGTGGACCCTTAAAATGGCTACATAATAGTCTACAGCTTTTATTACAAAAGGAAGGCTTATGTGTTTTTACCTTATAAGGACCAAACTCGAAATAGCATGTGACAAGACTTACTCCTTTGCGTTTAAAGACACGTCAAATAGTCGTTCGTTGATTTCAGTAACATGATAAATTCAGTGTGCTAGTCTTCAAGAACGACTGTGCCGGGGGCCAATGTAATTTCTACGTTAATCTAACCGTTCAGATGAAAATACATAAGACACCATAATACATCCTTCACTGGTTTTTTTAAAGGAATAAAAAATACTACACGTAATGCAATTTCAGCGGATGATGGAGATGACTGGGAATGGTGTGGTAGATGTCTGAAGACTACTGTAGAAATTCTGAAATAGCATCCGAAGACAACTAAATGAAACAACACGAAGGAGAAAGTGACAGTGTCGAAGACTTGCATCATAGTTGTGAAACAGCTACTAAGTATATCTAGATAATTGGATAATTTTATGTGAAACAGAAAAAAATGTTATGACAACTGGAAACAACATCTGCAGGCAACGAAATAAAGAATTATAAAGGAGAAAGTGTAAGTACTAAATACAGCGAGGACAAAATCTCGGTTACGTCAAAAATCTTCCTTTTTAAATATCTAGATCATTCAACTATTTTTCTTTGTGAAACAGGTAAAAGTTATGAGATTAATAAACACTGTTCCTGCTTTTATGGACTGTCATCATTTGACGAATTGTAACAATAAATCCTGTTTTAACTAAGAGAAGTGTCCAGGTTTACTGAAGTAAACAATGTTCTTATCTTATAGAAAATAACAACTTCATGAGCGAATATCATGATTATGTAAGGCGTCATTCTATTCTAGGACGACGATTTCTCATCGTCGTGACAATAGTTGTGTTTATCGGATATCAAAGATCTAATTGCTAATGTTTTATACCGACATACTTTTTTGATGGGCGAAATTGAAACTGTAAACACTTTGTTTATGATGATGAAATTACAAAGTGTCATTTACATGCTCCTTAAAATTTTGATGAGTGATTGATATCAAAAGAAAAAAAATAACTCGGAAGAAAAGGGGATGGTGTCAATTCAAATAAAATGGTAGAATCGATTCTTGCAAGCTGACTTGTTTTTGACACAAATAAAAACGGCAGACCTTCTATGAACGTCATCGGTTTATATTCTTGAAGAATAGGAGTAGTTCAAAGTAACAGTAGAGCGTACCTTACATTTTACAGAACCATTATTTTGTGTTTCATTTTAACAAAGGTTTTTGTTTCATCAAATCTGGATTATTACTTACAAAAAAAGACACCAAATTGCGAGCAGGGGAATTGACCAATCGAAGTTGTTTTTATAGCTGTTATTCACTTTGAGGACATCTTAAAGAAGAACCCGGAAGGGAAGAAAGGTGTGTTACAAGCGGACAACGTATCAGAGGGTAATACAAAGTTTACCAACATGGCTGGGGACCACGTAGTAAGAATACACGAAAATGGCTCGATAGTGCGTTTTGACGAAGGACTTGCTAATACCTCTTATCTCATTCTTGCTAATATTAGTGAACCTATTGTCACAGAGGTATCGCAAAGTTTGATAATAACGCGTTTAGTAGTTCAGAAGTACCTAGTTCCATTTTTTGTAACCTGTGGTATAGTTGGGAACTTTTTCAACATTGTAGTATTAGTGAATCCTAAAATGCGGACATCTACAAATGTCTATTTAATGTGTCTTGCATTGTGCGATTCATTCTATCTGTTGGTTACTCTGACTTTATCGTTTATTCATTGTTCAAACACGGAGTTACCCGAAGAAGCAATTCGTTACATTCCGTACGCTCGGGTGTTTTCGGATTTGTTCGGCAATACAGCCGTTTGGTTGACAGTGTGTTTCACATTGGAACGCTACATAGCAGTTCGAATGCCAATGAAAGGAAAAGCATGGTGTACCGTTAAAAAGGCAAAGTTTGCAATCGCCATTATATTTCTCTCTTGTTTTGCGAATACGTTCCCAGAATTCTTTGAAACTAAAATTGTAAAAGTGTATGCTAACCAGACGCAGGGAACATGGCACTTTGCTTGCGTATATACCGAATTCGCCAAAACTACTGACTATCAATTTGGGTACTATTGGTGGTATGTTGCCATATTTACGTTCGCACCTTTGATACTTCTAGCGCTTTTTAACAGTCTTCTCTTGAAAACTGTCTGGGAAGCCAATAAGAAAAGACAAGAATTATCACAGTCTAGGGTCACCGGCGAAGCAATTAGACAGTCACGTGAGCAGCAACGGGTCACAATGATGCTTATTTCAGTAGTTCTTATATTCTTAGTGTGCCAGACACCACAAGCCGTGCTGCTAATCTACCGTACTTATGTCAACTCCAAGGGTTACAGTCATCCTGCGGATATTATCAAAATTGCCGGAAACGTGTGCAACCTCTTAGTTCAGATCAATGCTTCGGTGAACTTTTTGCTGTATTCGTATTTCAGTAGCAAGTTTCGGCGAACATTTAGGCATGTGATCTGTAGATGCAAAAACGGTCAACTTGCCACAAACTCTATGCGGACATCTTTCTCCAATTATCGACAAAAGTCTACCTCGACCTCAGGCACTACAATGACTTCAACATCGCCGTCTTATATGTCGTCCCGCAAACTAAATATTACATTAAAAGGCGATAAGCTGAAGACAGAGACAGTTTAAAGGATCACGTGATAGTTTAAAGGATCACATGACTGTCTTCTTTTCCTGCTTCGTGTTATATCTCTCGTTCTATAAATAGCGTGACGTCACTACGTTTGTCTAACCTCTATACATAGAACTGATTACTATCCACATTTAGATAGTTATACATACGCTAAAAGTATAGTTCCGCGGAAAGATTTTAAATGTCAAAACAACCATATTAATTGTATATAATTAACAAAATATATTTATTTGTGTAAAATAAGAACATTATACCATTGCTATTCTTGTGCTTTTGTCAATAACACTAATTATTCAATGAAACGCAATGTTGAAGTACGCTTGGCTCGAATGTGTACCATACGGTGACGTCACGTTATGTTATTGTTTATATCTTCCATTTTGTAAGTAGTTCCTGCAAATACCCATAATGCCCCGAGCAGAAGAACACAGGTCAGTGCGTAGCGCTACCGTAGTGTACACATTGCCGAGCAGAAGAACACATGTCAGTGCGTAGCGCTACCGTAATGTACACATTGATATGTTCTACTTATCGTTCCTATTTTGGATTTATGACATACAATACAAGCGTCAGGAAGCGGAATGAAGTGAAACTTCGCATTAAGTTCAAAATATAAACGATAACAAGTTTGTAGTTTGTCCTGACTTCTGTATATATACCGTAATAATAAGTGATTTATTTCTCCATACCAAGTTCTCGGTCCATTTTATGCGATATATTTTCTAAATTTCAAATGATATGCGGACATTTCATTGGACAAGAAATTAGGACAAACTGTAAAAATATAATTGTATATATTATTGAATTATGCTGTAATCGGGCATGATAACTTGACGTCATTATAAAAATGTCACGTTACATCTCTGATTTACATTCGGATTTCTTTGGTCTATATTGTGTTAACTGGTTCTCATGAATTCTGTATACTGAAGATGTGTAGAATAATAATTTATTAATTAAATTGATGGTAGATGTCTAAATTTTGTTTCAGTTCATATCGTTATGGAGCAATTATTAATAAAAAATATCTTAACCAAGGTGTTCCGAATATGCATTATTTTTACAAGTACAATTTTTGTAATTTTCAAAATTCGTTTGATGGATTTACTTAAACGTTCCAAATTTATCAACGGAACTATATTATTGAAAAAGTAGTTACCGGGAACCAAAATTTGTAACCCTACACCTGTACAAGTCAAATAGTTTTCTGCGGCCAGAGATGTATTTTGATGCAGTTTGGATGCCGACTGAATTTATTCCGTTATATGTTTACTAGTCCAAATAATTCAGGAACGTATGTTAAATATACGTACATCTATATCTGAAATAATAATTATTGTACATATGAATATCGAAACAATTTAGACTTGGCGATATCCGTCTCCCGACAAAAGTATAGTGTCGGAAAAGTTTAACTCTTTGGCTATGCGATCCCCGACGAAATCTGTTGGGAACAAATTTACATACACCGGAATAAATCTGGTGCTTGCTAAAACAATATATGGTGCAAAAACCATCAATCATCTGCTCCAATTGATGTATATTGCATATAAATCGGGTTTACTAGCGGTTATAATTTAACCTGACCAACTCTACTTCAAACCTATATGCAACAGTGGTATTCTTCGGTGTAATTGCTTTTCCGCGTATCGCTTACTGTCGGAATTATTGACGGAAGTGACAAAATAAGCGTGGGTCCCGGCTTTCCTTCTTAAAGCTGTCAAAACGTTTAAAGTTGGAGCACACTACAACGAAGGCAAGGTTCACGGAAAGCACGTGCAGATTAGAAGGAAAGCCGGACTCACGCTTATTTTCGTCACTTCTGTCAATCAAAAAGATGGCGACTGCACTACCTTGGTGTTTTTATACACTCAATAAGGGGAAAAAATGAATATTTTTCTTTCGACAGATTTGCGTTGATTGATAGGTGAAATTGAAAAATAAGGTCTGTAAACGAATAAAAATCACGAAATCGAGTGCCTATGAGGCAAATCACTAAACACATTCTAATACAACCTGCGGCCCCGATAATAATAACGAGGCGTATTTCTCACTTACGGAAATGCCCGAGTATTTACGTTTTGGGTGTAATACTTAATGAGGTCAAGTGTTGGAAAGTTTCACATATTTAGTAGACTCATTTAAGAGCAATTTTGTTTAGTTTCAGAATGTTTATCTTTATTTTCTCTTTTACTTAACATCGATCGTAGTGTAGATAGGCTAGCTTAAACGTGGTGTATGTATTATGATATACTGTGGAATCACTTATTTTCGTTGGGAATTCAATTTCGTGGATTTCGTGGGTCGACTCATCCACGAAATTAAATCCCCACGAATTAAATGCGGAGATAAGGCGTTTCTTTTCAAAAATCAAAGTCCACGAATTTATGTCCCCACGAAATAGCCAATTTAGTAAAAACCACGAAAATTGAACCCAACGAAAATTAATGATTCCACAGTATATAATATATCCATATTGTATTGTTTTTATTTAGATATGTTTGGAAACTAAACGATAGATAATTATAGCATAGCTTTCCATAGCCGACGCTCGCTCAGTGCACATTAATTTTTATGTGGGCTTAAGTATGACGTTTATCTGTATCCTCCATGCAAAAGTTAAACTGGTTTCCGTTTCATGTTGCAGTGCAAGTCTATGTAAGTTCACTTTCCGTGAATACGTTCAGTACTTTCATATAGTGTAGCTTTATCATGGGTGCATAGAGTATAAATAAATTGGCTGTGATGTCATCCAGCCCGATTAGATCAGTTGGAAGACCATCTGACATGCAAGCAGAAGGTCGCGGGTTTGAGCCCCGCATCGGTTACATTTGTTTCTTCTTATTACACAGGATTATTTTCATCGTGTTGAAGGGCCACATTAAGGATCACAAACAATATGTCGAGTAGAGATCTTGATAACTTGCAAAGAACTTGTCAATAATGGTTATAATTACACAAAAGTTGAAACTAGTTCTTGGTCACGTGGTTGCAATGCCCTAGACTTTTTAATGTATTGATCTAGTGGTTTATGTTGAAATTCAGTGCAAACCTCTCCAAAGCAATACCCTTTGAAAGAAGCAAAAGTATGTTGTTTTGAGAGGTTATTGCTATAGAGTGGTTAAATTAATAATTGAATGGTACAGTATTGAAAAGTCATGCTGTTGTTGAAGGGAGGTTGTTGCTCAAGAGAGGGCCGCATTGGAAAGGTTGTACTGTACTTTAATAGTACTCTTTTGATATTACATTAAACAAGCTGTACATGAAACGGTGCTGTTTGTAACCCTACATTTATGTACGAGGAATTACGGAAATGTCCGACTGTTTACGGAAATGCCCGATTACTTACGATCTGGGAACATCCAATAATGAGGGACAATAACACAACATTATTCACAAAATGACTGCGTAAATTAATTTAAGATGTTCAGTAATGCGGGGCGGACAAATAATAGTGTGATGTTTCTCTTGATTGATGTTCAACCAGCGTAATATTATAGCGATACACAATTTACTATAATGTTTTGTCAACAATGGCTTCAATTCGGTGGTTTCTGGTGTTGTTGTTTTTTGCCTTCTTCGCAAATGAATAGTTTCTATTTTCGTTTGACAGAATACCTCCCCCCCCCCCTCGATAAAAACAAAGAAATTTATTCAACCACATAGATGTTGATGTAGGATTTTTTGTATTAAAAAATATAATAAGTCATAAAATTAAAACAAACACGCCAAATTCCAAGTCCGCAGAAATAATCGTGTATACGGCTTTCGCTTTTTTTCTCCCCCTTCCATCGCTCATTGTGTTAAAATGGTAATTCGTGTCTCTTTATTTTTTTCATAATGTCACGAAATGGAAAAACATTTTTTCCATCATCATCGTCGTCATCGTCGCTGTCTTTATTTTCCAATTCCTTATCATTAAATTTTGTTGACATCCCGCAGCTGGAACAATCAAGCCTGAAATCAGAAGTTGAAGACTTATAGTGTGATTTTATTGCTTATTCTCAAATCCAGACTAGTCAGGATGATAAACCAGTCAACTCTAAGTCAAAGATTTTTCCTTTTTTGAATTCCTAGATAATTAAACAGGTCCGCATCAAATAACATCAAATCTGTCTTTGGCGCTTTGAAATAAAAAAATAGAATTATTATTTACGGATTCAGAGTTAAACCAAGCTTTGTTTAGTTAAATAATTATATACTTTTATTATTATTATTATTATTATTATACTTATTCGTGTTTTGGGGGGACCTGAATAATAATATTTATTTGGGGTTTACGCCCTTTTTCAACATTTGTTCAGTTATGTATAACATATAGCACGTTTTTCTTGGACAGTATTCTAACCTCTACCAGCATAACCATCCACAAGGTACTGACAACTTCTCCACTTGTAGAGGAAAATCGACATTGTTGTCAAATTTGCATGGAAGGGTATAACCTGCCGTGACTGGAATCGAATTCACCGCACTAACCACTGGGTCACGACCGTGGCTTTGAGTACTGAGTATATATAGTTATGTAAGAAACTACTCAACTCATACCATCGTTTGAAAAGCTGGTCCAACATCTCAAGCTCCTTTGCAGCGATAGCCTCACTTTGATTCACGTCAACCAGGTCTTTGTGCGCTCCTTTCAGTAGTTGTAGCAGTCGGCTTTCTACGTCTGAAGGGCGTGACCTCACGCATTCATATTCTGAAAGTAAAATGAATGCAGTATACAAAGTAACCTCTCCATTACAGACAACACTACTTACTATACAGACCACTCATATATATGGACCACTCGTGTATACGGACCTCTCTAATATAGGACTACTCTAACATACAGACCAATCTTATATATAGACCTTTCTTATATACGGAACGGGCCTCTCTTATATATAGACCTTTCTTATATACGGAACGGGCCTCTCTTATATATAGACCTTTCTTATATACGGAACGGGCCTCTCTTATATATAGACCTTTCTTATATACGGAACGGGCCTCTCTTATATATAGACCTTTCTTATATACGGAACGGGCCTCTCTTATATATAGACCTTTCTTATATACGGAACGGGCCTCTCTTATATATAGACCTTTCTTATATACGGAACGGACCTCTCTTATATATAGACCTTTCTTATATACGGAACGGGCCTCTCTTATATATAGACCTTTCTTATATACGGAACGGGCCTCTCTTATATATAGACCTTTCTTATATACGGAACGGGCCTCTCTTATATATAGACCTTTCTTATATACGGAACGGGCCTCTCTTATATATAGACCTCTCTTATATACGGAACGGACCTCTCTTATATATAGACCTTTCTTATATACGGAACGGACCTCTCTTATATATAGACCTCTCTTATATACGGAACGGACCTCTCTTATATATAGACCTGTCTTATATACGGAACGGACCTCTCTTATATATAGACCTTTCTTATATACGGAACGGACCTCTCTTATATATAGACCTGTCTTATATACGGAACGGACCTCTCTTATATATAGACCTTTCTTATATACGGAACGGACCTTTCTTATATATAGACCTTTCTTATATACGGAACGGACCACTCTTATATATAGACCTTTCTTATATACGGAACGGACCTCTCTTATATATAGGCCTCTCTTATATACGGGCCTCTCTTATAAACGGACCTTATAAACGCTAATACAGAAATCATTCTTATCTTCACAATTTTTCCTGGAAGATTTTTACTAGAATTCTATCGTAAAAGTCTAAATGCATTTCTGGCCAAACAAAAGTTATCTCTAATACGAAAAGCCATTTAATCCAGACTTTTCATATCATTCGAAATTTCAGTCACACACAAAATGTACGGCAACCAGTTTGCTAATCCAGTTTTCCTGGACCGTATTCCAACCAGTACTAATTAATTAACTTACCCGGCAACTTTTCATAGAAGGGTGTTACCTTAAGCGACCGTGATTCGAACACGAACCGCCATATTACAAGTCCAGTACACTACCCACTGGACCACGGCCATGACTCCACATATTTAAACATACAGTAAAAATCAGTTTACCTAAAAACAATCCAATCAGAAAAAATAAAGAAATCATCAAATTTAAAATCCAACAAGGTTTTGATTTCATTTTGAGGAAATTCACACAGCCACAACATCTACAGGGTATATATATACACACGTGATTACTAAGTCAACTATGATACTGTATTTTCGTTTATTTTCGTTGGGCACAATTTTCGTGGTTTTTACTAAAATGGATATTTCGACGTGACGAAATTCGTGGATTTTGATTTCTGAAAAAGCCTTATCTCTGCGTTTGAATTCGTGGGGATTTGATTTCGTGGGATTTGATTGAGCCGACCCACAGAATCCACGAAATTAAATCTCCAACGAAAATTAATGATTCCACAGTATTCAAAATATCTCAATCTATACTTCAATGGTCGTGTTAATTGTTTCTTTACTTACTTCAGAAGTTCATCGTGATATTGAAACGTTTGAACATTAAAGTGTTTCTTCTTATTAAAGATGACAATCTAGTCCTCCAGGCATATCCTTTGACGAACAAACCTTGTTGTTGACAAAATCACATGTATTTATTTATTTATGTATATACATGTATATACTTTATTTCTGTCTCATTTATGTACATACATATAAATATTAAATTATACTATTATTATGTATGCATGTACATGTATTCATTCATTCATTCATTCATTCATTCATTCATTTATATAGAATTTTGACGCCATTTTTGTATTTTTGCCCTGATGAGTCGAAGGACGAAACCGGTTGGCGATTGAATTATATATCAAACCTATGGAATGTTATTATTTTTCATTATTAATTTACTCGACTCAGACAATTTTTAACATTTTATATATATTTAATTGTATATTTATTTATATGTTGTTAAACGCCCATTCGAAAACTATGATCATTTCAGAGCCACCACCAAAGAGAGGGAGAAAATACAGGAGTCCCGGACATTTGTCTTCTTACTCTTAATTCGAACAGTTTTTTCTGGATCTTTGTCACCATGACACCTCTCGCCCTTATTCCTCTTATTTTCTGGATGTCACCATGACACCTCTCGTCCTTATTCCTCTTATTTTCTGGATGTCACCATGACACCTCTCGCCCTTATTCCTCTTATTTCCTGGATCTTTGTCACCATAACACCTCTCGCCCTTATCCCTCTTATTTTCTGTATCTTTGTCACCATGACACCTCTCGCCATTATTCCTCTTATTTTCTGTATCTTTGTCACCATGACACCTCTCGCCCTTATTTCTCTTATTTTCTGTATCTTTGTCACCATGACACCTCTCGTCCTTATTTCTCTTATTTTCTGTATATTTGTCACCATAACACCTCTCGCCCTTATTCCTCTTATTTTCTGTATCTTTGTCACCATGACACCTCTCGTCCTTATTCCTCTTATTTTCTGTATCTTTGTCACCATGACACCTCTCGCCATTATTCCTCTTATTTTCTGTATCTTTGTCACCATGACACCTCTCGCCCTTATCCCTCTTATTTTCTGTATCTTTGTCACCATGACACCTCTCGCCCTTATTCCTCTTATTTTCTGTATCTTTGTCACCATGACACCTCTCGCTCTTATTTCTCTTATTTTCTGTAACTTTGTCACCATGACACCTCTCGCCCTTATTCCTCTTATTTTCTGTATCTTTGTCACCATGACACCTCTCGCCCTTATCCCTCTTATTTTCTGTATCTTTGTCACCATGACACCTCTCGTCCTTATTCCTCCTATTTTCTGTATCTTTGTCACCATGACACCTCTCGCCCTTATTCCTCTTATTTTCTGTATCTTTGTCACCATGACACCTCTCGCTCTTATTTCTCTTATTTTCTGTAACTTTGTCACCATGACACCTCTCGTCCTTATTCCTCTTATTTTCTGTATCTTTGTCACCATGACACCTCTCGCCCTTATTCCTCTTATTTTCTGTATCTTTGTCACCATGACACCTCTCGCCCTTATTCCTCTTATTTTCTGTATCTTTGTCACCATGACACCTCTCGCCCTTATTCCTCTTATTTTCAAGACACAGTACTTGGCTCGGTAGTTGGAATGGTGACACTGAAAAAAAAACGTCACAGAGAAATTCGGGATTTGAACCCACGACCTTCCGTTCAGTAGTCCAGCGTGTTACCACTCGACCACCGATCATCCATAATCTAAGGTCTTCTTGAGTTAGTGTTCATTGCATATTAATCAGTCAGTGCTTCGTAATCAGGGTATTGATTGGTCAATGAGAAGTATTGTCTAAGAAAGATAACTCTACAGTGACTGTTAAAATTCAAGGGAAACAACTTTTGCTGTCATAATTACATAATCCCCGCAATGGTTACTTCCCTTGATCAGTACATAGCAAAACGTGACGTAACCGGTGCTTGGCGTTTGTCATGATAATTGTAATGTTAAGAAGAGTTTTGTGATGACAAAAATGCATATTGGTGACTTTTTCATCCGGTCCAATTGTGTGCAGGTATATTTTGAATAAATAACAGTAGTGGGTCGCCTGGTTTGTGGGAGTGTTGTACACAAGTTTACAATTTGAAAACTCGGATAACCTTGTTCATCAACTACCGCGAATTAAGACTAATTATCTGCCCGTTCAAAAACTTATTGATGTACATAGTAAAAGAATGGTAGAACACAAGACATGTGACTTTTTTCATTCATTTATTACACATGCATATATATGGATTGAGATAATCATAAAATTCATTCTAACAGATTTACATTGATCTTCATAATGAGTTGATCTCATTGTCATTCAAGATGAAATATACAGAAAATATTAAAAACCGGAATTTTTTGGGGGCCAAAAATGTTTGTTGCTCTGAAGTACGGTAAAACACTAGTACTGTTATAATGTATTCAGACATAAAAAGTCCTTCGTTATGTTACGGATATAGTGACGATGGATATAAAGAATTAATACAACGAATACCCAGGATTTCACTATATAAGTGACTGCATTTTACTGTATTTTAAACAGGACTTGCGATAATCTGGAGTGACCTGCCCTTGACACTTCTTTCAGACCAAAGCAGACATAGAACAAGACCAGGATTTGTGACAGCAAGTTTGAATTGTGATCACAGAAATGATAATGGGGTGTGTTCGAAATTTATTTTTGGACAAAAATTATGACATTGTATTTTTAACCAGCGTACTTTTCTGTCATGGAGAAAATGAAAGTTATTGAAGAGTAGATAAAAGCCAACCAGAAAATGTTGACCGTATTAAATCATTACTTTCCAGAGTTGCCGTTCCTGAAGGCAAATTAACAGCGCGGATGAATACGTGCTTGCCTGCCGGTACATAGACGACAACTACACCAGTAGCCGGATGGCTACCAGCACCGACTATAGACGTGGAACCATCTGAATCAGAAGTTAGAATTCCTTGTGTTACACCATCCACGATCAAATGTGTTGTGATTGGATGGAAAAATCTGCTCGTGGAGATTGTCCATGTAAATACGTAAACACCGCTGACTGGGGCGTCAAATATACCATCGCTTGCTGTGTAACCGCCGCCATAATTAACCTGATTGAAATCGTAGACAACACCTACGTTGTTATTTAGCTGTCTGTTGGTACTTGCATATGCATGGAAAGCAACTTGGGAGTCAACCGCAGCTCCTAAAAACATAAAAAAATTCAAGTAAATACATGTATTCGCTATAATATCGCTACGGTGCGAGAAATTACGGTTCTCCAAGTTTACCGATATATATCGCGATACCTAACAACGTATTGATTCGTTCCGTAACCGTTTTTATCGATACACCCGCCCATGTTTCTAATTTTAATGATGTTAAAATAAAAATACATGCATTAGAAACGAAAGCAGCAATCCATTCAAAAGTGACACCTATACACGAAGCTTTGGCGCACTAATATTTAATTTTCAACAAGTTCGTGTACCAGTGAGTTTTTAAGTTTATAGATATACTCAAATTAATGATTCGTCAAATATTCTACTACAAATCGATTGAATATCGTTTTTATTGCAAAAAGTATACAGCGGTACATATTTGTATCGGCATACCAATATCGTATTTATGGCAGTAACCGAGACGGCTACATGGTCCAAATACAAAGCGGGATGCAAAAAATGGTAGAAAAAAGGTTACTTACGCTTTGCCGCATTTCCAGTAAACACCGGTAATGAATCGTTAAGTCTCGAAGAGAATTGTTGGCTTAACTTTTCTTGAAGATTTCCCAAAGCTTTCTCATTCAAAGTGCCGTTATGGAAATTAGCATATGTTGTCGAGTTGCCATACAACAGCTCGGCTACAATTGTCTCTAACACCGACATTCTTTGGTCGATATTGTTGGTGAATTCGTACTGGAGCTCGGCTGCATCTTCCAATCGTTGAAGCCTTTCTTCCACTGTATAAGGTTTCAAAGGGGAACCAGTCGATACCGCCAACAAAGCAAGAACCAACAAAGCTACAAACATCGCCGCCATGTCGAATATGTAAGTACTGTTTTGTGTTTAAAACAAGAACTTAAACTGATGACCAGAACCTGTTCTTGAGTCTTTATATACTCGACTGTTTAACCTGAATAAGGAAATGTTTCCGCTCCAATTCCAATTAGGGTGTTAGAATATCTCATGATTACTGATAACTAGTTCATAGAAAAAACGCTGAAATTTTGGACTGGTTTGGCGAATTGTAGATTCAGCATCGTGAAAGAAATTTCCGCGTTCTTCAGCTACATAGATAACTAGGAATGTTCAATTCTCTTCCTCCTTCGTGAAGAGCTTGTTTTGACCTCAATGTTGCACTCAAAATGTGTAACATCCCAAATACATCATGTACTGTTCTCATAATCTGCTGAATGCTGCACAAAAATCTCGGTCAATATTACAAAAAAAAACACTATTGCCGTATTGTGACGGTGTTGTATTTTAAACCTTTATTTAGCCAATAAAATAACAACATATAACAATCAAGATAATCATATATAAAAGCAAATCATTAAATTTTCATGTTTTCAGTGAGCGATATTCACTATTCCTAAATTCCTAAACTAACCAATACTTTATTTATAGGATTTTTACCATGACTTAACTGTCAGATGATTCTTTTTCCACCTGAAGGCTGGTTTTTATATTGTCATTAAAATATATTGGAAACATATTTAACAGGTAAATAATTTATTATATTATTATATGACATTAATATTTCATTAATTGAATAGATACTAAATTAATTGTAATTTGAAACCTTATACATCCGGCAACAGTATTATCATTATTTCTTTTATAATTACCTTGGATACTATATTTTCGACACATTTTTCGACATCAGTGACCCCTATTTTTTTTGGCTTAAAATGTTTCTGTTATCATATGCTACGATCATGCAAAGTTTAAAAAAATCATTGATCAGTTTTAATTTTTCCTATAATTATGTCTATGTGAAAAATGTAGCGAACTACCGAAAACGTCTTTAAATATAATGGTAAATCATTTTTATCATGGAAACCTATAAAAGTTCAAAAAACAATTTCAAAATCTTTCCGCCCCAATTAGGAGAAGAAAAATGAGAGTAAGGAGCCTAATACCTTAATATTTGCATTCCTCTGGCACTAAGGTATAAGTTACTGTCACCGGAAAGATTAAAAACTTGAAAATGTATTTATACGTTATTTTCATGTGCAAACAACAGTCCTTAAATAATTTCAGGTCAACAAAGATATTTTATAGCTTCCTAGTTGATAAACTGGTTCCCGTTCCATGTTGCAGTGCACCAAAGGCTTTAATTTGTAAAGACAAGTCAAAGGGAACCAGCTTATATAATGTAGATAAAGATGGTAGTGGAAAGTAGCAATAATCAGAGTTTGATAGATAACGCTTATAAGTCATATCGAGGTTCAGGGCCGTAGGAACAGAGGGGGGGGGGGGCTAGGGGGCTTAGCTCCGCCCTCAATAAATCTAACTGAAATTATCATGTAATTGTCTATTATAACTGATTTCCTCACTTTGTCAGTCATGTTTCAAAATTAACCTTCCTTTCATCTGAAACTGCATCCTACGGGCCCGACACTAAAGATTTTATTTCGTTTTCTTTTATGAAATGTACAAGATATTAGTCTTAAATTAATTAACAAATTAAGTATACAATGAATTGCCAAATCATCTTAATATAATAATTACGGTAATCGTGTCAGATTGTTTAGATTAGCGGATTTAGGTAACAATTTATAGACTACAGTAAATATCCACACAGCGACAACTTTTCAATATTTCTTCTACAGTTCAACTCTCGATATTGAGACCATGTCGACATTAAGACCATGTTATCCCACGGATAGTGCAAAAACGTTACTGCATTAAAAATACTCGCATGTATGAAAAAAATAGAAAGTAGCACATTTATATACTAAGCTTTATCCCCGTAAATTGTTTTCATGAAATCAGGGATTATAGAAAGTACAAACAGATATTTCATAAATGTACAGTCTGTATTACCTGTATTAGCGGTCATCTCCGAATAAAGGCCACCCTGTGGGTTAAAGCCATTTTTTTGTCAATTATTTAGATAATTTAGAACAAAATGACCTCCGAATAAAGGCCACCCTGTGGGTAAAAGCCATTCTTTTAAAGAAATGTCAATTATTTAGATAATTTAGAACAAAATGACCTCCGAATAAAGGCCACCCTGTGGGTTAAAGCCATTTTTTTGTCAATTATTTAGATAATTTAGAACAAAATGACCTCCGAATAAAGGCCACCCTGTGGGTAAAAGCCATTCTTTTAAAGAAATGTCAATTATTTAGATAATTTAGAACAAAATGACCTCCGAATAAAGGTCACCTGTCAATAATGACCACAACATGTATTTCCCGAGGGTGTCATTTCTTCTAAGATTTGTCTGTATTTCTTTTTTCAGGCGCATTGAATATGGTTGTGCAAGTCGCAAGTCAATCTACATAGTTTATACAACAATGTCACTGCCTTTCTTATTTAGTTTCTTGTAAAGTCCATGTGGAAACGCATTCTTCTTCCCTCTATCTTTCTTTGCCCCCGAGTTATCTTTCTTTGTCGCCGAGTTATCTGTCTTTGTCCCCGAGTTATCTTTCTTTGTCACCGAGTTATCTTTCTTTGTCACCGAGTTATCTGTCTTTGTCCCCGAGTTATCTTTCTTTGCCACCGAGTTATCTTTCTTTGCCACCGAGTTATCTTTCTTTTTCTCCGTTTCACCTCCGTAAACCTTAGTTGATATGCCACACGTCGAGCACGTGCGTATCCTATAACACAGAATGATTATCTAATTAGCCGTCAATCAACAAAATTTAATGAATGTCCTGATTGCATTTTACTCCTCTGCACTGCATATATATATGTATAAGCCTTGAGGCGTAAAAATTATCTTTCATTCAAAAGGCAACGACCAAATCATCACATACAATGTAGATCATGTGACTCGCCAAAGGTTCGAACTCCCGAATAACGCTAAGCAATGGAGCTACTTCCGAATGAAATGTGCTTCAATATTACGAGAAAAAAGAAAAGATATAAGTACGTATTTTTAGGCATTTAAAAAACTGATAAGTTGTGGCTTCTGACCAATAATCATGAACTCTGCCACGCCTGTCAGTTCGAATCCTACGCGGGACCAGTCAACTTTCACTAATGAAGATGATAACTAAACTAGGTAACGTACGTAATTTGGTAGGCTCTACCTAGGTGTACGACTTGCGTCATCCTCCACCATTAAAACTGAAAAGCTCACCAAATGGCCCTGATTATTGCAGTCGTAACCGTGAGTTAAATTTCTACTCGGGCATTTCCGTAACTGGGAAATACGTTCGCACTTTTCTTTAGACAAACGCCGAGGAGTTCCGATCGTGGTTAATGGCGTACCCAATCGGAACTCCTCGGTGTTTCTCTAATGAAAGTGTATTTATCAGAACGGAAATGCCCGAGTAGGTACGTTTGTGGCGCACCGTAAAACACCGAAGATGAAAAAAGACCTCACCAGGCTGTATTACGCTTAACGACCGTGTGTGCTGAATCGTGGTTGCTATGAATACGGCTAAGCAATGAGTCACTCAGTCTCAGTGGAAGGGTACCTGCAATATCAAAACAAATACATGTAGATGCAAATTAAGCAAAGGTGTGACCATAGGCTTCCGGCGTATGAAGATACCCCCACAGATTATCTAATACGATACATTCTGAAACACTGTCAAATATTTGCTTAAAACATGTTTTATAACAACAAAATAAAGTTTCAAACAAGAAAAAAATCACCATATATATTATATAGTATAAAAAATCGCCATATATATTATATAGTATATTATATATTATTTTTTGATAAATGTTATATGAATAAAAAAATAGTTCAAACACTATTTTAAAGGTCAAATGAAAGCCCTGTATAATTATGCATTACATATATATTAACAAATCCCTTTATAAGTGGTATAAAATCATAGGCACGTACATTAGTAGTCAAGGAGACATAATTTGAAATATTCCATTGAATAAAGTTGTTGATAAATTTGGTTCCCGTTAATTGTCTTTCGTTCGAATACATTTTGCGCTTAGCATCAATAGAACGGGTACCAATTTGTCTGTTATTGAATTTAAAAAAAATATTATATAAAGAAAATACTTACCTTGAAGTAATAATAGAATTATGAGAAATTGTATGACACCATTTATACCATACATCCTGTCTGTTTAGTTTCTTTCTTTGAATTAATTTTGTTGAGTCGAAAATCATTTTATATCTTAAATACGTACCTATAACCCATCATGTAAAACAAAGCTAACGTTTTACTTAATTGCTTTTATGTACCGACTATATAAATAAATTGTGTAGTAGTTTTTCAGTCAACGTCTACTATAAAAGAATCCTTGCTTCTTGAACACGTGACATTTTACGAACGCATGAGCGTCGAGCTATTTACTAATTCAAAGCTTTAACTAGTGTAAAACATTTGCTTGGCCTATATGTTG
The DNA here is from genome assembly GCA_964023205.1 of Lutraria lutraria. Lineage (NCBI taxonomy): Eukaryota > Metazoa > Mollusca > Bivalvia > Venerida > Mactridae > Lutraria > Lutraria lutraria. Next base: position 2,348,825 of record OZ026850.1, read on the forward strand.
TCTATTTATGTAAACTTTCTACATGATCAATCACTGTTAGATGAATATTTGGGCAATTAGTACGTTTCGTTGTTTAACATCATTCGCTCAAAACGAAATTACTTTAATTTACTTACGTCATACTTTTCAAGCTCCGGAAGATGAGAGCCGTGTTTATTTATTATTCAATTTTCATTTACTCGAGAGTCTTCTTGGTCGACAATTTAGCGTTAAAATTAGTTTATTAGACTAAAATTAAAAATGATCCATATCAAATCGAGTAAGGTTAAATTTTACAATGAATTAATTTGAAGTTGACCAATCATTAAGTCAAATCGGTATACATCGACTTCGGCAAATTATTTCCGGTAAAATACGGAAACACCCGAGTTTTGCCGGATGATAGAATGTATGAATACACACAATTCTAAGTGAAATTCCTAGAAAATGATACACAACAAAAAATCCATAAATTTTATTTCATAAGATATCGTATTTGGTTTCTCTAATTCTTGCGATTTTATCAATCGAAACTCCTCGGTGTTTGTCTAAAGAAAGTTACGGAAATGCCCGAGTAGTTACGATTGTGATAATTTCTAATGATTTGGCCTATGTAAAGCGTTTGTTTCTGGTTACAAACTCGTAAAGAATAGGGTAGGTATAGTTCGGCGCTTTTATGGCTCTTGAACGCGTATGGAAAGGTAATTAAGGTGAATAAGTGGACGTTGGTAGGCTACCGTTCCTTGAAACTAAAAAAAAGTATTAGAAAAAAATGGTCGGATAACAAGAAACAGGCATTTATGCGCCAATAGACCTATACTATACATGTATAGTATAGGTATTTGATACGCCATATCTATGTATAAAACACTTATTTTGTGGTTTATTAATTTCTATTAGATCATAGTCCGAAATTTTCATTACCGATAATGATCGATTCTTGTGTCTTCTTTTCTTATGATTTCCGCTCTTTTCGCTTTTTGGGAAGCATAAATGAAACCAGTCGAAACTACGCAAATATCGATGACGTCATTTAATTGTTCACAACGGAAGTTCGAAAAGCGGACAAATTTGGATTTATCGAAGTATTTTTGAACAAAACATGAGAAGTGTACACAAATTAACAGTCGTAAATTAGGTATTTACATTGTAATTAACTAACGCAAAATTCTAGTAATGGTATCTATGAAAAACAGGTAAAAGCATTTGCTTAATCTGTAGCATTTTGAATATAAAATTATTAGATCTACAATTATTGATTTAATTTAACATGGTTACTATTTTCTATCAAACTTTGCTCAAAGTGTTTTTTAGGTCAATAGATAGGAACAAAAAATGACGAAACTGTAATCAATTTGGATAAAAAGGATGTTGCACACCTCCTCAAATCGTGGCACCCCAACAAATGGAGAGAACATCACAAAACTTGTGAGACAGAATTATAAGCCATTAAAAGGTGATCGACAATAGGCACCAAGCTTTTTTACCCTTTTGGTCAGGTATTCAGCCCCATTTCCAGGGTTCTCAATCAGTTTGTGATCAACAGACCCAAAAGCACTGTACAGGCTAATTATGAAATGTGTCATCGTTTATATGTTATTTACATGTATTGTTAAAATATAGTCTCTAGGCAAGTAGCATTTCTACTTGTCAGAATTAGTTGACTCAAGTCTATTTTGTTTTTCAAATCATTAATTAAATTTGACAAATCTATGAAATTGAAAGGACATTTTTTTAATTAATCATACTTTCTTCATAATAAATTAAATAATGATGTAAAAATAATATCATTTACCCAAATAAATTACCTAATCGATTATTTTGTTGTCCTAGCTGAGCCATACATTCACGAACAAGTACAATGCCGCACAGAAAAAAATCTTCGCAAAAGTAAACCAGAAGATTATTGGACTTCAAACTTTTATCGACGACAGGCAAACTTTCAGAGAGGATTTTACAGTGTGTCAACGGAACCATACAAACCAATCGGAGGACAGTTGTTTCTTGATCCTTATCAGCTGGTTGTGTCTGCACTTCCTGGAAATGTTGATATAAAGGTATCAATGAAGCCATTGTCTATGGCACAAATGTGTACAGTCAAACCAGTGTTAGCAGCCAGGGCTTTTTTTCCTTCTATAGCAGGGGCCGTTCATAGGCGTCTTCCCCTCAGGAAAATTCTTTAAAATCATGCAATTTTCCCCTAAAATTCAATTTACATCTAGTTTTTTTCTTCCCCTTTTGCAAAAATTAGTTTGCCTTTCCCAATTGTGGCATTAATTTTTGTTCTCTGTTTGAGTCAACCTGTTATAATTATTTCCTTGCTGCATCTCGGCTTATGACATTCTTAAAATAATTTCTTTAAAGATTTCAAAATCTCTGGCTGCATACAAAAGTACCACAAGACAGTGTCTGATGGTTAAATGTGATTTTGATAAATTTTGTCAACTGATGCAATTAACATGGATAAAAATGAATGCTTCCTCTATTTCATTTTCACAATAAAATGATAACTTATGCAAATAATTTCAGGTTCCCCCTCGTTTGACTAGAAGAGGCACAATACATGTAGAAGAGTTGTCTAAAAATGGAGCAAAACAAGAAGTGTGTTCTTTTATATTTTACTTGTATATGGCATCTTTAATACATGTAGTCATTGATAGGTCATAATGTCAAATCAATGGAGAGTACTTGAAAAAAACAACAGCCACTTTAGTTTTGTATTAAATTTTTACAACCACCTATATTTTGGGAATATGACCCATACCCTTGGGGTTGGGAATTTTCGCAGTGTTTTAATCAAAATTGGGAAAAATGTATAACTAAAATTTTTGCAATGTTCAACTTGTTCTACTTATTCTCCTATAGAACAGTAGCAGAATAAGGTATTTACTACCAATAGTGATGTAAATGAAAGTATAAAATTTATAATAAAAAAAACAAAAATATACTATTTTCCATTGGGAATATGACCAAATTTCGGCTATAAAATCGCCCCAAAAAATCCCTGAATACCATTGCTGTGAATGCTGAATTAAAGAATCTGAAAATATAGCCTGGCAGTAATGATATATATTTTCGGTCAAAGAAACTTAATAATTTAAATCAAATTAACAGATTCTTTTTACCACTAATACCAGTGGTTTTCTTTATCAATTTTATGTAGTTGTAAGCATAAAAGAGTGCTTCCCTCTTTGAAATCAATCAATTTTCCCCCAAATTTCCTATTTACTCCTTGAAATTTCATTCCCTAAATTGGTTTCAGGGGATAAGTTTGTCACCAAAAGTGGCTTCAACCCAATGTTTCATCTCCATATTAAGGGCTAAGGTAGATTTTAATTCCCCAAAACATAAAGAAAACCCCTGTTTACCAAATCTAGATTTGCTCAAGTATGTTACGCTATATCGAGGGTTCAACACAACACTGTCGTAACTCATATTGAAATAAGAACAATTTACGACAGTGTTGCGCTGAGCCCTCGATATATACAACTCTTTCTTTGTCTTTCCAAAGGGTGGCCTTTGTTCACAGATTTGACCATATACTGAAGTTGTTTCGTTGTTTTATAGAAATCAACGTTTGAGTCAGTCACAAGTCTTGATAGTATTGATTTATACGAATCAGCCGGATTTGATGACATCAAGAAACTGTTGAAAGAATCCAAACAGAGAATGATAAGTGTCCGAGCTGGTATGCCGTATGAGGAACATGTCAAGTTAATTGAGGTAATGTTTATAGTTGCATGAAATTGAAATTTCATAGTATTGTTTAATCAATTGTCATTATTACCCAACACATTATATAAATGTTAATTCATTATTTTTTGCTGTTCAACAAAAAAGTTTGATATTCGCCAGGATTTGTAATTAGAGTCATACTGCGAACTGCAGTTTTGACTGTTGACTGTCTGATGTCGGGCATTTCAGTAAAGAACGTTTGTCATAATCAGAACATTCCGTCAAAGCGGAACTTACTGATTGCAGTTGGGGTTATGGTATGGACGTGTCATTTAATACTGCAAGGGTTTATATGATTCTGATTTCTGCAAGCTTTCATATGATTCTGATTTCTGCAAGCTTTCATATGATTCTGATTTCTGCAAGCTTTCATATAATTCTGATTTCTGCAAGCGTTTATATGATTCTGATTTCTGCAAGCTATCATATGATTCTGATTTCTGCAAGCGTTTATATGATTCTGATTTCTGCAAGCTATCATATGATTCTGATTTCTGCAAGCGTTTATATGATTCTGATTTCTGCAAGCATTTATATCATTCTGATTTCTGCAAGATTTCATATGATTCGGATGTAACAAACGACTACTTGCCATGGTCATTTCGTAGATTCCAAGATTTCGTAGAAAATGTCAAATCCAAATCGTTTCCAAAATTTTTCAGAGTAAGATTTGAATGGATATATTTACATAATGTATTAGATAATAAAACAGTTATATCATGGGCAATTGTTGAACAGTCAAACTGTGGCCCTCGATGTCGGGGTGACATTTTGAACTGTTCCCCTTGGCCTATGGCCTTAGGGCAACAGTTCAAAAGTCATCACTCCACCTGGGGACCACAGTTTTGACTGTTCCACGAATGCCCATGAAATAATTGTATACTATTAACCATTTCTTCTTTAGACAGAGTTAATTTTGAATGTACCAGTAGAATGATAAGAGAGTAGTTTCTAAAAAAAAGACTTACATAAACCAGTCTACCATGGATTTCAATAATTCTGTTTTTATATTTTTTTAGGAGCAAAATCAATTGGAAGTAAGCTCGTCAAAGCCGGAGGATACAGGAATGACATTACATTCAGTGTCATCCATGTTTTTACCTACTCAGCTGAATAAAGGTCCCACGCCAGGAACCTCCAGACAAAGTAGTCCTAGATCAGGTAAGCTCTAAACTTCAACTTAAATTAAGGCTTCGAAATTTTGTTGGCTTGACTAGACCTCACATGAGAACATGTATTTGTATTTTCTTATAATAGTGATATATATGAGTCTAGTAAAGTTTATATGATAATTTTTGTTTGTTTGTTTATATTGAGTTTTAAGCCCCTTTTTAACAGTCAGAGTCATATGAGGTGGACAGTTCTCCTAAGCATCTCTCATGGGAAGAACCAGTACTAGACTCCCATCCTCCGTAAGAAACTGCTTACTTTCACACATAAAGAGCCATGGTGGGTAGTGGGGCTCAAGCCCATGACCCTCTTTCAGTGAGAGGTTACAGTGATTTGAAGTCAGCGACCTTAACCACTCCAACATGGAGGCGGGTGATAAATTATTTACAATCTTTTGGATTCTCCTCATAACAAAAAGCAGGGTCGTTTAGTGACTTATTCAGATTTAACTGTTAAAAAAGACCCCAGACATACACCTGGGTTGAGCCATCATTGAACTTCTGTAAGCTAGCATGCAGAGTTTGACTGTGTATAGAGGTGGTCCCTTACAGAGGTTTTACTGTAAGTCTACAATTCTTGTTTGCAGTTTTTTCACCGCGTGATGACAAAGGGGTTATGATAGCTGATTTAGTGAAGTCTACATCGCCTGTACGTAGATTTAGTCGGGCGAGGCCGTCTTTACGGCCTCCGTCTTTGAAGAAAAGTAACAAACTTTCTTTAATACAAGTTAGCAGTGGATTAACGTCAGTGTAAGTTCATATTTCAAACTTTAACTTAAGAATACTATGCATTAATCACCCATGTTTGAATTGTTTTAAATCGCTAACCCTAACTAATTGGGCTGTTGGGAAAAAAAATTAGCTTCTTGCTCGAGTTTTGAGAAAAGTTGACTAGCTGAAAAGAAATTCCCTAGCCTTGGCTTTGAGCATGTGCACAAAATTCTGCTTGAAATAGGCCTCTCTCAAAGAAATCGGATGATCTATTGTATATAAAGCTAGATTTACGTCTTTTTGTAAAAGATAATTATGTAGCATTACAATAAATTTCATATTATTTCTTGAGTAAGGCCTACTGCCAAGAAAAAAAAAGTAATGTTTAATTATTTTTTAAGGCAAGGGGAAAAAGTGACCAAGGGAGTAAAAACTAGCCAATAATTTATGTTAATTATTTCTCATAATGCAATACTGTTACTAAATGGGGAGAGGAAAGTGGCCAAGATTGGAAGAAATGGCCAAGAATCATGATGCAATACTGTTATTATTGTGGGGAAAAAGTGGCCTAGGGGGAAAAATGGCCTAGAATCATAATGCAATACTGTTATTTTAATGGGGGAAAAAGTGGCCTAGGGGGTAAGAAATGGCCTAGGCCAATCTTTCCCTGGGAAAAACTGGCTGGGCTTTACAGAGAGGTAGTAATTTTATATATCCCCATTTAGAATAATCCTGTTATTGTATAAATTTGTATTATGAAGAGGATTTTTAAAAACTTTTCAGAATAAATAGAAAAGAGAGATTATTCAGAGATCATTACTTATATCTGCAGTCCATCTTCAATATACTAACAGCTTTACATAACATGAAAGTCCGAGATATACGTTCAAAGGTAGGGATCTTTAGAAGTGTAATTGGAGGAGGAAAATAATGTACCTGATGCAGGGCTCAAACCTGTGACATCCTGCTTGCAAGTCAGATACTCTACCAACTGAGCTAATCCGGCTTGTTTATTAGATATTGCAGCCAGTTTATTTATACCCCCAGATATGAAATATATGGGGGCTGTATTGGATCCACGCTTGTCAGTCGGTCGGTCGGTCCGTGCGTCTGTAGACACAATTTGTCCCGAGAATTTCTCAGCAACTACTTATAGGATTTCAATGGAACTTCACAGAAGTGATCAGTAGTAAGCCTTGCTGTGCATGCTTAAAGCATTTTTCGTTTGGATTAATTTTCACTGAGTTATAGCCCTTTGTTGTTTTTCTACAGTATATACAATAGGCGAAATTTGTCCGGACAATTTCTCAGCAACTACTCACAGGATTTCAAAAAAGTTTCACAGAAGTGATAAGTAGTAAGCCTAGTTGTGCATGCTTAAAGCATTTTTCGTTTGGATTAATTTTTACTGAGTTATAGCCCTTTGTTGTTTTTCTACAGTATAATACAATTGGCAAATTTTGTCCGGACAATTTCTCAGCAACTACTGAAGGAATTCAATAAAACTTCACAGAAGTAATAAGTAGTTAGCCTAGTTGTACATGCTTAAATATTTTTCTTTGGATTGATTTTCACTGAGTTATATTTCCCTCTGTAAAATGTAACAATGACTGTGTCAAGGCCGCATCTGGGGTATTCATCACCTTTAGTGATAGTTCTAGTTTATACTAGTAGTAAATATGCTATACACTGCTACATAAATATAAGATTGCATATTTTGAGATTCTTCTAAACGCTCAAATAAAAAAGATAATGAAACCTATCAAACCTGTGAACAATGGCCACCATTGTGCCCAAACAAAATGTGGCCTTTAATGACAGGTGATCTTTATTCAGAGTTTATTTTGTTCTAAACAATCAATGATGGCTTTTAAATAATAATGGCCTTTGTTCACAGGATGACCTTTATTCAGAGATGACTGCTAACACAGGTTTGACGGTATCTGTTTGTTATATGTTTAGGTTCCATTGTCAAAAGATGTGGTTGAACGGCTTCAGAAAGAGCAGCAAAACCGAGAAGAAGAAGGAAAGACAAGCAGAGGAACCTACGGGTATGTTTTGCGGAAATAATTTTCAAGGGAGACAACTCAGTGAAAATTTGATCTTCCAGTCTTAGCTGACCTAATTTTTCCTTGAATTTTTCATGTCTGCCATTTTTTTCATTGAATTTTTTTTTTCTTTGTTAAATATATTTTTCTAATTGATTCTTTTCTTCACTTTCATTTTCGTTTATTCCTAGATCATGTTCTTTTTTCATTCTTTCAATTCCTCTTTCAGTTTTTCTCCGTTTACATTTATTCTTTCATTCCTTTTCTGTCTTTCTTTGTTTTTCTTTCAGTTTTTGTTGCATTCTTTTCTTTCCATCTTCCTACATTTTCTTTCTCTCATTTCTTCTTTGATTTCTTCTTCCATTCTCTTCTTCCTTTCCATCTTCCAACATTTTCTTTCTCTCATTTTTTCTTTGATTTCTTCTTTCATTCTCTTCTTCCTTTCCATCTTCCAACATTTTCTTTCTCTCATTTCTTCTTTGGTTTTTTCTTTCATTCTCTTCTTTCTTTCCATCTTCCCATCTTTTCTTTCTTTCATTTCTTCCTACATTCTTATTATATTGCATTCTCTTCTTTCTTTTCATTCATTCTTTCAATCTGTTCACTGCCGTGCAGAAACCGTTTCCATTCTAAACGACAAAGACCTAGACGTATGTCTGTGTGTGAGAGTGAATCAGACTTCATTAAAGAAGAATCTCCTAGAAATATTAAACCACAATATTCATTGAAAAAATACGCTAAGTAAGGAAATATTCTCAAAAGCTCAGAATTTGTCTCTTTTCATAAAATTTAAAGCCCCATTAGCTTTTTGGATGTTTAAATTAAAGTAGGTCTTATTTTACCTAGAAAGATGTCCTATCAGTGAAAATGACTCTCATTTGCAATTATACAAACATTCCAAAATTTTATTTTTAATCACGGAGTACATAATAGAAATATAGCACAGTATTATTTTTCAATGATATTTCAAAAAGTAAGAAAAAGCATTTGACAACATTTTAAAGAGATGTGGCTAAAGAAGCATTATGTAAATATGGTTTTAGAGCAAATAATATACATTTCTTACATTTTACTATCATTTTACTTATTGCTCAGAATTACTAAATTCAAAAAGCTAATGAGCCTTTAAACTTTTGGCACAAGACATCATATGTAGTGTTGATCAAGCAGAATTGAATTTATAGACAAAAAATGTTGCTTTTAAAGACGCAACATGGGTATTAAAGGGAGGTAATGGCTGGTGGGTGGTTTCCCTTAATTTTTTATATTAAATGGTTAATCACTGAAAAATATTCCGAATTAAGCTAGATTATTGTTTTTATCAGTCCAGATAAGAAACTTCAAAATGTATGAAGATTTAGGTTCTTATATTTTCAAAATAGTTTGTGACAGAAATTCAGTTTGTAACAGAAATTCAAATTTGAATTAAAGGGAGGAGTTTACAAAATGTATATGGTTTAAACCGATTGTCTGCTTCTTCAGTACAGTAAGTCAGCATTTACAGCATGTCTATCACACAGGCACTCGATTCCGTGATTTTTATACGTTTACAGACGTTCTTTTGCAATTTCACCCATCAAACAATGCAAATCTGTCGAAAGAAAAATCTTCAATTTTTCCCTTATTGTTTGTATAAAATACACCAAGGTAGTAAACTCGCCATCTTTTTGTTTGACGGTAGTGACGAAAATAAGCGTGGGTCCCGGCTTTCCTTCTAAAAGCTGCCAAAACGTTTAAAGTTGGGGCACACTACAATGAAAGCAAGGTTCCCGGAAAGCACGTGCAGATTAGAAGGAAAGCCGGGACCCACGCTTATTTTCGTCCCGGCTTTCCTTCTAAAAGCTGCCAAAACGTTTAAAGTTGGGGCACACTACAACGAAAGCAAGGTTCCCGGAAAGCACGTGCAGATTAGAAGATTAGAAAATTGCAAAAGAAGGTCTGTAAACGTATAAAAATCATGGGATCGAGTGCCTATGGTCTATCACTGAGTAAAGAATGTAGAGAGAGAGTTCATTTGATAAAACACTGTAGAGAGAGAGAGAAAGTAAATTTGCATCCGATAGTCTGGTCAGATGTTGTGTCTTTAAAGCATGCTATCCCCTTATTGGTGTGAATACATTTGTGTGCTTTATAACATTTTTATTATAGGTAGATTCGTGCCTCAATGTTTATGTAAAATTTAATTCACAATTAATTTATCATCAGATTTCATTTTCCACAGTCCGACTGGTCGACATTTTGGTAAGAGTACAAATGTCTCAATGGTACATATGGACGAACCGTCTCCAGATACACACATGATACCTCGTATGTCAATATTTGGTACAATGAAGAAAATAAATAATGTTGATAATGCCACGAAAAATGTATTTGGACGCCGGTACTTAGAATATTGTTTTGTTGTTGTTGTTTTTCTTGTCAAAGTTTGAATTCCGTGTGTTCACTAACTGCTATCACTATAATCAGGGGTTTTCTTTATGCTTTGAGAAAGGTTCCCTAGCTCTTATAAAATATGGGGATGAAATACTTGGGGAGCGGTATTCTCGTCTGAAACCAATTTAGGGAATGAAATTTAATTGAAGGAGAAAATTTGAAATTTAGGGAAAATTGCATGATTTGAAAGAAATTTTCAGAGGGCATAGACTGGTGCCCTTTATTATAATTAAGATTCCAACTATATAATAAAGAAAACCCCTGTATTTAAGCAAGCAGTATTATACAGTTATTGTTATTTCTTATTTCTCTCTATTGTTCTGTTTATATTGAACAACAGCAAAGTGTCAAAGAGGTCAAGGGGGGATAATCTGAGTGAAAAAGCTGCTAAAGATTCTCATGAGTACGACATGATGTCGGTTTACAATACCGTGAAAAAAATTCAGGTGCTGGATACTGTTAATAAGAATTTTCTCAATCTGGCACGAAGGTATTTCATTTTTAATCGAAAGAAATAATTAGAAACTAGTACAGCCCTGGGTGAATGTTTACCATATATTTTTTAATATACCTGAATTTTTGTTTATTTGCAGGTTTGGACCATACTGGTTTATATTTATATTTTTATGCCCCCCGAATCTTTGATGTCGGGGCATATAGTGATTGTCCTGTCCGTCCGTCTTTCCGTCCGTCTGTACGAGGTTAACTGGATTTTACCGTTTCGTCTAGCACCAATACCACCACGCTTTGATACTTACACAGTTGTTGCATATGATCATTCTCAATCCGCCCGTATCAAGAAATCCCACTTTGACCTTGACTTAATTTGTACCAGGTTAAGTAGATTTTACAGTTTCATCTAGCATCAATACCACTTGCTAGAACACTTTGATACTTCTACAGTTGTTGCTTATGACCATTCTCAATCCACCCATAATTATCAAACACCAACTTTGACCTCAAATGGGCTATTGCTGCACAAGCATGCCACGCGTTTATTGAATGCAGCGTTCCTGTTACCATTTCTGCTACTCCGATGTTAAGATTTCCATTCCTAAAAAAAATGTGTTGTTCTTTATTTCAGCTTATTATTTCCAGTACAAGCAAAACATGGTAACAATTAAAAAATGAATGATTAACTTCCTTCAAATGTATACCTACCCACTGTTAAAGATTTTGATCACATGATTCAAACTAACATTTTGTATAGTTGGATGGCCTAATGTCAAATATTTTACATATGATTTTTTTTCTGTCAAAAATGCTACAAACATAATATTGACAGAAATAATTCAATTTGACTTTGTGAGCTTGATTCTAGTAATTTCAAGTTACTGTTTCAGATATCTAACTATAGTTATGTCTTGAAAAAAAATATATATATAGGAAATTTTTCTCAAAGACTGAGCTATAAATTTTTGATACAGTAAAGTTCCATAATGCGACCATCCTGATAAGACCGTTCGCATTATAAGACCATGTTTTCTTGGTCCCATTTCCTTCTATATTTCAATGGTCACAGGTTCAGATAGTGAGACCGCTCCGCTATTACGTATTACAACCACTTAATTTGGTCCCAACATCGATATATCTATGTATTTTTACTTTAGATCTACCGGTACTGTTTTGAAAAAATACATCAGATGTTTTTTTCAAAGATACAATCTTTTTTTAATTTTATACTTTTAATAATATCTTTTGAAAAATTGAAATATCGGAAATATTTTTCAAATTTAAGATACAATTTATTTTTATTTTTTAATACCATGTTTATATCTTTAAAAAAAAGTTCCAATATTTTTTTCAATCAAAGATATAATTTTTTTGATATTTTAGAAAATCTCGTAATGCTTCATCTATTGGAGAGAAACCTGCCTTAGAGACATGGGAAGATTTGCTAAACGTCCAACCGGAGCAGTACAAGGAGGAACAAGGAGGAAACATAGCCTTCCAATTCGGAGTCGTCGCTAAATTTATGCGGTGGTACCGGTGGGTACTCACACTTTCTGTTCGTAGTACTGAAAATTGTTTGTTTCTTAATTAGGCTAAAAAATCTTTCAGATGTAAAAAAGCTAGATTTTGGTATTTTAGAAATTTCATATTCTTGCAATTTAAAGATGGGTCTTATTACCGGTATGCCAATGGCAACAATAAAGGTGGACTTTTTAATCATCAATTTCATTGTCATTTCTCAAATTGATTGATTGATTGATTGATTTGCTTGATTGATTTGATTGATTTGATTTATTGATTGATTGATTGCTTGATTTGCTTGCTTGCTTGCTTGATTGATTGATTTGCTTGCCTGCTTACTTGCTTGCTTATTGAATGATGAATTGATTTAGTGATGGAATAATTGATCGAATGATATAAAATGATTCAACTTAAAAGAGAAATCAAACTTATTATGAAATACTTACACCAAGGAGATTTTAACATTAAATACTTGTGTATTTTAGACGAGCCAGTGTAATTCCTATGCACTCTATTGCTCCTGCGGCACCTCTGTTGGACAAGAATCAAGTAGCACATCTCCAAGATATAGCTGAAGACAGAATAGACAGACCAGGTAAACTTTTTGGATGAATTTAATGTTTTTTATTAAAAGTTATTATTTTATAATATACATGTAGTATGTAATATACTGTAGACAGTTTCCCTAACCAGTGCTCCTTGGTTACCAACCAGTACTAACCAGTGCTCCTTGGTTACCAACTAGTGCTCTTTTGTTACCTACCAGTATTAACCTGTGCACCTTTGTTACCTACCAGTACTAACCAGTGCTCCTTGGTTACCTACCAGTACTTACCTGTGCACCTTGGTTACCTACCAGTACTAACCATTCCTCTTTTGTTACCTACCAGTACTAACCCGTGCTCTTTTATTACCTACCAGTACTAACAAGTGCTCTTTTATTACCTACCAGTACTAACCAGTGCTCTTTTGTTACCTACAAGTACTAACCAGTGCTCTTTTGTTACCTACCAGTACTAACCAGTGCTCCTTGGTTACCTACCAGTACTTACCTGTGCACCTTGGTTACCTACCAGTACTAACCATTCCTCTTTTGTTACCTACCAGTACTAACCAGTGCTCCTTGGTTACCTACTAGTACTAACCATTGCTCTTTTGTTACCTACCAGTACTAACCCGTGCTCTTTTATTACCTACCAGTACTAACAAGTGCTCTTTTATTACCTACCAGTACTAACCAGTGCTCTTTTGTTACCTACAAGTACTAACCAGTGCTCTTTTGTTACCTACCAGTACTAACCAGTGCTCTTTTATTACCTACCAGTACTAACCAGTGCTCTTTTGTTACCTACCAGTACTAACCTGTGCTCTTTTATTACCTACCAGTACTAACCAGTGCTCTTTTATTACCTACCAGTACTAACCAGTGCTCTTTTATTACCTACCAGTACTAACCAGTGCTCTTTTATTACCTACCAGTACTAACCAGTGCTCTTTTGTTACCTACCAGTACTAACCAGTGCTCTTTTGTTACCTACCAGTACTAACCAGTGCTCTTTTATTACCTACCAGTACTAACCAGTGCTCTTTTGTTACCTACCAGTACTAACCAGTGCTCTTTTATTACCTACCAGTACTAACCAGTGCTCTTTTATTACCTACCAGTACTAACCAGTGCTCTTTTGTTACCTACAAGTACTAACCAGTGCTCTTTTGTTACCTACCAGTACTAACCTGTGCTCTTCTGTTACCTACCAGTACCAGCCAGTGCTCTTTTATTACCTACCAGTACTAACCTGTGCTCTTCTGTTACCTACCAGTACCAGCCAGTGCTCTTTTATTACCTACCAGTACTAACCTGTGCTCTTCTGTTACCTACCAGTACCAGCCAGTGCTCTTTTATTACCTACCAGTACTAACCCTTGCTCTTTTATTACCTACCAGTACTAACCTGTGCTCTTCTGTTACCTACCAGTACCAGCCAGTGCTCTTTTATTACCTACCAGTACTAACATGTGCTCTTCTGTTACCTACCAGTACCAGCCAGTGCTCTTTTATTACCTACCAGTACTAACCTGTGCTCTTCTGTTACCTACCAGTACCAGCCAGTGCTCTTTTATTACCTACCAGTACCAGCCAGTGCTCTTTTATTACCTACCAGTACTAACCCTTGCTCTTTTATTACCTACCAGTACTAACCCTTGCTCTTTTATAACCTACCAGTACTAACCCGTGCTCTTTTATTACCTACCAGTACTAACCAGTGCTCTTTTATTACCTACATTATACCTACAAGTACTAAGCAGTGCTCTTTGGTTACCTGTTTGTATTAACCAGTGCTCCTGGGCTAAGTTGGTAGATCATCTGACTTGCAAGCAGGTGGTCGGAGGTTCAAAACCCAGCAATGGGTACTTCTTCCCCTTTTACAAATTGTTATATCACCTGTTATTTTAGTCATACATTAGTAAAAAATACTTTGTAACAATAATACTTGATTTTATACTGATCTATCCCAGAAAAGCGCGAGAGTGTCTACACACAACAGCAAAGTTCAGCTGCTCAACAATCTGAAAAAGTTAGAAAACTTACAATATGGCAGCAAGTAGCTCAGGAAAAATCCACTGTCTTCGAAAATAGCAAGTATGTCAAAGGAGCTCCACTCATTTTAATCTTTTGAATATTTCCTTAGGCGTAAAAAAGTAAACTGTTTGCTTCTGTTTATCAGGTACCCTATTTTTTCCCTGCGGCCCTAGGTTTCTTATACTTAAGGCCTGAGGAATGGTACATCAACTTTCTCACTTTTGTTTACCTTTTATTCCTTGATAAGCTATCATAGAATTCTTCCATCCTCTGGCATTTTTAATATTATGTTTTTGAATTGGCAGGTTCTATAATTGGCTGTTTCATAGCCAATCACCAAAATAAATCAATATCACAACACCTTAACTGCCAAAATTAGGATACATTGTACTTAAAGGGGCATACCCTACAACTGACAAACATTCTGTGAAAGTGTAAAAATGTGCTAGATGTATATGTAAAACAATATATTATGGATAATTGCAGGAAGAACATGGCTATGAATAATAAATCACTTCCACCCAAAAATTTCCATGACTAAATGTATGTGTTTCAAATACATATTTTTTATGATTTTATTTTTAATCGGATGAATTTTTGGCTGAAACTTTCTTCGTCGGCTATTTTCTTTACAAGCTTTTAATTTATCATCATTTTGCCTTAATTCTAAATGCACCAAGTTGTAGGGTATGCCCCTTTAAGAAATAAGTTTTCGGCCATGTTCAAGGGAAATAAATCTAAGTTTTTTTGCACTGGATATTTGAAAATGTCTACTATAGTGTCAGGAGTGTGCTCACGATTTACGTTAATATAAAGAATGACAAATAAATGCAATGTTTAGATTTTACCATTACTAAGTCGTATAAAATTATGTTACAAAACATCATTTTTTATCATTTTGCAAATGTTTTTTCAGACAAAAAGCTCCTGACTCAGAAAATGTGATAAAGAGATTTGAAAGAAATCTCAACAAGTTAAAGAGATCCGTTCAGAAAGAGAATACGGCCGAGATAGAGAAGATGGTTAGGTACGTTGCCACAAAATTTACGAAATATTTTCTATTGTATTTAATGCCTGCACCGAATTTAATGCAAAAATAGATCTTACCCGCAAAAACTGTATCTGTGCTTTAATAACAAAAGTCCTAAGTAAAAACACAAGTGACATGTGTTTTTGAAACACAATGCCTCCTCTGGGTGACCTTTACCTTTGGTCTACTGTCCTTAAAATGCACAGGTCCTGTAAAAGTTGTCATGAGGAACCAACATATAATTTGATGAAAGGTTAAAGTTTGGTACAAACAGACAGGCCAAAAAACAACACATAGTTCCCACATCTATAATATTTACCTCCCTGGGTGGCCATCTTGTTAGGCAAATTTCTTATGTGCTTAATTGAAGAAAATCTGAAATTTGGTGCCATAAGCACATGACGAAGGGGTCTATTAAACAGTAGAGAAATAAATAAATGAATAATATATATATTTTATGTCCATCTATTTCACAGGGAGAGGGTGGCGAATTTCAGACTGAAATTTGGAACTTTAAGTGATGCAGAATGTAGCCCTTTGTTCGAGGAGCAAAAATTGAAAATGCTAGACGTCAAGGATAATGTGAACAAAATACATCTAGAAAACTTTGATATACAGCCCTCTAAATGGTAAAAATAAGGCGAAATCAGCCCTCCTTTAAATTTCTTAGTAATAGCAACTACAAAAACATGCAATGCCTTAAATTATCACCCATGTCAAAACATTTTTCTTAGTAATTTAAAAATCAACTTTTTTTGGTCAAATTTTCATAGAATGGTATGACCTTCAGTGACTGAGTCTTTTGTATCAAGTACTGCATGCAGGAAAGTCGGTTTTTCACATGATGATCTTTATTTACAGGGGCCGTTCTTAAGGTTGCATAAGGATATTCCAAATTTCCAAAAAATAGATTGTAAATGTATTTTAGTGGCATTAAACATTTTGGGTTTAAAAATTATTTTTTGTTAGGCCTAAAAAAAAGATTGCTTGTTTCTAGTTACATACTTATAAGAAAATGGGTATGCATATAGGTTTGGGCGTTTTTCTTGTTTATTTTTCTTTGGCTTGACAGCGTGTGGAAAAGTAAAAATGGTGAGAAAGTGGATTTTTCGTTCCTCAGACTAATAAAAAGTCTTGGGGTCGCAGGTGAAAACTAGATAAGGACGGAAAACCAAAAACAAACAAATTTTTTTTACGCCTTATTTAATAATTTCAGTACTGAAATGACTATTATAATATTATTCAATAGGTATGAAGAATTAAAAGAGAAAACAAAATCTATGATATCCTCTTACAATCAACCATCACTGATGGAGATGTTAACCAAATTACAAACATACTCTAGAATGGACAACAAAACTGTCTCCTATGCTAAGGTAAGATTTTTTAGATCAGACCACAGGGGAACGGAGTGTACCTGTGATAATAATTTGGTCAATTCAAGACGAAATACATGTTTACTTACAAAATGTATATATACATAATGTATATATAAGTGAACATGAATTTTGTCATAAATTGACCAAATCATTATCACAGGTACACTCTGTCCCCCTGTGGATCAGACTTGTTGAAAAAATTAAAGTCTATATTTCATACTTGTGCGTAAATAATCATGTTACATGCTCATTAAATATAGGGTAGACAGGCAGAGAATTTTTCGATTTCATATTTTTTATTCGCCTGTTTGAAAAAAGGGTCATAGTATGGGAACACCCACGGCAGGTTGGTTGGCATGGCATCCACAAAGGTGTCCACTCTCAGATCAGATCGTCACCAAACTTCATGGAAATGTTTATGGCCATAGGATCTCGGTTAAGTTCGAAAACCAGCCTTATCGGCCTAGGCACTTCTGAGTTATGGCCCTTGACCGGAGTATTTTGTGACATGGCAGTCTTGTTTGTTCTTCATGAAAGTGTGCAGAAAGGTAAAAAAAGTGAGAAACTATGTGTGTACCATTCCTCGGACCTAATAAAACGTCTAGGGTTGCAAAAAATTAATTAGGCCCGTTAACCAGAAACCAACATTTATTTCAATTTTTTAAGCCTAAACACCAGTTTTTCATTCTTTTTCAGCCAAAGTTGTGCCTATTCATAATGTCATTACCAGCTTATGATATTTGTCAGATTCATGTGCAGAGAGCTTTAAAGGTAAATTTAGAACCATTACAGGGTTAAGGTTCAGTTTCCTCGTTTTTGATAAAAAAAATTAAACATTCGGTCCATCTTACAATAGCGTTAAGATCAGGTCCGTTCATAATTGGCTAAAAAATGATAGGTAACATATCTTCTTAATTTTCTCCCCACAAGTGTAAAAATAAATACGCCTCTGTTTTTATCATTATTCTGAAATTTATTGTGAAGTGTAAAAAAATGCTGAAAACTTGCCTGGTACATTTTGAGTTAATATTAAATTTCTTTTGTCTATAGTAGTATGAATAGAACTGTACCTTTAAAATGACAAAATAGTGTGGAATCATTAATTTTCGTTGGGGATTTAATTTTGTGGATTTCATGGGTCGGCTCATCCACGAAATCAAATCCCCATGAATTGAAATGCAGAGGTAAGGTATTTCTTGTCAAAAATCAAAATCCATGAATTTATGTCTCCACGAAATAGCCATTTTAGTAAAAACCACGAAAATTGAGCCCAACGAAAATAAATGATAATACAGTAAGTGGTTCAGTGGTGAGTGTCCTGGACTCGTAACCCAGCATTCCAGGTTTGAATCGTGTTTGCCGCAGGTCATACCCTTGTATGAAAATTATCTCCCTTACCTTGAGAAATTGTCAGCTCCTTATGGAAAGCTACCACGTAAGTACTGGTTAGAATACAGTCTAGAGAAACTGGTTAGGTGTATGGTCCACTGTTTATTACTTTAATATCATTTAAATAATGGTGATAAAACCCGTGAAATGAAATGTGACAGAACCTTCATACAGATTAGAATGCACGAAAAAGTAATTCACAAAGATTTTTCCCGTTTTTTTTATTTCAGTTTATATTTGAGAATATTCTGCTAGGACAAGACGCTCAATTTCAGGAATGGTTGAGTCACCGAAAGATACCATATGTTGTTGTGAAAGATTCCAAAGGCAGCTAATACCATCATACATTTAGTTAACTAGTTATCTATTTATTGAATACCGGATTATCAGATTAATTTATAAGATATTATATTTTGCAATATTTTAAAAACATTTATGTAACAAAGGTTGAGATTCGAATTTTAAAATCAGTTTCTTGTGTATTTTTTTTTCTTTGAGAATTTTGTCTGATTAGAAGTTAATTGGATTTTCTTTATAAATCTTGACAAACCTGTGAGCAAGGGACATTACAGGGAGAAAAATTGTCTTCATACAGATATATATTAGACATTTCTGCAGAGGTAGATTTGACCTTTATACAGAGGTTCATTTGACCTTTATACAGAAGTTCATTTGACCTTTATACAGGTTCATTTGACCTTTACACAGAGGATCACTTGACCTTTATACAGAGGTTGATTTGACCTTTATACAGAGTTTGATTTGACCTTTATTATTGATACAGAGGTTCATTTGACCTTTATACAGAGGTTGATTTGACCTTTATACAGAGGATCACTTGACCTTTAAACAGAAGTTCATTTGACCTTTATACAGTTTAATTTGACATTTTGTACCAAGTTACACTTGATTTCAGTAAGAGGTTTATTTGCCATTTATATAGAGGTTTGTTTGACCTACATACAGAGGGTAGGCATTAATAGAGATATGTAGTATGCCAAATTTTACTTAAAAAAAACATTTTCAGAACCTTTCTGTGTTGATATACATGTTTTATTACTGTCTAACCTGTCAAGAAGGACCACTCTTGAAAGATTGAAAATAAGTCTAAATTGGCTTAGATAGCTTTTTTTATTTAAAAAATCTCCCAATTCTTTGTTTATAAAGAAGTACAGTCAAATCTGTGCCAGTGGCCACTTCAGAATAAAAGCTATTCTTTTAAAAATGTCATTGATTACTTTGTAACTTAGAACAAACTGACCTCCTGATGGAGATCACCTGTCAATGGAGGCCACATTTTGTCTTTCCCAAGGGTGGCCTTTGTTCACAAGTTTGACTGTATTGTTGTGTTTAAATAAAGATGAAATCTTTATAATTGTTGTTTTTTACCAGTAACAAAATTTCAGCTGCAGAACTTGTTTCCTAGCATAAGGGAGATATAGGTCCAGACAAGGTCTATGATACTCTTTTGATATTTGACCTCTAAGTGTGACCTTGACCTTGGAGTTGTAAACCTGGGTTTTAAGCACTGCACACTGTCTCATGGTGTTTAACAATTCTGCTAAGTTATTTTCCAACATGTCAATGCATAAGGGAGATACTAGTAAAGCCCAGACAAGAAAAATCCGAATGGACTAACAAACTAAATAACAAACAAACACGCAACTGCCATTGTGGCGACTATATCGAGCTTACTGCTAGCGGGCTCGATAAAAATCACACAAAAATAACAAGATGCCATTATATTTATAGTAGTTTAATACAAATATTTTCTAAATTTACAAGTACATGATTAATTATAAGAACTGTACCATAATCTAAGAGTTCTATGACTTCAAAACCATGTAAATACAAGCGGTTCTATTAGGAGATTTTTCTAATAGAAATCAAATAAGATTAGTTCAGCAGGCTTACAAACAAATTATTTTTTGCTATTGAGTGAAGTACAGGCTTACAATTAAAAAGAAATGAAATTCATTTAGTCCATCAATAAGTCTCAATAGTCAGCTAATAAGCCATGCCTTTTAATAACTGGCCAAAATTATTGTAAACTTTAACATGTTCACAAAAGTCTGGACATAGCTTCTCAAGAAAACTCACATTTAATAAAAAATTTGGTCTAAAATTGACCGAATTTCAATGAAAACTAAGCTTTTGTAATTAAGTAATTTCAGAAATAAATTAGCACTGTGTGTTAAGTTACCATGACAACAATATGATGTAAATGGTACTAAACTGTCAATCTATTTTTACGATAAATGAAGAATAGATAAAAAATAAGCAACTAAAAATTGGACGGGATATGTGGATGACTCAGTCTTCTAAGCGATCAATATGCTGAAATGTATGAAAGAAGTAGAACAAGGTTTAAATAAGCTGAGTTATAAAATCAACAAAAATGATTAGTTTAGTTGAAATTTATTTATTTTACATCAATTGCAAAGCAATTTCTTACAACTAATTACTCTCAATGACTGCTTCCTGGATTCTGACCAGTACTCATGCTGAAAGATACAACGATGAAAGTTGCAATCAAATTTCATCAACCCGCAACCACCGGGTTAGAAGACCGATGCCTTACCCCTACACCACTGCTCCTAAAATAATTATAAAACACAAGGAAAGTCTACTAAACAAAAAACACTCATATGTTCCCAGTACCAAGCTTGAAGAAATGGTGAAATCTACTTAGTCATGTACAGACAGATGGACAGACAAGACAATTACTATATGCCTGGGTATAATTAGTTACTGCGGCATAAAAAGCTTATTTCTCAGACAGGACTTAGCACAAAATTAAAATGATCACTTTAGATAACTGAATCTAAAGATTTCAATTATATTTTTAACAATGTAAGGAAATATTTTTAAGAAAAAATATTACGTTAGTACAGTTTTTATGAACTTAAAACCTAAAGAATAAGTAAGTTATCTTAAAATATTTAATGTAAAATACCTTTAGGGGGACCAGGCGACTGCCGTGCACTTGTTGGAGCTGAAATAAAAAAAAATATTTATATAAACATGTTATCAAAATATAAGAAGTTCACCTAATTACCTATTTTGATCATATGAGATGCCTTTAAATAAATGCAATTGCATGTAGGAAGTTCTGATATACAGTACAACATCTCCAGAACGGCCCTCTCTTGAGCAATAACCTCCCTTCAACAACAGCATGATTTTAGAGCGACAACCTCTGAACAACTATAAAATTTTGCTACTCCCAAAAGGTGTCACTTTAGAGAATTTGCACTGTAATTGTTATCTTTAACAAATATTACATTCTAACGCCTCGGTCGACATTACTTGTCTCGGGTGAACATTACGTTTTATCACCCTATGTGGGATGTGATATTTATATATTAACAGTTTAATGAACTATGGATCAAAATGCTGATTGAGTAATAACAAGACTGAGGGTCATATTGTTAACTTTAACACTCCAACCTTCAGGGCCGCACATCAAGGCGTTTATTGGTGATAGCTGACAGACACCTGCCTGCAATATACGCTCAAATTTAGTGATGTGTATTATACAGTTTCTGGATTTTAAGAGTTGTATTTTTATACGCCTGTCTGAAAAATAGGTTGTATTATGGGAATACCGGGCGGCGTGTTGGTGGCTTTGTCCACACAGTGTCCGCTCTCTTATTCAAACAGTTTTTTTCCGGATCCTCACCAAACTTAATGGAAATGTTTATGGCCATGAGACATTGCTCCAGTTCAATAACCAGGCCCAGGCACTTCTGAGTTATGCCCCTTGATGGCATATTTTGTGACCTGGCACTCTTGACAATTTCATATTATGTGTTGTTTAGCCTCAAAGTGTATTTGTCAAAAAAATATTCTTCTTTTGTATTTGAATATCCACACATTCGGTCTCATCCTTAATTTATATAAGTTAAAGACTGTATTTTTAGCCCTGAGGTTATAAAACTTGAGATCGGACACCAAGCTCAAAATCTCATATTTTGTATTTTAATGGTTCTAAGTTAATTATGACAAGACAATATTGATATTATCGATGCATTAGTCTGACAGTATACTTGATCTGAATCAGTATTAATTTAATAATCAACACTATCTTTTCAACCATAATACATTGAGACTGGAATTGAGATTTGAGCTTGGAGACCGAGCTGTAGTTTTATAACCTAGGGACTTAATGTATTTGTTAAAAAGAAAATTAGAGAAAATAAGAAATTTTTATTCAGAAAATAGTTATTTTCAGTGGCGTTACTTGCAGAAACTTACTTTCTGACCATCTAGAAGTTACAGAAACCTCTGTGTCATCAGGAATATTCCAACCTTTACCATCTTGAGATCGGAATGATCTCGCAGAGTCCCTGAGATTCTGTGATGATCTCATCTGCAATAATTCATATCTTTTTATTTAAGAAATCAATACAGTGAAAATACATATAAATCAATACCTTAATATTATTTACTGGTAAAATTTATATAAGATTATACTAAAATCTTTATTTTGTTTCTTACTACAAAACTAGAAATGTGTCCATAGGACATGAATGCCACCTGCTGAGCACTGAATCAAAAAGGGGCCATAACTCTTATAAAAATCATAAACCTTCATGTAAAACATTAAACCGCTCCATGAAATATTTTTTGAGTTATCGCTTGGAAACCAAAATTTGATTGTAACGACAGACAGGCGTAAAATGTTATGCCCTACCACCATTTTGAATGACAAGGGGCATAGATAGATTTGTATTCATCAAAAACTTTTACCCATAAAAAGACAATAACTACATTTTAAGATTTGCCTCCTCTGTGCAAAAAGAAGCTATTGGCCATTATAGATACTATGAATTGAACTAAATTTATAATCTTCTTGTCGCATTTTACAATCCTCTGACCTATCCCAAATTTATATCCCTGTGGCCTTCCACAATATTATGCCAAATAGGAGGTACTTAATGAGGAAGACTTACCTTTTCTTTGTTCTGGCTGCCTTGTCCGGGACTCCAAGTTTTATTGCCTTCAAGAAAAATATTTTCACTTTCCACGGAAGCTTGTGTCGTTAATTTTTCCTCACGTTTCACGGGAGCTGTGGCATTAAATCGGGACCTGCATGAGATTTAGAAGATCTTAAAAAATAAATATGCGTATCATTATGATAATGTTCATAATTTACCAATCAGAGACTGTACATAAGGAACATTCCCAAAATGAGCAGCCCTGTGATTGTTCCAAAAACAAATGGCTTAAATACCCTACCATCTAACCCAGCAAAAACATTGAAACACATTGCCCCCTCCTGGTGACCTTTGACCTACTGACATGAAAATGCACAGGTCCTGTAGAGGATGTCATGTGGAACCTATACATATGATTGAAGTTTGATGAATGTAGGTGCAAGCGTTGTGCAAGGTTAAAGTTCATTACAAACAGACAGAGAGACCAAAAACAATATGCCCCGATCAATTGATAGGGGGACATCAGCCTAAAGGAGGTAGAATCACACCCCTGAATCGGGGCACAGAAAATTAGAAAGTGGATGTAATGTTCCACGGGCCAAATAAAAACATATGATCACAGGGAAAAAATTACAGTTGGTCAGGTAAAAAGAAACAAACATTTTTTAACGCCTTACTTACTGTTGTCGTTTTTTACTGTTATCAATTTTGACTGGCTCCCCATCAGAATCAGGCACAGTCCACACAGGTTGTCTCTGAAAGAAGGGACAAGAAAACCTCACTGAATGGTTCAATTAATAATAATTTACAATCAAAGTACTGAAAGTACTCATGGCAAGTGAACTTACAAACAATTATTAGACTTTAATTGCAACATTGAATGGGAACCAGTTTAACAATTGCTTCTTTGTTTATATGTCTAGTTTTACGCCCCTTTTCAACAGTCAGAGTCATATGAGGCAGACAGTTCACTTAAGCATCGTTCCTGGGAAGAACCAGTACTAGACTCCCATCCTTCATAAGCAATTGCCTACTTTCTTACATATAGAGACATGGTCGGTAGCGGGCTCAAAACCACAGCCCTCTATCAGTTAGAGGTTACAGTGATTTGAAGTTATCGACCTTAACAACTCGACCACAGAGGTGGGTCTTTAACAATTGCATTGCAGATTTAGAAAGACATTGTACTTTGGTTTGCATCAATGTCATGCGAGTTGGTTCCTGCAGCTTTCCAAAAGAACTCAAAATTTGGTCAAATGTTGCAATCACAGCAAACCATTATTTTTTAAGGATGGACAGAATTTTACCTCAGATGAAGAAGAAATAAGAATTCATTAAGGAAGTTGATGCAGACAACATGTATACCATTATATGTGTATACATATACATGTATGTCTATTAATATTACCTTCTTTGAATAAATATTATTATTATTGAAAAGATTATGCAATAATTTATACAACAGGGCTACATACAGGTCCGACAACTTGCGAAACACTTTCAAAATCGTCATCAGACACGTCTGGAGATAATCGAGAAAATTTGTTCGACTGAATCGACATCCCAGATGGCGGCCTCTCAACATCAGATTCATAGTAATCTCCATATTCTAGCAAAATAAAAAAAAAATACTGAAAACATTTTCCAAGAAAAGGCAAGACAAAAACTGATCATGTTCAGGTATGTGTGTAAAAAAAAAATATTTGTTTCTACATTGTAGTTGCTTGCTCATTAAAATAGTAGGGTAGGTATTATTTTTCTTGGAAGTGTGCGTAGGGTAAAGATGGAGAGGGTGGGTGTACTGATCCTCAAGCCTCTAGGGTCACCGCGGAAAAATTCAGGTAGGTCAAGTAACCAGAAACAAATAATTTTGTTAACGCCTTAATTTTCTTCAAAATGTTACTTTTGAGATTACGAGATACAATTCATCTCAAAATATTTATTTATTTTTGATTTTGCTGTTAGAATACTTAGCAGTCGGTGCCAAAAAATGGGTTCGGTCCAGTAACCATAAACACATTTTATTTTAATCAGGCCATGTAGCCTTACTATTTTCCAACTTGTGTATGTCGTTTATGTAATATTAAGTAATAATTAACAGAAACATTGCAGCTATTTCTATGGAATTAGAAATATATCTATATCTTATATCTCAAGACCTTAACTACAGCTTTGTCACAGAATGATGTGACTAACACCCACACTGCTGCTTTCACTCTAAGAATGCGATGGTACTCTATATGGGTAAGTTCAAGGGCACATAACTCTTGAATGTGTGGGTCACTGGGCATGAAAATTGTGTGTTGCACATCTACATTTCATAATGATGACTGTATGTGAAAGTGGACCAGTTTAACATATTCATTAACACATCTCAAATCTTTTCTTTAGTTCAACTTCATCTAATTCATAGAAATCTGATGACATCATGAATTAGAAAATATGCCCAAACTGGTCATGGACATCAAATATGTTCCCTAACAAATGTCCCTCCCATTCTAGTTGCCCGACCCTTACTTTTGTCAATTCCCTGAATAATACCCTCCTCTAATTAAAGCTCCACCTCTAATTTCATGTCCCTCCCCTAATTAATGCCCTCCTTAATTTAAGCTCCACCCTATTTCATGTCCATCCCATAATTAATGCCCTTTATAATTAAAGCCCCTCCCCTAATAAATGCCCCTCCCTTCATTAGCACCCACTTTATGATTTTTGAAGAAAAATAAAAACTGGCAACACATTAATGCTTCACATATCCAAATGTAGTAAAAAATCATAAATTTTTTATGACAATATGAATTCCATTTTTTTTATAAAATCAAGCCCAAAGTTTGGTTTATCAACATAATACAAAATGTACCTCCTGTATATAATTTCATCAAGATCAGATCTAGGTCAAACTTTACATGAAATGGAAAATGTGGTTCTGAAACCTTAATGGTTCAAAGAGAATGTTGGTACACATCAACTTGTGATCTGTTCACACGCTATAAACAGTGACAAACGCTAAGTGGGATTTGAATCAAACTTACCAGAAAGTTCCCCAGGTGAACAGTTACCAGTAAAAAGACTGAAAAGTGTGAGATATAACCACTGTTAGCAAAGTGAAAATAAAACAACTAGAAGTACACAGCGATCATAAAACATTGTTTGTAGTGCCCCAGCTGAGTTTAACTCCTCCCCCTCGCTCCCTCCCCCTTATGTGCTAACTGCAAGTATTTAAAGCCAAATTCTTTCGGTGCACATTTCATTCAAATTTGTGACTGGTTAATTCATATTCAGTGCCTATTATTCCTCAAAATGCAACTCTAATTCAGCATTTTAGTTCTAATTCTAAAAAATTCTATGAAGCAGCAAATTGAGTTTAACTCCTCCCCCTCGCTCCCTCCCCCTTGTGTGCATAATATTCATTTAAAGCTGGCTATGACCCAGTTTTTGCTCAAAGGTATGTCTGTAAAAATATGCAAACAAACAATCTTTTAATGACCGACTAATCACAAATGTTTCAGTGTCTTCTTTAACAAAGACCTCTACCATTTTTTTGGTCGGCTGCTTTTATGACAATTTCTTATTCCAATGGGATCTTATTATAAATCTAGACATAGACAATGTCAGAACAGAATATAATAATTTCTAATATGGTCATTACTTGGTTAGAGATTAATTTGCATAAATAAATAAGCCTCATTAATATTCACACGAATATTCATGAGAATATTCAAATTATCCATAATTTATGCGCACAAGGTAAAGAAAACACTGATTAACTTGTTAGAATGGGGTGTAGAAATTGCAATGAAAGCAAACACTACTACAAAGTAATTAAGCTCCATCCTTCACTAATTGTTAAACTGTGTCTCCTCAGATCTACGTTAAATCTAACCCCACCCAAATAATTTTTTATCAGCGAAGAAAAAAATTCCCAAGAAAGTAAAAAATTTTGAGTTTCTATCGAATGTACCAAAACAGGTCTTGAAATCGTAGACTGTGGTATCACGAGGCAACAATTTTCATGGATAGCTGCAGGATAAGTTTCTAAGAGTTAACAGGAATATGTTTCTATCAAAACTTACTCTTATCATCATTGACGGCCATACTGGAAACAAACACAAGATTGTACAAAAACAGAAGATAATAAATAAAACAGCTCTAGTAGGCTGATTGAATGATTGTTCAATTAATACACAGTTCCCACATCTACAATATTTACCTCCCTTGTTTTGAATTGTCGGCCATCTTGAAAGGCTAATTTGACAAGCATTGATAAAAGATATTTATATTTTGATAATTCTAAATTTAGGATATTCATATGTGACAACTACATTTTCTTAAACCTGATGTGCTTATGGTTTTTCAAACTTCACGATTATGTTTTATTTCATAGATTGAGTTGTTTAATAACTACTTTTTTGTTGTTTGACTTTCTAGATGGCAGCCAATTCAAAACAAGGGAGGTAAATATTGTGGGTGTGGGAACTACATATTGATGGACTTTTTTAGTCTTATTAGAAATCATAACTGTTACTGACATGGAAGTAAATGAGTGACCAAATTATTGACTGATTGATTAACTGATTGATTTATTGACTGACTGGTTGATTGATGGCTTAGTGTAATGCATTAACTTACTTAATGTTCAATTTAACGTTGGCTTCCTCTTTTCTCTGGCGTAAAACCTGAAAAATCAAATGGAACTCTAAGATACCCTTTTATTGCAACCGCTAGCTAACATGAATAATCACAAGTGGCGACAAATGGCCTAAGATGTGATGGTTTTAACAAAGTTGTCACAAATAAAACTTACAATGCCTGAGGCTCAAACACAAGATCTTAAGATCTAATGTTATATTGTGGAATCATTAATTTTCATGGTTTTTACTAAAATGGCTATTTCGTGGGGACATAAATTTGTGGATTTTGATTTTGAAAAGAAATGCCATATCTCCGTATTTGAATTTGTGGGGATTTGATTTCGTGGATGAGTCAAACCACGACATCCACGAAATTAAATCTCCAACGAAAATAAATGATTCCACAGTACATAACAGGCAAACCATGAAGAGTACACATTCAAAGGGAGAAAACTTTAGATTCAAGAATTACCAGTACATTTCCAAATAATTTTAGGGAATCTCCTGCATTAGAAAACAAGTACAGTGCAACCTCTCTAGAGCGGCCCTCTCTTGAGCAACAACCTCCCTTCAACAACAGCATGATTTTTTCTCACTGCATGATTTAACTTTTAATTCAACCTCTCTAGAGCAATAACCTCTCAACAACAACATAATTTTGCAACTTTATCAAACATTATCAAATTCAATCAGAGAGAAATTATTGAGAAAAGGGTCGACTACCAACTTACCCTGCTGAGTTTATATCCAGATTTTGGAATGTTTGTCACACCTTCTCTCATTAAATCATCAGGATCCTCTGTAAAATAATCATTTTGCAGCTTAGTAATTGTGAGAGATACAAATTTTACAAGTAAACTGGATAAAACTGGTCATCTGTGATACGGAATCTGTTTAGATGGAAAAGGTGTATTTAAAGCAATATTGGCCAAGTTTTTATTGTTGTTACTGGAGCAAGTGACAAACTTCTTTGTTTCTCATTATTATTTTTTGTTTGTTTATATACAATTGTATGCTCCTTTTCAACAGTCAGAGTCATATGAGGCAGACAGTGCACCTAATCATTATAAGAACCAGTACTGGACTCCCATCCTCCACAAGTAACTGTCTACTTTATCACATAAAGAGACATGGTCAGTAATGGGGCTTGAATCCAGGAACCTCCATCAGTGAGAGGTAACAGTGATTTGAGGTCAGCGACCATAACCACTCGACCACCGAGATCACTTCTAACTTCACGTGGAACTATGACCAAAATATATCAAATTTAAACGCAGCCATTATCATAAAAGACAAACAACTCTTCACTGCTTCCCTGTGTACTCACCAATAGAATATACATTCAAACCTGTGAACAAAGGCCTCCTTTGGGAAAGATATAATGTGGCCTTTACTGACAGGTAGCCTTTATTCGGAGGTCATTTTGTTTTAAATAAACAATGACAGTTTTTAAAAGAATGGTCTTTATTCACAGGGTGGTCTGTATTCGGAGGTGGCTGCTAACACAAGTTTAACTGTACACATTCACAAATTTTCTTTATGTAAAGCAAGCTGGACCGTTTCCTCATAAGTGTAACTTGTTAAGACCCAGGTAGGGGTTTAAACTCTCTGAGTTTAGGGGCTAGTGATTGCATGTAAGTCAGAGAAAACAACAACTTGACAGTGAAGGATGCCCTCTGAAATATATTAAGTCGGGGAAATAATTAACTTACCGAGAAGTTCAATTGCATCATCTTGTTCGTCCACATTTCTGTCACCATAGAAACCAGAATCAATAGATACTTTATCAGAATCTTGAATAATCTTTTCCAATTCTTGTCGATGCTTGGCAGCTTCTAGTTTAGCACCCATAGGTTTTGTTTTACATGAACTACAATGAAAACAAACAAACCCAAAGATCACACTTTTATTATTAATATTCTTTTGCATCAGAGTAAACAGTTATGATAACATTTATATATATAATTGATTGTTTGCTGTGTAGTAATTTGTATATATGTTGAACAAAATGAAATAAATGGATTACTGTTTTGATAATTGAAAAAAAAAATGAAAACAAACATCATTATTTTAGTCACTTTTACAGTATTAAGTATATTATATAATGATCCTTTAAAATCAAAATTACAATGCAATTGAAGTTACAGTGCAACCTCGCCAAAGCAACACCTTTTTGAGTAGCAAAATAATGTTGTTGTTGAAAGTATGTTGCTCTAGAGAGGGCTGCTCTAGAGAGGTTGTAATAACTGTATACTTTATCTAAAAATTATATAAGACCAAATATTGAATTCAAAATCCAAGTCTGTGATTGGTTGCTTTAAAGCCTCATCTTGAACTTGACCAATGGCTAGCCTGCATTCTGAATCATTCAACCAATCAATTTCAATATCATTTATGAATCCAGTGAGAATTTAATCGAAGTCGGAAATTACCTGGAGGTGCATTCTTCAGTCTGTTCTTCTTTAGCCAGCTTTATCTCCCCTTCTAATGGGTCTTCTTTGTTCCTATGGCAACGTGGCCCCGAATAACCCCTACTTCTGTAATTAGGGTCTTCACTGTCCTGAAAATGGACAGAAAGGATTTAATCATATTGTGCTACAATAAAAAAAGGAATGAAACTTTAGTAAGAATTAGGTGTAAAAATAATTGTTAGTTTCTAGTCAAAAGCTCTGACACTAAAAAAGGATGGGCCGGTAGGGGATTTTTTTTGGCTCATGAAAGCATGCAGGAAGAAAAGTGAAAAAATGGATATACCTTTCCTCAGGCCTACTAAAAAAGGGCCAGGGTCATGGGGGAAAATAAGGGTAGGTCAGGTGACCAGAAACAAACATTTTTTTCAGGCCTTACAGAAAAGGGCTCAAACAGAAAATACCGTAAACATCCAGTTATAAGCCCCACTATTTTACTTCCAAAATCGTGACCAAATTGTGAGTGCATCCTATACATGGCTGTAAAACTCAATCCCATGTTATGTAATTTGATATTACTTTCTTACACAATTTTTTTTTACCAGGATTTCCGCTGTTTTTTTACCTGCGTCTAATACACTGCTGCAACATATACTTAGACGTTTACAGTAATGGAATTTATGGTAACTTTACTCCCTTAAATCAGGGTGCTGTCACCTAGCAACACATTTATATAATCCTTTAAAAAAACTCACATCTAAGTCTACATGTCTAGCCCAAGCTTTCTTTATATCTGTATTTTCTTCAGTTTTTCGTCTTTGAGCAGAATTCTCAATTTTCTGGTGATAATCTTCCTCAAATAATTCATCAAATGTTGTGGTCGTTACCTTGGTATCTGACACCCAGCCAGATTTCTGTTTCCTGCCTAAAAAGTTGCATAAATGTCTTTTATGACTTTTCTTACCTTCTAAGCTAAGATTGAAGAGCTTTCAATTAATCGATAATAATACATATCGAAATGAAAATGCTATTTTAACAAATAAATTATTTGAAATAATGAAAAGATTTTAAAGGTTCGGTCTTATTTGCCCTTCACCTCTAAAGGTTGAAACTAGAACCCATATTCATGACTATTATTACCTCCAAATCTGTGACTGAAGAGTTTGCAAAAAAGTTACTTAAAATACAGTGTAACAAGTACTTGATCTTTCTTCAATTTAGAAATTCAATAGAAATCTATCACTTTTTTACCATTCTTTTAAAATAATAAAACTCTGTTAACATTAATACAACATAAGAATCTGATTGGATGGTTTTGAAAGCATTAATCCAAACCTACCAATCAAACAGTAGCTTTATATATCACCTTGTCTTGGCTCCGCCCTTTCTTCATCTTTAGACTTGTTCTTCTTGGTATGAGACAGCCATGGTTTATCATACGAGCGATCAACCAAATCTAATAAATATAAACAGTCAAATATTATTAAAAGAACAACAAAATTTACATTTATATACAGACAATAACTTGAAAACAAATGTCTGTTTATCTTAAGAAGGTGCCAGGAGGCATGATTTATATATTACTCCGCCTACATTCGTCCTGCCTTCATGCTCTCTCTCTCGCTCTCTCTCTCACTCTTTGGCAAAACCATCAACAAGGGGAGTAACTGTGAACAAATCAAGCCTAGTTAAGTGTCCAGGGGAAGTAACTCTCATAAAAGCAAAATTTGGAATATCAGGATTTAAATGAGAAGCAAATTGACTTATTGCACACCCGGGTACTAGTAGCCTGTTAGAGGTAAGATTAAATCTAGAGCTTACCTGGTCCACTGGCAACAGCCCAAGCTTGCGTAGAACTTTTTTCTGGACTTTTGCTTCGGCGGACTGTAATAGAACATGCAAGCCATGAGGCTTATCAGTATTTTAAATCAAGAGGATCAAACACTGTATTTGGTCAAAGAGAATTCAATGCAGTACACGTTAATATGAAGGACATAACTAAATAACTTAACATTACCTACATACAATCACCCACAACAACACCACATTTGACATAGATTTGTTTTCATGAACTTTAAACACTGAATGTAATATGATCAATTTTTTAAGCATTTAGGTCAAGAATTAATTTTGTGTTGTTTTTTTTTTAAAAAGGGTGGGGTATGAATTTAGAGGAGGGGCATTCAATTAGGGGAGGAGTTATAATTAGGGTGGACATTAAGTAAGAAAAAAGCAATTATCACTCACTTGGTCGTTCTGGAGAACTTCTTCTTAAGGAATTACCCTTCAAATCCTTCAATAAAACAAACATACAGAG
Source organism: Lutraria lutraria (assembly GCA_964023205.1). Taxonomy (NCBI): domain Eukaryota; kingdom Metazoa; phylum Mollusca; class Bivalvia; order Venerida; family Mactridae; genus Lutraria; species Lutraria lutraria. The sequence goes on from OZ026850.1 coordinate 2,381,548, forward strand.
ATTATTTAATTTAAATACGTTTTCGGTAGTTCGCTACATTTTTCACATAGACATATAGGATAAATTAAAACTGATCGATGAATTTTTTTTAAAACTTTGCATGATATTAGCATATGATAACAGAAATATTTTAAGCGAAAAAACAATTGGGGGTCACTGATCTCGTTTTTGAGTTATCTGCCCTTGAATTTGGATTTTTAAGAACAAAGAATACACATTTAATTTGTTGAAAAACAAAATCGTGAACCACGAATATTAGTAAGGACGATTATTCATACTAAATTCTTTTATTTGATTCATGAATACCCGAGTACTCAGATACTCGCCACAGCCCTACCCTGGACCGAATGTCCAGTGTTAAAAAAAAAGTTTTTCCCTCCGAAAGGTTACCAGCAACAAACACTTTTTTACGGCCTAAAAGCGGCCTTTTACCTTTGGTACAGGTAAACCAGACTTTCTGTATAAACATTTGATGAGATATACCACCGGATCATCTGGTTGCTCATGTAGAACTTTGTTCATCAAATCCTGAAATTACAATCAAGTGAATGGAAATATATTTGTGGCCATATCATTATTATCCTCTATTCTCACAACTTCGTGCCTTACCCCAAGTTCGTGCCCGAGGCTATAACCGATTTTAGTGATGAATGACATGGTTTCCCTTGTCCAAGTTTATGCTAGTTGTAGATGAAGAAATATTGCTGTGAGAAAGAAGTGAAAAATGCGTAAAACTTCCTAAAAAGAAATTAAACTGTTAAGAAGTTCACATTCCCATTTTATTTGACACTCGCTGACTTTATCTTCGTTGGTATATTTTATACTAATCTTATCAAGTGTCTAAGTGTTTATTCTTAAAGAGCATACCCAATACATGTACTTACAATTAATGATAAAATATATTTAGAAAATAGCAGCGCGGCTTCCGCATGACGTCATCAGTTTACGAGCACGAAGTTGTGAGAAAGCTTCCAGATGATCAAGATTGTCAAGGTCATGTTTATTTTGAGGCGTGCATTGCATGTTTACAAGCTGTTTTGTTACAATTTGTTACATGTACAGAAAATTAACTTGTTAGTTGATATTTTATGGAGATCTTGTTCAACTACGGTAGTATCATATGCGCATGCGCGGACTTCGAATATTAATGGGCACAAACTTATGGGTGTAGTGGCTAATCAATTTATAATAAGAAATAATGTTTTTTATATAGAGAGTGTTTTCTAGAATTCTTCAGTGTTTTCCGGTAATCATGTGTTTTCCGGTATTTCCATGGACCAAAAATACATTAATACTATTAATAATAGATGGGTTGTTGAATGAAAATATGAGTTGAAATGTTTAATCAACATTATTATTATTATTTTTAGGGCTTCACCATCATATACTCGCGCCTCGTATTTCCGCGGTACCCATATATCCGCGGTATATCATATTTTCGGTATAAACAGAACGATGCGCCACCTGTAGGTGACCTACTTACACAAAGAGGCTACTTTCGTATTGTTCATACAGTTTCGACGATAGGTTTGTTCCGTATGAAGGTATTTGCATTAAAATCAAAATATTATATAAATATCAACTTATTTTCAATGCTCATAGACAACCGCTAAAGATGGCTTCCTACATATTGTTATATTCAGGTCGTTTTACGAATGACAAATACCGGTCGTCTGTTTGCGCTAACCCATGACGTCACTCGAATATTGATTGACAGTTAAAGGTACTTTTTCTTATACAATTGTTTTAGCAATAATTATGGGGCTAGTCATGAAGTGGTTACCGCGGAAATATGAGAATGTACCTTTAAAATATGGCTGCCGCCGTCAGTCGATCCTGAATGTTTTTAGAACATTCACACAAGTGCGAGAAAAATACGATTATTTTAGAACATGCCGTATTAAATAAAATGAGAGAATTATCATTTGATTAATGCAATGTAAGTCCTTATATTTGTGTTTTCTTTAGTTTTAATGATAAGTACCGCGGAAATACGAGGCGCCAGTATACTGGCACTGACTGTAAACCCAACATACGACCAAAGACTTACCAACCTTAGGCCATCCTTAAAAAATAACAATTGCATCGATACGTTAAATATCATGAGTTGGTTTATTTTATAATTTAGAAAAAACAATATATTTCTACTCTAGCGTGCATAGACTTGACAGATATTTTCACTATTCATAAAAAAGCATTTTACGTAAATGAATTACCTCGAACAACGGGGTGAGTCTGTGTTTATCCATGTATTGTTGTATTCTCAGCTTTGACATATCGACAGATTTACATTATAATTAGTTTCGAGTTGAAAAAATGAACACACGACAACGATATTTTGTTTACACGTACTAGTTACTCCCTAACTAGCGAGGAACAAATACTAAGATACACGCTGGAGTTACGCCCACTAAGACTAAGTCACGCCTCTGGGCGATTTTCATTTCAGATTTTTTATTTTAAACGTTTGTATTTCGTTCTCATTAAAGTGTAACAAATGATATCTTTAGTATTTATACGTGTCTAACTTTGTACAAACAAATGTAAGAAAATTTTCTCAAATGTGATTTTGTAAAGCGTAACAATATTCGAAAAAATCAACACAATATATTAAGAGCTAGATCTCGTGCATCTCAGCAGATCCAGACAGCTCGATCATGATAATTGTCATCAAAGCGATTCGGCACGTAAACTTTGTGCCGAATGTCGTTAGAAAAGAAAATATGGTTGAATTACACCACTTCCGGAACCCTGTCTATATATAAGCTAGTAGTACGTATGTGATCAGTCTCCCCGAGACCGCATCCATTTTTCAATTGGATCATGTTTTCTTAGTGTCACGTACATAATTTTAACGTCATCAACATTGTTTTAATGTCGAATACTTGGATTTAGTGTCACGTGTCTGGTTTTAGTGTCAGGTAACTGTTTTTAATGTCGAGTACTTGTTTTAGTGTCACGTGCTTGGTTTTAGTGCCACGTAGCTGTTTTAATGTCGAGTACTTGGTTTTCGTGTCACGTGCTTGGTTTTAGTGTCACGTAACTGTTTTTAATGTCGAGTACATGCACTTGGTTTTAGTGTCACGTGCCTGGTTTAAGTGTCACGTAACAGTTTTTAATGTCGCGTACATGGTTTTAGTGGCACATACCCGGTTTTTAGCAAGTGCGCATGCTAATGTAGAAATTACGACATGATCCAATGCTGGGACATTATCAAAAACCGCATTCACCTAGCTACAGTAAACACATCAATAAGTATAAATCTAAAAAAAATTTTATTCAAATCGATAAAATTCCAAGTCAACCAATCAGAATCATGAACGATTTTAGCGCAAGTGAAAGAATTGAGTTGTAAAGCGCTTTAAATAGCCCAATTCATTGAACACTATAAGATCGTACCATATCAAAGTGCATTCATGGTCTGACTCTCCACAAACAGAGTCAGTGGGGGATCGGAACTCATCGGCGTTTGTGCAAAGAAAGTACCTCGCACATAAAAGGCAGGCCAACATAATGTTGTTGTTGTCCACGGGCTACTTTCCATCATGGATGACCCTGGGAATCCAACAATGGAACACCCTGTTTCTTTATCAATGGCAGCTTGATAATCGCGAACGATAATCACGTTTTAAAGTCTGTCGTAGTGAGAATGACTTGTGAAAACGAGTACCTGGTGTTTGAAAAAATAGTGACCGGACATCACATAACCAAAATTTCTACCACCTACAGGTACACTTATGTACGGGGCGTATTTCTCAGTGACTGGGATATCCGAGTAGTTACGATTAGAACGCTTCATGGCTCACTTTAAAATCCGAACCAGCCGTAATTAGAACGTGATTCGAACTTAGTCGCCGGAAATCTTTTTTTTTTACTATCAAAGTCAAAATTCTTTTATTTACACTCATATCACTTTTATGACAAAATGGAGTACTGAAGCAAACCTAAGTATACTAAATGTTGTTCCATGGGACGCAATCGTACTTGGTTTATTAAAATCAACGAAAATACGGGAGACAATCATTGGTTAAAATAGGATGAAAATTGAAAAAGTAAGATTTAAAGCGTTTGAGTGACATGTCCGTTCCAGGGATTTCTGAAACTGGTTCCCGTTCCATGTTGTAGAGCACCAATGGCTCAACGGAAACCAGTCTAAAGAATATACGTGATGGTGGAAATTTAATGGTGATATGTGATTACGTTGATTTTCTACTTCTCACATTACACTATTTTTTTCAAAGCACAAGCCCAAGTTATAAGTGGGCTATTTAAAATAAACATTTTAGCCCCAATACACACATTTGAAAAACATTCACGAGCCCGAATAGAAATTTACTAAGCCCCGGGATATGGGTTAAAATTGGCACTAATATTGGTATTCAGTGGTGTTAATGATTGAAAGAAAAACGTAAACTACAAAAGTACAATACATTAATTACAAAATCGTTTCTTACTATGGGATCTCCTTCACGTACAAAATGTATACTCATTGAAGAGTAAATTTAAAGTACTGCGTTGAGTTCATGGCATATTTTTCGATTACAATCGGATAATAGATTATGTTGAAAATGGTTTCTGTATACATTTCCGGCCAGGCGATAGATTTTTGCAATGCCAACATTTTATTTAACTTGTGAATAAAAGGCCCGTATGTACGTTCCAACTATCAAATTAAAAGATTTTCCAAAGTTCGAAATGATACAAACACGTCCTTTTAAAAGTTTATTATGTTTTTTAATCGTTTCTTTTTACTGATGGACGGAACGTTACACCCTTATTTTCAGTCCGTAAAGGTTGGAAAATAGTCGTGTCCATAGTTATCCCGCCCACCCTGATTTTCTAGCACTGATAACAGTTTCTAACAGCAAAGCCCAAGGTAGGAACATATTTTAGGATAAAACGTACTTCGAATTTTCACTGCTGAAGTACGCATAAAGAAAAGATAAGCTTTTCGACATACGAACTCATAGTCTTGGCCAAGAAGCCCTGAGCGGGACATTCTAGTCTATAACCAACTGACTTCGTATTCTACCGATAAATATTTTGCCCCGAGTGCAACCGACCGCTTTATCGACTAATAATTGAATATTTATTTCTACTAATTCAACAAACTGTACCAAAAGGTTTTGTCGGTGAAAATCAATATTGAACATTATACGCTCGCGACAAAAGAAATCCAAATTTTATTTTGAGCATTGCGCTTCCATCATTTTTACTGTTCCATATCGAATGCCTACTAGCTCAAAATATTCCACCCATTTAGTAGTCTTTGGCTACTCCACTTGGAGAACGCATGAATTCGTATTTTCTCGCATAAATTCGAAAGAAATACAATTTCATTGTGGAAAAGGGGATCTATGTCGTCATAGCTGGATATCCGCTTTAGCAATAATGGTTAGTCCCAGAGAAAATCGGAAAATTCACCCCGAGAAAAATGGATCAGCCCAATATTGGCAGTATCGATCCGATCGTTATACGATTCGTCTTCTAGACCAATAGACAAGCATTAACTATAGTTGAACAGAAATCCCGAGCTAGCGAAATATTTCAACGAATCTAAGCTTATAATTGTGATATTTATTAGAAAAATGTGATTTTTACAAATCTTTCTTCAAGGAAATATATAGTGTGCTGTCGAAACTGGAAATTATCGAAGTGTCGTAAGGTATGTATTGTGTGTTAGTGAAATGTTGAGATGTTTTTCGCAGGCAAGCCCTGAGTCGCGGACGTAACTAGTTATATATCGATAAATTATGCGTGTTTCTGGCTTAGAAACAGAGGATATTATTCGAACAAAACGCGATCCGTTAGTATGTTATTTCATTGACGCTGTAATGCGAGTCTCAAAATGTCCTTCGGTCCATCTCCGACAATGGTGTTTGGCTTTTCTGTAGCTAAATCTCTCGAGTTTGGTTGAAAAATTCACTTCGCTTTGCATTTTAATATGCAAAACAGGAATACCGAGAGTGTGTGTCGATGGCTTGTCGGTTATATATATATATATTTTTTTATCTGATAATCCGAATAAAAGGGTCTGAAACAAGGGTCATAAATAAAATAAGTACTTTTTAAAAGGATATAGCACATTTTGATATTAAGTACTTTAGTAAGAATCTTAAAGGAGTGGATTTTAGTGAAACTTGACCTACTCTGAAAATCTGCGCGCACTAAACGTGTAACGTATTTATTATTTAGGGGAGTTTGACCCGTTTTTCCCTTTAAGAACAGCTGCTCGTGTGTTTTCTTAAATTGTCCATATCTACATGCATACTTTATTTAATATCATTTATAACTTTGAATTAGCCATATATTAATCACCATAGCGAAGAATCAATGTACACATACTGTATTTTCATTTATTTTCGTTGGGCTCAATTTTCGTGGATTTTACTAAAATGGCTATTGCGTGGGTACATAAAGAAAAAAGCCTTACATTTTTTATTTTTGAAGAAAAAAGCCTTTGCATTTAAATTCGTGGGGATTTGATTTCGTTGATGAGCCGACCCACGAAATCTACGAAATTAAATCCCCAACGAAAATTAATGTTTCCACAGTATTTTATATGATAATGATTAATATCAAGGTGTATTGTAATGATTAATTAAAAGCCCTTGAGGAATTGGATTTATTAATTAATGGCATCCCAGTAAGAGACATTAGATAAACTCGCTTTTATGACAACAAAACTCAATAAAATGTTCACATGTGGGTCGGAGGTCATAGGTAAAGATTGAAACTTTCGAATATCAAAGCCAGTCTCTAATTGGTCAATTTAAAAATTGTTCACTGAAATTGACCAATCAAATGCTTGCTTTATTAGAATTGGTTTTAAGCTTAATGTTCTAACTTCATATTTTTATCTTTGATACTTGACATTATTCTCAACTTAAAATTAAATGTCAGCTTGAGTTGAAGTGATCTCAGTTAGTGTAATAATAATAATGAGATTCGTCTCATTGTATTTATGAGTTTGCTCTTAAATCATAAAATAAATTACAGCTAGATTTAGAACATTCTTTTCAATATGTTAAGAATACAAAATAGTTCGAACAGATGTTGTATAATGCCATTTTCTTGTAAATTGTGTTCATAATTTGCAAACAAATTATTAAGGTACTGTAATACCTGACTTACCGGCCATCTCAATTTTAAGATCAATTCATTATTGCGACCATATGTGTATTATACAGTGAAACCTGTGTTAACGTCCACCTCCGAATAAAGTCCACCCTGTGAATAAAGGCCATTCTCTAAAACAGTAATTGATTATTTACTAATAATATGACACCAGCATAGATCTTACCTGTCATTACTGGCCACATTTTGTCTTTTCCAACGTTGACCTTATTTCACAGGTTTGACTTTACATTAAATTCATATACAGTGAAACTTCTCCAAAGCAACACGTTTTGGGAGTAGCAAAGGTGTGTCGTTGTTGAGAGGTTATTGCTCAAGAGAGGTTAAAATTATATATGTAGTTAAATGGTGCAGTGAGAAAGAATCATGCTTTTGTAGAAGGGAGATTGTTGCCCAAGAGAAGGCCACACTGGAAAGGTTGTACTGTATTCATTATATACAGACCCTCTCTCATTTTTCCATGTTTATTCCAACTTTTGTTGATGCTGAGAAAGATAACATCTCAATTATTCGTCTTATCTACAAGATGATCTTGATACCAAAGTATTACATATCATTACTGTAGTGCTGATGTGCCTTGGTATCGTCTGGGTCGCATATTGTATGTTATTTAACCCTTAAGACTTGGCTTTTTTCATATACAGTGCATCTTCTCCAAAGCAAGACCCTTTGGAAGTAGCAAATATTGGCCGTTGTTTAGAGGTTGTTGCTCTACAGAGGTTAAATTTATAGTAAATATTAGCTTAGGGGAATTTTTTTGAAGGTGTTGTTATAGAGAGGTTGTTGCTCTACAGAGGGCCGTTCTGAAGATGTTGTACTGTAAAGTGCAACCTCTGCAAAGCAACACCCTTTGGGAATAGCAATAGTTTGCTGTTGTTGAGAGATTGTTGCTCTAGAGAGGTTAAATCAATAGTTAAATCGTACAGTGGAAAAACATGTTGTTGTTGATTGGAGGTTGTTGCTCAAGAGAGGGCGGCTCTGGAGAGGTTGGACTGTAATAATATACGATCCATACATTGTGCTAGGTTTTCGAAACGCTTTCAGAATTTTAATGAAAATATTCATCTTACAAAATCAAGGCCACCGCTGTGGTCCAGTTGTAAATGAGATCCGGTCAAACCTTTTAATGAATATTTTACAAAAATGTCGATTTTTCTCCATATGTGAGAGGTAGCCAGCTCCTTATGTAAAGATAAATAAGTACTGGTTATAATAAAGTGAAATGCAATAAAATTGGCCCACCGTATAGAACTGAAAGTCCTTTGTCAAAGATGAAAAAAGGGCCGTAAAGGTTAATAACTTAAAATGTTATGTTTTCTTTGTTGAACTTGTTCCCCATTTGCTTCAAGCTTCACTAAGGAACGGGTACCAACTTGTATAGTTTCCGGCTAGTTCGTTAATCTGGTAAGCTGTTTCCCGTTCCATGTTGCAGTGCACTAAAGGCTTTGTATATACAGAGTCAACGGGAACCAATTTATTTTTCTGGACTCGAAGCCTCGCTAGTAGTAAACAATATTGAGGTACCAGTCAATATGTTGGTTATTTTTTTCTGAACAAGTTTGATATGATCTGATTACAAAATCCATTAGTTTTTTTTTCATTTTTGGCAATTTGTCAGCATGCGTTTGAAATTAATGACATCCCATAATTAATGCAGTGTCACTTGGTATAAATAGATTAAAACAATGGCAGAGAATTAGTCGATATTAGAGGTAAACAGTTGGTGTATTTCTAAAGGTAACTCTCTATGCTTATATAAATATTTACAAGTTCGAATGATTTTGAGAACAAAACAAATTGTACAGATGTTAGTTAGCTAACTGTTTTATTACTACGAAGCCTGTTGATAGAAAGATGAAAAACAAACATTGATTATCGCTTTGCCATTTCTCCCATCGAAAAGAAATTCACGAAATCACATATATTCAAACACAACCGTGCCGAGTGGTTAGGTGTCCGCCTTCGGAGCGGGAGACAGAAGTTCGAACCAAAGTGCCATGGAGACTGACTTACTGGGTTGGAAATGATGCGGTCGGTTGGTGAGCCGACAACTAGTTAAATAATGGTAACCGTAGGCCCATCTCAGCCAGGCGCCCTGTATTAATTAATTACAGGCGGTACTGTGTGCACAAAAGATAGGTGTCTCATAAGCCTACTTGGCTGACCCTTTCAATAGAGGTGACACTACAATCAACAATACCTTTCCTTTTTATATCCATAGTTCTATACACACAGTGTAAACACGGGTTACAGATCCAAGTCAATGGCTATATCCACAATCATATATTCTGATTTTCGTCAGTAAAATTAACAAAAAGGAACAACTGTATGCCTATGTCATTTGTATTTGTTCTGGATGTGGCGTTGAGCACTCATGGTTGTCATTTTTGGTATTTGCTGATGTGTATGTAAATAGTTATTGCAATTTTTTGTAACAAAATTCAATGCCGGTTGCTGAGCTGGTATATAAATTCACAGTTCTAAGTTTCCAAACAGACAAAACTTATACTTCAACAGGTATTTACAGAGGATGTTTTACCGAAATTTTGACAGCAGTTACACATATAAAAGAATCATTTATCACCGGTATCTTGTTTTAGACTTTGTTTAGACACTTTGAAAAGCGTTTCAAGGTTTAGACATACCCTCCAAGAAGGAAGGATTTACTGCTAGTTCTATACTGAGCGACGAAAGTAAGTTTTACATACATGTACTTTTATCTACTCACAATCGGAACTCCTCGGCGTTTGCCTAAAGAAAACTATTTCTCAGTTACGGAAATGCCCGAGTAGTTACGATTGATCTACTCACTGTTATAATTACCTAGCTTTATTACTCTTAAACTGGTACCTATTAACTCTTCCTGCGCTGAAGTTTGATTCCTAGCGTCTATGTGAAGCGGGTACCAGTATTCTGGTTCTTAGCGTCTATGAAGCGGGTACCTGTATTCTGGTTCTTAGCGTCTATGAAGCGGGTGCCTGTATTCTGTTTCTTAGCGTCTATGAAGCGGGTACCTGTATTCTGATTCTTAGCGTCTATGAAGCGGGTACCTGTATTCTGGTTCTTGGCGTCTATGAAGCGGGTACCAGTATTCTGATTCTTAGCGTCTATATGAAGTGAGTACCAGTATTCTGGTTCTTAGAGTGGATGGGGAAAATATGTGTAGGAAAATCAAGATATATTAAGAAAATATATACATATACTATACGTTTAAAGTTTCAGTGAACAATTTTCTAAATAAAACAGTTACTTAACCCCGAAAGTCAACATTTCACTTACATGCAAAATGCAGAATTGCGCAATTACAATTTCCATTACATTGTTGCAAATATCCATAAACACTCATTTTGTTCTTTGTGTCAAACTCACCAGATAATATAAATAAGATATAAGGTTTTGATTGGCTGATTGTTTGACCAGTCTTAAAATGAACCAATGAAAAGCTTGCGTTCTGAGACAGTCTGCCAATGAAAACTCTTAATTGTATTCAATGACTATGTTTTAGAGGAAAGCAGAGAGAGAGGCGTTACCTTTGCCATGAAGTATACAAAAATATCAATTTCTACGTTTAAGTGCAAAACCATGTTTCAGAGTCTTTCAATTAAACAGATTGGAAAATAATGAAACACCGTCTTGAACCCCGACACCTCTTTCTAAACCAAGTCATCAGATAAATTGAAAATGATTTTTATGTATTGTTAACTCGATCAGAATTTTTTTTACGAGAGAAAATTTATGATTGATGTGAATTGGATATATTTGTTTCAAGGAAAATGTTTTATTTATATCTTAGAATTTTAAAATTCACTGAAAATTTAAAGGCCCACTATACATAGTTCCCACATCTACAATATTTACCTCCCTTGGCAGCCATCTTAGTTGGCAAATTCAACAAGCATTGATAGAAGATATTTATGTTTTTGTTTTGATAATTCTAAATACAGGATATTTATATGTGACAACTACATTTTCTTAAACCTGATGTGCTTATGGCCTTAACAACTTCATTATTAAGTTATCTTTTATAAAACGAGTTATTTAATAACCAATTTTCTTATTTTTTTCTATTAGGCATATAAGAAATGTGCCAACTAAGATGGCTGCCAAGGGAGGTAAATATTGTAGATATGGGAACTATGTATTGAGTAGAATCATAGCTTAGTACACCCCACCAAATCGAATGGCAGGTTTCGATTTGGCCTCGATTCGAATTGGTTCTCTATTAACTAAAAATGGTCATGATTTTCGAGAATTTTAGCATCTTGGTCCAACGTGCGATAAATGTTTACTGTGCCATACACTTACGAACAAATGTTTTTAGTTGTTGAAGAGAGGTTGTTGCTCATGAGAGTGTCGCTCTGGTGAGGTTGTACTGTATGTGAGCATTTCAATATCATGACGCCTTTGTTCCAATAGTTTTTGGGGGTTTTAAGCCCATACTGGCTGAAAATTACTCTCACAAAATGGTGGATCAGTTTTTTTTTAATTTAAAACCTTTGGTAGGGTTCTTTCAAAGAATAAGATTTTAAAAAGCAAAATCTATCCATATAGAGTTATTGACTTATTGTCATTCTAAATTTGCATTGGAATCTATGGTAACCATGGCTTCAAAGATTTAAGAGAAAAGATTCATTCCTTTGAAAAACGACAGTAAAAAGAAATAGGTCATTTAACAATACCAAAAATTAACAGTTTTCTTTTTTCAACAAGGGCTACTACTCTTGCAAAATTTTCTAAATATGTTAAATAATAAATTGGAGTATCTGGGGTAACTGAAGAAATAGATATAATTGGGCAATACATCTTTTATGATATTATTAACATTTTAAATAGTACTGCTCAGATGCGTTAAAAGATTAACTTTATATCATAAAGGGAGGTACTAATACGAACCAGTTCTCTCCTTTTCCTATATAGCATGTTTTATTTTATGTTTACACATTCCAAAATCACATAAATCAGAAAAAGCTAGTGGTGAATGATTTATAAATGATTCATTCTATAACTCGACCATGTTTTTTGAGCCGTGACGATATTATTCTGAATAATCCACTAAGTGAACTAGGGGATATGGATATTCGGAACAAATCTGACTGATACATATTGATAAAATAAAATTATCATGCTCAAGTACTATAATGTACCCAGTTGATATAGCGCATTATTTCGTCACGGCGCAAAAGACATATTCAATAAAAATAAACAATAGAAAATGGTTAGACATAAATGCTTGTATTAGGGTCTGCAATCCTGAAACATTTTGTTTGTCCATATGTAAAACCTTCCTGGAATTACTAGCGTTTTACTGTAATCTTATTTGTTAGAATTTTCTTATTGATTATTCTGATAAGTTGTTTTAATCAACTCCATAGCGTGGTTGACTTATAGTTCTATGTCTTCCATCGATTTCCGTCAGATTCTGAGCTATGCTTCTGCGGCAATTCCAATAGCTGGTATCCGCTTTCACGTCAGAGCGTATGCCCAATAAGCGTTCGAGAGATGTTGATCAGCAGATAAAGCTCTCAAGAGACATTGATTTCTACAGACTGTATTTCAAATTTTATATCAAATTTCGTCGTATCCTACTTAACAATCGGAGACTTCTATTGAAAATGAGTTGTACATTGTATTATGAATGACGGTGTCCGCCACATTGAATAGTGCTGCGTTTGCTGAATCAGGAATTTGGTCAGATACGTGCCTGAGTTTAACTCAACATTGCTGTGTCAACAGTGGCTCATTTTAAGCAAATTGGCTTGATATGACAAAAGGATTGATGTCAATATCACTCAATATAACGGAGCCGTAATATAAACGTGCCTGCTTGAAACAAGATCAAACGATTGGGAAACGACTACGTAACTAAAATAACGATTATCAGCACAATAGAAATAATATTTTTCACTAAGGCCTAATAATATTTTTGTTTCTGGTTACATGCTCATTAATAAAATGTCATATCGTTTTTTTTTCTGCTTTTTAAAGCGTGTGAAAAGGTAAAGTTGTGAGAAAATGGATGTATTATTCCTTGGGCCTAATAGAAATTTCCAGGGTCGCCGGAAATATTATGGTTGATCAGATTACCAGAAACAAACATGTTTACCCTAATCTCGCGAATTTATTTTAAACTCACACAACAAACACAAGGCACGACAATACTCATAACTCTCAAAAAGGTGCAATATATAATCAAAAGCAACACGTTGGAACAACATGTAATGTCAACATCGTAAACAAAACAACAAATAAACCACAAACAGACATCACTGGAAATTACCCTCATATAACCCAAAACACACACAGTCCTTATTTAAGTCATACATGATTCCAGGAGTGCAACGCATCACAACAACAACACTAACAATACCCGTTGCAACAGCAAAAAACAACAGAAAAAGCAGCAGCAAAAAGCAACAGAAAAAAGCAACAGAAAAAAGCAACAGCAAAAAGCAACAGAAAAAAGCAACAGAAAAAGCAATAGAAAAAAGCAACAGAAAAAAGCAGCAGCAAAAAGCAACAGCAAAAAGCAACAGAAAAAAGCAACAGAAAAAGCAATAGAAAAAAGCAACAGAAAAAAGCAACAGAAAAAAGCAACAGAAAAAGCAACAACATTATGTGGGGTAGCTTGACAGTAGCTTGCGGATAGAATATGGTTAGTACAAGTTAAGGCCTAAATGAAATCCACGGAAGCTGGCTAGGATAACTACCCTTCACGATATTACTGAAATAATATTGAAAATGGCGTTAAATCTGATGAAGTCAGCAAGAAATAAATAAATGAAATTTGTAACATTGTTTTCGCTAGGTTTTATTAAACGTTTACGGAAACAACCGATCAGTTACGATGTTTCCCGAAGCTTGTGTAACTAATGCGATTAGTCGTTAAATGCCACATCGTTCAATACTTTTATTTGATGTCTTTGCTAAACATTTGATCAAAGTCCACACGAACAGTTGGCTTGTATTTGATGTCCCAATAAAATAAATTGTGCTTTATCGTCATAACTTACCAAGTTTTTATATTGTCACTGAATACTTTACTGTCATCTCTTTCAAGTTAGTGATAGATTTGGCTTGAATTCTCGTAACGAATGTCTCGCGTTCTTTGAACTGTTTTTTGATAAACTACAATTATAAATGCTACAAAGCTTGTTAGTGTGTTTGTTTGAAAACGAGGCTTATTTTGTATAAAGCTATAAAACATGGAAAGTCCCTCGTGAGAAGGTATAAATTAGCATTAACGTGTTTGTATAAAACTCGGTACGTTGTTTTTAGCTTGAATAAGTATTTTTTGCACGACACTTGATCTTATTTATTAGTACGATAAATTATTGCGTTCTTAGCGTAGATTTATTTCGCTTTGGGTCGGAATAAGATTCAACCCACAATTAGGGGTATCCATGGTCGGGTAGTTATGGTATTTGATTAGTAATCACTGGCCCCTTACATCTGTGAGTTCGAACCCCAACCAGGGATTAAGCTGGCTTAGGGAAGGTCGGAGGCTCTACCCAGAAATCGGTACTCCTCGGCGTTTGTCTAAAGAAAAGTACCTCGGACATAATAGGCAGGTCGCCATTTTGTTGTTGTTGTTCACGGGCTACTTTCCATCATGGCTGACCCTGGGAATCCAACGATTGAAATAACCTGTTTCTCTATCAGTGGGAACCTGATGTCGATTTTTTCAATCCCGAACGATAATTAGGTTTGAAAGTCTGTAATTCTGAGAAAGATTCTTGAAAACGAGGTTCCTAGTGTTGAAAAAGTAGTGACCGGAAACCACATAACCAAAATTTGCAACACTACTCCTATGTAAGAGGCGTAATTCTCAGTTACGGAAATACCCGAGTGGTTACGATTGTCCACCCCGACGTAGGCCGGGAATCTACCGATGATTTACACCACTATATATAGGGTGCTCACTAGGCATCAAAAGGTGAGAGTCAAAACTGACGCTTAGCTGAGAAGTAATTTGAAGAGTAAAAAAACCTGCTTATTCAATAGTTTGTTTTAACTTTGTCACAAATTGTCAAGGGTCAGATGTTTTATTTTGCTAATTTAAATCGTCAAAATGCCATTTTAGGGTCAAATGAAAGCCCTGGTATATAACCGTTTCATGAGGTCATCTTCAGCTTGTTGGGTTTTCAAGTTCCCTTCTACACTTCCCCTGCTTCCCCACTCTATTAACTTGCATCATCTATGAACCTTCATTATCCATCTTAAGACCCATACAATACTTTCTCTACCTGTACCTTCTCTAAACCTTCTTGGTATCCCACTTTCTACGTATAACCTCTCCTAACTAGCTCCGTTTACTAAGTATGTATCTCTCCCGTCATCAACTTCCGTCTCAAACTCACTTATTTGCTCCTTTGAATTGCTCTACCACAATATTCTTGTAATCTCTCCTCCCCTAGCATACTAACTCTAAATAATCCACAATGACTCTATTCATTTTCTTTGAATATTTCTTTAAAGCTTATCATTCAACACGCCATAAAATAATTTACATATTTCCTCCCCTTCCTTCATCACGCCCTCTTCATCTCTCTCTCTCTCTCTCTCTCTTTCTATCTCTCTCTTTCTCACACCTGCGCCGCTCTCTCTCTCTCTCTCTCTCTCTCTCTCACACACACTTCCTCCCCCCCTCTCTCTCCCCATCTCTCTCTCTCTCTCTCTCACCTCTTCCTCCCCCCCCTCTCTCTCTCTCTCTCTCCCTCTCTCTCTCTCTCTCACACACACACCTCCTCCGCCCCCCTCTCTCTCTCTCTCTCTCTCTCTCTCTCTCACACACACACATACACACCTCCTCCGCCCCCTCTCTCTCGCTGTCCATCTCTCTTTCTCTTTCTCTCTCTCTCACACACACACCTCCTCCGCCCACCCCATTCTCTCTCTCTCTCTCTCTCTCTCTCTCTCTTGCACTTTCTCCTTCTGTGTAGCGACCACGGCCCAGTGGTTGTTGCACCGAACATGGTACGATCCGGGTACGAATGCCAGTCGCGGCAGATCATATCCTTAGAAAATTTTATGAAAAAAATGATTTTCCTCGACATAATATGGAGAGTGCCTGCATGTGGAAGGGTAAGTTAGTATTGGTTAGAATACCGTCCAGGAAAAGTGGATAGGCGTATACATAACTTAAACATTGTTGAAAGATGGCATTCACCGAAACAAACGCTACATCTCCCCTATATTCCATTTATCTAGCTCGCTCCCGTATTTCTGTTTTATGGATATCGATTAGTCTCACTGCAAACACAATAGTGTGAATCGATTCTTCCTCTCAGATGTACGTATATGAACTGAATAGTTTTGTTTTATTACAGTTCATAAAACGCGCGAGAAAATGAAAATTTCAGACTTGACCGCGCATGTCTATATGTAAGCGCAGTGCTGATAACGCTTCAGTGCGCTATGGGTGTACACGCAGTACAGATGAGTTCATTCTTACTTTCTTGATTTATATTATGTTCGTTGACAATGCTGTGATGGTTGATTGCTAGAGAGGTGGTGAATAGAAATCTCGGCTCCAACTTTTTTTCGGTGTTCCCATCCCAACAATTTCAGAGTCCAGTGCTTTGCTTAAAAAATCGCAGGAAATGGGTGAGGCATGCATCGGTGCTTTGCCGCAGACTATCAGAGGTTAGTCTGATTTTGAACGCCATGCACCAGAGCCACCTCAAGAAGTTCTAGTCCACTAGTTTTAGTTTGTTTGTTTTGGCTTTACGTCCCTTTTCAACAGCCAGAGTCATGTGAGGCGGACAGTTCAACTAAACATCGTTCCATTGGAAGAACTAGTACTAGATTCCCATCCTCCGTAAGCAAATGCCTACTTTCTCACATAATGAGACATGGCCGGTAGCGGGGCTCGAACCCACGACCCTCCATCGGTCAGAGGTTACAATGATTTGAAGTCAGCCACCTTGATCACTCGACCACGGAGGCGGGTTTTGTAGTCTTCGTTCGTCTAATCTTGATATGTCTATTGACCTCGTCTTCCGTTTGTAACAATCTTTCTAACCATAGCGTGCGTCACTATAGTGGTTCGGGTGAAACTACTTTAATTTTGTTTTATGTATTTTTCCAGACAGTGTTACGGTCGTACAATTATGTTTACACAGTCTATGGACAAGTGAAACCTCGTCTCTAGGGCTTTTATTTCCGCATTAAATTACTTTATATTACAGGGCTCAGCCGAATGTTTAACTAATTTACAAACCATTCAATTAACGTGAAGTTTATGGTGGTTATGCATCCACAGTAATACTAAACATGACTTCTTGTCGCCATTTTGAATCATCAGTATTACTCGGCATTTTTGCTATCTCTTATATTTCACTTGTAGGGGACACAAATTAGATATTTCTAGAGCGAGCGTGAATTTCCACAAATTCAACATCTGGGAAACAAACAGTTGTATTTATTTTGCTTGTTTATTTTATTTGATCATATGGCACCCTGGTGAATTTTATGTTTATATTTGTTTGTAAGAAGATTGCGGACTCTTCAATAAAACCGGAAATAAACACAGCGTTCGGTCAATACTGATTAAATCAAAATGGCGTAAGTGATACTATTTATAGAACTGTATGGTAAACAAACATCACGTTTATCTAATTGCTGACATGAGCTATCGAAATGTAAATTAATTATTTTTCGACCACCTGTTACTCAATATGTGACGATAAAAAATCAATATTTCGCTCGCTACTTGGTGTTTACCTCAACCACTTTGTGGCAAGATTTTATGAAACATTTTTGCGTAGAGTTGAGCTTAGCTCAGTTGAACATGTCAGAGCATGGCACAATATGAGCAGGGCAGGACAGAGCAAGGTCAATACTAGAAGAGCAAGAAAAAGAGCTGAGATTAGTCAGGTAGGGCAAGGCCAAGTCCACCGGAGCAAAAACAATAGAGCTGAGTTTATCAGGGCAGGGCAGAGCAAGGCAGAGCCCAGCTAAGCAAAACAATAGAGATTAGTTTAGCAAGGTAGAACAGAGCAGAGCAAAAATAGAGCGTAGATGAGCAGGTCAGAGCAGAGCAAAACTGAACTGAACAGAGCTTAATTATAAAAATAGATGAAAGTGTAAAATTTAGGTGTGATTTTGATAACCGATTATAATAAGTCCATTTATAACATTATGACGATATCTAATTATTTGTTTCCATCAAACTTTTTTTGTCGAAAGTTTTCGATATACCTTCTGTATAGCTTGACTAATTTAATCTTGCATATTGGTAGCATCTGTCACTCTCACGTATCGGTTCGAGCATTTTATGAATTCCCTGCCAATTCCTAAATTAACCGACACTTTTAAGATAATCAGCTTATTTCTCGCGCATGCTCTATGGCACTATACCATTATCTTGTTATATTCTGTACCACGTGACTTCAGCTCGCGCTAATTATCCACGTGTTTACAAGAAAAACCACGTGCACTTGTGAGTTATCGCGAACTTTGTAAGATCTTATCGATGGAAGATGAATATCATGTTATTAGGAATATAAACAAGATGGCTGATTTAGATAATACGTGTTCGATACACCTCTGATACTATCCGATGAGGAGTAAAACAATTTCTGGCAATGTATTACGCAATTACGTGATATTTAAAGAGGCGAGAAGCTTCAGTCAAAAAAAGAGCAAGCTACATAATTTTTCTCGCTGTTAATTTTGAAGGAATAAATGTTTCTGCGATTAATCGAATCAGACGATGATAGCAAGAGTTTAAACGTACTGTGAAGAAGAGCTCATTATCATTAAGTAGTGATTTTAAGCATTCACGTTTGGCTGAAGACGCGAGAATGAATTATGGTACTTAAATAAACCATCCCTGCATTCGTGTAAGACAGATAATTCATATTGAAATTCTTTGAGAGAAAGCTAGAAAAAAACACACCTTTTCATCCCTGGAAATCAGCGTTTAACAAGTAGTTTTACCAGACATTTCTTGTATACATTATCTGAAAGGTATAAGCATAATCAATCAACGTTTAGTTAGTGACTGAAAACGAACAAGTACAAAATAAGATGATCACGCCTAATTGCTCTGGTATGGGAGATTTTGGCACCTTCTACTTTCATCTCAAATACAAGCGTTAAAGCGAACCAGAAATATGGTTATCCAATATTTGGATTAACTTTGTGTTTATCGAACAAAAAATCCAATTACATTCCGAACCTCCTGGCGTATCGAGAATTGTTCGAATGTACCAAGAAATCTCAAGAACGCAATTTCGGATTGCTTCGAATGTTATCATATTGTTTTAAGTTTCGTACTATACTGTGTTCAATAATTAAAAAGAAATGTCGAAATAATAATACGTAAGTATTTCAAAATAATCTCAGCAAATACTTATATCTGCGTACTAGCAACCTCTTGCATGGAAGTGGTCAGACATATGACTGTCATCCCATCCTCTGACAATATTAAATTCGAATAAGGGAGGAGGTTGTGTAGATGACTTATAGGCCCGTTGGGCCGGGTAATCATTTATTCATTTTAGGCAGGCTTTTATAAATACATACATATGTAAATGCACATGTTAATATGATAGAAAACTTTACTTGCTTTCAGATATAAAAGTCCAGTTTCGTAGCCAAAGTATTTAATCTACAATACACATGGCTTAAAATGTACTCATTTACATACATATACATTTTAGTGTCATTAGACCTTAGAGAAGGTCAAAACACACTAAAAATATTCATTAAAACCCGTTACACAATCATGAACGTTAACCAGTGTCTTTACGTAAACCTTGGTTTTAAGAATTTATAAATAAACCCTCTTGAAATATGGAAATAAACTCGTTTTCTAATTTTAAAATTAATTGTACAACATATTAAGAGCTTTTATGAATCACAGAAATTGGCGTAAGTTCAAATTTATGTATGAAATATGATATTAAGATTTACCTTCATCTAATTGAAAATTTACCGATTCTCTTTGAAGTTTGCCCATGAGGTTAATCTATTTATATCTCCTGGGGTTTAACGTCGCACCGTAACTACTCGGGCATTTCCGTAACTGAGAAATATGTACTTTCGTTAGACAAACGCCGACGAGTTCCGATTGCAACAGCTAGGATCAGTGGCGACTTTTCTTGCCATAAATGTGTAGGAAGACGTTAGCTGTACACTTGGATAGAATCACCGACTTTCTATTAGCTAGATGGACAGTAACAGTTTCCTCAAATGTAAAAAATAAATTGTCATGAGTGAGATTCGAACTTACAAGGGCGAGAAACTATCGATTACTTTTATGTTACACATAACTCAAATCGTAATTACTCGGGAATCCCCGGACATTCCCGTCACTGTAAATACGCCCCGTATATAAGTGTAGGGTTACACATTTTGGTTATGCGGTTTCTGGTACCGGCTTATCACTGCTTTTGAAAACTAGGTACTCGTTTTCAAGAATAATTCTTTGGGTGGTTGAGTTTCAAACGTGTTTATCGCCCGCGATTGATAAAATGGGTATCAAGTTCCCATTGAAAGAGAAATATGTCGTTTCCATCGTTGGATTCCCAGGGTCAGCCATTATGGAAAGTAGTCCGTGAACAACAGCATCAATATGGCGGCCTCCCTTTTATGTCCGAGGAGTTTTGAATGCACCAATACATGGTAAACGTACAATAAGATTTCTGAGTATAACATATATTATTAACTATTACAGTGTAATATACAATGAAACTACCTCCCTGCAATAGCCACCTATTGGAAGGACAAAAGTGACTATTGTAAAGAGGTGACTGATGTTGAGAGAGTGAAAATAGAGTATAGCGTTAATTTGGGTTGCCTGTATACTGGCTGTAACAGGGAGGTGACGGTTTTTGATAGAGTGAAATTAGAGTAAAACGTCACTTTGGGATTTCTAGTATACTGACTGTAACAGGGAGGTGACGGTTTTTGATAGAGTGAAATTAGAGTAAAACGTCACTTTGGGATTTCTAGTATACTGGCTGTAACAGGGAGGTGACGGTTTTTGATAGAGTGAAATTAGAGTAAAACGTCACTTTGGGATTTCTAGTATACTGGCTGTAACAGGGAGGTGACGGTTTTTGATAGAGTGAAATTAGAGTAAAACGTCACTTTGGGATTTCTAGTATACTGGCTGTAACAGGGAGGTGACGGTTTTTTTGATAGAGTGAAATTAGAGTAAAACGTCACTTTGGGATTTCTAGTATACTGACTGTAACAGGGAGGTGACGGTTTTTGATAGAGTGAAATTAGAGTAAAACGTCACTTTGGGATTTCTAGTATACTGGCTGTAACAAGGAGGTGACGGTTTTTTTGATAGAGTGAAATTAGAGTAAAACGTCACTTTGGGATTTCTAGTATACTGGCTGTAACAGGGAGGTGACGGTTTTTGATAGAGTGAAATTAGAGTAAAACGTCACTTTGGGATTTCTAGTATACTGGCTGTAACAGGGAGGTGACGGTTTTTTTGATAGAGTGAAATTGGAGTAAAACGTCACTTTGGGATTTCTAGTATACTGACTGTAACAGGGAGGTGACGGTTTTTGATAGAGTGAAATTAGAGTAAAACGTCACTTTGGGATTTCTAGTATACTGGCTGTAACAGGGAGGTGACGGTTTTTGATAGAGTGAAATTAGAGTAAAACGTCACTTTGGGATTTCTAGTATACTGGCTGTAACAGGGAGGTGACGGTTTTTTTGATAGAGTGAAATTAGAGTAAAACGTCACTTTGGGATTTCTAGTATACTGGCTGTAACAGGGAGGTGGCTGTTGTTCAGAGATGACTGTTACTATGTTTTGTATCTCTATGACTTCGCTATACATTAAAAAATGATTGAGTAAGCTGTTAGAAGTCATTTTTAACTCGTTTGATAATTACCTCACAATTAAATACGACTATTGAACCTTCAAAGGTATCGATAACATCAATTATTACACCATGGGGTGCTCATATAATTTTTAACGATGAACAAATACGTCTATGGCTGTTTTATATTGTCTAGAAATTTCAGAAAGTTTTTTTGCCTGTCTGGGTTTATCAGTAAATCGCAAGGTTGTTAAAGATAAAACGCCTGTACGCACCGCATGCATCTCTACGCATGTATTGTAAAAGTTACTGTTATGTTTTCTCGTAAAAAATTGCTATTGCCTTAGAAATTTATTGTTAAAATAGAATTCATGAAATTATACCACAGCGTTGAAGTGCTCGATCACTCTATGGATACTTTTGACTTTATCATTATCTGGGCAAAACGTGTTCGTAAGCGAATATAAAACTCCAGGTAAAAGGACCGTGCCTGTGTTTAACTGTTGAACCCTGAATGACGCTTAAACACTTCACAAATGATCTATTAGCTCCCTCCTAAGCTTTACGATGCATTAGCTTTCTTTCAAATTTATACCACATTTCCCTTTCCAAAGGATGGAATCTGTTTACAGGCTCGGCTGAATAAGTTCAACCGATTCAAGGAAAAAAATCAAAAGTAGTTGCTTCCTTGACAATTTTCGATGCCCTAAACATAAACATGTCAACGACCGATGTTACTACATTTTCAAAGAGGCTATTCATAGCTTCAGCAGAGAACGTTTCTAAGAAAAAAATCTGACGCTATTGCTTTATCCACTATTCATCTTTGTTTCTATATTTTTTTCAAAAGGCTATGCAACTCTTTCTGATTTGCCTCCGGACATTGTACATGTAGATCCTGTCACGTGATTAGAATCTGTCAGGAGATTATTTCCGGTCACGTGATCACGTTGTCGAGAACTAGGTACGTTAAATGATATTTCTGCTTAAATAAAAACTGATGTTTCGATAATGTTTCTACCCTGTTCAAGATCTTTAGAACAAAGAACTGTTGACTAGCTGTACGGTTAATAAAGCAATGTATCGAATCATGAACGAATTATACAGAAAAACCTCTCAAGAGCAGCCCTTTCTTGAGCAACAACATCCCTTTAACAGCATGTTGTTTTTCATTGCACGATTTTACTATTGATTTAACCTACATAGAGCAACAACCTCCCTTCAACAACAGCATAGTTTTCCCACTGCATGATTTAATTATTTGTTTAAACCTCTCTAGAGCAACAACCTCCCTTCAACAACAGCATAGTTTTCCCACTGCATGATTTAAAGCATAGTTTTCCCACTGCATGATTTAACTGTTTTGTTTAAACCTCTCTAGAGCAACAACCTCCCTTCAACAACAGCATAGTTTTCCCCACTGCATGATTTAATTATTTGTTTAAACCTCTCTAGAGCAACAACCTCCCTTCAACAACAGCATAGTTTTTCCCACTGCATGAATTAATTATTTGTTTAAACCTCTCTAGAGCAACAATTACCCTTCAACAACAGCATAGTTTTCCCCACTGCATGATTTAATTATTTGTTTAAACCTCTCTAGAGCAACAACCTCCCTTCAACAACAGCATAGTTTTTCCCACTGCATGATTTAATTATTTGTTTAAACCTCTCTAGAGCAACAATTTCCCTTCAACAACAGCATAGTTTTCCCACTGCATGATTTAATTATTTGTTTAAACCTCTCTAGAGCAACAATTTCCCTTCAACAACAGCATAGTTATCCCACTGCATGATTTAATTATTTGTTTAAACCTCTCTAGAGCAACAACCTCCCTTCAACAACAACATAGTTTTCCCACTGCAAGATTTAATTATTTGTTTAGACCTATCTAGAGCAACAACCTCCCTTCAACAACAGCCTAGTTTTCCCACTGCATGATTTAACCATTTGTTTAAACCTCTCTAGAGCAACAACCTCCCTTCAACAACAGCATAGTTTTCCCACCGCATGATTTAATTATTTGTTTAAACCTCTCTAGAGCAACAATTTCCCTTCAACAACAGCATAGTTTTCCCACTGCATGATTTAATTATTTGTTTAAACCTCTCTAGAGCAACAACCTCCCTTCAACAACAGCATAGTTTTCCCACTGCAAGATTTAATTATTTGTTTAAACCTCTATAGAGCAACAATTTCCCTTCAACAACAGCATAGTTTTCCCACTGCATGATTTAATTATTTGTTTAAACATCTCTAGAGCAACAACCTCCCTTCAACAACAGCATAGTTTTCCCACTGCAAGATTGAATTATTTGTTTAAACCTCTCTAGAAGCAACAACCTCTTAACAACGACAACATAATTTTGCTACTCCCAAAGGGTATTGCTTTGGAGAGATTGCACTATATAAATGTTTTCAAATGTACCAATGCCACTGTCACGTACGTGCATAACATAATATTTTCATACTAGAATTATTGTTACATTTTATATGCAACTGGGCCCTTTCGGCTACTGAAGTTTTCCATGCCGTTGTATCATCATTCTTTGTTGATTCTATATCCCTTTCTATGTGCCCTTTTTCTGGTTTTATTTCCCATTTGTTTGTTCAATACGTACCACGTCCTTTTTTGCTCCGCGGTTGAACGTCGTACTAACAACCGGGATTAATTGGTGACTTACAGCTTCTGCGGATGAGGAGGACCCTAGCCATACACATTGGTTGTTCTATTGACCTCCCATAAGTCAGCGGGACAGCTTCCTCATGTAAGAACGTTTCCTTGCCCAGGATGGCATTCGAATGGTAAGGGGTCGAGGCCATAACCATCATTCACACAGACCCCAACTTATCCTTTTCACACACCCCTATCAAATATTTAGATTATGGCAGTAGTACAGGCAGCTCTTTAGAGGCAAACAAACGGGCGCCATCTTGGATTCTATTTATAGTAACTCATAAAACTGCTCTTAAAATGCATGATGTTGACATATTGCTTGTATATACGTCGACCGTACACATAATTCTGACGTCTTGTGAAAATGTCTCATAATTTAATGGATCAACTTACATATGTATCCCATTGTACTGTTCTCATCGATTGATTTCTTCACGAGTTCACTCGTTTCTGACCTTTTCATTAATTCGATTAAATGAAGATGAGAACGAACTCGTCCCAAAGGGATTCATAGGGCGTATTGTGAAAACGTACACCTTTGTACGATTTGGACACGTCTATAAATTTTTAATAAGCCGAACACACGACTGATAATTCTTGAATGTTTCAACACGTTCGTCGCCTCGCATTGATCCGTGATATTGAGATTGTTTTACGCCAACTAATCTTATTATCTAATATTCGTAACCCTCGGATATTACGGCAGTGAATATTATTATAGTAAATAAGCCGCCATGTTTTTTTATTATGCTCTTGGACAGTAATTGAATAACCTTATTACGAATATAGCCTTTGTGACTAATGCACTTAGATGTGCTTTTAAAACCAGGGAGCATGCCGTGCATATAAATAACTACTCGTACTGCCAAGGGTTGGCTTTGCTTTGCCCGGAGTGTTACGGTCACCTGGGAATTAGCCTCAACCGGAATTTCCGTTCCAAATGATATTCAGAGAACGTTTGCCTTTGAAACTAAAACTTTTGTTGATGTACCAGTCCACTTTATGGAATGGCATCCAATAGCGGAATTCAATTCACTTTGTTTTCACGTACATTTCCTGTGCCGGGAGCTGGAAAAAATGCTGTTGTGTATTACAAGTCTTTTTAAGAAGTGAGTGCTCTGCTAGAAATACTTTTCTTATACTTTTGGCCGAAATTGAAGCTCGTTTTTTTTATAAATTGAACGATCTCGTAGGTCAACTTTCCCTAGCGGTCACTAGCTCGGCGCATGGATTTTGACACGGACCAAAATACTACGTTTTTCTATATCCGCCTTGCAATTTTAACCTAGTTCCTATTCTATGTTGCAGTGCAAGTCTATGTAAGTTCAGTTTCTATGAGTACATTCAGTACTTTGATTATATTATTCATTTGACGTCACATTTTTGTCTATGGATCACCCACTTTGCATAAACATGGAATGCTAACCGAACCTACCATCGCTGAGTACTAAACCTTGGCAACAAACATAGTTGATTTAACCACTTGACTTGGCGAGTGTGGAACTTGGTTTTAGCTTGTAAATATAATAAGATATACATTGTATGTGTAACAAGCCATTGTTGTCTTTATAAATATCTGTGTATTCATCGAGAAAATGTTTTCATAGAAAAACATAGCCATTCTTGTCGAATACAGTGGATTTTTTCCGAATTTCCACAAAAATTGGATCTTTCCGTATACTTGCGATTTTATCGAGCACTGGCGATTACTCATGAGCACTTACGGTATTTGCCGAGGAACGACGGCTTGTACCGAGCACTCATGAATGGCCTAGAACTGGCGATTCTGATCTAGTTTAGGCGTTTTTATTGAATATTAGAGGTACATGTATTTATCAAGTACCAGGTATTGGCGGACATTGACGAGCAATAACGAATAATAAATATTCATCCCGAGTCGTATAGTTCCTGTATCGATATGCGGCAAAAATCATCTTGAGTCAATTTTCGTCGAAGTACCTCAATATTTTTGCTTTGAAAAAAAGAACGTGGCAAATATGAATTCTTGCGCAGTGTATAGATACTTAAGCTTCTAATGGTATGTCATTATTGGGTATAATTGCAGTAATTGACCCGGCAATATGTACGCAATGTGATGGTTCAGAAATTAATATAATTACTGGAGAATTTCTGATTGTATCGTCAGATCTTTTCTTAATTATCCGAAATACCTGTGACGTTAACAATTATTTTATGTCAATTTACAAATCCTGGCCATAGGCACTCGATTCCGTGATTTTTATACGTTTACAGACGTTCTTTTGCAATTTCACCCATCAAACAATGAAAATCTGTCGAAAGAGAAATCTTCAATTTTTCCCTTATTGTGTGTATAAAATACACCAAGGTAGTAAACTCGCCATCTTTTCGTTTGACGGTAGTGACGAAAATAAGCGTGGGTCCCGGCTTTCCTTCTAATCTGCACGTGCTTTCCGGGAACCTTGCTTTCGTTGTAGTGTGTCCTCGATCGGTTCCCATTTAAAGAGAATCAACTTGTTTCCTAAAATGGAAAGTAGCCCGCTAACAACGAAAACAAAATGGCTGCCTGTCATGTCCAAGGCACTTTCTTAAGAAAAACGCCGAGGTAACCCGATTGAGGACCTGGTGACCGGAAGTTAAAGTCAAGGTCATATTACACTGATACGAAAATATCCTTTAATCCAGATTGTGTTGATCGGGTATGATAGATTGTGGATTTGTTTGTTTGAATTTGTGTCTTTTTATCTAGGGTCAGTCAATATCATACATAAAGACCATCTCTAAACAGAGACCAGTTGAAATTTCGAATTATATAATTTTATTAACTGTTCATCGACACTTTTTATGTTTATACTCAGATCTGTCTGTTTAATGAAAAATATAGGGACCACCTGTGAATAAAGGTCATTCTTTTAAAAACACCATAGGTCATTTAGAATAAACTGACCTCCGAACAAAGGCCACCTGTTAATATAGGCCATAGTTTTTTTCCAGGATTGGCCTTTATTCACGGGTTAGACTGTATAACGTACAATGTTCCAATTTTACGGGACCATTTTCATCTTGCGATAGGATTGATTAAGTCCGAGACAAAATACACAAGACTTATAATTATGACGTCACTAACCACGTGATAATCCAAATGTAAACAGTCTACAAGCCATTGGCACTCTGTGCTTTTACATTTTACACCCATCTCGTCTGCTCCCCCGCCAATTAAATGTTTCTGCGGCTTAAAACAGCAGACTGCTATCTGGATGTACACGAAATGTCAATATTTGCTTATGAACTCTAAACGTACGTTTGTTCATAGCATTTCCAAAATTGCAGATAAGTTTGTTAAATACGCACCAAAGTAACAAGTTTAAACGATTACATAGAGCGTTCTTGTCATGGCGGGAGACAATTAAGGTCTTTTGCGTGACAATCGTAACTTTCCGGGCATTCCCGGACATTCCCGTGACTGATACAAATTTGGTTACCGTGGTTTCCGAACACAACTTTATCAACATTAGGCGCCCGAGGACAAACCAAAAGGAATTCCGATTATTTGCGATAATGACAAGCTTAATACGAATACAGCACATGTATGGACACGCCCACAAAAAAAATTTCATGAATATTCATGAGGTATGGTATAACATTATATACTGCATTGAAAACGAAGTTGGTTGGGAAATATTCGAATTGTTTACTGTTGTATTGTGCCAGAGGATCGAACGAACTAAATAAAATGTAAATATTTGTTAATTTTATCACTGACATTCGCATGAGGAAATTCGCGCTAAATACACATCATTACATGTGTTTTTAATACAGAAATTCTATCATCATCGCACCCGATGGCGTTAATCAAACACCGGATGTGTCTTCTTACATCAAAATATTCTGGCGGTGATTTAATATGAATAACTCTGTTGTGAAGATTAGTTAACTAGGTTTAATTAATTTCGTGGAATAGATAAATCATCCAAGGCAGTTGTTGAACAAATATTTAGTCGGGTACATGTTATTCTCGGGGTATTTTGGAAATACAAGAGTGACTGTAATGTTGGGTTGCCATGGTAAATTGGCAAACTGCTGATCAACTGACCGTTTGAGTCTCATGAAAGTCACTTGGTTGTTCATCTCATCTTACAAATTTGCCTTAAGTATTCTGATATAATAGTTCAGATGACTTCCTTAAAGCCCCAACAGGGGTATAAATGTAAGGTAATGGCTGGTGGGTGGTTTCCCTTGATTTTTAAACTGTTTTCAGCTCAGGGAGAGATTTTTTTTAAAAACTGGTATTAAATGGTGTTTTTAATCACTGAAAAATATTCTGAATGATGTAGAATTATTCTTTTATCAGTCCAGATAAGAAACTTCAAAATGTATGAAGATTTAGGTTCTTATATTTTCAAAACAATTTATAACAGAAATTCAAATTTGAATTAGAGGGAGGAGTTTATATGGTTTAAACCCATCGTCTACTTCAGCTATTTATAGATTCAGTATAGTAAGTCAGCATTCACTGTATGTCTATCACTGATAAAACAATGTAGAGAGAGAGAGTTCATTTGCATCCGATAGTCTGATCGGAAGTTGTGTCTTTAAGGTCAACTATGTAAGTATCAATTTGTCATATTTCTTATCTTATAAATTCGATTGTCTCAACTCACACGCTTGACCTTATTTGACCCTATGTTCGCATTTTTAATCCTATTCAATCTGTTAATAAATTAACAAAAAAGCTAAAATAGTAAGATTAATTTATCTAATAGACTTAATTTCGAAACAATCCTTACCGTCAATGGCGTAAGAAAATAAACACACGAACTACATAGTACAGCGCAATATCCCAACGGCAGCCACCTATGGGAAAGACAAAAATGGCTGTTGTAAGAAGGTGGCTGTTATTTAGAGAGTGAAAATTGAATAAAACGTCAATTTGGGTTGCTAGTATACTGGTGGCTGCAACTTAGAGGTGGTTATAGTTCAGAGGTGACCGTCCATGGAGTTTTTTTGTCTGAAATTTAGATGTTCGCTTAAACTTGTTGGATTCTGTGAAGGAATCGTGCCTTGTACTTCTCAATATGTATATGTCGTAGAGACATGTCCGGTAGCCGATTGTGTAGCGTGAAATACAAAGTTTTCCCCAATAATCAATACTTGGAAAGTTTAGGTATCACTGAGTTATTTGAATACACCGCATTACAACAGGTTATTCATTATATAATGTTACTAGTATATAGAGCCAAGTACCACAGGACAATATTTAACTGAAATTATGGGTACTCATATATAGCCCTTAGTCATTTTCATGTCTAGTTGTCTAGCTGTGTAACTCCTTTTACTAATCGTAAAATTGTAGTTTTAGTGAATTGCTGAAGGGCCCTTAAGTTTGATTATTGTATATTTAATTTGTCATCGGATTTGATGCCATTTCCAATATTACTTCAGTTATATCATGGCGGACGGATATCTTAACCAACTTCGTTTAGACCTTAACCAGTACTGACCACATTCTATTCTATCCGGGGGCTACTACCAAGTGTGAGCCTCGCCCGGGTTCGAACTCACAACCTCTTCTTGATCAGTAAACCAACTCAATTCAATTTATGAGGCATATAAGCAATACATGCTTTTTGCCGTCAACGCACTAACTATTGAAATAACCGGGCGGGCGCCCTGGAGTTTGATGTGTAATCTTTAAGCCTTTATTTTTCACACATTTGGTACATGTGTATTTTGTATATAGTATTTCCAAAAGTTGTTAGATAATTGTTTTCCGTCGGCAACAGCTTCTAAAATCAAAGGTCAACAACCCCTTCACCGCACCCACACTCCCATTTCTAGCGAAAATCAACAACAGCCGTGTATCGTACACATAAACTTCATTCACATAATCTTGTTTGTTTTACACTAGAAAATCGCTTTTATCTAGGCTAGAGACACATTCATTGCTTCTAAAAATCAATGTCGTCAGTTCGTTCTTAGCTTGTTTAACCGTTTCATTCGCAATTGGTATTTCGAACGATTCTCTCTCAGTGAGCGTAAGGTCGTGATTACGGATCGATACGGACTTTAACCATGCGATGTGTTTGTGTATAGTACGGATCAAATGAATCTTTTCCAAGCCTCAAGCGGTTTAATTTTTTTTGTACAAATGTTGGCTAATGAGCTAAATGATAGCTCCCAATATTAATTGAAATAAAGATGAATAGAGCTTCGGAAATCTTTATTTATCAGACTGAACCCAAAATTTAGTTGCTGTTGACCAACATTTCTTGGCACAAGTAAAAATAAATTCAATTGTTTGACTGTATCATACTATTAGACAGTTTTGAACAGTATATTTTTCCATGTTAGCACATTCGTTTGTAACTTTACGTAATGAAGACTAAATAGTTTGTTCGGTCTATTTCTTAAAGATTGTAAAGCTACATCTGTCAGTTCTTGTTTGTATGTGATAAAGATTTATATTCTAAATTTAAACATTGCTACTGACATGTATATTTTGATCATCAACTATAAATAGAAATAAAAGGGGGATAACTCGGAAATTAAAAATCAACAAAGTCAAATATTTTCTATGTTTAATCAGACATAGTTGTCCTCTTTTCATTGTAAACTAAATTGTTGTTTATACTTTTAGTGCTGAGGGTTGAGTGAATTGGTTTTAGTGCTGTGGTAACAGTGCTGATATATGAGTGCTGTAGTAAGAGTGTTGTGATTTGAGTGATAATATTTGAGTGCTGACCTTTGAGTGTTGATGCTTAGATATTTCCGATCCCCGGTCACATTATCGTTACTATCTGCTACAAACATCAATTTATTCGAGCTCCGTATTACCCAAATCTCCTTTAAATTGGACCTCACGTACATTGTAATTCGAAACCCCTCTTATAACCCGAGTCCTGTATTTCGGTCCAAACGAGCTCGCATCGCGGTTTCGGGACATTTAGTATGCTTAATATCTTTAAATTCAATTAGAATTTTGTTTGAACGTGGTTATCAAAAGGACCGAGATATAACCGAATGGGTACTAATTCAATTGGATCATTATCATCTTTTATCGACATTGTCAGAGGAATCCCAAATGTTTTATATATGATTTGGGAATAACAAAATGGGTAAATAGGCTGGTGAAAATTTCAAATGATAAAAAGCATCAATGGTCTTTGTGCATTCCAATGAGACAGCGGGGAACCATTTGGTGACTGAAACACATTTTAACCAAGGAGTTCCAAATGTTTGATAAAATAATGTTTATATTGGTACCCCGTCCATTGCCTTTACTCGTGGTACATGAACGTCGTACCAGTCTTATTCACATAACGATATCGACCGTGATATTCCGATCACGGTCTTGTTTGAATAATTATGTCAGTTCATTAACGCTTAGGTCAAACTGAACTAAAACTATCCCTTGTAGATATGATCATTTAATTATTATTCCCTTTCGATTGCTTCCGTATCAATGCAACATATTGTTATCAGTATTAGATCTGAACAGAACTAGGTATATAGATACTTGATCATTGAACTACCAGAGTGCTCCTAATTTCCAATCTCTACACAGAGTTGTCGTTCGTTCGAGATAAAGAACGACAATTCTGGATAGAGATTGCTTAAACTGGTTCCCGTTCCCGTGTTGTAGATTACGGCTATTTCATCTAACCAGCTTCCCGCCATCCTCAAGGAACCGGCAACAACCACAACACCTCCACATATGTAGGAAAATCAACATTTTTGTCAGATTTTCGTACAAGAGTATGCATAATAATACATGTATACGAAATTGTCGTAACTGGGATTCGAATCAAGATCGTCACGTTATAAGGCCAGCATACTAACTTCTGGGCTACGACAGCGGTCCACATTATTTTCAATTCACTTCTTCTTATTCACTTAGCACAGAATTTGTTATATTGGCTCACCTCAGTATCAGGCATTTGTTCACAGGATTTACTGCATCCTGTATATATAGTATAACCTTTCCAAAGCGGCCCTCTGTTGAGCAACAATCTCCCTTCAACAACAGCTTGATTTTGTCCCACTGCACGGTTTAGTTATTAACTAAATCTCTCTAGAGCATTAACCTCTTAACAACAATCACATAGTTTTGCTACTCCCAAAGGGCGTTGCTTCGGAAAAGTTGCACTGTTAATGTACTCCTTTTTATGCTTCTTCGTTTGATATCAATATCATGCCGACATCAGATATATCTGTTGAATTCTTAATGTTGATCCATTACGATAATTTTGTAACATAGGCAGGTAATTTAACATATGTTGCCAGTAATTAAATACTAGTAATTCGTCATTAATGTACGTTTTGTTCATTATCGTACATATGGAACGCCGTTTGTGACATTAAAGTAGCATATGGTATGGAAAAAATGTATTTTCTACACATTGCATTAATTTTATATTATGCTTGTATTTTTTGTCCCACCATTATTGCCTCAATCGTAACAATGCAATGTAAAAGAAATGTACATGTATACGTGTCTACATATATGTTAAGGTGCATATACACTTTACAGTATAACCTCGCCAAAGCAACACCCTTTGGGAGTAGTAAAATTATGTTGTTGTTGAGAGGCTGTTGTTCTAGAGAGGTTTGGTTTATAGTTAAATCGTTCAGTGGGAAAAAGCATGCTTTTGTTAAAGAGACGTTGTTGCTTAAAGGGGCATACCCTACAACTGACAAACATTCTGTGAAAGTGTAAAAATGTGTTAGATGTATATGTAAAACAATATATAATGGATAATTGCAAGTAGAACTTGGGTCATAAAATGACTCGTTTGGGTACTAGCCGCAAAAGCTATGAATAATAAATCACTTCCACCCAAAAATTGTACAACCAAGAGTTTCCGACCTTTTATGGAAAATAATATTTTTCATGATTTCATTTTAATTGGATGAATTTTTGGCTGAAACTTTCGTCGTCAGCTTTTTTTCTTTTCAAGCTTCTAATTTATCATCATTTTGCTTTGATTCTAGATGCACCAA
The DNA here is from genome assembly GCA_964023205.1 of Lutraria lutraria. Taxonomy (NCBI): domain Eukaryota; kingdom Metazoa; phylum Mollusca; class Bivalvia; order Venerida; family Mactridae; genus Lutraria; species Lutraria lutraria. Next base: position 2,415,134 of record OZ026850.1, read on the forward strand.
GTTGTAAGGTATGCCCCTTTAAGAGAGGGCCACTCTGGAGAGGTTGTACTGCATATATAATAGTGTATAATTTATTATTTATTATGTTTGTGTGTATATGCGTGTATATGCATAGAAAAGAGGATGTATTGCTGCTATATATTTTTAAAATATTATATCAGTCTGTGAATATCAGTCATTTGTTTTCTTGTAAAGTTTGAGAAAATAGACGAAACAAAAGAATATGCTGGTTTGCCATAACGTTACTGACGCCTTAACGATGTTAAGCGATTTTACGACAAAATAAGTTATTATACATATACCTAGGCCTGAATCAAAAGTACATTTGTTTGCCCTAACGATACTCAAGTTTGAAATTTTGGATAGGTAAGTAGGGACCTTTGAAAAAAATATTTCTTTTTATTTTGAACCAAGATTAAGTAAAAAACATACACTTGAAAACAGATTTTTTTCATTCAACACAATGTAATAGGGATTAGTTATAGATGCAGGTAGCAAATAATATGTTGAAACAATACTATAGACCTAAAAGCTACGTTAAAATACTGCTGAGTCATTCGTTAGACAATGACTGAAATCTTCCGAATGAATGACGTTCAAATGTTCGTCATTGAGTCCGAGGTATTCCGATGTGTTGAACGTTCAAAGGTACTTCAAATTCCGCGAATCTTCGAGATTTAAGCCTTTAGCTTTTTGACTTTCGTTATGTAAAATGATAATCTGTATGTTCATATTTATTTTTATTTCTGTGACAAACTCATTTATTATACAGTATTAGTCATGATAGTGCTCATGCTTTTCTCTTTGTGTTTAGATTACAGATTTATGTATATGTATTCATTCATTGTGTTCAATATGTTGTCGCCGCTTGCAAATGACGGCAAAAAGAATGTATTGCTTATATGCCTAATAAATTTAATTTAATTGAATTGAGCTGAGTTCAACTTTTTTCATCGATATACGTATGACGTCATTTTAAGTATATTCTCAACAAAGAATGGTGCGTTTCTGAATTAGTCCTCGAACGGTCGTTTTATTTCAAGTTTATGTGAAATCTACTCTATTTGATAAATGACGTGTACACGAATTATTATTCTCTAGTGAATTAAAATAGGCAAATAAATGATTGTAACTTAACCAAATTATTCAATTTGACCGTTTCTATTGTACGTGTGTGACCAATTTTATGACGTCAATCTTGTTAATCTAGCTCGGCGCGCATGCGCGGTGTTAATCGATTTCAATATTACATTTTCGCGTTTAGTCTAGCAAAATACAATTCTATCCATTAGATGGGATGTATTTTGAAATTGAGATAGGTTATATTTATAGGATACACTGCACTTCAATTGAATGAATGCCACATTGAATATAGATGAAAATTTATACTTTGAATGTAACTTTCTTTGTAGTTAGTATTCGCTGCCTTGGTGCTTATTTTATGTTCCTAGCTCTTAGCATTTTATTTGACTTTCAAATGTGCAACTGAAACTTATTATCTAGGAGATAAATCGGTTAAAAATATACAGAAAAAAATTAACCGACAATTTGCCTAAATGTCACTTCATTTTAACGGCCGCTTTTTTAAGATCTATTTTTAATTTTTTGCCTATATTTCAACGTTTTGTGTCTATTTAAGGTCCAAAAGGTTTTTTTTTCTTTCTTTGGAAACCAATCATCCGTAATTATTTTATCAAATTTATCATAGTTTTTCGATGATATGTTGTGAAGTCAAACCCTTTCATATGATTATTATCGCTTGTTTAGTTTTCAAAAGTCCACAAATAAAACTGGCCCGCCCGGATAGCTCGAAGTGGTTAGAGCGTTGGTCTACTGATCAAGAAGTTGTGAGTTCGGGCGAAGCTCTCACTGTCCGTGACAAATTTGACTGAAGATATTACATCCTATGTTAAATTAGCTTCCACCTCGGAATTATGTTGGGTAGCTTGGCAGAAGTTTAGGGATAGAATGTGGTTAGTACTGGTTAAGACCTAAATGAAGTTCAGGAAAGCTGGTTATGATAACTGTCCACCAGGATATAACTGAAGTAATGTTGAAAAAGGGCGTAAAATCCGATGAAATGGATAACAAATAAAACTTGGCTTTCCAATTTTTTTTTCAGTAAGACGGCAGAACTTTTTTACAAAAAAATCTATATCAGAAGATATAAGTACATACATGTATTGCACTTGATAAAAAATGAAAAGATCGGCTTGAAAAGAGACCGTAAAAATAATCCAAGCGTTAGAAGAAAAGTACGATCGACTGGTTTGCCAGGAACCAGTATTTTTTACGCCTAATAATGCTTAAAGTTTTTAATACGTTCGAAAAAAATTGTTTGAAATACACAACAGGCTGAAAATGCATTGTAATTAAGAGTGACATACGTATTGTCTCACGTATGTTGTTTTTTATAATAAGACTAATATATTATTGGAATTGAACATAGACCCTGTTCTTAGGAATTATTTTCTTGAAATGTTAACAGACAGACAGTTTTGTTTCTTCATTTTAGAACTGGCGTAAACGCGTCAGGTTAACCAGTACCCGAAATAAGTCATTTTCAAGTATTTTGTTCTAATTTTTTTTCTTCCAATGTTCGTGTAATTCCCTTAGTTTAACATTACTCACCGCGTCGGAATCAAGAAGGCATCTTCAATAAGCTTTCTGCCAACTCGAGATACAGCAGGGCGTTCTCAACGTTGTTTTTCGCCAATTAGAAAAAAATCGCGCGGGGAAATTCTCAAAATATTCGGATTGCCTCCGATATAAACGTCAAATATGATCGATTTAACGTGATAAAAATCAAAGAACTGAAATCGTTCCAATTTATCATGTAGCAAATATCTTGTTCGGCGCGTAATTAGTTTCGAAAGCGTACAAACTATGCACAGATGTTTAGACTATGATTGATAGTATATTTATGTATAATGATTTATCTCCCGAATCAATCTTTAAGACCTGACCATGAGCTAAGTCCACTATTCACCAGAACCGATCAGGTGCGGTTCCAGGCAGGAAGATATAAAGATATGATTTGCTCGTTTAAAGAAAAGTTAAGTCTTTCTATTAAGATCTTTTAATTTAGGCCTCTTTTGCGGAGCGGAAAGTATTGTTCTTGACTGATGATTTTGATGTCTCAAAAAAGTAAAGTAAAATCACCCCACCCACCTGATTTCTGCATCAAAATGATAGTGGACCGGAAGCTGTCTCCTTTAAGCGAGTGTCAAACTCGCGACCGTTACCAAGAATGTAATTATACAACGAACACATCATTGCACCTTTTTCTGTTTTTTTTTATGAAGATTTCTAACACTTTTGTATAAATTCTTAAAAACTGACCATTACTCATAGGCACGACATGCGGGAGGCGGTAAGGGGCGTGTCTAATGTTGGCACATTTATGGGCGGGGTCATACAATCTTTTCGAGCATAATTTATCACATTCTGATTACTGATAGGCAAATACTAGCAGGCTTATTTGTGTCTATATCGCACTTAAATATCGAATAAACATAGCCAGCCATACTAATTACAATCATATATTTCATCTAGATCTGTAAAATATCCGCCCCAAACAAAGATTTAAGATCCGCCCCTGAAATGAAAGCGTCTCCAACCCAGAGTACATACACACCATCTGTTGATTGAGTTTATGCGTTCAAGACAAAAAACTAGTATTTTTCCGGATAATTTCTTAAGATCGAAAAAGCCGTGTATTCTAAAAAGCATACAACGTTAATTTCTTTTGTTAAGTGTTGCTAAGTGATACGGATCATTTACGTTCGTGGTGATGTTGCTGTGAGCTTGTGTGGGATATTTCATTTTCTATCGGTAAGTAACTTCAGAATAATTTTGATGTACGAGTCGTTGCAAAGAAATTATAAATAATACAATTGGCACACCGCGTTATATTTGCTGCATCGTGGCGTTTACTCAAACGCTTTAATTATGATTAATCTACCGTTTTTGAATTTAGGTAAAATTTTAAAAACCATGACAACGTGTTTGACCACGAACACAGATTAAGAAATCGAGTTGAAATGTGAAAGAAATATAGTACACAAGTTCTAAATACAGTAAACTCCTTAATACCGGACCCAATCCGGACTGGGACGAATCGGTCCGGTTTTCTAAAAATTAAAGTTTTTCAGAGAATTTTTGATAAATCACGTAAAATTGAGACTTGAAAATTGTCCAATTTTCGGGGAATTCTGTTTTTTTTTGGGGCGTTAACTGTATTTAAGTTGTCGCTATAGATAGATGGTCGTAACATTGAAGTGGTTGCTAATTGAGGTTTTACTGTATTATTTACTATGAAGTACAGTGCAACCTCTCTAAAGCAACACCCTTTGGGAGTAGCAAAATTATGTTGTTGTTGAGAGGTTGTTGCTTTAGAGAATTTAAATTAAAAGTTAAATCACGCAGTGGGAAAAAATCATGCTGTTGTTGAAGGGAGGTTTTTGCTCAAAAGGGCCGCTCGTGAGAGGTGTACTGTATGTTGTATTATGAAATACAGAAGAACACGGATTATAGAATCCCTTTAATAGTTCACAATGTCCATATTTTCCCTATATACGGTACATTATAATAATGAAGGGTTTGGTCCGGGAACGTTAGATTTCTCACTTTAACCGAGTACAATATAACCGTGTTTGGCTGTAGAATTCAATTTTGTTTCTTTCAACATCGAAGAAATCTCGCAGTATTATTTGTCAATTCTAAATAAATCTATCACAAAAAATAAAAATAACATTTTGAAGTGTTCATGCAGTTTCATCATTGTAATTTGTAATTGATAAAATTATTAATTCATCGAGTAATACAGACAAACTAGTGTACAAAGGCCAGTCTTTGAAAACATGAAATGTGGCCGTTATTGACAGACGGTTTTGATTGACAGGTGGTCTGTATTCAGAGTTTTAAAAAATCAATGACCGTTTTTTTAATTACCTTTATTCACAAGGTGGTCTTTATTGAGAGATGGCGGCTAACTCAGGCCTGACTGCATTTTTTATTCTGACACACGGATAAATGCTGAAAATAAAGGGAGTGTCTTACCATTTATAAGACGCAGCTAAATTCACATTTAAGACATACGTACACGATAATTTTTTCACTACAGTATTTGTTATAAATTATTCAACGTTCGCTCCAGGGACATGTTTTGTGAATGGGTCTTGATACGATTTTGAAAATTTCCTTTGTGATCGTCCGATATTCCTACGCGTGCAAGGGACTGGAATATTTTCAGAAACACAAACCGAATTGCATTAGTTTAATTATTAATCACGTGACACTGTCGTCACTACTCGGCCATTCCCGGACATTCCCGTCATTTGGAATACGCCATGTATGTATGTGGAGGTTTGCAAATTTTGGTCATGTGGTGTCCGGTGACTGCCAGTCACTACCTTTTCATCACCAAATACTTGTTTTCAAGAATCATTCTTAGAATGGATGACTTTCCTACGTGTTAATCGGTCGTAATTGATTGAATGGACATCAAGTTCCCATTGGAAGTGAAATTATGTTGTTTCAGTCGTTGGATTCCCGGGGTCAGCCATGATGGAAAGTAGCCCGTGAAAAACAACAATATGGCCACCTGCCTATGATGTCCTAGACATTTTCTTTGGACAAACGCTGAGGAATTCCGATTAAAAGTTTTGATTTTATTGTAGTCACCGGATACGTCTCTGCTGCACACTAGGCATTGGTATATTTATAATGTATAATTTTTTCAAACGATCAATATATTTAACCTGAATTATGTTGGATGTATATATACCGCTTAAGTACTTGTTACGTTTGGTCTAACCTGTGAACAAAGACCATCCTTGAAAAAATGGGGTCTTTGTTGACAGGTGGCCTTTATTCGGAGATCAGTTTGTTCTGACAAATCAATAACGGTTTCTAAAAAATGGTCGTCATTCACAGTTTGGCCTTTCTTCGGAGGTGGCCGCTCACACAGATTTGACTGTATGTCCGAACGATTTACGATATATCGATTTATCGCAACTTGGGAATAATGATATCGTAATGTGGTACAATTATCGCTGAATCGATTTGCTTTCATTCTAATGCAATATTTTACCATATCTCGAATTACTATGAAAGTGTATTGTAATTGGGATCTTTCACATTCAACGCCCCAGACATCTATTAGATTTGGGGTGAGCCAAATAAGGGAACATGTAACTTTAAACATACGTGTTATTCAATTGTTTCTGATTATACAAAGCCGCATCACCTCACATTGCTGAAATTTTATGACATGGTTTTATTATATTCCCCAACGTTATTAGCTAACACAGGCTTCACATGTTCTTAATGATGATATTGGTCAATTGGAGAAACTAATAATGCAAGAAGTGTTTGTGAAACACGGATGTCCTCTAAAGACCTTGACCTTTGACCTACTAACCTCAAATCAGCTACATGTGATGAACAACCCACACAAATCTGAGAAGCTTAGGGCAAATAGTTCTCTAGTTATTGCCTGGACAAGGTTTGGTTAAGGACGGACGGATGGACGGACCGACATGTGCAAACCAATAATTTATCTCCCTTTTCTACGAAATGGAGCATAACAAAAACTACAGTATGATTTATTTTATTTCGACTCATAAATACCGCGATCAAATTAAGATTTCACCAAGAGCCTCGTTTGCATCAGTACGCGCATGCGCTCTGACATTAGCTTGTTAATATTGCCAACACTAATAAGAAGTTAGAAATGAAAGATTCGGGTCGTAGTAAATAATAATTCAAAACAAAAATATCTGTCTGGCTTGATTTTATCCACAACTTTATGTTTTCGTTTGGGTTTATATTTCTGAGAAGAACATAGATCGATCGATTCTTTGAAAGTGTGTCTGCTATGCTGAGTCGCTGACAGCTTTATAAAGTCACTCATGTTACTGGTGCATACAGTTTCACCTTTCTTATTTGAACATGTTTAGACCAAAGACTGTTCAAATTACGGAGGTTTTCTTTAACGGAGCCTTTCTGTATTGTCGCACACAGTATAATCGTGACATTATTTTAGCGACGTATTGGACAGAAAATCCAGGATGTGTTTTGTTAAGGTAGGATTTTGTATTAGAGGGAATTTGGATTAGTGGAGTTTTTTGGAGAGTTTTTTTATTAGACTTTTATTTTGGATGAAGGGCGGATTAGAGTGGTTGTGTTTTAGAGTGGTTGTGTGTTAGAGGGGTTTTGCGTTGGAAGGTTTCCGGATGAGGGGTGGATCAGAGAGGGTTGAATTTGAGGTTTTTTATTATATGACGGGATTTGCACGAGAGGGGTTTTGTATTTGAGGGGTCCGGTTTGGGATACATACACCATTGAGGTGAGACTTTTACTTCGACCGTAATGCTGATTTGTGTGTGTTTTTTAATGTAAATACATGTACACGAAATCTATCACACTGGCGTTTTTGTGTTTCTCTTAGTATTATTCAAAAGCAACATTCGTGTTTGTTGTATTTGTTTCAAAACGCTTTAATTTGTAAAATAAACCGAATTATATAGAAATCAAACGAAGAAACGAGTCGCATTATAATATTGAAGTTGTAATAGCCTCCGCTTGTTTACCCTTATCCGAAAACAAAAAAGAACCAACTTTCCATTGTAGAAAATAATTGCATAGACTTAATACAGACACGATTCTTAGATCATTTTACATTCATTGCGTACTCTCCATAAAATACAATACGAGCCAATGCCAGCCTCGTTAATCGATATTCACAAACGTATGTAGCTGTGTTTGCTTTTGATCTTACACTTGAGATTTTGAGAAATACCACAGCCAGTGTTTGCATTGTCATTTTCTGAACCGCCTTTTCTCGCTTAGTGATATTGCGAAAAAAGGCGTCTGATTGGTTGAAAAACTACAGTACAACCTCTCCAGAGCGCCCCTCTCTTGAGCAACAACCTCATTTCAACAACAGCATGGTTTTTCGACCGATTTAACCTCTCTAGGCCCCGAGGTTATAAAACTTGAGATCGGACTCCAAGCTCAAATCTCATATTTTGTATTTTAATATTTCTAAGTTAATTATGACCAGACAATAATGATATTATCGATGCATTAGTCTGACAGTATAATTGATCTGAATCAGTATTAATTTAATAATCAACACTATCTTTTCAACCGTAATACTTTGAGACTGGAATTGAGATTTGAGCTTGGAGACCGAGCTCTAGTTTTATAACCTCGGGACCAGAGCAACAACTTCTAACAACAACAACATTTTGCTACTCCAAAAGGGTGTTGCTTTGTAGAGGTTGCACTGTAGTTAGTAAATAAGAAAGTGGTGTCTGGTTGGTTAAATTGATTTGACTGTACAAAGAACAAAATTAATGTTTACGGACCGTTCTGGTTTTGATAGGTAAGTGCGATATGTTAGAACAATGTTGATATGCTTAACTTAACATATACAAATACATTGGTGCTTATGGCATTTAGAAAATTGCAAAACAGTTACAAAACGGTGCAACGCGAATGTTATTGTTGAGAGGTTGTTGCTCTGGAGAGGTTAGAGGTACGGTTTGGAAAATTAGTCTGTTGTTGAAGGGAGTTTGTTCTAGAGAGGGTCGCTCTGGAGAGGTTGCACTGTATATATACTTACACGGACCAAATCTAAACTGAAAACTTCCCGGATGCGAACACAAGCAGTAAATCCCCGGATTTCCTATGTGTTATGATAAATTTTACAATACTTTTTTTGTTTTCGCCACTAGGGGGGTCTGATTTTATCCGGGTCCTTCTGTAAACCGAACTATATCTGGGCCCAGGCATACGCGGGTTAGAAAAATTTCACAGAACAGTGCAACCTCACAAAGAAACACCCATTGGGAGAATCAAAATAAATAAACGTTGTTGTTGAGAGGTTGTTGCTCAAGTGAGTATGAATGAATAGTTAAATAGTGCAGTGGGGGGAATTCTTGATGTTGTTGAAGAGAGGTTGTTGCTCAAGAGAGGGCCGTTCTGGAGAGGCTGTACTGTATATTCGGTTTTATCTTATCTCCCTGTTAATTTAATATACATTATCCACACACTATCTGGTCACAAATAAATTTCCAATCCCACATCTTTTGGAATACATTTATCTTCAGATCGTATCTACAAGACAGATAATAAAATATTTTGTGCCGCTTTTTTTGCCGTTAAACGCTTTCCAACGATAGGTCGAACATTTGTCTAACTATTCTTTTTTTCTTGTCTGTAGATTCACTTTTCAAATTGTCGACTGATGCTGAGAAATTTGTCTGTAAAAAACTATAACTTGTAGAACGATAATTAAATCAAATACACGCCGCCAGATTTCGTACGAAAATTTGTTATTTACATTCGCCATTAGTTTTGTTATGGTGACAATAAATCGTGTTTGGGAAAGTCTTCGCTCTAAGATGTAGATAAGTTGAATATGGGTAGTAATGTTGATCAGATTCATCGTGTTCTTTAGCTTTTCATAAATATTTATGTTATATAGAGGGTCACATGATAGATGTCATTAATAAAGTACTGAAGGTAATCACGGGAATTGAACTTACAATGTCTTGCATTGTAACATAGAACGGGAACTACTTTTACAATTGCATCGCGGATGTAGAAAACGTAGTACTTCGGTCCGCATCGGGTAAGTGGCTGTTTAGGAAAGCTGAATTATCGTATAGTTTCAGTTAATACATAATCAAGGTCACAGCGTCATAAAACTTTACTTTTCTGATGTTTCTGCAAGATGTTTGTAAGAGTTGTTGCGCTTGTTAGAAAAACGAAAAATATTGATTTCTGTTGATATTGCATGGTGACCTATACTTTTCCTTATCAGATTTGATTGATACTGTGCTATTGCATGTTTTTATCATGAATTTTCATTCAAATTTATGTTATTTTGTGGATTACTCCAATCGACTTCAATGCAAACTAAGTTTAAAGGGGAAATAATTCAAACGAATGCTATTGTGTTTGAAAAAATCTCACGGTAAATCAGTTTCTATCACGGAAACCTATATAATTTTAAAAGTATAAACTTTTTCTAAAATCTGTCATTTTGAAAAGAAAAAATGTGAGTCAGGATCAATGAATACCGTAATCGACAATTTTACAGAAACTGAAATATTTTGTTTGCGTTTGGCCTAATGGGTCTTATACGTTATTGGTCTATTTATATACAAGCTGTGTTCGTTTCTTTATCAGTATAAAAAAATCTTTACAGTTTAATCGAGTTCTAGGGGTGTAAATCGACAACGACACTTAACTATATTTTATAGGCCAATAAATAACGTGTTTTCATGCGCATAAATACCTGTATCACTGATAAAAAATACTTCATGTCTGATAGATTTTAGTACCATCCCTGCAGTTAGTTGATACGTCTTGAAGACTTGTATTTGAATACTTATTGTTTCTGGTGTTAACTTGTAAACAGTTGTCTGCACGGGTGACTTTTCAGTGCCTTCTAGTGACAGCGTTTCAGCAATGTGCAAATGTCAGCCCCCCCCCCCCCCCTTACCAGCGCGACTAAGCAACCAACAAGAACATGATCGACTGTCACCGGAAGTACAGTGCAACCTCTTCAAAGCATCCCTCATTGTGAATTGCCGAATTATGTTGTTTTTGAGAGGCTGTTGCTGTAGAGAGGTTAAATTGATAGTTAAATCGTGAATGGGGGAAAATCATGCTGTTGTTGAAGGGAGGCTGTTGCTCAAGAGAGGGCCGCTCTAGAGAGGTTGTACTGTATATGCTAGAGAAATCGTTTATCCTACGAGAAACACATGGCTTACACTTCTGTTATTGAATGAACAATTTCTGCCTTCTGAGTTTACGGAACAGGGATTAAAACAAAACATTGGCGAAACATTTAAACTAACTCGCATTATTTCTCCTTTGATTTACCGAATTTTGGCAAAGGTTTTGAATTCCACGGAATGTAAAATACATATCCTGAATGTCGAAGAGAAATTTTCTCTAATCCGACATAATAGACATCAATCGGAACTCCTCGGCGTTCGTTCAAAAAAAGTGCTTCGGACATAATTTTGGCTGGCCCTCCTCGTCGCCATATTGTTGTTGTTGTTCGCGGGCTACTTTCCATCATGGCTGACCGACCCTGGGAATCCAGCGATGAAAACAACCTGTTTCTCTATCTATCGGAACTTGATGCCCAGTTTATCAATCGCGAACGATAAACACGTTTGAAAGTCTAATTCTGAGAATGATTCTTGAAAACGAGTGCCTAGTGTTGAAAAAGTAGTCACCGGAAACCACATTACGAAAATTTATAAACTTACACTTACGTACGAGGCGTATCAATATTTTCAGTGTCGGGAATGTCCGGATGTTGCTGAAATGTTTGTGTATTATGGTCAAATCACGTGTTTTCTATTTTTAGCATATATTTATCACGTGATACAAAATGATCAACATGTTTAAATAAAATCATGTTTCTATTTTCAGATTGTAAAAAGAAAACAATTCATGGATGTCGCCATTTTGGAATTACATGTGACGTCAGAATATATTTTAATGAGTTTGTGTATTCAAGAAATGCTGAATGGACACTTTGAAAAAATGACAAATGAAGTGGATTACAGAGAGTCATGAATGTAAGTTTATTTATTTATCAAAACAATTCCACAATATTCCCCCCAAAATACTACCTTCCGAAATCCCACCAACCGGAAATCCTTCTTATTAAAAGATACATACAAAAAACGGGAGACAATAAATATAACCCGGGGATGCCACCTTTGAGCGGTCTGCAGCAAAAATATATGGAATTTAAATAAAAAAGGCCTTACCTCGCACTTAAATAAAAAGGCCTTACCTCGCACGAAATAAAAATGTAAACAAATGAATTGCAGTCCAAACAAAAAAAAGGACAATGAATAATTGTAACTTATTATGGAGTTGCTCTTAAAGGGACAAACTAAAAATCGTTCGTAAAGTGGTCGTAACAAAGAAGTGGGTTACTATATACAAGCGGTCGCTGAATGAGGTTTGACCGTATATTTTAATTTTTGTTAAGATTTATATGGAGTGCAGTTAAAACTGTGTTAACGGCCCCTCCGAATTAAGGCCATACTGTGAATAAAAGAAATTCTTTTAAAATCATTCATGATTCGTTATTTAAAACAAAAATACTGATAAAGGCCGCTTGTCAATAAAGTCCACTTTTTTTTCTTTCCAAAGGGTGGCCTTTGTTTACAGGTTTGACTGTAATTGAATACGGGCGTTGAGTTGGTACGTCATTTATGTATCTCCTGTTAATGATTTACGCTGTTATTGCATCGTTTTATCAATCACAAGGTCCATGCACTAAAACCTCGACGCAAAAAGACTTGCCAGACATTTGAAGTTTATTCAATTCTTTATAAACAACATTAATATTTGTACTAGAAATTTCTTTTCACTTAGATCTGATATAAACGGCATTTTTTTTCGGGAGAACCGTGAATTAGACGTTAAACATAATTTTATGATCTAAGATAAAACTTAAAAAGCTAAAACATGTTCGGTACAATTGATGATTGATGTTTAACCGAATTATGTAAGGCCACGCAATTTTGGAATTGAAAAACATCTACATGTACAAAATATACATGTACATTTGTATAAGATTTCCGGAGTACATCGGGCAAACCACCCTGTATTTTTTTTCATTCTTGAAAAAAAAACCGAATAGCTGATTTGATTAAATTTCGCCGACACAGCCTTCTTTCTGGGATTATTTAATGAAATTTGTTGATAAAGAAAATAAATATTGTATTTGATATACTTGTGGTTTTTTATCGGTATCAAGTCTGACGCCATTGTGCTCTTTTAATATAGGTTCTAGGATTTGTTTGGTGTGGTCCGGTGCCAAATCTAGGTACTGGATGGCTGATTATACCGTCAGTCCTGTGTACAAAGGCTATATCCTTAGGAAATACATAATATGGCTTTATTGACTTTTTGTTTTACATAATCAATTACTGTGAAATCAATAATTTTCGTTGGGGATTTAATTTCGTGGACTTCGTGGGTCGGCTCATCCACGAAATCAAATCCCCACGAGTTTAAATGCAGATAAGGTATTTCGTTTCAAAAATCAAACTGATCCACGAATTCATGTCCCAACGAAATAGCCATTTTAGTAAAAAAAAACACGAAAATTGAGCCCAACGAAAATAAATGAAAATACAGTATGTTTTCACTCCCGAGCTTGACCGACCGGGATTGCATTTATACCGAACGCTGAATATCACGAATTGAAAGTCGACCCCATGGTTAATAGAAGCAGTTGAAAAGTCAATTACCATTAATGAACCTCCCCAACGAGGGAGGGAAATTTCCAAAATAATTATCCCAAAGTTGCCATGTATCTCGTTCCATGTCTGCTGATTCCGAGCACATCAATCTACTTTCGTATTAATGGTTCTAATTTTTCATCATTCGATGAATATGACTCATTATCTGATCGTACTAAATAATTGTAAGTTAAGCAATTATTTTCTGAATTGATATTGATAAATATTCGTTCGGTGGTATCTGTTAATGGTCCGACTGGCTAACTGACATTACACGAACTGATAACCGTAATCGATACGGACAGAATGGCCGTAAGCATGACCGGGAGCAAATTTACTTGCAGGAAGTAAAATTTATAGTGCTTGTTTGGTTTACGACAGAAGTCATTCAAATCTAGTGAAGTTTTGATGAAGGCCCTTTCGAGAACAGTTTAATTTTTCGTGCAATATACATTCAAAGCTGTCACCCTTCGAAAATTCAAATTATGGACTTTTTGATAGGTTGCCTTTATTAGTAAATAATGAATGACGGTTTTCTAAAGAATGGCCTTTATTCAAAGAATGAACTTTATTCGGAGGTATTTTGTCTTTCCTAAGGATGTCCATTGTCCATAGGTTTGACTATGAAAAGTCGAACGTGCGGGATACCAAAAATTGAATCGAAATGGGTCCAAGATATTTCGAATATTTGTGTTCAGTTGTTTTAATAAACTGTTCAGAGCTATGATATATTTTTGCTTGGTTATGAATACCTGAACATGCATGTATGCATGCCCAACAAAACAGACATGGGTATTTGAAAATGCATTTGACAAAAATTGACTTTATGTGTTTTTCTATTTATTCTGTGTGAAATTACTCTCAACCATTTCTCAAATACAAACTCTCTGTGTCGTAAAATATTTCGATCTTTTGATCGACATGCATTGAAACCTGGTGAAAATATCTATTTACACAGGTGTTAGGTTGTTCTAGATCGTCGATGAAAGATTTAGGCCTACATGTTAGTACCGACGTCATGAGAATAATGTCATGAGATATGTGTGGCACAAATTAGACATAAGGTTTTTAGTTAGTAAATAGAGCTTTGTCATTGGTCAGTAAGTAAATGGAGCTTTGTCATTGGTCAGTAAGTAAATGGAGGTTTGCCATTGGTCAATTAGTCAATGGAGGTTTGCCATTGGTCGATTAGTCAATGGAGGTTTGCCATTGGTCAATTAGTCAATGGAGGTTTGCCATTGGTCAATTAGTCAATGGAGGTTTGCCATTGGTCTATTAGTCAATGGAGGTTTGCCATTGGTCAATTAGACAATGGAGGTTTGCCATTGGTCAATTAGTCAATTGAGGTTTGCCATTGGTCGATTAGTCAATGGAGGTTTGCCATTGGTCAGTTAGTCGATGGAGGTTTGCCATTTGTCAGTTAGTCAATGGAGCTTTGCCATTGGTCAGTTCTATTATACAGCTAAGTAAAGCAACCAATCGTATAATAGGAATTGAACATTGATCCCTATGTGTGAATTTTTGAAATCTTAGTCCAATTATTTAATTTAATTATTGTTTAAGTTTCATGACGTCATATAATTGATATCAGGCAAAAATAACAAAGGAGGAACGAATAAAACTCATTAAACGCTTGGATAGCGTTTAGTTGATAACGATCAGACGATCTTCTGAACGCTTACATGCTCTATAAATATTCACAATGGAAGATCTGGATAATTTCAGTATAACCTGTTAAGCTCAGTATGAAGTATTTATCAAAGGCATTATTCTTTTTTATGATAGGTTCGCTGGATTCATAGCCGGAGTCAATTATACTTCTTTCTTTTATCACGATAAAATCCGTAATAATCACGGACAGGACGGGATTTTAGCCAATACCCATCAGATTTCTTAAATGATTGACAGAAGTTCGCGAAAACAGGTTAAACAACAGTTTTCTGCGCACACCGGCTGCTACAAACGAAAGCTCATTTGATGTCGAGAACCAGTAAGGGATAAAAGATAATCGTTCCGTATCTGTGAGAAATCTCGGCAAGACGGCAACCTTAGCCCGAACTTCGACTGTAAATTAACACATTCGATAAGATATTTGTACGTTTGCTGAGAATGTTCGCGATGAATCCAAGAAAAAGCCATCTGTTCGCTGAATATTTTTTTTCTCTCTAGAAAATATCGAATGTTATATCCGCCGTGTAGAAGCCATCGACGGAATGGTTGTAAAACAGAAAAAGTAATTATTTTATTCGACAGATTTATTTATAGCATCGTCATATGGCATATATTAGGTGTGGTGGGTTACATTTCGCGTAATATAATCGAGAAATGGAAGTTCAGAAATGAGATCTTGGCAAAGACTAGCAATTAAAGCCAAAACATAAATGGGGCACGTATTTGAACGGTCGTTTCTTTCGCATTATTTAAAGGTCGCATAAATCGTTTGGTGTCATATTTGCCTGGAGTTAAGAATTTCCCGGAATCGTAAATCAATCGCAAGTCATCGTAGATAGCGTTTATTGTATCAAAGCGTTGTCGAGTTGTTTTTATAAAAATTCCTTCTCGCGTAAATTTGCGTTCAGATTCGTATCGTAAATGTTGATATTTTGATTCTAGACTGATAAAATGTACTTTAATAATTTGAAACTGACGATTTGACATAAAAACTTAAAAGTCCCATAATTATACAAATTTATCGGTCTTAATAGTTTCTGTTTGTTCTATAACAGAGGAATCTGGTGTGTTTCCCTCCCGTGCGTACTTTATAGCAAGAAAAAATGTTTCCAAAACCACTATCGTATTTTTTTCAATATCATTGAAATAAATACTATTTATAGAACAGCCGCAGTCAATATTATGCGCACGGCATGAAGTGACGTCACGCGATCAATATATTTCAAGTTTACAAAAGCAAAATTCACAGCGAAATGAGTGGTTTTAGAAGAAAAAGGGCTTGTTTCGTCGGTAATAATTATCCTGGGATAGTATCAGCAATTTTTTTTCCATATATTTTTATAGCAAAAAGCTAATGGGACTTAAAATATGTTAACGATATTTCAATTTTACATGTAATAAATCACGGTTATAGCGAAGTCGAATGTACATGTGGTCTTTCTTTAATTCAATGTTACGAATGTATAATTGTGAACTCATGAAAGTAAATAACTATTAGGGTTCTAGTGTTTTTAGCAAATTTTAACACAAACAATCGTGTACAGTCGACCTTGTGAACAAAGGCCACCTTTGGTGAAGATAAAATGTGGATTTTATCGGAGATTGATTATATTTGTTTTGAATGATTTCAGATTTTTTAATGTCCTTCATTAACGGAATTGCCTTTAATCGAAGGTTTTTTCTTACACAGGGTTGAATGTGTAAATTTACTCTAGAACACATTAAGTTTTTTAAACTTTACTAAGTTTTTAAAGTGACAGGCAAAAACTGGCCGCACGAGCATCATCACGTGCAGCCTGTCAATACCATTAAATGTCGGACACCTGTTCCGGACATGTGATATTTATTCCGGTCATTCTGTGACACTATATATATCTCTCAGAGAAGATTAGCTAAACCACTATTCCGATATACAGTGTTTGTCAATCACTGTCATTGAGCCTATTTTTATCAACAGTGTATGAGACATTAAATTCATTAATTAACAGAATCTCGTGCTACGTGGAATCCCCGTGAATTCGTTCATTGACATATATATCAACTGTCGTCTTTGTTATGTCAATTACACATATATACAAGTAGATCATGGCAGACGGTATTGGACGTCATTCCGCTTATTTCAGTTTCCATGCAGACAAAGAGCAGAAATCAAAGTACTGTAAGCACTGTAAGTACTACATGGACTTGCACTTCAACATTGGAAAAGAACTATTTTAATAATTGCATGGCGGATGTAGAAATATGTATTACTTTGGTCTGCATCAAAATTCATGAGCGCTGAGCGAGTGACGGCTCTGGAAAACGTAACTATCGTTCAATTTCCAAAAATGAGATTTTTTTTAAATATTTCAGTTATATAAGGCGGCTAGTTCACCTACGTAAACTTGTCCTTCTACAAACTGTCGGCCGGAGAATTACCGATAGTTGTTAAGTTTTATTAGAAGGGTATGACTTCCCGACCAGCAATAGAACCCGCGGATCGCATTGTGGGGTGTAGGTTTACAATAAAAAACATGTAGGCGAATTTGCCGCCGTATATAACTGAATTAACGTTGGAAAAAAAACAGCGACGAAAGTCACTGAAACGAAATAAAATCTTATATTATCTGGTCGGACTTAAGTTGAACTCTTCAGAATCAACATTGAAAGTTAAAGTCATTACTTATATAAATTACAATTTGTCAATCAAAATCTCTAAATCCCGGTAGGTAAATGGTGTTTTCCTGATAGGAGTGTCTTGATTGGCGTGCTAGCATAACGCGAAACCAGTTTCAATTACGTTACTCTGTCAAATTAACGATAACATTAAGATACGAACAGAGTTTTTAGAAGTAAATTCTTCTGAGCAGTAAAGCCTTTTTTCTACCGCTGTCGTTTCTACCCATCAAACATTGAGTCGATAAATCCAACTTAGTCACAAACTGTTAAATTGAAAAAAATTAACAAAGCTGCCTTTTATTAATTTGTTTGCCATTCCTATGTTGACTAGAACCAACCAGTAAAACCCTGTTTCTCAAAACAAACTGTTTACTTACTCTCAGCTGTCAGTCTGTCCATCTGTTCGTCCGCCCGTCCGTCCGACCGGTTTAGTCTAGTTCGGTCCGGTTTCGCTCATTGGTTTGTTAGTACGAAAGTTGGTCGATCGGTCAGTCCGTAGATTTACAATAAAACATTCTTATCTAAATATCGATGAAATATATATTTCTTTAAAAAAAGTATTTCATTTTCTTGGCGATGTCTAACCATCGGCGAAAAAAACGTCATTATTATAGGTGTTCCCTTACGTTACCTGTTGTAATCTTTAATTCATAAATTGATTAAGTCTCGTTTTGTGTGCAGTAAACTACGAGGCTTGATGTTAACCAAAGTAGAAAACATCTTAATATTGATGGTGTTTGAAAGTAGAACATTCCATCCGTATGATGAATTCTTACCTCCTGCATTTTCTGGTGAGAAAAAAAAAGCATTTTTAGCAATTATTTTGCACGATTTTGACATGACGTATCCGGGTTAATCACCGAAATGGTAATTAGTCAAAATTGTTAATTGATAAAAAACGTTTTGTTGAAGTTTTTTTAGAATACTCTTGTCCGTATACGCATACGGGACGTGTTATTTTAACATTTACACTAAATTGGCTTTCATCCATTGATGTAATGTATTTTTGCGACCTCGTGATTAACTGAATGGCTTCCATCTTTTCTTACAACATACAAATAGTTCGCCAAACGAAGCGGGTACCAGTCTGAAAAAAATGGCTGATAATTATGAGAAATTAAGCGTACATTGCGCAATTGTATTGTAACATCAAACATCACGTGATGAAATGTATATGCAGTCAAACCTGTAGACAAAGGACACTCTTGGGAAAGACTCAATGTGGTCTTTATTGACAGGTGACCTTTATTTGGAGGTGGCTTTGTTATAAAAACCAATGACGAACATTTGAAAGATAACTGAAGTCCTGTGTTTTCGTATTAGGGAAAATATTGATGTTTTTATTTGTTTTTTATCGACTTGGGGTTTGTAGATCAAATTAACTTCAATAACTTTGTTTTCATTGCGAGGAAACAATCTCCACCTGTGACCGTTTCCGTTACGAAATGAGTAAAATAAGTAGTGGATGGGTCTAATTGATTTCCTTAGTGGTAAAAGAATATCTATTAATCGAGCGAGCTAACATCTGGAACTACTGTCCCACTTTATTTCAATTTTATTAGTCCAATTCTGGATCATCTTTGATGAAAACGAGAAGCTATAGAGCAATATTATCATTTCCGTTCCGGAACGGTTTATTACCGCGTTTTATCCACAACCGAAACATAATTATTTCAACATACGCGACTTTATACTTTAATGTGAATTTCAGACGCCCTTTATTGTCTTAAATGCTAATCAAATCTGTTAATTAACTTTCAAGATTTTCGGAGTCGGAAGACAGTTTCAAATTCGAATGAACCTTAGATTATTGTGTTAAACAAATGTTTTATAACAAAGTATTTTTTTTTACCAATTAAGCGTACATATCTAAAACGAAGACCCCGCCAATGGCTTATCAGTGCAAACGACAGATGAAATATATTTTTATCAAATGTTTCTAATCATTAAAAAAATCTTTGCATTAAATTGGGATGAACTTTTAGCACGGCACAGATGGCGTGATGAGTGATATTGTATCGAGACGCCGATGTGTTAACGAAGTCTAAACGAATGGAATGCACGTGTTATTTGTTAAAGATCCGGCTTTAGCATTTTGTTAACAATTCGTGTCAAAACATCAAATTACAGTGTGATGAAAGGTTGTTAGATTAAACAATAGACTGTGTCTAGGTTCGGAACATGAATTGTTACCTCGTCCGTTTTCGAAGCAAACGTCGATCTATTGTGATTACCGCGTCGTCTGCGTCAGCTTTTACGTCAGCGTCTGCATCTGTACAAAGAAATTAATGTAACTCGTTAATCAGAAACTATACGAGGTAGCAACATGAAATTTCATCGGTGGATAGATTTAACTTAGGTGGGCATTCGCACCGTTTTCGGCGCTCTTGTTTTACATTTGCGTAATCCTATGTCCTTTAACTTTCTAGTAGAAAGATCAACAGTCGAACCTGTGAACAAATGTCGACATTGGGAGAGACACAATGTACCATTTATTGAAAAGATAGTTTAAGTCCGGTGGTCATTTTGTTCTAAATAATAAATGCCAGTTTTTAAAAGCTTGGCCTTTTTCCAAGGCTGGTATTTTAACGAAGGTGGCTTCAAACACAGGCTTGACTGTATATGTAATTTGCTTGTTGAGTTCACCAACAATATATTTGTCAGCAGCAAATAACACCAGTAAATAGTATAACAATGACAGCAACAATATAAACAGCAGAAACAGTATTGTTAAAAATAACAGCATCTGCGGAAACAACAAGAATTTCAACAGCAACAGTGCACCACCAACAATAGCATCGACAACAACAACTAAAAACAACATCAACAGTCATTTAATAACCATCATATGTTGTTTTTTATCTTTTTCGTCTGATTAGTGATTCGTTTCCATTCAGCTAACATTTGTTAGCATAACGATTCTGGTAAAACATTTAAATAAAAAAAATCAAGTTAAAATGTGAATACAATTTTAACAGAACATTAACTGTCTAGTGGTTATGTTTTTATTTTTATTGCGATAATGACATGAAAACAAATTTCCTGTAAAAATGTATATTTTTTTCAGTTTCGTTTCTTGGCGTTCTTTTCTTTCAAATATTAGACTGGTTCCACATTCTTAGCTTCCTGTTCGTTCCTTTTCATTGTTTTCTGCATTTCCGGTTTTTTTAATGGCGGAGCTCCAGAAACATGAGATAGTCGATGTAAATGAAATTTATGCAGTGTGGTTCTATCGATGCAGTTTAATGGTAATTTATATTTTTTGAATAGATATCGAACGAACACGAAGATGAAATACATTATTAAAGTGACTTTGATCACATATTTGTATACTGTCGATAATTTTATGTCCTAGTTAATTCTAAGCTTAATGTGTTATGAGGAAAATGGAAATTATATTCATAGTATTTTGAGGTTCTACGTGCAATTTTGTCGTTTTGTTTAATGGACGACGCCGCTTCTAATTTGCTTATTTTCCTTTCATGGAAAATTCCACGAAATATTATTACCGCCCGCCCTAAGAAAAAGACTATTTACCGGGTCTCCAAAAGAATTATTCCCGCCTCCCAGCATAACATCAGCCCCTCCTATTTAATTACCGCCCCTTTCAAAAGATTTGCCTCGTACCATTAAATCCACTCCCCACTCAGCCAATTTTAGGGCTAACTTATGGCACGGTGGCACATATCGCTTTTCTTATTTAAACTTATATCAATACATGTTATATTCATAGAAACGACGTAGGGTAAAGAAATACCATTTTTCTCCGACAATAGACTACATTTTTATTTGTATTGAACGTTAATACCAAAGATTTTTTATCCGATGTTAATACATACATAAAATGTAAAAATCAAGAGTATGTACGCATAGCACGTGCAATCTAAGATGGTTCCGCCAGAAAGCACGGATTCTCGTGCCAATATATTCTATGATTAATGTTGTTGATTGCGCTGGAGTTGTCTAATAACGGAACGTATCAACTTTAACCACGATTTATCGCGTTAAGAAATGCAGTCGAAAGATAAAAAAGTTGTTAAGTGACGTCCGCTCTCTGAGTTAACTTGCCTGTTAATTAATTCGTTCTTGCAGTTATTTTGGCGGGACAGATGGCGCTGTATGTACTGATATTAACTGGAATTTTTATTCTAGCAAAAATACAGGCAAACTTAAGCTATGTGTACATAGTTATATTAATACATTGTATTTGATTTTTTTGCTGAAATTTGGTGCATTCTCCTCGCAAATTTAAAGACATTTTTGCACCAGAAATTACTATTTTAGCGTCTAAATAAGAACCAAACTTGCCACATTTGATGACTTGTAAACTTGGGGGGGGGGGCGCCTTACAACAAAACAATTTATGTGTGTTACGCCTCCGTGTTATGAAAATCGATTCAGTTGACTTCATACCAAAGAGTCAAATCCATACAGATTTTATGGCAAATCAAGAGTTTCTTGACATTTCCTGGCAATAATTCCATTTTCAATCAGTGATAATCTGATTATCCGAAATAGGTTCATGTCCGAGTCCAGTGTTTGTTTCGATCGTTGTTCAGAACTTTGCCACACGGTACGACTAATTTAATTAGACCTTAATCGAAGAAAACTCATTGGAATTGGTTGTATGAATCATTTACTCCCGAAATCACGCGAGATCTGTGCCATTATTATCATTTTTTCAATGACGTCATAATGACGTCATTCATTTCTGCTCCGACATTTATTTCGTACATTTATCATATTATTATTAACTTTTTATTATCATGGAATGCTGAATAGGCGTGTTTATAACAAGTGAAATGTTACTCTATGTGAATTGATAATAAACGAAGAACTTAAACGCATTTCTTTGTCATAATATTATTGAATTTATTCATATTACCGCAATTAACACATTCTTAGCTTGGAGCGAACTCATTGTGTCTGTCTTTTTATGCGTTTTGAGATAAACACTACACACGGTCTGTAATGATTGATACCACAGGATCTGGAAAAATGGTGGCGTCCACGAGTTCGAAGGTAGGTCGTATTTTTCGTCGAAAGTTCAAATGCTTCGAGTTTTTTTATGGAACCCATGTTCCAACCAACAATTTTCCGAATCCATCGGTACCAGAATTAGCATTGTTACTGTCGTAGTTTGTCCATAGACCCTGCAGGGAAATAATGAGAAAGTATGTCCAATTAAAATTTCTCTTCAGGGTCTATAGACAAATTACGGCAGTAACAAAGCCAATTTTGGTACCGTTGGGTACGGAAAATTGCCATTGGCTGGAACATGGACTACATGAAAAACTCGAAACATTTAAACTTTCGACGAAAAATATGAATTGTGGGCGCTGCAATTTTTTACAGACCTTGTAGTATCAAAACAATATATCACGTGATTACTAGTATATACCTTGCTATAGTGAAAGTTTTTTTCGTTTTTACGCGTTTTATGCATGTTCGCGATGTATTTCGGTTACTGATATAAGATTGTCGGGCAAATAGGGCTGGATTGACCCTGTTTGTATTATGAAATGGTTAAATTCCTTACATTGATTCTTCGAAAAGCTTTGGAAGATGATAGGATCGTCTAGCATTCTACTTATTGAGCAAATCGCACGAGTAACCGGGCAGGCAGGCAATCGGACGGGCGAGCGCCTTTCTGGCACAAAAATAAAGGTGTTAATTGCGTTCTTAATGAATCATTCGATTCAATTTATCGATTTAATCATATTTATCGGTATTCGTTTAAATCGGAAATGATTGTTAAATGTGATAATTTAGCATCCTGGACTTTTTGTGTTACCACGCAAAAGTTGACTATGATACTAGAAATACTTCTGTCAGTCTAACATGTGGTCTATAAAACATGTGTAAATATGTTTCAAAATGCTGAATTAAAAAATTGCATAGTTAATGACGTCACAAATAAATTGATGGTTATAAACTTGATTCAATGGTAAAGATTTACAAGTGTTTTGTAAATAGTTAATTCCGTATCAACGATATCTCAGCTTTACGGTCGTACTGTTTCTAGTGTTAGCAAATATATCTTCGAGATTTATTCGGTGCAAACAGCTATTTTTATTTAGAATCACAATAAAATAAATGCTATTTAAAGAGTGATGGATTCGCTCCCGTTAATTTTCGCCTTAAGACTCTCATTTTTAAGAGTACGATTAATATTAGTGTCGATTAAATAATTTACGGAATACTTCGGGCAATATGGTAAGGATTTACTTGTCAGAGATAATTGATCTCATTCTGTCTCCGAGGCCAAGGTCATTGTTTTAAGTATGACGTCAGTCATGTCATGTTCGTATTTGAAGTTATTTGAGACCTTGTTTTTGTTTGTGTTATTTCAAGAATGTGTTACTGAACGACTTAAACTGCCCTAAATATTGAACATTGGCGGTAATTAGGTTTATTTGTGAAAGGTTCTGAACGGATTTCTGGCGAAGAAAACAAAACAATTCCGAACGGTAATTTTGACGTTTATTTACAATAATAATTATGCGTCAACTTTTTTTCAATAGCAAGACATTGCTAAATGAGGTGTTTAAAATACGGATGATTAAAGAGTTGGCTGGAAGTTAAGATATTTATACATGATAAGGGCAGAAAAATAGCAGTGTTTTCGGTAATCCGACCCGTACCGGACCCTCATTTTTGCGCTGGCCTGCAAAATCCAAAGTGCGAAATCATTTTGGGACGGATTATAGTAATTTGATTTAGCCTTAACATTTTCAGGTCGAACATCTATGACGTCATTATGCTCGCCTTCTCTAACGACCAATATGGCGCCAACTTGAAAGTGATTCAAAGCATACTCAATTTTCACTAATCACATTGATCACATTAGTTAAAGTGGTTCCCGTTCCATGTTGCAGTTGCAAGTCAACGGGAACCAGTTTATCTCTATTAATGATATCTTGGCTAAAATCGCTCTTGAGACCGTACCTCGATTCCGGACAACTTGGGTGGTATAAAAGTCAGTCAGTAAGAATTAAACGTAACCATTTGTTTACCTGGCACATATTGGTTTTGGAATCAAACCGTTTGAAGCTTTAAACAT
This sequence comes from Lutraria lutraria, assembly GCA_964023205.1. Taxonomy (NCBI): domain Eukaryota; kingdom Metazoa; phylum Mollusca; class Bivalvia; order Venerida; family Mactridae; genus Lutraria; species Lutraria lutraria. Next base: position 2,439,821 of record OZ026850.1, read on the forward strand.
ATCAACACTTCCCGGATTTGTCTTACATTATCTGGTAATATAGCCAGACTTCATCAATCAACACCCACATATTTCGGAATTTAATTTGACTTACTTTTACAATCGAATTTCATATATTTACTCAATCGATATTTCAATATCTTATAACCAGGAAGCTTTCTGATTCAAGTCTGGAAAATTTCTTAAATCCGAATGCAGATACGGAAATGACCGGAATCTACCGGAATCGACCGAGATTTGTCGATTGAACGATAAGTTTAACCTCATTTGGATTTAGTTCAGTTTGCATGGCGTATATCAATAAAATGATCGTAAACCAGATGATACCATTATTTTTGTGTAGTTAAACTTATTCCGAAGCCAAAATTACTTCAATTTCCGGTAACATGACTAAGCAATTTCTGTTCAAGAGATATGGGACGCTTGCATCTTAGTTGAACGGATTGATCAAAGCTCCTGGATGACTTGTTTAGTAGCGGAAATATTCGGAAGAAGCGAAAAGAAGATAGCGAGTAACCGAACTGGTTTTTGTATCGTTATTTTTGTTTCAAAGTACTTCAAAATTTGATTTTACGGTCGGTGTGATTTCTTGCAAGAAATTGTCTAATTTGTTCGCATCATTGAAATGCTACATGTAATATTTTGGCTTTGAACAACGCGTGTTTAGCGTTCTATGGAACCTCTTTCAATTGATGGCGTTCAACCCGGACTTTCTGAAATTGTTATTCTAATACACAGAGCTGTTGAAACAAATGAGTTGAATATTTGCGTCTGTGGGGAATTTTAAATACAAAAACTCTATATTTAGAACGAACCATGTTTCTGCTATTGATTGTTATGATAATCAAGTAAATTGCACCGGGTGGGGAATGTCTGCTTAATAGGAAAATTAGGCTGTATGTGTTAAAGTCATTTTTTAAGCGCTAAAGTACAAAATGGGGTGAAGTCCCTCGGTGACTTCTTTGAGGTCGCGTGTTGAATGCTTTTTTACTGTCTGACAGGACAAATGTGTTTTGAATTGTCCCTCAGCGAACATAAACTTTCTGACGGTTAATTATTTATATGTTTACATGACGGATAAACGTCTTATTTACTAGATAATTAACAAACTGACTAATTCCATTCATTTATACGATGTCAACATCCGTGGTCCATTGCGAGTATTATGCTTTAAAAAAAATACTGAAAACACGTCGCCATGTTTTACCAAATCGTTTGTTTTTTGTTTTTTTGTTGATGTTGTTGTTGTTGTTGTTATCATTATTACGGTTAAATTGTCAATGAAAATATTTTTAACAAGAAAAGCTATAATGAAACGTTATAGGTAGACGAATTACAAGAAGAATTGGTCAAGTTAGGTTTTTCGTATGAAGTTGCTTTTTTTCATAAAGGATATTGACAGTATATTTTATTCAATCCTCCATTATGGAGAGTATACGGGCCATAATTATTTACAAGTTATAGATACTACATTTATACTGACAAACATGAGTCTTTTACAAATGAATAAATTCATGTATATAGTTCACAAGCACATGGCAATACCATACCAAACATTATTCAAATAAAATATAGTCTAAATACTACCAAATTCACCATAATCCGCTATGATACAACCACAATGAATTCACTTCAAATAGCATTTCCGATATTATGCCACAAAAACTTATCTAGGTCAACATCACAGAACAATGCCTACATTACTTACTTACCTTTCAACAAAAGAGCAGACGAACACATTCATTCAAACATGACAGATTACAAGACGAAATGCCAGTCCAATGACTGACCAGTCAAAATGAAGGGCATCACCATTAGCCAATCAAATTGCCAGTCAAAATGAAGGACATCACCATTAGCCAATCAAATGGCCAGGATTACCCAAACTAATAATATACACTACACTATATACCCGCAAACAACTAGAATAAACTCATACCCATGACAGAAAAACTATTCACGCAGCCAGGGAGAGATTAATGTAGGTATGTACTAGTTAACATTGATTTTGATATCACCAACTATGAGCCCTGTATGGGGTAATTTTAGTTAAATTTACACACAGCAGAAGATGAGACCTAAAGTTAATCATCCACAGAATTTTCGTCATAATCTACCGCGATACTGACGTCAAATCCTTGTTGGGCGTTTAGCATATGAGAGGCAGATGGCGAAAGCGTTAAAAATGTGTTGAAATAAGCTTTGAACGGCTTAACTGTTTTTTAATCTGGCTTAACGCGTACGGGCGAGGAACGGGTTTTATACGTTTAGTTAATAATGTTACGAAGTCTATCGCTAACGTAAACGCTGTGGGGGGCTAATTCGACTTCCAGGTCACCTATTGTGTTTTATTTACGTACGTGCAATAAAACAGATTTTATATTTTACCTACAGTTCGATACGTTCTAGAACAAAAAAAAACAGTTTTTGAGTTTTGGAAGCTTTCTACAAGACATGACGCTAAATCATGGAATGTTCAGTAATTGTTATTCAACCAATCCTCAAATCGTCTGTTTGATTGAAGTCTAGAAAAATTGATTGATATTTCATTCATTGCTTTTGGAACGTATGCTGCTATTAAATACTTCAAATTTGTAAGAATAACACTTGTGTTTATACTCGGAGATAATCGGATATCTACGTGCATTTCAATTTATGTAATCCCAAAATGTATTGGGTGCGACTTTAATGACTTTTTCGAAATATGTATAAACTGTACTTGATGGAGCACTGCAATAATCTTAAAGTACTTTCTCCTTATATAAAAGCTTTCATCTGCAGTAAAAAAAATGCTGACATATTCATAAATTTAGTTAATCCAAATTCTTTGAAAAAAATGACTCAATTATGTTATATTTCTCTTGAAGTGCCAATTTTCTTCTTCACATGTTCTATGTTTAACTTGTTTTAACAGTTTTCGGTTTTTATTGATATTTTAATTTGGCTTTCAAAATGGTACTTTGTTGGTACCTGTGTACGGCTTTATTGGGCTTTAGAATATACCGGGTAACGCTGAGTACATATTTCAACGACAATACTTTTACTCGTGTTTCAAATAGTGATATTTTGCCCCACCCACAAAGTTTCTAGAGAAATCCCTTCTTGGGAAGCGAAGCTTTTCCTTAGTGATCAAATCTACCTGCACCATCCTGCTGGCTTCTTAGGTGGACGATTGTTCTACCTCGGATCTATGCGTGAGAACGAAAACACAATTTCTTGGACACTTCTTTACACAACATTACAATCGGAACTCCTCGGACATGATAGGCTGGCCGCCATATTGCTGTTGCTGTTCACGGACTACTTTCCATCATAGCTGAGCCTGGGGATTCAATGTTGGAAACAACCTCTTTCTCTACCAATTGGAACTAGACGCCCATTTTATCAATCTAAATCTATTATCACGTTTGGAAGTCTGCCTTTCTGAGAATGATTCTTGAAAACGAGTGCTTACTGCTTAGTGTACAAACATTGTAACCTTACACTTACGCACGAGGCGTTTTCTTGGTGATGGCATGTCAAAGTAGTTACGATTGCTATATTACTATAGACAAAAATGTTTTCTTAATCTTAGTTGTTCATTGACGATACAGCAGATGTAGGTTATAATTTCGCTGAAGTTTTTACCTCGGAGTTGTACAGAATCTGCATAGTTGGTTTTGACAGTAACTACTGTTAACGTCATGTAAGAAAATCCTATTAACTTCATAGATAATTGGTTGAGTCATTTGAACATTGCTTGCCATCTCTTCTGATTCAAGTCGTGTAGTAACCAACATGAGTTTGGTGTGTCTCCAAGAACATTTTGTTCTGACGTCATGTGTATTTTAAGAAAAAAAATAACAATAAAGAAATTAAGCTGGTATCTTTTTTACACGATTGACTTGTATGTGCGATATAGATTATATCGACAAAGTGGGCTTCCCGTGAAATACTTAATAGTAAACGTATAACGTTTATATGAACGTGTGTTATTTTCTAGGACTTTGGTTTCATTTTGCCGGGTATGACCCCTAACGGAATACGGGTACGAAGCGGGTGGATGGAAGGGGGGAGCGGATTGACAACTTTCAACACTTGAAATTTGAACTAAGCGCTAGCTACTAAGGAGAGCGTTGTATTTATTGAGCCCAAAAAACAAAAGTTCGTTGTGTCTGATTAATATATTTGTGTGCAGTTTTTTATCATTGATGAATGCTTTAATACCGTCTTATGTCCAATTTCAGCCTAAATCTATTTACAGCAAAACTTCACTCACCGACCGATTTATTAAAACGGCCACTTAGTTACGGACAAAGGAGGGGGTAGCACTTTAAGCGGGTGGTGTATTACAGATATTCTGGCATGGAATCATTTTATGTTTGTGTACATAATGATATTAAATGTGTGGTTTTTTTTTGTTTAGGCCTTAATCTGCATTATATTCAATTCGTTCAGCGTGTTATCCCTCTATTGCAACGGACTTGTTTTCAATATAATTGCATCTGTATTTATTAAACTTTGGGGTGAGGTCATCCGTAACAAGATTTTTTATTCAGTCTAAATCGGGTGGTTTATATATTGAGGTTAGCTGTAAAATATGCGGCGATAACTTGTTGTTTGATGTTTAAAAATTGTTCAACAGTCATTATTTTATCTAAAATCAAAGTACTGAAAGTACTCATGTAAACTGAACTTACATAGACTTGCACTGCATCATGAAACGAGAAATAGTTCAACAATTGCTTGGCGGCTGTAGGAAAACATAGTAACTTTGGTCCGCATCAAAAGTCATGCGCGCCGAGCGTGTTTCGGTTATGAAAAGCACTGAAATTTAGACTAGAAAATATATATGAGTGCACAAAGAATTACGACACGTTTCGTATATTTCATGACTCATTAAGTGACATTCGCTTTCACAATTGATATCGTATATACTATTGTCATTTAGTTTGATACAATCTTGTCCCTCTATGGGCATATATAGTATGTCATTAACTCTTGCATATCAAAGATCAGGGCCGTGGATATCGATATTGATAGGCTTGGCTTAATTGGTCTATACATGAAAACGATAACAAAGTGCTATGCACAAATTGCTTATTGCTAATTTATTAAACATGACTCATACATCAGTTCGTCGTGTGATCTTTCTGGTGTTGTTTGGTGAAAGCCTATATTGTATTAATTCGCTTTGTGCTGGCATCAGCAGATATCGTGGTCTTACATCGTATTGGACTGCCATGAGATCGTCCGAGATCATATTTGTACCAATCATCAATTTGGACTCATTTTTTTACCCATTAGGCACTACACTCTTTGTTATGAACCCTAAGGCATCTCTTGGGCTATGGCTCCGGGTTCTTTACATTCGTCGTACGCAGAAGGGGCGGGGCCTGACTATCATCCAGCCTTCCATTCCTCTGTCTAGTTAACCTTTAGGCATTTAAGCACTCAAGTCCCGTCTATCTGTCTAATTACCTAAATAATTTAATTCAAGAAGACTTGGTAAATTGACATTTTACATCGCAAATACCATTGCCTTAAAATTTGGCTCGAAGCACAAATGCTTCGGGTAATGTTTTGTATCTTGATATAAGCATCATACTTAATAACAAATGTTTTTTTTATACCTTGACAATGTTATAATGACTAAGATATTGTAAAGCATCGTACACTTGAAATAATAGACTGATAACATTATTGCAACAATTATATCCGCTTCATACTGGAGTGTCAATAGTTTTGTGTAGCAGCAGTAATATTCCGTACAACTATTATATCTAGATAATGAATTCTCCAGTATTTTTTTGCGAAATTTCGCGTACGTGTTAGTGTTTTTTGTTTTGTTTTATTATTTGTTGAAGTGTTTTTATTCCTTTTCTTATTTAAGATCCCACCCGTGCGTTTTGTAACAGAGAGCTCAACTTACGTTACATTAATTGCGTTACTTCTGCATAAAAAACGTAATTTACGTTACCTCGATTGAGTGTCTGGGTAACAACACGATCGTAATTTACGTCACTTGTTTTGCGTGTCTGCTGCGCGTACATGTATTTACGTGACTGTACATTTTTATTCAATATGAGGACGTTCAAAAGATTTAAGGATGAAACTGCTTGTTGCTAAAAAATGCATATTAATGTAATTACTTTAAAATAAATTATATTGAGTACGAACCAATTTGAGTACGAAACTAGTTTTTATGCCCCCGTATGGAAAGATCGGGGGCATATTGTTTTTGGTCTCTCTGTTTGTCTGTTTGTCTGTCTGTGTGTCTATTTGTCTGTTAGTACCAAACTTTAACCTTGCCTATGAAATCAAAACGCTTGCACCTACATTCATGAAACTTCATATGTAGGTTCCTCATGACAACATCTACAGGTCAGAAGGTCAAAGTTCAAGGTCATGAGGTCATTGTGTTTAAAAAAAATCCTACATTTCTTTTAGGATACTACTCCTACATTTTTAATGGGATTTTGACGAAGCCTTCACAAACTTGTTGTTACCAGAAATCCCCGCACATATAATTCGGATTTTGTGATTCGATCATTTTTGACGGAATTATGGCCCTTTGTTTATTTTGTGCGATTGTAACAGCGAAATACTCTTGTTTCCTTCTTTTCTCAAGGGATTTTGATAAAACTTTCATGGAACTATTGTTATCAAGATACCCAATGAATGTTGTAAAGGTTTTATGATTCGAAAAGTTTTGACAGAATAATGGCTCTTTGTTTGTCTGTACCAAACTTTAACCTTGCCTATTAAATCAAAACGCTACCGCCTACAATCATCAAACTTCATATCTTGGTTCATCATGACAATCTCTACAGGACATGTGCAAGTTAAAGGGCACCGGAGGGGGCATTGTGTTTTTGAAACACATCTTGTTTAATTATTAATACGCTATAATGTTCGCTAATACTCGTGTCAACGACCGACACACGTTAGATCGTAAATACACATGTGTGAAAAATATCGACTCTAAGGCCATACTGAAAAAATATTGGTTTGCAAATACTCATTCTAAAAGCATCCGATTTCAAAACATATTAAGCGGTTTTCACCAAAAAATAGTTTGTATGTTCTTTATATCAGTTATTCTTTTACACTACAAGCATATTAATGTTAGTAATTAAAAATCGCTACCAACCTTCACACTGGTAAAAGTTTATGTCGTGTACCCGGAAACTGACATTTTAAGGGACGGCCGTACGTAAGAAAAAAAATCAATAAATTCATACTCGATGCTCATTCTATTATGTTGTCTTTTTCGATTGTTGCTTACTTTGGGATCTTGGCGTATAACCTATAACTATACTATTAAGTGAGCACGCATTATTTATTGATATATTTTTTATCATTACTTGTGTTGTTATTTGAATTATTATTTTGGAGAGCCTGTGCCGCACGGATATTTCGGTGACATTCTGTGCAGTTTCAACACTTTTGTATTTTTTTTCCTACACGTTCAATTTAAAGTGACTCTTTTTTATTTTGTGTACGGACCAGCAAAATACTGGAAGGTCTTTTTTTCAAAACCATGAAATTTCTATTTTGCACAACCTTGTAATTTATTGATTTTTTTTTCTTCCAGATGTTGTGTCAATTGTGTTTGTGGACGAAAAATGGATTATGGTGAGTAGCTATGTAAAAATGTATATATTTTCAAACTTTTTGACGAGGACATGTATACGCATATTTATATAAGTGTTATCGTAAGCACAAATTAATAAGCAAAGGTTTATTTTTAGTCTAATTTCATGAAAAAAATCCTCTTTTACGAAAAACTGACGACTTAATTATATTTATATTGCTTTAAGTAAAATAGTTTGTAAATAAAATATTTGCATATGTTGCAATCAGCATAAATCAAAATATTTCTAAAATTGACAGTGGAATAAACGACCAGAATATAGCTTCTACGTTTCGGCAATTTTGTCACGAAAATGATAATCTATCTTATTCAGCTAAATACAAATGTATGCATAGATACGTAATAGACGTCAGATGCTGAATTTGTAAAAATACTACTTTTATACCATCCCTTGTAGTAGGTTGCGTGGCTAAAGCTCACCTCTTCCGGAACTTGTTCAACTTTCAATTTAACTTCCGCTGAATGTCATCGATTTTGTATTTGTTGATATTTTAAGTTTCTTCAAAATGACACATTCTGTGAAGAACACGTTATAATTTAAGTTGTTAATGAGTGCCTTTTCTGATAAACCCAGTGACTGACATTAACAGAAGTTTCTATTTATAGAATTGTCCTTATAAAACACTATGCACGCGCATTATGCATGCGCATTATCTTTAGAAAATAGTTTACTCTTCTGGTTTGAAAATATGTCTAATTCAGTGTTGTAGCTAAACGACGGTACATGGCGGACGGTGTGGTTTTTATACCTACAAGTAAATACACTCCGCGACGTACTTAAATTAATATGCGGACCTCGATAAAGTAACTCACGTTTTCTGTGTAATTTTCAGATGTCTCCCAGCGCTAAAGTCAACATTTGCTTGGAAAAATTCCGGAGTTTAAATACTAGAAATTCCCGCGAGTTCGTCCTTGACCTTTAAGCCAGTGCATAAAGACGACAGAGTTCAGAAGATAGCCATCTAGTATTTCTATTGATGCTTGAGTCTTCACTGTGATTTAAACAAGTTTATTTACGTATATAATAAAGTGATTATCGATTATACGGCAAGCAAATATCTTTATGACCCTTTTTTCTCTTTTGAAGGAATGATATTCGTGGGTTTTTTAATCGTGAGATGAGTTGCGTATGATCTAGTAACAAGGATGACTTTAGACATATTGATTTAATTAAGTTAACGTAAAGTGTCCAGGATAAAAGAACAACAACAACTACTTTAAAATCATGTTTGGAGTTTAACTATTCGTGTTGTTTGGAATTTATACAAAAATAGCCAACTCATATATTACTGTCTTAAATGTTATTATTTTTACGTGAAAAAGTGGATAAAATTGAAGATTCAATGTACTATTGTCTACGATAAGCAAGAGGCTGTGCAAGGAGTTATAGATAAATTACTCTTCATAGTGACGTCACAAACAAACGAACGCTCGGAAGTTAAAAGTTATCGAATTGTTTGAGGAAATTTGTGTAACAATTCATATTTCAATTCATTTGTTTGTTTTTTTTCAAAACTGTGATAAAGTGTTTTACTCCTGCTTGTTATATATGTTAAACGTTTGAAATAACTGCTACTAGTATTTACTGCCCGTTCAATGCTATTTACTGCCTGTTCAACATGAATGGTGTCGTCACTTCCGGAAAATCTGAAAACGAGGCTATTAAGCATTGACACGATCATGATCACCTTGCATCCGGTTTAAACCTTACTAAAGCTTCCATGTTTATTTTGTGATGTAACCTTCTTTAATAAGCGTCAAGATGACTATGAATCAACAGGATGCGGATAACCGCGTCATCATCAACGTGGGTGGGATACGTCATGAGACGTATAAAGCAACGCTGAAGAAAATTCCCGCCACTAGGCTGTCTCGCTTAACCGAGGCTTTGGCTAACTATGACCCTGTTCTAAATGAATATTTCTTTGATCGGCATCCGGGCGTTTTTGCCCAGATTTTAAATTATTATCGGTCAGGTAAATTGCACTATCCTACGGATGTGTGTGGACCCCTTTTTGAAGAGGAGTTGGAGTTCTGGGGGCTGGACTCTAATCAAGTAGAGCCCTGTTGTTGGATGACGTACACAACACATCGAGACACGCAAGACGTGTTAGGTATTTTGGACAGACTTGATCTAGACACAGACAAGCCAACCGAGGATGATATCATGAAGAAGTTCGGTTGGGAGGAGCAGCATAGAGCCGGGGAACTGAACTTCTGGCAACGAATTCAACCAAAGATTTGGGCGCTGTTTGATGAGCCCTATTCATCCACTTCTGCGAAGGTAAGTTATTTTGATACCCAGATTTGTATAAACACTGTTCCCTTGAAGATAGCTCTATTGTTTTCATTAAGCACATTAAAATGAATTTGATTCAAACAAAGACCTATACATACATAGATAAGAAACTCCTGTAAGCGCCTGTAGAAAATGCTATTTTTGCACGCAGCAGATCTTTGAATTTTGCAAACTACTTAAAATTTGTGCAAATCTCATTAATGAATTTTCAACCATGTCATTAAGTACTCATTTTTCTGATGCAAGAAAATATTTTCAATATGATTTGTTAAGAAATTTCTTTGAAATTATTACTTAAATTCAACCAGTATTGCAGGAAAATGACAAAATGTACGATATAAGGTTCATGCAGGGGCCTTTGTATTTTGCATAAAACTTTTTTTTGTGTGCTCCGATTTTTATCAACTTGGTATCTTTTTGTAGGGAATGTCTTGCTCTATTGGAAGATATAATTTACTTTAATATATCTTCGATAGAAAATGAGCAATAAGCAAACGTGGTTTTGCGAGATTTTGTCAATCTGCCGCGTGACTTTGCGAGATTTAGACTAGTAGCTTATCTATGTATGTATAGGTCTTTGATTCAAAGCAGACTGGAAGCTTGTCAAGAATTTGTTCTATGCTATTCAATTATTTCCAACCTTGTATTTATAGCGTTATAGCGATAAAAAATGTAACCGCTTTACCATGAAATATTTACTACACGGCATCTGACCATCTATTGTATTCACCTAAAACGCATTTCTTGTTCCGGACACGAGTTTTTAAACCAAACCGGTGCAAAGTTAATTTAGTAATCGATAAAAAGTGCTACCTTTACCTAGATAACCTGTGTAAATAGGCCACTATTGGAAGAAGGTGTGTCCTTTATGTACAAGTGGCCTTAATTTGTTGTTTATTTTGGTGTAATATATTTTTATCTATTTATAAATGAGTCATACTGTTGATTCGTGAGCATATGACGATCCAATCCGGACCAACGTCACGAAAATGTAACATTCACCTTATCTGAATAAACAATGAATAAGACTTGGGAAATTAAGGAACATTAACCCTTAAATAATTGTTTGGACCACGGTAATATTCTTATATCCGGTTGGATCCGGTTGGGTCCGAACGTTCGGATATCCGGACTCCGGTTGATATCCCTACAAAAGTATCGAATCGACGTACATCTTAGACTGTCAAGAAGTAATACAATAGTAGCCCTGTTCAATTGTCGCCCTTTATTCGCAGGTGCTCGTTTTAACGGGACTTTACCGTATTTTAGTCATGATGAAAACTTGATGTACGCTTTTATGTAACTAAAAATAGCAACACGATAATCTATTTTCATTGGTCGAAGTTCTTTACAATTTGCTAGATATTGATTGATTGGTTTCGATTATTTTGTAGAGGCGAATTTGATTGGTCGAAAATATTTACTCCGTTTGAAGTAGTTGAAATGATTTAGCTGTAAATTATATATGTACTTCTTGATTTAATGTTTGAGCTGTTAAGATCGATATTATTGATAAAATGGTGTTCAAACGCGTATTTGACTCGCATATACAGAGTTAGCATCTGTTTACTATTGCATAACAATGCATTATAGATGAGACATAATTGTTTCATGTGTTTATGAACGTCAATGCAGTTTCTTTATTATCCGGCCCACCCGGTTACCCCAGCCAGTGGTTAGAGCGTTGATCTACTGATCAGGAGGTGGTGAGTTTGGACCCTGGGTGGGGCTCACACTGTCCGTGACAAATTTGACTGAAGATAAAACATCCTATGTTAAATTGTCCCTCACCTCTGAAGTATGCGGGGTAGCTTGACAGTATCTTGCGGACGGAATGTGCTAGCACTGGTTAATGCCTATATGAAGTCCAGGGACGCTGGTTAGGATAACTGCCCTCTACGATATACGAAACTTGAATAATGTTAGAAATGGTGATGAAATTCATAAATAAATAATATAACAACAACTCTAATCACTTTGGGACATTTCCAGCTTAACTTGTAGGCGAAGGCCCCTAGCATAAACTATAGTAAAAAAAAAACACCTTCCGTAAGCATGATGGACGTCTTCCTAACATGTAAATTATAACTTATCCCCCCGGGGGGTTCAAACTCACAGCGGTGAGGGGCTAGATATTACTAGGTAGAGATCCTTAAAACAACGACGGTCAATATCATAGGGTTTGACTGTAGGTGTCAGTTTTATTGGGTGTAAGTGAACGTAAATATTCTGCAGTTTTGATAGTAGAAGACAGATCAGTTTTAAAACTACGTTAATTTTTCTTGTCGAACTGGGCACACGATGTCACGTGCCACCCAGGTGACATGTCAATGTTTCATGATCGAGTCGTGAATAGAATCGTTTGCTTGTATTGTTCCGTTTAAGTATAGGATAATCGATACAGATAAAATGGCTGACCTTAATAAATAGATTAATCGCTGTGGATAATCGATACAAGCGTTGAAGTGTTAGCAGTTTGTCGATATATCGATAATACTTGAGGAATTTTTACGATCATGCAATTGTCACGGTTGCACCGGGCCAATCTCGTCCGATAGTATGTGCTTCGTAACCTAACGATCGATAGCCTCATTCTGTATACTGGAAGGGTTAATGAAATTTGATATCGTTTTCAATTGTCGAGAACTGACGATATGAATATTATTATTCATGCATGTCACACTTGATAGAAGGGTGCAAGAAATAGTCTGAATCGAAACCTTGGTATTTTTTAAGAATGGCTATAAATACAAATAACAGCAATAACTTACGACAATAAAAACACCAACGATGGCATCCACAACAGCTGTGACAGTAGCGTTAGTAACTGGTGTCATTTCTATCATTTAAATAGGTCACGTGATATTCGTGGCCTTTTTTCCTTCTGAAACAGAGGGCGAAATTTGGCTTCCCACTTTTTTGTAATAATTTCCACAAACACAACGCTGAAAATTCCAATTTGACGAAACTAGTATGATTCTCCCAAAATCTTTTTCTCACCTTCTGTGAATAAAACTTAAATATTTAAGCAATATTTATAGAAATGTTACGTTGTCATTTCTTATTAAACAAAACTTACAATTGATCAAAAGAGTTTTCTTAACCTAAAATCAATTAACTGGAAGGGGGTATGTATAAATTTAAGCCATATAACAATTTATATTGATTTACTTCATTATTCCAAAAAATAAAGAAAGGCGGTCTTCATGACTGCAATGTTTAAGTTTTAGATGGGTTACTTGATAACAAAAGATTCGTGATTCGATGTGTGGACCGTAAGTGTTGAATCGCCACTTACCCAACGGTCCACAGCCCTAGATGCTCTCCTGGAAATTAGGCCGTGAAATAACATATTTGTAGATGGTAAATGATATTATTGTAAAAAATTTATCAATTGTAACCGATTCTTAGATGGACAACTAAAAGTTTATTATTGAGTTTAATAATATTATAATAATATCGTATTTCAATTTCGGTCAATCTTGGTATCGTTAATGGTATCATCTTGTGATTTTGTTGTTTGTTCATTTTGATGTTTTGTGCCTCTCCCGGTGAGATCAGTCACGGGCGACTCCAGGATTCAGAACGGGGTGTCTGGTTTGAGTTTCGGGTGTGGCAGTAAGTCATCCCCGTGATATTTCTTTGGGTATAATAATCCGCGCACCTGTTTGTTGTTACTTATTGTCACGTGTCTTCGATGATAACGGATTGACTAAATTCCAAAGAGTACACGTACTATATGTTAACAGCTCTTTGTTTAATAGCAATGATTGTGCCAGTGGGAAAATAAATATATTGATAATAATTTGGAACATAATCGGCTTTTTCTCAATATTTATTATGATAGATGGCGTATTAATCCACCATGCAATAAAAATAAACATTGAATGAGATTGTAGACACGTGATACACACGGAAACACTTAAAAATCATTTAAGAATTAATATTATTTGACTACGCCTGGCAGGGAAAAAAATGTGTTAGCTGTAACTGTCAATTTAATGCAAAATAAGTGTATCTGAATATAAGTTAAGTGGGAGATAGACGATTATTGCATACACCTTTAGATTTATGAACGATAAGATAAACTCGTTAAGGGTTTATGTCGTTAATTCCGATTTCAAGTTACCCTGGAGTGTTGACTATCAAACTAATGTCAATAAATTTTATCATTATTTTTTAAAAGGAACATATTGTATATGCTTAATACTCACAGATTGCCTGAGGCTAAGATACTGTTAGGAAATTTAGTCTACCCACGGCAGTGTGTCGCCTTCATTCGGTACTCCTCGGTAATTTTCGACAAGAGTTATTTCAGCTCGTCAATATATTAACCGAACATTGCCGAACATTACCGAAACAAGGTGTTTTCTGTAATTACCAATACGTAATCAATTTATAAGCATATTGTCATAAAAAGTATTCCATAAAACCAGTAATATCGCCTTCTTGATTGTTATATAGTGTAACAACACTTCACGCATTTTGTAAGGTATAAGATAAAGTGTCTACATAATCATTATCAATTGTAGTCACATATATAAAGTGTAAGTGTTAATGTCATCAAATTAAACTGGCTGAGTGTTTCTGAATCGCATTAATTGTCATTTCAATAGACCTATGACGTCATTCGCGTATACCGAACGCTTCATGCGGAATCACTTGGGCACGATGTAACAATATACTTCAAGATATGACCGAGAGGCGCCGAAAGTGATATCGTTCACTTTAACGCCATATCCTAGATAACTTACTTTATTTACAAAATATGCAAGAAAAAAACATGAACGTAAACATGTCAAAGCACAGAACCAGTCTGATGTTAGTAAAAGTTGGAACCCTTTTGGCTTTTTCGCTGTTTTCTATAGTCTTCTGTAAAGTGCAATCTTTTGGGATGCTTTGGGTTTTTTTCGCCGATTTGTTTGCAAACCGTATAACGTAATCCGCCTGTCGCGAGTATGAATTTATGACCTGGGGTCATGTCTAAATTCTACCTAACTCTGTATGTTTTTTTTATTTTCAGATCATCGCTGTCGTCTCTGTTTTTTTCATCATAGTTTCAATATTGTCATTCTGTTTAAAGACACATCCAGACATGAGAGTTCCCGTTCTAAATAACGCCACTACGAATACATCCGGTGGCAACGAGACTTGGAGACTAGCGAAGCAAAGAACTGAACCCCACCAAGCGTTCTTATATATAGAGTGTGTTAGCAATGCTTGGTTTACATTTGAAATTATTATTCGCCTAGTGGTGGCACCTGTAAAATTAGACTTTTTAAAAGCACCGGTCAACATTATTGATATCGTTGCTACTTTATCTTTCTACTTAGACTTTCTCCTTACAGAATTAAAACAAGAAAGCGACATTTTGGAGTTTTTCAGCATAATTCGTATAATGAGGCTCTATAAACTGACACGCCATTTTGCTGGACTAAAAATATTGATACACACGTTTAAAGCTAGCGCGAAGGAACTCATTTTACTAATATTTTTCCTTGTTCTGGGTATTGTCGTATTTGCGGCTCTTATTTTCTACGCGGAAAAGATCCAAGATAATCCAGAGAATCATTTTGAAAGTATTCCTGTCGGATTGTGGTGGGCTATTGTTACCATGACAACCGTCGGATACGGTGACATGGTTCCTAAGACATTCGTCGGTATGTTTGTAGGTTCTCTGTGTGCGCTGACCGGCGTGCTGACGATAGCACTTCCGGTTCCTGTTATAGTCAGCAACTTTGCTCTTTTCTACTCTCATACGCAAGCGAGGTCCAAATTACCGAAAAAGCGACGAAGGGTGTTACCCGTTGAACAACCAAGAGGGCCAAAAGGCCCTAGAGGAGTAGGGGCCCCGGGTGGGGGTGGACCACAGAACAGACGTATGAATGCAATCAAACATTCACATCCGGGAGCTTTGGATGTCAAAATGGGACGAATGGGTATGTATTAAAAAGTTCACTTTTTATCATATTTAGCTACAAATTCGTTAACGTCAGTAAAACAATTTCCTGGGTTTAATCGTCAGTTTTTAAAAGACATAGTCTCACAATGGAGATAACATTCTGTATCAAATAAAGGAACACCATTACGTTATGGAAAAGAACCCGGATATAATTTATTTAAAAAGTAATACAAACCGAATATCGTTTTCACATAAGTAGTCATCGCCTAAGAATGCATAGACTACTAGTAATATTAAGTTGAATCCAATTAAATTTATGATTTATTTGCAAAGTATCATCGGCAATAGTTCACAGTTATATCTATCTGTACATAATTGCCTCCAGGACGGCCGTGTTTTCTTTTCTAAACTGAATGTTGTTTTTTCTTAAGAATCTGTCAGTAAATAGCTATCAAGTATGATTCATTTCTTGGTATAATAATATTCCGTCTCAAGCATTCATTTATTTTCTATTGTAATTTATTATGTAACTTCATATGAGTGCCTATACGTTAGTATAAATCAAGTACCTATGAAATACTTATAAATGATACAGTGTCGAATTTATATTGATTTGAATATCTATTATAGAGTTTACTGCTTAAGAAACTATTTATATCTTGCATAATTATGAGCTCATTACATTTTGATTGTTCAAATATTATTTTGCTATCTCAATACATTATCTACTTTCGAATATATATTTGTAATTTTCACGAACACGCATTTCTCACGATTCACCGCCCCTCCCTTCACAAGCTCCACCTCCCTGTTCCGTATTGGTTTTATAACAATACTGTCTTTTTTAACATGCTTATTCTACGGCACTGCGTCGTCTGCTGACGTCATTTTTTTCTATCTCACGTGATTCACATCTGGCTTATTGTGAACTTAGCTTATTAATCTGAAACTATCATCATTTCCGTTCACAAATGCCAAAATAACACCCATTATTGAAAAAAATATTTTTTTGAAATGCATTAATATTTCTGCCAGATAATCTTTAGACTGACGCATTATTTGATAAATTGCATTATTCATGAATACACAAAACAATACGTATAAACGCCATAGCATACTGATTATTTGATATGCATGTAAATTTCGAGTCAATTCTAATAAAGTTCACCATCCGTTCCGTCTGGGTACGCTGGGACGAATGGCATTTAAATATACCAGTTTAGAAATTTCAAAATTTGTGTCTAATTCTCAATTGGTTAAATTGATCAATAGTCTAAGGCGAAAAGCGCATTTTATATGGTGGGGGTATGTGTTTTGTGTACAGTTTTAAACGAACCATTTTCAAATCATAAAGCGATGTAAATAAATGTATTACATGTGTCTGTAATGGCGTGAATTTGAGGAATTCTAAAAGTCAAGGTCTTTCTTTCATTGGCATTTATGTTTTTCCCTGAATTTGCTCTTTTCATCTCAACCAAATGTACAGTAGTCTGTTTAGAAACTTTTTGAGTCCAATTTAGACACTTTTCTACACGTTTTATCATCTTTTTTATTGTCTTAATCTTGTAACCTTTTTCTGACAGTCTCATACTTCCGCTTTAAGTCCGTATCAGCTTTTGTACTCGTCTCTGGTCACTTCATATAAACGCTTTTCTTCTGCCTTAAACCATTGCAGATAAATACACGTGTAACTATTCATTGGAGATACAAAAAAAACAGGCTCTTAACCAAACCACATGGCGAATTTTGCGCAAGACTGTAACATGACATAAATTGATTCCCGTTGACTTGGTCTTGACATACCACTTTGGTCAACACGGGAAGGGAACCAGTTTAAACATGACAACGATTCACGATTAGCTCCCCTTTTTAAAAAAACGTGACGTCATAATTATTATCTCACACTTGTGTACGTTAAGACAAAAACTTCCTGATACCGAAGGATAACATAATTGTAATACAGTAAAGCCTATCTTGGCACCTGTTTTTCAATTTTAAGATCATCTTATCATGTCTTGTCATAACGACCACTTTTTAGGAGTCGAATTTACGAAGTTATAAAATCTGACTTCTATAGTGATCTTGAAGTTCAACAAATGCCAATAGTACTGCTCCCGTAGGCGGGAAATCGATCTACCTTTGACCGTTAGGAACGAGTTTATACACTCTCTCTCTCGGACACATCGTTGTCGTTGTTACACAGACTCGCTAACGAAGCGTTTGTGCACAAAGATTATTTAGACCGGTTCTCAATTTCTAGTTATTATGCGATAACTTCTAGTTGAAGAGCTCTCCTTCTTTACCAAAGGTGGTCATAATACCAAGGTATTACTGTACGTCAGAATTGATTGGCACAGTGTATACTGGCACGATTCTAAAGCCAATGTTTTCCTCAAAAT
Organism: Lutraria lutraria; assembly: GCA_964023205.1. NCBI lineage: Eukaryota > Metazoa > Mollusca > Bivalvia > Venerida > Mactridae > Lutraria > Lutraria lutraria. The sequence continues at coordinate 2,458,057 of OZ026850.1, forward strand.
TTATAGTAATTAACTTTTTAATGATTTTGAATAAAACTTATCGAGATTATATTATCGAATACAGTGCAACCTCTCCAAAGCAACACCCTTTGGGAGTGGCAAAATTATGTTATTGCTGAGAGGTTGTTGCTATAGAGGTGTTAAGTTAATAGTTAAATGGTGCAGTGGAAAATCATTCTTTTGTTGAAGGGAGGTTATTGCTCAAGAGAGGGCCGCTCCGGAGAGGTTGTTCTGTATATTCATTTTACAAGTGTGAGATAAGAATAATGTCACGTGGTCGCCTGTCAATTTCAAGATGGGACCTGTCACATTTACGATGACCCTTTTACCGGACTTATGTTACGATTGTTTTCTTGTTAATGTTTACATCAACGTAAAACACATAATTCAAGTCTGGTGAAATGTTTGCTTAATGTATATCATTTTTATGGTTAAATAGTACATCCTCACAAATCATTTTTCATTCATATTTTACTCATTAGGATATTGAACAAGTTTTATTTTTCGGAATTGCAGATTTTTATTATGTAAATCAGAAAACTGACTTATATTTTATTCGTGCATTAATTTCATGTTTGGAATATATTTGTGGTCGAAGTAGGAATTATTGTAGGGAACTTAGCATCTCGTTAAGATATTTGTTATGTTATCTTTAATTTGATTGGTTGTAACACTTTATGCAAATTATATGTAAATTTTATGTAAATTAGCTATGGGCGGAGCTCTGGAGAACATGTTGCCATTTTGTAGTAAGTCCAAATAAAAATGTTCACACGAAAACACCACAAGTCGTTACTTTGCATGTGGCTCTAGACATATGCAGAGGTTCGATTATATACAAACTGACAATAGAAATAGAAATCGTTTTCTTTGAAGAAGTCTTTTCTTTTTACCTGTTGAATATTTACGCTGACTTGCAAAAGCATGTTTACTATTCTGTAAGGACATTTTAAAAAGCAATCAAACGCTTGAACAAAATCACTATACACGCATGTTTTTAGAGTGTTTTTCTGTCTGTGTCAACAAGACTATTATAATTACGAGTATTGGCGTGAGTAATTTGTTTTGTTTACTTTTAAACTCACTTAGAGGTGTTGAGACCTGAGAGCTTATGTTTTTCTTTTGTTATTGTTGCGTTATAATAAAACAGCAATAAGTTAAAACGACACATGTGTGGTGTTTTCATGTCCTAACGCATGGGTTTGTTGACATTTAATCCGTTTGTTAAAGGAACAATGATGACAGGTCTTGTCCCTCCCACAAAATGCATGGCGTGTTTCTTACTTTTAAACCAAATATTTACTAAAACGAAACGTACAGTATCGCTTAGGTTCCTTTGTTAGTTCAATTCAATTTAATTTATTAGGCATATAAGCAATACATGCTTTTTGCCGTCATTTGCTGGCGGCGACAACATATTGAACACAATAAATGATTACATATACACAAATCAGTAATTTAAACACAGTAAGTGACATCCTAAAAAGTAACCATTATTGCTCAATAGATCCCAAATACGTAGGTATGTTTGTTTGTTTGTTTGTTTGTTTGCGGAAGCCAGTCAGGTATACTGTGGAATCGTTAATTTTCGTTGGGGATTTAATTTCGTGGATTTCGTGTGTCTTTCAAATCCCTATGAATTTAACTGCAGTGATAAGGCATTTCTTTTCAAAAATCAAAATCCACGAAATTATGTCCCCGCGAAATATCAATTTTAGTAAAAACCACGAAAATTGAGCCTAACGAAAATAAAAGAAAATACAGTATGTGGCGGTTAGAGGTTGAGCGACGTTTTGGATCGCTTCACAGGTTTATCGTTTGGAGTTTTTCTAATGTTAAGTAAGTTCTTTATATCTATACTTTCTGCATAGGAGAGCAAATAACATACAGCTTCCACACCTTGTATATAGAGTTGGGCTTCACAAACTATCATACAAACAAATGATTGCATTGGGATCGTCTCGTGTCAGTACCCCCCACCGTGATACGGTCGGAAACAATCAATAATGAATCGAAATATTGAGAAATATTTACGACTGTTTAACAATGAGTTAATTGTGCAAGTTCCTTCGACCAAAGATTTTCTTAATTATTCATTGTTAGAGTGTTTCCTAAAACCGACCGCGATTACAACGTAAAAATTTGCCGTCTATTCTTATAACGAGACCTCTTGGGGTACAAATCGATCTAAAACCGGTTGTAATGTTAGTAAATTGAATTAATGCCGTATAATCAGTTATGTTAATAATTAAAGAGCGATTATTTCTGCGATATGATTAAATATGACCAATGGAGGGTCACGTGTGTTTATTTTACGATGCGAGATACGTGTGTAATTCTAAGACAATGAGGAGCGTTCAACTTGGAAATATGGATTTTCTTTGGCGTCCGGGCAATGTTTTGGAATGCGTTATTTCTTCTTTCACTGTCATGCGTGGAAAATATTGTGTATTGTAGTGGTTTCTATCATTTGATTGTATTAGATAGTTGAAACGGGTTTCTATGCAGGCTTGTAGTAGATAAAGGAGAATAATTAGATTAAACGATTAATTAAATAAATACAATTATTTGAACATTAACATTTACGCGTTTGCACGTTGAGTTTGTTTTGCATTTTAAGTGAATTCTTCGTTTGTTTGTTAATTTACTGATTCAAGATAATTACATAAACAAGCGGTTCATTGGAGTAACATTTTACCGGCGACTAATTTCATCTCTTTCATCGATGTCCATGTTAATTAGGCTTCACATAATATGCATCATCTTGTTTTCCAAACAAGACCTAGGCTAGAGCCAACTTCATTTCTTTAAGTATATAAAGCTATAGCTGACGTGAAATGCTCTCGTGGCATAAAATAAAATAAAAATAAAATCGCATTATTTCAATAACCTTACAGTGTTTCTCAAAAGAGTTTAAAAAATAATCTGTATTTTGAAAATTATGACTATCACAAAAATATGATTGATTTTGTGGGTTTTTAATTTCCGACTTACCTCCCTTTATTCTATTTATAGTTGCTTAGCATAAAGTACACGTCGCTTCAAATGTTATTTACTTGGATATAATTCTTATAACATATAAACAATTTTTCAGCCAATAATAGAACTGTCAGATATAGCTTCATACACTTCAACCCTGGTAAATAGATCGGACCAGACATTCATCAATTCCATTGCTTGTTCTTGCCATACTAGTATTATATTTCTCGAAGACCTATGAGAAGTTATGAATTCCATAAGTCTTTGTTCAACAACGACTATTTCACTTTTCAAAACTCATTACACAGACAACAATGTATCACACTAAGTTTGTAGACCATGCCGCGAATTAATTCAGTACATGTTTTCCAGAAAGCGACTCTGTACGTTTCATATATATGACTATGGATCAGTTGTAGCTAAACGCCGTCCTCTTCCACTATAAACGGTCTGATTTCTGTTCCCGTTTTGTCCGCTATGTTGATTTGATCTGAACAGACTCTAATGAAAAGTGTATCGGAACAAGACCGTGTGTTTTGTGGGTGGAGAACCTGCTGTGTGCGATATACTATGAAGAGGAAATCGATAACGCTATGTTGAATTCACTAATGCGAGTATTGGCATTTCTTCGCGATCAATAAGCAACTGTCTATATACTAAATAATTGTTTGAATAACAAATCAATGATGGAAAAGCTTTGTAATATTCTGGTATTGCATAAACTGAGATAACGATAAATCGTTGAACGGAATTTTTTGTCACTTGTTAGAACACACACCATTGAGGTCGAAACACCCTCTTGCACAAGGTGATAACGTCATTAATGGTGAATTCGACTGTATGAGATGTTTGGTGTTTCAATCAGTTGACAAAAGACAAAGGCGTTCTTGAATATCCTCTCCAAAGTATGTGTCCGCCGCAGCTAAGACTCCAAGACTGTTTTTATTAACAAAATAATGCGTGAATGTACAATCAGGTTTATATTGCTAGTGATTAGGGCTGTGTCATTAATAACCATTTTTGTTATAATTATCAGAAATAACTGAACTGGCTAAATGTAATTTATATTCACCATGCAGTAACTATTGCCACGAATACTTTAAAAATATATTCTGGACAATTTTTTTCTGGAGTTACCATATCTTTAAATGTTCAGTTATGGGTTTTTTCTTGCATCACTAGCATGTTCCAAAACAATTTTTAACACCATGAACCACTACTACTACTACTGCTAATTAAGCATATGTTATCTGATTTTGAAAACAACATAACTTGATTTTATGAGCACAATTTTTACAAAGTTTTGGTCGTAAAAACAACAATAGCATTCAATTAGTCAATAATCAATTATCGATTAATATCAGTCTACTTGTATGAATATTGGTTGATTTTAATCACTGGGTTAGATTTGAGGTTTGGTTAAAATTTGAATTTAAGCTTGGTAAAGCGATTGCATAAAGCTTTGGTTAAAATTTGAATTTAAGCTTGGTAAAGCGATTGCATAAAGCTTTGGTTAAATCTGGTAAGAAATTATTTCCAGCATCATTTAAGCCATGTGTCTGATACTAGTTAAAAAGCTATCAAGATTTTCAATTGGTTTATTTACTCGCCTGGATTGTTGAGGACATCCAGTGTTTGTTACAAGAGCAGCCATCTTGTTTTTGATTTATTTTTGGTTAACCAAACCTAAAATGTAACCAAGTGGTTAATGCAACCAATATTTTATACAATTGGTTGCTGCATTGTGCTTTGATAAAATAACACAAACATGCAAATATTAATAAGTCATTTAATGTTATTTTAAAAGTGTGTGTTTTTTGTGTGACAAAAAATATATATCTATATATACTTATATAAGCTTTGTGCATTATTCAATCCTCGTTTTGTGCTGACAATGTATATTTTTAACACCATATGCAATTTGCTGTCGGTTTCAAACCCACGTCTGTTGTTTGCGAGTTTTTTTTTTGACGCTCAAATGCATTATAAGATGCGCTCTATGTGTGTGTGTGCGTGTGTGTTTGTACAGATATATACAAATGTACTTCGTTGCAATATGCTCTATTTCGTGTTCAATGTGTGATTGTCAACGCTGTTGTTGTTTTTTATCACCATAACTTTTGAAAGTAACTATAGCCAGCATACTTTTTCTATTGAGTATAATCATACATATATATATCTACCATATGCATGTAAGTAGTAGTAGTAGTGTGCGACATAATTTGTTCTAAAAATAGAATTTGAAGTATATGACGTCATTTCTATAAATAGCTTTGATAATTTTCCCGCCATTTTATTCGATTTTTTTCTCATCAACTAACGTTTTTGACGCCATGTTTGTTACCTTCCATCACTTGTTATGCTGTAGGTTACATATACATACAAATAGTGTGGTGTCCATGTATAACATATAATCATATATACGTATACATTCGTATGTATTTATCCATAGTTTTTTTTATAGATCCACATATGTATATATATACTTGGACCATACATGTTGCACCGTCTAGATTTAGTGCATAGTTGTTTTTTCATGGGCAAATGTGTCAAATAATGTAGAATTTTGGTACCACGCATTTAAACGCATGTTTTAAATATATATGCATCGATTGCGGAGGATTTTCAAAAAATAATCACTCAATTGTTTACTTATGACTACATTTCCATTGTTCTAGGACACCCAATACGACAGCAGTGTTCTCATTCTACAAAAAATCTAGGAACTTAGTAAACTATTGTAGTATTTTGTTTTTCATTCATAAAAATTTATACTAAAATGGAATTCATTTTTTTTGTATTACGTGTTTCACTTAATTAACTGCTTGACATTTTCAGCCTCGTTTTGGTCACGATAAATAATGCACTGCTTTATAACCACTCCAAATGTCGTAAAATAATTTATTCATGTTTATTTATTCAATCTTATGAAGCGCCGACAGATTGTGAAGAAATGCATGTAGAGTTAAGATTTTTGACAAACAAAGGCCGACATAGAACAATTGGCAAGAAGGCAACATTTAGCCACAATCAACGGGAGGCAACTCTTGTCATTTAATTTTGCAGTGTATTAACATTGAGTTATCTTTCTTTTTCATAGGTCCGTACCATTACGGGACTGGCATCGGTATGTGTCACTGCGATATGTGGTTTATCAGCTTACTGCTTTTTCTGGTTATGGGTTCTCCTCTTTGCTTGTTAAACGACAGTGTCTTAGTCTTTATACTTCAAATGTCCAACAACTGTGTATGTGTCACGTCGAATGAGGTCATGCAGTAACTGGAATCACTTTTTCTCGCACCAAAACATGTTATCAAAATCAATTAGATTTCTATGCGTAATGGTATGGAATTATGTTGTAATCTGAGTGGCTCACTTTTATTTCTCCTGCACAATACATTTACCACAATATTTCAGAATGCCTGTAGATACCGAATCATGCTTACTAGAAATGTTTTAAGGCGGTAACGTTTACACTTTACACCCATTTTTCGAATTAACTTCTTCTAATACATCATATTATGTCAATGACACACTTATTAAGTAAAGACATGATAATTATGTCAATGGACTCACAATTTAGGAAATTCAACCCTTGTCTGATTGAAAACCGATTATTTTCTTACTGCAATTTGAATGATGTTTGCATTGAATCTGATATGAATTTATGCTGATTCCTTTATTCATTATTTTTCTTCTTTTTTTAAAAAAAAATTCTGTAAATAAGAAATCTCGTATTCTACAAGGATTTTTCAATTTTCAGTACTTACTGTTTCTATGGCAGCGTAAAATTATCATAAATTTCTTATTTTTTTCAAAACTGATTAACAGCAACATACAGTGGATAATGAAGTCTTTGATCGAATTATTGTGTCACATTGCAGTTATGATTATAACAATGTAATAATCTTAATTAAATTTCAGGGTCTTTTTTATTTTCTTTCGACCTATCGCTATTCTCTTTCATTTTATGTACTATGGGTTACTTAACTCTCTTCTAACTATCCATTTATATGGCTGAAATATTACTCATATTTGTTTTTAAAAGAAAGATATGTATATATATTATATGTATCAATGTATTTTTATAATCGATTTTGGTTTCTGAAATAAGCATTTTCTATTATTGCATGCGTTATAGTCATCTCATGATCACAGTGTACAAAGTAATGAATAGAATGCTTTACTTCGACAGCGACGCTTACAGTTAACACTCGTTATCTCGAGTTTGTATAAGTCAAACATACAATTAGTCTTTAATTTAAGTTTATTCTATTATTTTTAAAAAATGACATCATTTAATGATGGGTCTTATTCGGAGCAAATCGCATGCATAATAAAATGTTCTTTTAAATTTCGATTTCAATAATTCGAGCTTTTAATGAGTCGAATATTTAGATAGTCGTAATAAAAATAGAAATTTACGTTTTTTACATATCTTGATAACGAAAGTTGATTGCTTAAACAAAATGGTGCACACGTATAAATAGTTCACGTGACGTAAAATGGAACGTAAAATGTACTTGCTTTGGTAAAAATCTTGGTAAAATTTTGATGGGTGTTTTATGTAAACATTAGATGTTTCATTTTATTGACTAGATATTTTTATTTTATTCAGGTACAAGATATTATTACTATAGTGATGTAGTAGGTAGGGACACGAACGTAAAATCAAGCCAGGATACTAGTTTGCATGCGTTTCTTAAAAATTCAAGCCTTCTCATTTATATCTTTATTTTGACAACGATTTGTAAATATAATTCAGATGTGCGCAGCAAATTTGTTAACATGTCAGTTTAAATTAAAACTTCACTGTGTACAGTAACACAAATTTTATAGATCTGTCTTAAAATCCAAGTCGCTTATTTTTCTGCAGCAGAACCTCAATAATCCGAAATTAACGGGTACGAGATATTATTTTGGATAATCTATGGTAACGGAAATATTGACTTGTGATTTTTTATGAAAATACATGTAGATCACTCCCAAAAAATATGTTGACGAATGTACGTAATAACAAATAATAAATATACTATGATAATCCGCTGTCAAAACAATCGGGGTTATAGTCTCATCAAATTACGTTACGCTGTCCAATCTGAAGTAACGAAAAATATTACTTTGTTACGTATGTACATCAGCCTACCTGTTAACACTCATTTGATTGACCAAATTTACCTCTATACAAAGGACAGATCTACCTAAAGAACATTTTCAACTTCCTTTAAAGTGGCATACCCTACAACTGACAAACATTCTGTGAAAGTGTAAAAATGTGCTAGATGTATATGTAAAATAATATATAATGGATAAATGCAAGAAGAACTTGGGTCATAACATGATTAGTATAGGTATTAGCCGCAAAAACATAGCTATGAATAATAAATCACTTCCACCCAAAAATTTCCTTGACTAAATGTATGTGTCACAAATACATATCTTTTATGATTTTATTTTTAATTGAATGAATTTTTGGCTGAAACTTTCTTCGTCGGTTTTTTTCTTTACAAGCTTCTAATTTATCATCATTTTGCCTTTATTCTAAATGCACCAAGTTGTAGGGTATGCCCCTTTAATGTTTTTTTTTGGTTTTCAAGCTGAGTTGCATTTTGATACAAAAATACACCCGACATGTTCATATTTATGATAAGCCTCAATGTATTGGACATGTAAATTCTTCGACTTATCCGGTCTGCGACTTAAGGCTCTTGTTCAAAGTTAAGGAGGACAAGAAGAACATGTTGAAAGTCCACTGTTTTCATTGCGTTTGGTAAAATCATGATACTTATAGACAATCGAATAAAGGTCTATTACTTCTTTAAAAGTGTACATGTTCTATTTGTTACCTAGATATCACCACAGTTTAGCAAATTTGCTGCGCCCATATATTGGAAAGCCGTCTATACAATAATTTTTTGATGGTGGTTAAATTTCTGTGTTCGACGACCAGTCTAAAAAATTAAGTCGCTGATTGGTCGGTCCCAAGCCTCGTGTTGGGAATGTCCAATAGAAAAGCTCAAAAAAAAATTTGGGATGAACTTTTAATATGATACAAACTGATGTCATATTAAACTTGCCAATTCAATTGTGTACACGGCTTAGTCCATCGACACTTCGTCTTCACTCATGATATATTATTGTTTTCATAGTCCTAATAAGTATTACATAGTTCAGTTACGTCACCGATATTTGAGAAGCAACGTCATTCATGAACCAAAGACGTCATTGTAGAAATATTTTTGAAAGATTTGATAGACAAAATACATAATTATAAAACAAAACCAACCTTTCACACATATGAAGTCACCATACACGTTCCATAGTTGCATGAAACGAAAACACTTTTGGAATGAATCAAAAGCGTTAAAGCTACACATGATTATACCACCATAATTATGATGTGAATATTTCCAATTTTACTTCACAAACAGTGCAGAAATAATTTATTTTATATATAATAAACGCCCAGATCTTTAGATGTAAAATAAGATTTAAATTTCATTTATTTGTCTTTTTTTCATTACAATTGCATGATTTTATTATTTTGGATATTTCAATTTCTTTTGCATTTGGACATAAAATTTTCATCCTACGAAGTTATTGGTATTTGAACTTCAACTATTGTCTTGTAATTCATTAAAAGCATTATCTTGGGTCACTTTACCATATTTAATGGTTTGAATTCTAAGTCACTACAACTGGCATATTAATTGCTTGCGAATACTTCATTGTCACTTGAACGTTTCATATTGCCACGTGATTTAAATACACGTGAAACTTCTTTTTTGTCACGTAAAAATTCTCGCTTGTAACGTAAACATACTCCTTCGCTAGATAAATATTCTGGAACGTTGTCACATGGTTTATCTAAATTGTCACGTGATTTAATTATATTAGAGACATGATTTTTATCGATCATTCTACAACGACAAGGAAATAATTAATTTAATTTGTTTATCATTCACTAGAAAATAGTCATTTTATTCAAATATTTATCTTCACGTGGTATAAACGGGAAACTGCTAAAAGGATGTTAATCTCTCTGACAACTCCATATCTTTTAGTATCCTGTTTAACAAATATAGCGCAAAATTGTTTGTCATAATTTGACGTTGTTATTGACGTCGCATGACGTTGATGACGTCATTTCCTGTTTATTTTTATATTAATATTTATTGATCCTGATGAAGGCCAATATGGCCGAAACGTCGACAGTTTAAATAAATTAAATAAACAATTTAAGTTTTGCTGAAGTTAGACTTCTTTTTTACATATTAATATAAATCCATAGGACGTAATTCTTTAGAGACCCTTAAGGGAGTTAATCAGTGTTATATTGCCAAGGGAGTGAGTAACTATAAGAATTGCTTGTCATTCAATAAAAAAAGATTGAAATTTCGGACAAATACGATTTTTTGCCATTCTGTATAAACACCAAAGTTAACTATATTAATTTTGATATATTTACGTCGCGGAAGAGGAATAAGTTAGTATTGGTCACGGGCTATACTACACTTATCCATCGATTCTAGGCTTTTATAAACCATTTGCAATTGCCACAGCATAAACAATTCAATATTTTACTCATTATAATACGTCTTAGTTGCATTGTTTATTTTTTAACTTAAATATGTTACTCTCGAATTATCGGCAACACATCTGATAAACTTGAGACTTGTTTATCGCAAAAAGCATTTCATTTTTTTTTTTTATTATTCTTTTTTTTCTCTCATGTTTTTTTGGCATTTTTTATCATTCAGGTTTGTTTGTTTATTTGTTTATTTGAGATTGAAATATATCTATAAATCTCAGAATAGAATTAACTAAATAAACGATTTTACACAAAGCCACAAACCATTTTTTACAATAAATACGAATATCTAAACATTTCTTAAGAAAGTCCTGGGTAACGTTTAGCGAAGAAGAAAAATTTAGAATTAAAAAATAAATATTGCTGTTTCGTGCCAGGCCGAAATGGTGAAGAAAGTATTCCTATGCTTATGATGAACCATACAGATAAGGAAGAAACAACACCAGGCATGCTGCCCCGTACTAGACCCCCTGTTTCTGATGCCAAGAACGCTCCACGACTAGTTGAAATAACATCTAACCCAGGCACGCCCCTTAAAGTTACAGAAATATCTGGTTAGTATCACTACTACTATTTCCCTATCACTCTCACTCAACAATTCATGTAACGTAGTCTGTTTTTTTCTGTTTTATTCGCAGAACATTTTTTATCGCTTCATATTTTTATGTAAGTTACACAGTGTGTAATTCATTGGTAACGTATCGTTGTATATTATTTCATGTGTTGTAATACTTAAGCAAAGGCTAGCCATCAACATCATGCTACAATGGAAGTTTTACACATGATCAGAATAAGTCTATTAATTTTATTTCGATTTAAACATTCAGAATTTAAAAATGTGTATTCATATATCATTTCCTACGCAATTGATCTTTGGATAACGGAGATTTTAACCATGTCTATGTACACTACAGAGTTGAATCTATTAATAGTTGATGCAAAATTCTATTAAGGAGCATTAATTGTGCCTTAATAGCACTTATGTCGATTTTAAGTGACAATCATGAACAAAGGTAACAGAGATAAAGTACGTATGTTTCCATGAATCTAACTCTTTGTGGAAATGATTGATTCGTGATTTTTTTTCAAGAGGTGGTTAGTTTTAGAGTCACAGTAAACATAAACATCATTTGCCATTCATCTATAACAGGAATTTGTTCGGTTGAAAATTTAGGACAGCATGATGCTATACTGACGGACTAACTCACTGATTAGTACAAACAGTTGCGTCCCAATGAAATATGTTCTTAGCATACCATCATATATTCTTTTTCATTTTTTTAACCAGTAACTTTCATAACAAAAAAGGCCAAACAATTAAACAATTCTTTTGATACAGAAATGACTAGCATTTAGGATAGTATCGTATTTACACCATATCGCTTTACGGTAACGGATTTCACATTTCCGTTACATCGTTGATATCGTTGATAAATATTGTATTATAGTTGTGTATAAATGTTGTTTTCTGTTTTGTAAGTGAGCACAAACGTCCAAAAACGTATTCCCAAAACCAGCAAAGGTCACAATTTGCTCGTAGAGAACATCCCCCTCCCTAAAGATAAAGATAGTGCATGCATTTCGACAGCGCAAAACTGTCGTAACTTGTTCTTATTTCAATATGAGTTACAACACTGTTGCGCTGAACCCTCGATTTACTTACTAAACGGATACCTTATTTTCAGAACAGACCAGTGATTGACCAGAGCAACTAATTGGATAGATATACGTTTATTTTTGTTATTATGAATCTCATTACTGTTTCTTGTTTTGCAACCAGCTCCCGAAAAAGAAGAAAAAACAGTGCTCTCCAAAAGTAACCCAAATATAGCAGGTACTTCATTTACTGTAAAATAGGGCATACTCGCAATGTATATACTTGGATTTTCTTTCTGAAGACAAAAAAACAAGACGGTTCTGGAAAATCGATAATTATCGATGAAATTCGGGTGTTTTGTGATAATCGATGAATAAAATCTCATTTACATTTAGTTGCCACTTCAGTATCAGGAACACCTAAGTATTGTCTCTATATTTCAAATTGTTTAAAATACTGCTCCGTTTAAAGACCTTGTTTGTTTCCAAAATTTATATTGAAGGTTTTATTGTACATGAGTTTGTTAAACCTAATTTGATAAAATTTAATTATACTTGTATACTGTTTTATATTCGAAATTCGATTAATAATAATGCTTTCGACAGCACTGGTAAACATGATTTATTACTTAGTTAAAACAATTAATCGATCGTTTTGCTATTATTCATATTAGTTTCATCGCAATTTTTCAGTTTGAATTTATGACTCATTCTCACGTAACATGCGTGTTTTTCTCGAACAAATAATATATACTTCTAGCGACAGAAGTCACAGAACCATCTTGTTAGAATACAAGTCTGTTAATGAATTTAAACCATATTTCATAATTGTGTAATTTCACATACATTCAGCTGTTCATCCTATTTACCTTCACTTAGATATACATTATGAAGTTTCTTTTATGTTAACATAGATTATACGTTACTTTACTATAATAATAATAATTTTGCTTATTTGTAATCGTAAATTATTATTCTTTATGCGAAAATAGCCGGTTTTACAGTCCCTCTTTTAACCTTTCTCACGATTTTTTCTGATGGCACCATTTATTTTTATATACGTCTTGTTTTATTTCCTTTTCTTGATTCATTTTTTACGTCACGGAAATGAAGTATACACTTCAAATTTAATTAATTGGTATATGTGTCTTTTTAGCACCGACATACAATTGCGTATGAAATATCATCGTAGCCAACACGATTTGTGAATATAGTTAACACGAATAAAGAAAGCAGTTACACATCGAAACAGAAATTGTATTGTGTATAGAAAAAACTACCGTTTTAAAATTTTCATTGAATTGTTCGCAAAATTATCTTATTGAACAAAACGTATAATTGACCTTTTTAATTCACAATGGTTCTATAGTGGTAAATTACTTGCAAATGCCTGAAAAGGGAAATTGTAATGATAGAATCTTTCTATCAATAATAGTTATAGACAATATAATTGCATTAAAATAAGTTTACCTTTGTAGTTTCGTCTCTATTTCTAACTATTTTGTATTTTTAGATTAACTCTAGTAAACTTTTGTGTGTGTTTTTCTGTTTTCAGATTCATTTTTCCGTTTTGTTTACCGTTGTAGTCATTTAAAAAGTCATATTGCTTTGTTTCATTCTCTTACCATATGTGACATTAATATCATATGAATGATAACAATCTACGTTATAAACTATGTAAATCATTTTCTTTATTAAGGAGAATCTTTATATGTATTGATACTTAATGTGCATGTTTAAAACAAAATGAAAAACATGTCATCACGCTTAATCTGTAGTGCGTTGTGTAATTTGCTGATTATTGAGCAATATCACCTGTCTTCGTGAAAAGTAACGTTTGCACATACTAATGTACCAATATTTTTATTTGATATTTCTTAGATGTCTACTGCTTTATAATTCTGATGAAATTCCTCTATTGTATCATGTCTAATCAATTCTTAACAATAAGAACTAACCGTTTTACTAATGACATTAATAATGGAGTAACGGAGATTTCTGTTTTGGTTTCACGTGCATTATTTATCCTGTCCTGCATATTTCAACCGTGTTTATCACAATTTAAGGATTTTCAATCACTATAGTGTTTTATTCTATTCTTTACTTTTATCCTTCTCATCATTTAATAATTTCATAAATGCGTTTGCGTTTATTTATGATAAATAAAATAGCAATTAGATGAAGTTTGAATAATGTATTATACTTCTATACTCTTACCATTATGCTTAATGCTACTTCAATTCATCTCTCAAATATTGCTATTGCTTCTAATTACATTTTACATGTAATTAAACTATTCTTTAACGCTAACATCAAAACGAACATTTAAAAATAAACCCGTTGGTAACGACAGACCTCTTAATGCCGACCTTACGATCTATATGAACAGGTCATGTTGGGCTTTCCTTAAACATTGTTGAATTGAAGTTACCCTACGATCTTATTTAGAACTTCCCATCCATTCCTTTATTCCAGTTTTTCTTGTTCAGTACAAGCGATCTACTCATCAACTGTTAAATGTTTGAGGCGCGGATTCACAAGCCAACATTTTAAATGATAACTATTGTTCATGTACACGCAATAAGTTTTTGCTTTTATCTACAATCACACATACAAAAATATCCAACATGTTCGTAATACATTCAGATATGGTCTTATTTTAAGAGGTCTGTTTGTCCACATCGGGATTTGCTTCGTACTTTAGTATTTCACATATCGTATTAACTCATTTTTGCATTTGCATGAATTAGCTGACGGAAAGCCGTTTATTCAGTCCGGACGGAAGTCATTTCCAAACCAAGGTATGATTATTTATTACCATTGTACTAATGTTTGAATGTCATTGCCATATTTGTCGTCTCCGTGTCGGTAAAATTGTATCTCCATAACCATATCAATTTAAACTGGTTCCCGTTATATAGTGCAATGCACTAAATGTACTTCAGAAACAACGGGGACCAGTTTAACACCAGATATACAAAGTTACCTCTCCTTTCCATAAGTGACGTTATTGAATGGTTGTTATTATTAATAAGTTTTGCTGTAATAATTTAATGTTATTGACTGATGAGCCTTCCAGAACGTATCCTGACATTAATTTATTGTCTTATAATTTATCAAAGTGCTATATTCCAAGTTACGTAACATTTTCTTCCGTATATTGTATGTGTATGTGTATTCCATCAAATTTTAATCATTGTTCTTTGTCTGTTCATTGCGGCCCTTTATGAATTTAAAAACGTTTTTTCTTCTGTTGATATAATGTTAATATCACACTCAATTATTTAGGTAAAAGATCAAAATCGTGATCACAAGACAATCAAATATAAATCATGTCAAATTTAATGTAAGTTATCACAATTCCTTAATCCACAAAGGGTAAAAATCCCCAACCCCAAAACCTCAAATGAACATTGCTGTCAGCAGCTCATTAAAATGTCCGCATATTTCAACATACGTTACCGTTACCATTATAGATAATTATAAGCTAATATTATGTATTGGTTGGTGTTGTTTGGCTTACGTGTTGCTTTGAAGAGAAGTGTGCAGTGCTGTTGTTAGTGGTTGTATGCTGTATGTTGATGCTGTGAACTTGATTTTGGCGTAGATGAAAGAGAAATGAGAAAAAAACATATAAAATAACATAATTATCGATCAATTTCCATAACTCAAAATACATTCGTAATTCAAATGAAAGAAATGGCTTACCATATTCATCGTAAGTGCACCTTTTTCGAGCTTGTTCCAGACGTCATATTTATTCTCAGATGTCATCTTTGTCCGGATAGAAAATGTTGCTTTAGCTTATGTAACGTATATTCTTACTCAATGTTGTATTTTATCAGTATCCGGATCGCAACAAGTCATTATTTTCCTCCATAATTTTGTGGAGAAGCTGACTCTTTGTGGTAGGGTTAGTTAGTACTGGTTAGAATACAGTCCAGGAAAACTGACCGTTTATAACTGAAATACCGTTAAAAAATGGCGTTAAACCCAAAGAAACAGAGCATTTGATCCGTCTATGAAAATGTCATAGCTAAATGTAACAGGGACCTAACTCGAGATTTATTGCAGGAAATGACCATGTTGATAAAGGTTACAAATCGGCCATCTTCATGATGCATTTAGTCTCAATTATATTTTTATATTATGCAATGCTGTTAGGTTTAGATTTGATTAAATCATACTTCTACGTCCGGACTTATTCTACAAAAACCCTAGACTTTTTCGTTATTGATCTTTTTTTGCCGTAAATGAATTTTTTATCGAAAAGAAAAACTTTCTTAAAAAGTCCCAACCGTTATGTTTTTGTGTTGGGTGAATGAGAGCGGTAACCTTGTATTTTCTTGAGGGAGGGGCTTATCAAAACAGAATAATTCGACCGTAGTCATGTCCCTTTAATAATATATATGATGTATAATGGTCCGCACATGTATGTTGAAACGAATGTGTTAATACATGTCGGATATATCTAATTGTTTGTTTTTCTTCTACGCATAGATTTCTTCCCGTCCGCAAACAGATCTCTTTTATTACAAGGTAATGTCCCCCACTAAAACACAGACTCGTCTCAGCCTCTTTTTCAAATTATTTGAGCACTATTCGATAATGAAAACACCTTTTTTACTTCAGTGATATGAAATTAAGTTCATCCTTTTGCCTTTTTTATTTCATTTAAATATCCTTACGTTACTTTGAAATAACACTCTTTTGATTTTGGGAATTCAACGTACTTTTTTCAAATCTTTGCTTAAGTTTATATCAGTTTTTTTCTAAATCCAAAGCATTAACTTCTAGTTTTATTTCATATCGAAAACATTTGGTTAGTGGGTAAAGATTCGATAATAATAGCTTCTATTCGTTTGTTTGTTTGTTTGTTCGTTTGTTTGTTCGTGGCATGCTTGTTTTGTGATGGATTTCAATGAATTACAATGCGTTATGCTTGACATTGGAATCTTAAAAGATCGACCCGACACATGTTTAATTTTTTGAATGATAAAATCAACGTAGTACACTGGCATCATGTTACGTGGGCATATTTATGAATTGCCTATACTAATTGAGAATGCATATAAACATAACACACGTTACTAATTTGCACACTTGGTGAACGACATACGAATTATTGATGTAGTTATTAATATCAACTCTATTTGAATGATAAAGAATAATAACATAATGCATGTTATTAACAACATTTTGCACTTTGGCAGTTAATTACTAATTACTCATGCTCTTAATAATGCACGTGTTGGTGTTGGAAAAAAAGAGCATTCATTTATACAACATGTACTTTCAGTAATCACCATATGAACTAACTTTTGTTAATTCCTTATGTGACGTCACTAAAATGACGTCATTAATTTTATGTTTACTTGTGGTTTCAATTCCCCTTTTCCTATAATAATTGATAAGTTTGTATTATTATTTTCATTCATTATTACCTGTAGCTGCGCATTTTATCTACGACGTTTAAATTATTTAGCATACATGATTCTAATAAAAAATAAAAAATATTTTAAAAAATTATTTGTTCATAAAAGTTCTAGACCCATATTTCTTTGGACAGTCGCCAGACCAGTCTTTTTTACTTTCTGTATTTCAGCGTACGTTTATTTCTTTTGTGTTTAATGTTATCTAAAAATGACTTTCCAGCTATATCTGAGAATATTTCATAATATATAATTATCATTAAATAGGTAACTTTATGATATTTTGTTTGTGTGTTTTCATTCAAGTAATTGTTGCTTTTAAGATGAACAAAAGTTCGCGAACCATGCGATACTTCGGTATCCGAATATGCGTGTCCGAACTTATGCCATGGATCGCGGACTATCGTGATTTCGGATATTCGTTACAGTCCAAATATATTCGCTTATCATATTGACTTAAACATATTTATAATACCAGTGTCATTCTTTGTTTTTGATTTTAGATGCATCGTCCACCGCATTAGCGAATATTATGAAAACTCCTGCCGGACACACGAATTCGGGATTAAATTCAAAGTCTAACTCTGCCATACCAACAACGCAAAATAATGCTAATTCTCATTCAGGTAAGTTTCTGGTTTAGATCTTGTCTGATTCCGATGTGTTGCCATGGCGCTGGGTTAATGCCGTTAATAGATACCTCCATGGTCTAGTAGTTAAGAACTCTGACTCCTAGTTTGTGAGTCTGTCCAGGTGTCAGTGATTGTCTTCAGTCCATGAAAATTTCTTCGATTAATTAGAGGCAAAAGTCAGTGATTAATCAATTAATACTGATTAAATAAGAAATGATCAAATATGTTACTATTGTGTGCATTTAACAATCCTTACACCAATGGAATAGCACAAAATCATTAAGAATTTAAATATTAAATGATTTAACATAATTAAGATGTTTGAGTAACCATCACTTCTTAATGACTTTACTGATTATTAAACAAACCACACTGGACCAGAATTATGCTGCATTTAAAGATACAGCTTGAACAGCATCATCTTTAAAGTAAAACCGTGAAAGGTCTGCAGTACTATAGTCAAGAATGACAACCATGTACAGAAACTAACAATCCGTTGACGAAATGGGAGCATCGTCAACGTCTCGTCAAAGACCATTCGTCAATGATTCGTTGAATAAATGATTAATCAGAACATCACTACCAGGTGCACGCCACGGGGACGTCCTGCATCGTTAACACTGTATAAAAAATCAACAGATCACAATTATAGTTATTTTTATTGTTCACTACTAGCATATAATCCGAATACCATTTATAGAGGGTCGTTGCTTCGAGCGCCGCTACCGACCATGTCTCTTAATGTGAGTAAGTAGACAGTTGCTTACGGAGGATGGGAGTCTAGTACTGGTTCTTCCCAGGAACGATAGTAAGGTGAACTGTCCGCCTCATATGACTCTGACTGTTGAAAAATGGCGTAAACTCTATATAAACAAACAAACTATATATCAGAGTTCACTTCATTAATGTGTTATCAAAATACTAAGAGTTAAGTTGTAACTTACGTAACCGGATATTTCATGCAATGATTGTCTCTGACAGAGTTCACGAATCTTACAACACAGACTGACTTGGATTTGTGACATGAACCAAATAAAATAGGTAATACCCCACCCAGTAGAATACACCGTGTCTTTGCTTCAAGTCTGATCTTTTGAATCTTTATTTTCCATACTGTTTAGATGTGTTACCTACATTTGCTTTGAATCTCCAGTCCCGCCCTCTTTTCAAACTTCGTAATACTGATCAGTACTTTGTGGAACAAATCATATTGTGCGAATGGTATTACATTTATGATTAAATGTAATGTAATTAGTAATGAATATTACAAATGTAATATAATTCATAAAGGATGTTACAAAATGTAATATAATTCGTAACTAATGCATAATTTGTAACGGATGTTACAAATGTAATATATTTTATAACGAATGTTACAAATGTAATATAATTCTTAACGAATGTTACAAAATGTAACATAATTCGTAGCGGGTGTGACAATGTAATATAATTCATAACGAATGTAACAAAATGTAATATAATTCGTAACGAATGTAACAAAATGTAATATAATTCGTAACGAATGTTACAAAATGTAATATAATTCGTAACGGATGTTACAAAATGTAATATAATTCGTGATGAATGTTACAAACGTAATATAATTCGTCGTGGAAAACAAGCACATACGAATATATTACGATTTTTCGTAAAGTTTGTTTTAGTTCGTAGTTCTTTCTAGAAGGGAATTTAATATTTTAGAAGTAGATTTTGAAGTGGAGATCCTATTTTTTATTTTGTAACTTGTTTTTTTCTTCACACTACAGTACAGCCTGTACATCGAGACTATCTTTGGAACCGAACATTAATGCTATGGTGGTCTTTTTTAACAAGTCTTAATTATTCTAGTATTCCATTTAGTCCGGATAAACAGTTAAGGCCAGTGATGTGCCTAGGCATACGCACCTACACACGTGCGTACAACAAGTAGGACAAATCAAAAATCTAAAAACGCCAAAAAATGCAATAATAATCGATGGCTTACCCGGGTTAGGGTCGAGAAATGTTTCGGGGTCATGTCCCCTGACTCCCTACCCACGGTGCGACACCCAGAATTTCCCTTAGGTACGCCCCTGAAGGCAATGCCAGTTTGACATTTCCAAAGCTGACGATATGAGCATAGCTTCCATTCATTCGCCATGTTGGCTTTTTTCGACAAAGAGCCAACAGTGTCAACAAAACGATCATTTTAAGTTTGTTATATTATAAGTCATATTTGATTTAGATTATTTACTAGCAAGTCTAAAAAACCTCTTCCATGTTACTATATGGTGAGTATTCACAAATAATTTGAATCTTGCTATCGAGGCCTCGCAGAAAGACTGTCACGTGGCTTTTTATGAGGTACACGCACCGTTTCTGGAAATGCTTACGCTGCATAAAGAAGATCTTTTATGAAAGTAGTGCACTCTATCTGTAGCCTTTTTCTCTTATTCTCTTTCAGATATTGTAAAAACAGCTGATGTTGTGGTACGTGACGCCAGCTCTGTAAAATCCGCCAACTCAGTAAGTACAGAGCAGCGATCACCGAATCCATCTCCTGGTAATAGTCCGCGCGCATCAAATAACTTAGTAGCCGTGAATACGTAGCATACAGGAAGTGACGTAAAACGCGTATACATGAAGACAAATTTCATATTATATTGATATAAATTTTACGTACCGTTACTTGATTTATGATTTATATCTATATAAACGCGAAAAGACATGATATGTGCCGTTGTTTGTTCGAAATATTACCCTGAAATTGCAAGAGCACTCACGTTGGAGACTAGCTTGACGGATTCTGAAGAATTGTGAATTTTGGTATGGATGCTACACGCACAAGTGGTCACGTATCGAACTCAATAATAAGTGAATTGGCCATAGCTCTTTTTTTCACCCATTGGAGGGTTTCTAATCCGATCGGTGAGCGTTTTAATCGTGTAGTAAGGGAGTGTATAAACTCTCGTTTGTGACAAATCTTTGAGCAAATAAGGGGAGGTAATTCGTGAAGGGCAATTTTAAACCGGATTGTGGAGTCCGAGAGTTGAGTGAAGACTAGTAGAAGAAAAGTGCGTTTTATGACACAGACGAGGTAAATATGGAAAGGTTTATAGCGGATTAAAATAACTGGGGTTTCTTAGGAAAATAAACTTCTGGCGTTTGTTTTCAATGAACAAGGAGATAGTAAAATAATCTTGAAATAAAACATCCACTTGAAATCTGTTTGAAGGAATAAGTCTGGAGATACCAACAGAACAGGATGAGACAAATTGGAAATTGATTCCACTGATCTTTTCCAGAACAGAATTTGATAACATGGTAGATGGAGTTACAATCAGACACAGACGGATTTTAAAGGGATGTAGCCATCATAGTCGGCTGTAGAAGTTCGGAGTGAGAACTTCACGTGCAAAAATGCAAATTATTACATTATTACATAACCAAATGATGTTTTTTTTTTGTCAATTGATTTAAACTATTTGTTAGTTGTTATTTATTTCGATTTTATTAAAAACTTTGTGATGTTTTTCCAATACTTGAATAATGCCATCATTATTATTGTTACTACGTTCTTACTGATGATTTATTTGAATTTACAATCACATTTTTAATTAATACGAAGCATGCTAATTATTTTGCTTCAGTGTCCATTCTTTACTTACACAAACGTATTAAATGCTTCATAACCGTCAACGCTTAGTTTACGGTCCTCCGTGAAAAGCGGTCACCTGTGACAAATGGTCTCTGACCAGTACTTGTCGACCTCGTTTAAGCATTTATTAATAACACTGACCAAATTCAAAACCTCTGAGTACAGTTCACCTGTGCATAATGGACATATTTAAATGCCTTTATAAACACTTTTGTCTGTATTTATTAAAAATATTGTGAAAAAATATGTATCAACATTTTCGCTTACAGCAATTTTAAAGGGTATTATTTTCTTAATCAAAGACGCGTATACATGCAGTACGTAATGAAAGGAAAATGAAGGGTCCATTGACATATGGAAGAACCTTCCGGTCAGTCTAGGTTCAACGTTTTGTAATTATACGACAAGAAATCCAGTGATTCTTAATTTGGTTTTAAAAAAAACTGCCAAGCTGTATCTGCAAAAATGATATACGAAAATGACCGAATTCTATTTGATGTACCATTGTGACCGATGCTATCCGAATGCGTATGCCCCGTTACGCAAAAAAATGCTTTGGTCTTACAAAGTTTTGCTCATTTTAAAAGGTCATGACCTAATTTTAAAAAAAGGAGTTTCTAAGATTTGATTGGATAATTTATTTAAATTTTGAATTCAAAATTAGCCAATAGAATTGCTGTATTCCAAATATGTTTTACAATTAGTTAGATAAACCAAATATGGCTGATATTGGTGTGATCTATTTATGAAGTTTTATTATTAGTAGTTGTTGTTAAACAATTATTAATGGTTTTAAAATGTTGTTGAAGAAAAGTTTACAAAGTTCGGCGACCGACTTCAGCTTATCTATTTCCTAGCTGGTACCCCGCAGTAGTCTCGCCAGTTCGATATAAATCCAAACAATTGTATCCAACTAAATTATTACGTGTGATGAATTATTTATGCATTTATATTTTATGCATAGTACCTTGCTTTGTAAATTTAAATTCATAATTGCAATAAATAATTATTTGTTGATCTGTGAGAAACTACTCTTTATTTTTTCATTAATCTATAATCATGTTACACGTATTAAGCTTATGTCAATGCATGGGGCATTATTGCTTCGATTTTAATATACATGTATCTGCAAATTAAATTTCGTTGCCATAGTAATGCGTATTAGGGTGAGTCCAATAATGATATGTCCGTAGTTACAATTTACCTAGTCCAATACAGAATGATTTTAATTAAGTTTAATCAATTAGAGAATTGTCGACATTTGAGATTGGATCAAATTTGATATTGATATTTGATCATTTAAGTATCGATGGTTATAATTGGATAATTCAAATTTGATATGACAACAATTTATTAATCACTCGTGTGATTGGATCATTCTATTTTGATATCACGACATTTTATGTATCGATGGTTTTGATTGGGTATTTCAAATTTGATATGACAATAATTTATGTATCAAAGGTTTTAATTGGATCATTCTAATTTGATATCACGACAATTTATGTATCGACGGTTTTGATTGGATAATTCAAATTATGCTTAGCTGTTTGTCGAAGTTCAACGTGTGTAAAATTTAAGTCTTGTTTGTAAGAAAATTGGCCTACTTATTTAAACCAATGTCTTTGCGTTAACTTTGAATATTGTTAACGATGATTTGAGCGAGAAATTAAATGAAATCTTGCGTTATTTGATTTTTTTAATACAGCTTTCGCTTTTTTTGGGAATAGTTCGCTACCTGCTCAAAAATGTTTGTAAGAGTAAATTCTGGGTTTCGGAATGTGCGAAAAAATGGAATTTATAATCATAGACAAATTAAGTTAAAAAGAATACTCCAAATTGACACGTTCAAAATATTTCCGTGTCTTCTCATTGTTACCTCGTTTATTCTTTTTTGCAATCAATATCTACAACGAATGTTAAAGGGTGGGTGGGGCATCTCCACGTTTCAAACAAAAAAGTTGGAATGGAATCTCGTACATTTGTTTTCATCCTTGCAATGACTTCGATTCAGGGGCTTTTATTCAATTTCCTCTTCGTAAAAAGAGTTGATATGTTTAAGGTTACCTAAACGACCCTATTTTTACCTCATCGACCCTAAAGAGTTTACAATAGCATTCAAAGTACGAAACTATCGGGGGACGAAAGGTCGAATACAATGTAATATTTTTGTGATCTGTTTATTTTTTTTTTGTCAAGCAACCGTAGCCTTAATTGATTTTTACTAGTCGACCGAATGTGAATGGTATTATCGTGTAAATAACTAACGACTGAGGCTTGTCAAATATAGTTTTATGGTCTGCCCTTTAAAATAAGTCATGTTTCATTAAATTAGGCATTAAGCTAGCAAGCATTAAGTCAAAACAATAATAATCAAAAACAAAAAAAAACAAGCAATTCTTTGCCAACTAAAAAAATAAAATGACATCAAAATCACGTTTAGCTATATGTTTTAATTGTCGCATATGTTCAGCCAATCAAATTGCTTAGAAAAATCATTAACAGCGAATAAAATAGCAGGTTCGTACCCAAGCTCTACCCAGAGTTGTCGTTGAAATAGTTCAAAACATGTTTCCAAATTTCCTGATTTTCCATCTAATGCACAAAATCAGGCTTTATTATCTAAATGTAAATATGTTGCCATAATGTAAAACGATTACATAGACTTTTGTGATTTATTTACGTTTTTAAAAGCGATTTGAATTACTGGCCTAATTACCGATTGTAAACAAACAGATTCCGTCGACAAATAGTGCACTCGATAAATGAAAGATTTCCAGTGTTTTTCATATAAATCATTACATTTTTTTACTCCAATGTATTCTACGATAGAAATTGTTTCTCACAGGAGCAAAGTTCGTATCATTTGTCACCTTATATTATTCCTTCTTTTACTATAATCTTGTAAAACGCCGAGACGTTGACAGAGGTGTGTGGGAGAGATAACGAACGACAAATCTGTGTAGAGATTGGTTCGTACCGATGTTTAATTTAAAACATAGACATTGGCACTCATGCGCGACAATGTGGAATTGATAAATTAGGAAAAACAGTCGCTTAGAATGTATTTAATCATTACAGGAAAATTGAACCAACATGTTGGCGCTACGCTAGAATTCTTCCCACGCTTATCAAGAGTTATCTTTCTTACCTTTACATAAATCACCGACAACGGCTGAATTATATCACAATTAAACCCCCGAAAACCAGACACCTTCCGGACTTGGCCAAATGTCCGGTTTATTGAGAATTCCGGCTTTCTGAGAACTTCTGATCAATTCCGAAAAAAATGGGACTTGAAAATTCTCCGATTATCAGAGAATTCCGGTTTTCAAGGAGTCCGGGTTTAAGTGGCTTTTACTGTATACGTCTCGGTTGAATTCTTGCTAGGTAACAAGGGTTGTAACTCTTGGCTTTTTAAGGATCTGTATTTCTGTTTCATTGATTTTGTCTGTTACACATTTTGTTATTTATTGAGATATTTAACACACGTAACATTCCTTTAGCAAATGAAGGATTATATTGTCATCGAATTTCAGGTATCTTTTTTATTTCATGTGCATAAATTAACATAGATATTTCTTTTTCATCGAATTGCCTGTTATTGCTTTCGTTATATTATTATAGTTGTTGAATTTCAATTCACAAAGTTACGATTTTCAATTTGATTGACTGTCATTATATACTTATTATTCATGTTACGTATTGACAAAGCTTATATCGATTTTTTTGTCGAATTTTCGATATGTCCACATTATGATGTTACGATATTCTATCGCTATGATTATTATGTTTATCGATATGATATGTTGTGCGATATTTTAAATACCGATAATTTAACAACCTGTTGAGATATTTCTGTATCGGACAAAAAACAAGCGAATTAAATCAGCAGAAATTATGCAAATATAAATATACGATATTATATAACTGTTTCATTAACCTGTGTTTGTATAAATATGTATATATATTATTTAGAGTATGAATTCTTATTTCAACAAGTGTTTCAAAATGTCATTAGATTAAAAAAAAATATATCAGCATTTGCGAAACTTCAATCGAAATCGGCTTGAAACTGCAGAGATTTTTCATTTTCGCTTTTGATTTTCCACGATTGACCCAAATCTGCCCAAAATGAAACTCATTTCACGACATGTTGGATTTAAATAAGCAACGCAAAATATCATAACTAACTTCAAACGTTAAATAGCAAATAAAAAATTTCTTAAAAAGGGTCGAATTTGGTGAAATAAATATAAAATGGTTACACCTGTTAGAATACAATGGTAGTACACTACGTCATCGCGCACCTGTCGCTTCTAAGATGGAACACGTTTTATGATAAAACAAGTTAAGGAAAACAATATAGCGCTCCAAGGAATGACTGTTGTTACTAAAAGTTGTAAATCCTTGGTGCGCTACATCATTTTAAATTACTGAAATTATTTCACACAATAATAAGGCAATTTACCCGAAATATGATGTTTACAGATAGAAGGTCGAGGGGGGGTCAACTGAAGGCGTAGTGGACTACCATTGGAATAGTGTCACCAACGAATTACAGAAAAATGTTCCGTGCTTAAAAATTATGGAAATAGAAGGAAACTTCTGCAGATTTAAGCTGACATTCAATCAATGATTCAGAATTTCGGCGAAGAACTGTGTAGAAACGAAAACATGATGCGATTCAGGTGTATTGGTTACCAGCGCTCATTAACTTCGTTTGTACAATTTTTGACTGTTATTTTATTGAATTTATGAACACATATATCTAATTATCGTATGTTCGTTTTATGCATGTTTCGGTTTATGTATGGCGTTCTCATGAAGTAATTGTAAATCTAATGTTAAGATACGACATTGGTGTTTGTAAAATATATTTGCAAGTTTCATAATTATATTAATTGTTACATGTACTGTAATTATTTTTCTTTGATCGTTGACAGTTCAATGACTACATGCTTAATATTTTACGATTTATGGGACTATTTTATGTCATTTTTTCACTCGCGTAGTAATACATTCACAGCTGATCACATGATACGTCTGGATAATAAAATAGATCATTAAATAATTTGATGTTGAGTTTGTTTTCTAATTCTTATGTCGTATTAGCTATGGTGTTGGAATCAGGGATATATGAGTAGGAACACCTTGGTGTTTGTCTAAAGAAAACATTCGGATATAAAAGACAGGCCGCCATATTGTTATTGTTGTTCACGGACTACTTTCCATCATGTCTGGGAATCCAACGATGGAAACAATCTGTTTCTCCTTCAATGGGAACTTGACACCCATTTTATCAAACGCGAAGAAAAAACACGTTTGAAAGTCAGTCATTCTTAGAATAGGCTAGTTTTGGAAAAGTAGTGATTCGCCGGTACCGGAAACTACGTAACTAAATTTTGTAACGAGGCGAATAATCGGGTACGGGAATGACCGAGAATATCCGAGTAAGCACGATTGTGTTTCCCTAGATAAGGTTGCTGGTAATATTATATCTCAGAATAATAAAATCTGCTTTACGACGACGACTGAAAAGGATCCAAAATAGAACATTAGAACCATCTATTGATACAATAGACTAGTCTGGATTACCTGCCCTTGACGTGGTATAGTAATCGAAGAAAGACGGGGAACCAGACTAACAATGGACAAGATGACGGGAAGCAGTGCCAGTCTTTAGGTACTTTAACTGTTATTTCCAGTGTGTTTGGATATGCAGGACTACCTCTCAAAAGCAACACCCTTATTGAGTAGCAAATTATGTTGTTGTTGTTCAGAGGTTGTTGCTCTACAGAGGTTAAATTAATAGTTAAATGGTACAGTTGTGAAAAATCATGTTGTTGTTGAAGGGAGGTTGTTGCTTAAGAAAGGGCTGCTCTGAAGAGGTTGCACTGTATACATCGACCACCCGTGGGATCAAAGATAATTACACTTCATATAAAGATGGTTTCACCAAAATACAGCTTGTACTGTCAAAGTGACCGTTATGTGTAGGGTGGACTTTTATATCAAAGGGTGTTGCTTTGGAGAGGTAGTAGTGTTCTTCATAGTAAATACATACATATAATACATTGTATCAGTTTCAGTCTATTCTCAAAACCTATAATGACAGAAAATCGAATGGCTGCGTGTACTCGATGATACGAAATGAATTTACATGAGTTTTTAAAGTCCCATTAGCTTTTTGCTATAGAAAAATATATGCAAAAAGCAAACAATTTCTGATATTATCCTAAGATAATTATTGCCGACGAAACGAGCCCTTTTCTTCTTAAAACACTCATTTCACTGTGACTTTTGCTTTTGTAAACTTGAAATATGTAGAGCGCGTGACGTCACTAAATACGTCGTGTGCATAAGTTGACTGCGGGAAACACAGCTGTTTTATAAATAGTATTTATTTCAATGATATTGAAAAAATAGGATATTGGTTTTGGAAACTTTTTTTCGTGCTATTAAGTATGCACGTGAGGAAAACACACCGGATTCCTCTGTTATAGGACTAACACAAACTATTACGACCGATAAATTTATATGCTAATGGGACTTTAAGAAACCTCTCCAAAGCAACACCCTTTGGGAGAAGCAATATCATGTTGTTGTTGAGAGGTTGTTGCGCGAGAGATATCAATTTAATTAATAGTTAAATCGAGCGGTGGAGAAAAACATGCTGTTGTTGAAGGGAGGTTGCTGCTCAAGAGAAGACCGCTCTGAAGAGGTTGTACTGTATCCTAATTTCTTGGCTGATACGTCAGTGGTTGTGACGTAATATGGGCTATAAATAAACATGCATCATTGTTTCACAGACATGTACACTTTGTATGTAGATCTACAAATTATTTTCCTGTGATAAGTGAAGATAATCGGAAATACTTCAACATCAGTGAGAATTCAATTTGTTTTCCACATTGTTCATTGACATAAATAAAATCTAAGGTTCCCACACAGTTATAAGGAAGTAATTCATCATTACAACTTATACCTAAACATAGCAAGTTTACAACAGATATGCATTATCCAATGAAAGCTCAGATAACAAACAATAATATCCAATCACAGCAAGGATCTGTTATAACATCACGAATTGGATTTGATTTTAATTGCTGCGTTATCCAATGAAATTCAAGATAATAAACAAAGTTATCCAATCACAGAAGTAATATAAAATCATCATAAATTTATGAATGACACGATTAAGGATGGAACATGAAGCGTGTGATGATATATATTTAGGAAACAACAACCTCTGAGCAAAGTCTGGTGTTTTCCCTGTAAATTTTAACTTCTGATAAATCACAAAATTCACATGAGTAAACTTAGAAATATTACCAGTGACACTGTTCAGTCATCAACAGCTATTGCTTCTTCTTATTGTCAAAGCAACTGAACTATTCACGTTATGCCATCCTTAAAGATGTTAGTTAGGAGTTGCGTGACCAACTCATTCATAAATCCCAAGACCCGTGGATATTTTAGTGATTTTGACCAATTTAATTTGTCGTCTTCTGTTCCAGCATACTAGTATGATATGTACAAAAAAAATGATTACCTACCCATCCACGGTTAAAAGGGTTTAGTCGCGTTATCGCAAACCCATATCTTTAAGGATCGCCAAATAACCACTAATACTTTGACGAAAGTCCAACATTTTCTCTAAAATAAAAATGAAAATATCACTATAAATCATATTTCTCGATTATGTCTTTTTTTTATATTCATTTTATTGTCCCAGTCATTGGTAACATGAGAGTTGGGGTTCAATCCCACGTGTCCCATACAAATTGAAAGGAAATAAGGATAAATTAAAACAATGAAAACACAAGTATGAAATGAAAAGTCAAGTTACAACACCATAGGACACAAACACTTGTAACAATACACAACATACATTCAAAAAGTGTACTGTTCTGTGTGAAAATTGTCTTACATCTTAAAAAAGTAAAAAAAAGAAAGATCAAGATACAAAATAGAATGACGTAACAACTATAAAACAATTCTCGGTTATGTTAATAATTAACTTTTTTAAGACTTTTCCAGAAAAGTTCGAAATATCAAGAATTATTTAAGTTTCAGATTACGGCAGTGTCTGTCCCTTAAGTTATAAGTTTCGACTAGCGCAATCATATTTCTTGGAAACAGTTATTGACTATTATAAAACATTAGTCATCATGTGATAAAATACATGAAAACGTCTTATAGAATGATCATTGATTGGAATCACTGAGTGTTTTATTTTACTATACAATCTTCTAGCAAGATTTCCTGCATATATGAGAAAAAGACTCCAAAATAAAACCACATACAAAAAGTCCACCCTTCCCAAAACACTACCAGACCCAAAATTTATCCAACGCACATAAACGTATGAGATGTGGGGTAAAACATCTTCTTGAAGGTACTTGGAAAAGCCTGTAAAAGGGCTGTGGTGGGTTTAAATCAGTTTGTCAAACCAAGTCTTGTACAGTACACTCTCTCCAGAGCGGCCCTTTCTTCAGCAACAATCTCCCTTCAACATTAGTATTTAACTTTTCCCACTGCACGATTAAATTATTAATACATTTTATAACCTTTCTAGAGCAACAAACTCGACGCAACAGTATAAGCTTGCTACTCCCGAAGAGGGTTGCTTTAGAGAGGTAACCCTGTAATAATTTCAAATCAAATACTTCTCCAACCTCTACGATTGAACTTACGAGGGTCATCCGTAAAGTTCGTGGACACTGTTATTAATGAGACCAGTAAAAGATGTTTTACACAAAAATTTATGTACATATTATGCAATATATTGACCAAATACATGCCAAATATCAGAGCGAAATATTGACAGATAAAAATTTTACGCTATATATATCCAGTGACAACACGAAAAAGTGACAATTTAGAAGCAGAACTTGAGACAAAAGATGTCAATTATTGCCATGACAAATTTTAAAAATTATCACATCATTATAACCTCAAAAAGTTAGGTTGTCAACGAACTTTACGGATGACCCTCGTACTTGATTAATATATTGTCCTTTGTACGCAGGTCACGCCTATAAACAAGGGTCATCAGTGGAAGAGACCACATTGATTTCACAAACGGCAAAACAGATACAATCCCACGTTTCCCTTCCAGTAAGGAAGTGTGAAGAAATTGCCATAAACTCTACTTAAGCGACGTGCAATGATACAATGCTTTTACTATCTGGTGTTCATTTTTATGAGTTTTCTTCGTTTGGTCAATTTATTAAGTGTGTGCTTATCGGGACTGTAAACACAGGTGACAGAAAACTTGTTTTCTTGGGTTGTTTAATGTCAGTCGTTAAACAGCATTGTTCCTTATTCTTAGATGTGTGCCACTGAAACTTCTACGGTAGTTAATTACGTGTCCCCATGAAGGCTGCGCTATGATGTTTAGGGATCCACACAGGGAAGTTGGACTTTGTTCTCGAATGTGGTTTTTTTTTAGGGAAATCAGCACTCTGTGTGCTTCCTTGATATTTATAAGCATGTTAGTAAAACATTTGGTTTACATTCCAAATGGTAGACATACAAGTATATAGTAGTGTTCCTTCTTCCAAACACTTAACGTAGTCATCCACTCAAAATTATTAAATTGTAATTTTGCTATTGTAATAAAATTCCCCCAATTTTCACTTTCAATTCACATGCATCCCAAGCTACATACTTACAGTGTCTACTTAATGTCATCCGCTCTGAACATCAATAAAGACTACATGTATATCAATTACAATCATCTTTAAGATTAAATGCGTTTCTTAATGACTGTTTAAGTAGGCAAAGCAATGTGATTCAGAAGTTGAGATTTCCTAAGTCTAAAAATAGATTTTTCATTAACTACCGGATTAAAGTCTTATATAAGCCAAACCGATTTAGAATCAAGTCATGTTGATATTTCTATCGGCAAGAAGCACACATAAATCGAACAATTGTCTTCCAAATTGCCGGAAAAATACGAAAAAAGACGAGAAGTTTTGACTAGATCACAAACTTTAAGGTAAATGAATTTTCTTCTATTTTCTATTTCAATTGTTTTTTATATGTTTAAATTCATTATTTAATTATTACACACGTTCTATCATGTTTAAATCTATTGAAATGCTTCGAACTGATAATAAAGAAATATTAACGAATTTATGCACATGTATTAAACTAGAATTAACTCACATGGACTCTCTAACAACAGATATGCAGGATAATTACATTGTTGTTTTTCCTCATTACTTTAATTATTTTTCACCCCCAGTTGTTATATGTATATTTTCTATATTGTTCGTACATTATGTTTCATGTTTTCCTTTTCACCTTTGCGTGATTCGTGTAATTAATATATGTCTTATATTTTGCTATGATTATGATGATGTACTCATCTACAAGTCTAAGTAATTTTTCTGTTCTGTTAAAACTAAATGCTGCACTTAACTAACTAGTGTTGTTTTTATCCGATTGTTTTCATTAACTATGTTTGTTTTTCTTTTATTGCTTTCTTTCTTAAAAGGTTAGTAAAGGGATTCGATTCCAAAATGATAAAATAATTTTTAGATCTATGTTTCAAATATTGCTGTGTGTTTAATTTGGTTCATTTGACGATAAAACTGATCATTTGATATACTTTCCCTTTTGTAGGTGAAACTACCAACCCTATCCGAACATTGAACTATCCGAAAGCAGGTATAACTAATATCCAAAATATGGCTTTATCGAGATTCATAGTCGTAATTGTGGTCGCCAGCGTGATTATCACCTTATGCATTAATGATACCAACGCTCAAAGAAGAAAAAGGCTTTGCCGATTTAATCGTCGGACCAATACATGTAATGACGTCGTACCACGTGGTATGAGACAAAATGGCGGCGGACGCGTTGGGCGGTGTGCTGCGATTGGAGGAGGCTGTGATATTTTTGAAGGACGCAAACGCACCAGATGTATTTGCGTTTCGGGCCGCAACGTGTTCTAACTCTTACTTTCATTTTGTGTGAGAAACTTCGATACTAGCGCCACCTTCATGACCAACACGTGGTCTGGACTCGATCTCATCATAAAGTTGTTGTCTTAACGAAATACAGAATTCTAGTCGCTTAAAGAGGTGGATTTAATATTGGAGATGGCATGAAGTGATGTTTTACTGATTTATATGGCGTTTGTAACATAAGATACAATGCGTGTCAACATGATGGCCGGCTTGTGTGCAATAATCTTAAGCATATTTATTACAAACGGTTGTTATATTGTTTAATTACTGTGTGCAATTACTTGTAAGTTTATTTGACTTTTGTACATTACGAATATTCTATTTAACAATATTTATTTATATGTGTGATTTTTATATGAACATATTTGTTAAGTTTTCTTTAAAAAAGTTTTTTTTCTATTTACTTTTCTATTCGTATTCAGATATGTTTGGTGCTTTTTCACAAATCCATATGATGTTTTTTGTGGTATTAAAAGTTTTTTTTTAAACGTTTCGTTATCATTTCTCTTGATTAGAAAATCTCAGAATCATTTGAGGGTCAAACAATTGATCTAGTTGAAATTCAGAGATAGGGTTCCATGGTCAAGTGGGTGTGGACTCTGACTAGAAATCACTCGCCACTCACCGAGGTGAGTTCAAACCCCACCCATGCCACGACGGTAAGGTCGGTTGTTGATATTAATAGGAATTTTAAAATGAGTGATTTTTTAAATTCTCTCGAAATAGAACCAAGTTGTTACGTCTCTTCTTGCAACGCTTTTAATTTACCAGTGAGGATTTAGTGACCATTTCAACACAAACAAATGCTTAATGGTAAAGCATAAAACAGTGGTATTGATTACGTAATTGTACAGTTGGAAGGTATTAACTATTTATCAAGATTCTTACCATTCAGAAGTATGATAACGTATCTGTGTGTAATTCTGGGGACGCAATGATTAAGTACATGGACATTTTCTCACAATAAATTTCCTCAAAGAAAATCTACCTTTCGAATCTACTATTATGTCAAAGAAAACTATTGTTTGTTACATTACATATTGTGGGAAATGTTTCTGCATCAACTGAATGCATTTGGGATATGGGACACAACAAAATCGATCATTTAACACCTTTTGGATATGCCGTTTTCGTTTTCATTTATATGACTCAAGCAATATCAATTAGTGCATGTTTTACTTCATGGCAACTTGTTTGTCGTAATCAATCGGATATACAAATGTACATGTCTGTATTTTGTAATCACTGAATAACCAAACTTTGAAATGCGCTACTCAAAATTAGATAAGGATCACTTGCGATATTGCTTTTAGTGATTGCTTCATAATTTGAATAAAATTTGGTCCTTCAAGTATCATATTTCAGTGCACAAAATCAAATGAAAGAAATCATGTCTATTGAAGAATATTTACATACATGTATTTGTACATAGAACTATTCAAACATCATATTGAATAGAATATGACAGAGAAGCGATTTTTAATCCCCCGCCAAACGAAATGACAAAAGGGCATAGTGTTTGCACTGTCCGTCCGTCTGTCAAATTTTCGTTTCAAAGCGGTAACTCATGAAATACTCATGGATTAGTTCATATTTTACTATAATATATAATATTATCATAATAATACACAGGACAAGTTTCATTTCCATTGAAATCCAAACATTTTCACATGAGTTATTGCCCCTTTTTGACTTAGCTCTCAGGCATTTACGCATGTCTAGTGTTTTAGCTGATTTTCACATTCATAGTATTACATAGTTCCCACATCTACAATATTTACCTCCCTTGGCAGCCATCTTGGTTGGCAAATTTCTTATGCGCTCAATAGAAACAAGAGGGCCAATATGGCCCTATATCGCTCACATGACAATCACTGTTCACTCATTAAAACATTGTTTTGAACCGGTGACCTAGTTTTTGACCCCAGATGACCCATGTTAGAACTTGTCCTACATATAAATAAGACAAACATTCTGACTAAATTTGGTGAAGATCCAATCAAAACCACGAAAACTACAGCATAGACAAGGTTTTCCTAAGATTTGACCTTGTGACCTAATTTTCGACCCCAGACGACCTATGTTCGAACTTGTCCTTAATATCATTAAGACAAACAATCTGACAAGGTTTGGCCAAGATCCAATTAAAACCATGACATTTAGAGCTTTTACAAGATTTTTACCTAAGATTTGACCTGGTGACCCAGTTTTTGACCCCGGCTTACCATGTTCAACCTTGACCCACATATCATTGAGGCAAACATTCTGACAAGGTTTGGTGAAGATCCAATTAAAACTGTGACATCTACAGTGTTAACAAAGTTTTCCTAAGATTTGACCTGGTGACCTAGTTATTGACCCCAGATGACCCATATTTATACTTGACCGTTATATCATTAAAACAAACGATTTGACATAGTTTGGTGAAGATCCAATAATAACTGTGAAATCTACAGCACACCGCACACCACACGACGCCGGATGGAGAGTGATCCTAATAGCTCACTTTGTCACTTTGTGACATGTGAGCTATTATCAGAAAATTGGTTATTAAACAACTCATTTATAAAATATAACTTAATCATGAAGTTGTTGGCTATACGCATATCAGGTTTAAGAAAATGTAGTTGTTACATATGAATATCCTATATTTAGAATTATCGAAACAAAAGCGTAAATATCTTCTATTAATGCTTGCTGAATTTGCCAAACAAGATGGCCACCAAGGGAAGTAAATATTGTAGATGTGGGAACTATGTACAGAGAATCATTGCTTTGAACATGTTATACCATGTAAATAAAGGTGTACTTCAGAGGGTCAATAACTCACGATTACTGGGTATAAATAGCAATGAAATATGTATAAATTTAGAAGGTATAAAACTAATCATATTTAATTAATTCATACACAAACAAATGTACACTTTTTATTAAAATTTTATTTACAATATTTTATCAATATATGAACATAATTGAATACACCCCAGCTAGTTAGTTTATTCTAATTTCAAATACAAGAAAAGTGTATATTTTTATCAAATGACTGACAAAAAAGTCAAGATATCTAAAAAAAAGAGCTAAGGATCAAACAATGCAGTCTTTTCATTTGTCAATTTTAAAATATTTCAAACAGTGCAGTCTTTTCATTGGTTGATTTTAAAATAGTTCAAACAGTGTGGTCTTTTCATTGGTCAATTTTAAAATATTTCAAACAGTGCAGTCTTTTCATTGGTTAATTTTATATTTCAAACAATGCAGTCTTTTCATTGGTTAATTTCAAAATATTTCAAACAGTGTAGTATTTTCATTGGTTAATTTGAAAATATAGCTAAAATCAGCCAATCAAAAGCTTGATATAATGTTATTGCAGTACCCTGTAAAGCAAAAACTGTCATGTTTTGAAATTGAACAGCTACTATATAAGTGACCCCCCCCCCCCTAATCAGATAAAACCAGTCTGGTCACGGTCTGTAGACTTGACATCTAGTCAAAAAGTGGGGTAATAAATTTTATTGATTTACAGTGATAATAAGTTAATGACTAAATTGATTTTGTTTTTATAAGCATAGAGTAACATATTTTGTAAACAGGGGCTAGTCTATCAATGATCCTGTCAGTTTTGTTACCCCCTACTGTGGAATTAGGGGACTTTCTGGTCCATAAGTCACATGCCTCGCATTCCTGGTTCAATGTCTTTTAACAATGGAACCACCTCAATAATATCATGTACTTTTTTGGTCCCTTGGATGACTGTTTTATCAAGGTCACACTGCCTAGTATACCCAAATATGTAATAAAAAAACAATACAACCTCTCCAGAGCAGCCCTCTCTCGAGCAACAACCTCCCTGCAACAACAGTATGATTTTTCCCACAGCATAATTTAACTATTATTTTAACCTCTGTAGAGCAACAACCTCTCTACAACAACATAATTTTTGCTACTCTCAATGGATGTTGCTTTGGAGAGGTTACACTGTACATATATATATATATGCTTGCCTTTGTAATGTTGGATAAAAAAAAGAACATTTTAGATAAAAAAAAGAACATTTTGGATAAAAAAAGAGAACATTTTAGATAAAAAAGAACATTTTGGATAAAAAAGAACATTTTAGATAAAAAAAAAGAACATTTTAGATAAAAAGAAAACATTTTAGATAAAAAAAGAACATTTTAGATAAAAAAAGAACATTTTGGATAAAAAAAAGAGAACATTTTAGATAAAAAAAAGAACATTTTGGATAAAAAAATAACATTTTAGATAAAAAAAGAACATTTTAGATAAAAAAGAAAATACAGAGTACTATCTAGTTACTAGGAAAGTCTTAAAAAATTTCACCACAGAAAGACAAATTTCATGGATTGAATTATTTTCCTCCATTGCTGAAAAGGGTGATAACTATACTTAAGGACCAAGCCTTGTCAGCTTTTAGGGCTTCCATAATTATTCTAAAAACCAGTAGAGTTAAATCTCAATTATTCAGCTTACTATATATTTCGAGGGCTCAGCACAACACTGTCGTAACTTGTTCTTATTTCAATATGAGTTACGACACTGTTGCGTTGAGCCCTCGATTTATTGTCTTTTATTAAAACTGGTTTTGCTAGTTGTACCAATGAATACCTTGTAGCGTCCTCTTTCTAATGGTACTATTTTAATCAATGTATAATTATAAACCAAAAATATATATTTTCCCTTAAATTCGACTTGTTTGTACTAATATAAAGGAGGAAATCACAATAATATGATTTTATCTTTGTTTCAAAGATGCCAATTATGAAAATAATAATTCATTTTCACACTTTTGATGACTGGTTTACAAACTTTTACCAGTAAAAAAATTTACACTTAAGTAAAAATTTTGACTTAAGTTAAAGAAAATCTTAAGATGCTTTATGAATATGGACACAGACAAGACTTAGTCCTAAGTGTTTAGTGTTTATCATTATTATATCAAAGTAATAATAGTTACATAAGCAGAGATAAACTACACATAACTGTAGCAAGGCAGTTTGAGAGCATGTAAGTAATCATAACAGGTGTGAACAGAATTAACTGATCATGCAATTTTGTTTTAAGTCTTCAACACATATAATTCGAATAATATGTCTCAGTCAACAAGCTATTATCAATAATATATGTATGCTAATAAACTTATAATAAAATAACAGAAAAATATAATATAACATTATAACATGGAATTATAAAGTAAAAAATACACGCAAACATGCATTAAAAACCAGCCGTAAAAATGCCAGAGAACATATGTGAACATAGGTCATCTGTGAACATAGATCATATGTGACATATCTGTGAACATATATCATCTGAGAACAAAGTTCATCAGTGAACATAGATAACAAAGATTGTGTAAGTCAAGCTAAATGTACAAAGGTACATGCATATATGTACTACAGTCATATACATGTGACCTTGAACATCTGGGACAAAGGTCAAGCTGGGGTCAGACTACTCTTAGGTAACAAAACAAATGAGGCAAATATATCTAAACTTCACAAACACTGCAAGCAGTCACACAATGTTTAAAATCAACAGGAAATTTACTACAATGAAAATCTTATCTTTTTACTAGGTTTTTAACACTAGACCTACAACCAGGGTCATTTGATGACCCCTTAATTTTAAGGGTCAAGGACGACCCCCACACATACACCTGGATAAAACCAGCAACCTTTATTAAAGGGGCATACCCTACAACTTGGTGCATCTAGAATCAAGGCAAAATGATGATAAATTAAAAGCTTGTAAAGAAAAAAGCCGACGAAGAAAGTTTCAGCCTAAAATTCATCCAATTAAAAATAAAATCACAAAAAATATTAGTTTCCATAAAAGATCGGAAACTCTTATGAATGTGTTGTACAATTTTTAGGTGGAAGTGATTTATTATTCATAGGTATGATTTTTGCGGCTAGTACCTGAACTAGTCATTTTATGACCCAAGTTCTTCTTGCAATTATCCATTATATATTGTTTTACATATAAATCTAACACATTTTTACACTTTCACAGAATATTGTCAGTTGTAGGGTATGCCCCTTTAAGCTTTTAAGATTGTTTCTCATATGTGACTTTTGGAGTCCGAGTGATAATTTCCATAGCCATCAATCACTTGGCACACATGGATCTTGATTCAGACTGAAGTACCACGTTTTTCTACATCCGCCATGCAATAGTTAAACTAGTTCCCGTTACAAGTTGCAGTGCAAGTCTATGTAAGTTCTGTTTCCATGAGTACTTTCAGCACTTTGATTGGTTCTATGCAGGTTTTGAACCCATAGCTGTATGGGAATACTGACTCCCAGTCAGAGACAATAACCACTTGGCCATGAAGGCCCCTTCCAAACAAAGACTACACAACATGACGAAATAATCAATTTTCAGAAAAAAATACTAAAACTAAATAAAGCTAATTATGCAGGCATATACGACTCTGACCTTGCAGGCTAAAAAGAGTTTTATGGTAAAAAATGATTGTCTACTTTCAAATTGAAAGAAATTTTAATATTATGAAAATGTAATTTCAGAAATATAGAAGCAACCATATTGCTGCCACATCTTAATAAATGATTGACAAACATTGATTCAAGAAAATAATTAATTGAAATAAACTATGGAAAGATGAATTGGCAAACAGTAAGGCTGAGTACCGGTTCACGTATTGTATTGAATACCGGTATATAGGGTTCGGTTGATATATTGTATCGAACGTTAGCGTATCGAACAAATATTGATCAAAGCAAAAATGAATTTTAAAAACCTGTTTTGGACCGCGTTTTGTGAATTTTCGTCAAATAAAAATTGTGACACATATATCAGACCTTCCTGCTGTCAACCACAAGAAGAAGTTTTTTTTGCAGTTCAACACGAGTGTTTGGCATGCCTGCTGAACTAACATTAGGTACCTTCCCTTATCATTAGGTATATAAGAATCCTATGCTGCCAAAATTTGATTTTATATCAAGTACCTGTGCCAATACAGTCAATGTTTCTCAGTATTTCTGTTTTTATTTCTTACGTATAGAACATCAAATGATATATCTGATATCGATCATTCTGTATCAATACAAATATCATATCGATAATTTTTATCGATACTAAGCCCAAGCAAAAAGGGATGAAAAATTATTAATTGACATCATTTTAAAAAATATTGATGGAATATGTGAAATCATCCACAGAAAAGTCAATTTAATAGCTACATGTACAGTAAAAACCCAGAATATCATCTTAGTGTCAATGTACATGTTTCTTACTACTAATAAATGAGTATCAAATGATCCCTTGATCCCTGCAAAGATATCAAAATCAACAAGTAAAAAAAAGTTAATTTTATCCTAAATTTTGTTCATGATTTACAAACTTAGAAACCAGTCAAAAAATGCAAGCATCTGATTGGTTGTTCTGGATCTAGGTACAAAAACTGACCAATGGCAAGCCTTTATTGATGGACTGGTCTTCAAATACATTTTTAAGCCACAAATCCACCAAGCATATATTATTACAACCTTGATACTATAAAAAATTGCATGAAAATATTTACCGTATTTACAAAATATTATGCATGACAGAATTTCTTCTTTTTTTGGAGACAATTACTGTTACCAAAAAATACCTTTTACTAACAAATAAATTTAGCATGAAAATGCATTTATACAAGTCAATGTTCCTTGGAAATCATTTTAAAAAATCAACATTGACAGATAAATGCCCAGGCTGGAAATTAATACATTTTCGAGTTTTTTATAAAATACATACAAATTAAAGTTTTTACTACTTTTTACCCAACTGAATATAATTATGTGGTTTTGACCAAATAGATATTTGAAGGTTTTCACTATACAATCTATGTAAAACAGGTGTCCTCTGCGACAAGGGCCAGTTATGACCCCAGGGCATCATACTGTAAATCCGATATTATTCGCGATGTTTTTATTTTCGCTATTATTTGCGATTTGAAGGTTTCGCGAATTCATAAATCCGCGTGAATTTATTAATATAACGTAAGTGCTATCGGAAGATCATTGTCCGAGAATTTCATTACAGACTGATAAATAAACATACCACTTGTCGGTATGTATACTACATGTATATTGTTTTGTTAAACATATTGTTCAGTTGTACTAATTGGTGTGACTTAAACAAACAAACAAACAAACAAACAAACATTGTGCGTACCGAACAGTTTGTCACTTTTCTATATTCAATACTGTATTGATTGTAACATGTTTTGACAATTTAATTTTTGCAG
This sequence comes from Lutraria lutraria, assembly GCA_964023205.1. Classification (NCBI taxonomy): domain Eukaryota; kingdom Metazoa; phylum Mollusca; class Bivalvia; order Venerida; family Mactridae; genus Lutraria; species Lutraria lutraria. The sequence continues at coordinate 2,499,178 of OZ026850.1, forward strand.
GTAATGCATGATATATGTTTAACCCGTTTTATTTATCGATTTATTTATATTATAATTCAAAGCCTTCGCGAAATTTAAATTAAGAGCCTTCAGACGCGAATTCATAAATACGCGAATATATTCAGGGTAGGCAAAAATGCGAAATAAAGATCACGTGAATATAAAGTGATTTACAGTATATGAAATATTGGTTGAGGTCCACCCAAGGATCATTCCTGGGAACATTAATTGAAATTGGTGCAGTGATTTATCAGATTTTCTTTGAAACAATTCCTGACGTAAGTCGCACATAGACGGACAATATATAGGGTGATCACCAGCGCTCAACACGAGCACTTGTTGCGAAGGTGAGCTAAAAAGACTATATACATTAGCTGCACAATTCATACCATTTAAATATTGCATAAAAACATAACAATTAAAGTAATAAACACTTACATGCATAACAAAATTAAAGTAAAAATAAAAAACAAATCAGTAATGTCAACAAAATAACAAAATATGCATATCATATAATGGATAAATAGTACAAAGAATTTTCATAAAAATCAATGTGTGCACTTTCGGTTGTGTTAACATGTACATGTAATTTATAACAAAAACATAACTATTTTCATTTTTGACACAAAACAAACAACTGGGCAGTTCACGAGATCATATCCATTTCAAGATGAAGATCTCTAAACCCAGAGGGTAGTTCAGGAATTGAATTCCTTAGCTAAATTTGATTTCCGGAAACTACAGTGCAGTTCATGAGATCATATCCACTGCAAGATGATGATCTTTGAACTAACAGGGCATTTCCTAATTTGAATTCCTTCGCTAAATTATGATCTCATAAATTACAGGACAGTTCATGAGATCATATCCATTGCAAGATGATGATCCCTGAACCAACAGGGAAGTTCATGAGATAAATTGTATAGCTAAATAGCTGAAGATCTCTAAACCCAGAGGGTAGTTCAGGAATTGAATTCCTTAGCTACATTATGATTTCCGGAAACTACAGTGCAGTTCATGAGATCATATCCACGGCAAGATGATGATCTTTGAACTAACAGGGCAATTCCTATTTTGAATTCCTTCGCTAAATTATGATCTCATAAATTACAGGACAGTTCATGAGATCATATCCATTGCAAGATGATGATCTCTGAACCAACAGGGAAGTTCATGAGATAAATTGTTTAGCTAAATTGTGATCACTGAAACTACAGGACAGTTCATAAGACCATATCCATCGCAGAATGATGATCTCCGTGAGTATAAGACATGTCATGTGGAAAGTTCTTCAGTTGATCTTTGGATCTACATGGTAGTTCATGAAATTAATTCATAGCTAAATTATGATCACTGAATCTATAGGGCAGTTCATTGGAACAATTCCTTTGTTAAATAATGATTTCTGAAACTACAGGCCAGTTCATGAGACTACTTTCAAAGCTAACAGATGATTGGACGAGACTGGATTATAACAAGACAGCTCATGAGACACCATAGTTGATTGGTTGAGACTGTTTGTCTGAATACACAGCACAGTTCACGAGACCACTTCCTTGACTAACTGATGATTAGATGACGCAGGCCACACTTCAAACAACTCCAGCACTACTTGATTATCCCAGACGGAGAGATCGCGAAGCTTGAACAATACCCTCATGATAGTTCGAACTGAAATTTTCTTTTCAGGTGGTCGCTTACTTAAAAGATGTAAGAAACAAGCGATTAGGTTATCATGAATCTGTTCCACCTTGTGCGGCTCTTTTAACACACAGCGATCTGAAAACACAAGAAAATGATAAGCATTCATAACCTTACATTATCGTTGGTTTTTACATCTATATAGTTTGATATAAATTTCGTAACAGAAGATGATAAAAGACAGTTGATAATATCTAGTATTTCAGGGGTACAAACTGCACATACCTGTTCCTCCGCAAGATATGTTAAGATCTAAGACAAAGGAAATGAAAATACCAAGAAAAAGTGACTTGCATGAAAAGTTGTTTAAACAAGAGTGACACAAGCGGTGCCAACACCTGTCTGTTCATCGCCTCAGTAAGATCTATCCACCTATGAAGTTACATGTTGCTACCTCTTATAGTTTCTGAATTATGAGCAATAAAAGTTTTGCATGACGCAGATGCTGAGGCTGCAGTGATCACAACTGCTTGACTTTTTCTTTGAAAACAGACAGGATAAAGATTCTAAATTTCTGTTCACCCTACAGAAGTGACCCTAATTTGTCCCCTAAGATCCTTGTCTTCCATTAGCTGTAGAAACGATATGACCATTGTCTTGCATTCTCATTTATCTGTATGCTTTCATGACCAACTAGAGCTGTCATAGATGTGACTAATACCCCTGCTGCAGCTTTGACACTAAGAATGTGATAGTACACTATACGGCTAAGTTCAAGGGCACATAACTCTGCAATGAGTGGATCACTGGGCATGAAAATTGTGTCTTGCACATCTACATTTTATATTGATAGTAAGTTTCAAGTTTCAATTGAATCCCTAGAAAAATGTGGAAGAAGTTTGCTCCACAAACTAAGACTGCCATTGTACACTATATGGCTATGTTCAAGGGCACATAACTCTTAATGAGTGAATCACTGGGAATGAAAATTGTGTCTTGCACATCTACGCTTCATTGTGATAACATATTTCAAGTTTCATTGCAATTACTTAAAGAATGTGAAAGAAGTGCGCTCCACAAACTTGAGTTATTTTATGGGGACGGACCGACCGACCAACTGACAGAGTGACTCCAATATACCCCCTCTCAAACTTTGTTTTTACGAGGGTATGATGAATAAGAAATCACTAGTCTCACACAGCTGTGAGTTCGGAGTGCCACCCATGACCAAATTTCATGTGTGAGGAAGGTGTCCAGTTAGCTTACAGAAGATCAGTGGTTCTACCCAATTTACATATAGGGTCATCTTCCACTGTTACAGCTTGTATAGTTGCCAAATAACCCTAGCTGTTAGTGCAATGTAAATCCCTAGTGAAAAAAAGTATTTAAAGCATGCTAGAATAAAAGCAATAGTTCAAGATACCAAAATATCTAGTACAATTCTACTGACTAACCATTAAAATGTGACCCAAGAGGGAAATTGGTCATAATTTTTTTCAGAGGTTACATTCTGGTATTACTGATTGGGTAGGTTACTGGCTACTCCATATACATTATGGGTACAAAAGGGGCTACATGAGGGTAAGGATACAATTAAGAAAGAAAAAGGGGTCACATTAGCAATGTTCTTATTAAATGTATATTATCATGCATACTTAATGTTAGCCTAGACATGTAGCACAAACATACATGTACCATAAAACGCAGACATAAATTACACGCACGCTAACTGCCACCTTTAAATCAAAGCTACAAACTGGCTAACAGTCAATTTTCAATTGCGTCTTCAAAAAATCTTTGTTTGCAGTAACATTACCTATTCACCATAAAAAGGTCCTGGCCTAACTTTTTTTGGTCTTTGGAATGAATTTTTTTCAAAAAAAAAAATTCACTATTATAATTATGAACAAATTATTAAACAAAACACAGAAATTTATCTGAGTACGGTTAACGCAAACAAATGTTTTTCATGGATGGCCTAGACAAATAAGCTGCAGAGTAGACCTCTTTCAAGGATAAATATCATTATTTTCCCAATCCAACAAGGCATGTCTAAAATCCATTCAGTTTATTTTAATTCTTGGTAAGAAAACATTTACAGACGGACGCAAAATGCAATAAAAGACACATCATCTCACTTTCTTACAGCTGTCCCCAAGACTAGGCCAGCTGCTCTGAATTAAAGGTAGATTATTATACTAGACTACCAATATAAACAAGGGTGTGATTAGTTGCTGATCAGAGGGGAGAAATTTATTTTGTCACATCATTGAATATGGCCGCATTTCAATAGTCAATTTCTATGCATTATTTACATTCACTAAACGAACATTTGAGAAGAATGGTCTAACCCCAGCCACTACCACACTAATCCCTTCCCCTACCATGCTAACCCCTCCCACTACCACACTAATCCCTCCCCTACCTCACTAACCCCTCCCCCTATCACATGACCCCTCCCACTACCACACTAAACCCTCCCACTATCACACTAAACCCTCCCACTACCACACTTACCCCTCCCAATATCACACTAAACCCTCCCACTACCACAATAACCCCTCCCCTTACCACGCTAACCCATCCAACTTCCACACTAACCCCCTCCCAATTGATCTTATATACAGATTTATGTGTTTCAAAACAATGGTCCCATGTTAATTCAATCATATCAGCAGAAAAATCACACTCTTGTAAAAAATAAATCTTCCGAAATGTTTACAAAGCAGTAAAGTTCACCACGGTACTACTGACCTGGAAATGTTATCACGATAGATTTTAAAATTATGGTCTCTTGAAAAGTAAGGTTTAAAGCCAATACATCGGCTACTTGACCAATTTTTATCGAACAGTATTCTTCAGGAAATATTTTGTTTATTTCATCCAAATGATATTCCTTGTTCCATGGCAGAGTGGCAATATTCAAAGACGACTGAATGCATTTTCCCAGTGCACGAAACTGAATCATGCCATGCTCAAATCGTGAAGCTGAAACATAAATATTAATTAAGATAGGTTTTAGCACAAAGGATGAAACAAACAAGCAGATGATTGGTAGCTGGATGCTGAATCAACTTCATTACCAATCAATATATGTGTTCAATAAAAAAAGTACCAATAAAGACTTTAATTCCAAAATCAATACTTCCCAATTTCAAAGTAAAAAAAACATCTGACAATTTTTTTACTGAAATGTTTAAACATCACATACTAAATTTTACTTGATTAATATTGTTCAGACTTGAAGGATAACAAAATCAAACGCACCCATTTTGTACTTCGTTATACATTTTCGTGACCTTTTATAAATCAATGAAATTTTTCACACACTGTCAAATGACTGATTTTTTCTGAATTGGTCAGTACAGACAATTTCCCCAAAATGTGAAAAAAAACGCTGTATTTTTGGGCGTAAAAATCCACCATAAAATATATGGTTATCTGACTATGCAATAAAAATATCCAGATTTATCTTATTTCAAAATTACCATTTTAATTACCTGGTTCGCACTTCTTTTATATAAGTCAGCAAAATTTTTAGAAAAAAACAACGATAATGTTAGTATCCAAAGAATTTCAACTACAAAAAAAAAACACAAATAACACTACACCCTATCTAGCATCCAACTACCGAATCACACAAGGTGCAAGCTATAGATTTCAGAGAAACATCTTTGGCATCACATGCAAGCATTAACAAACCTGGGAAAGTTATGACAATGCCTTTCAGTAAAACACACTCCTCCATTGTGAGGTACAACCTGTGCACTTCAGATATAAAGTTCATCTTAGCTTCGAGGTGATTTAACGGGTAAATTTTGGTCAATTCCTCTAAATGATAATCCTTGTTCCATGGAGTCGTGGTGACCCTGGATCCCGTTCTCATGCAAATTCCGTATTTCGGCATTTTTATCATTTGAAAGTCAAATCTAGAAACTGAAATATGGCATTTCTAAGTAAATTTGTATTCCATATTAAATACTGGTACACATATACATCATGGAAACAGACCCGCCTCCGTGGTCGAGTGGTTAAGGTCGTTGGTTTGTTAAGGTCGTTGGTTTCAAATCACTATAACCTCTCACTGATAGAGGGTCATGGGTTCTAGCCCCGCTACCGACCATGTATCTTTATGTGAGAAAGTAGGCAGTTGCTTACGGAGGATGGGAGTCTAGTACTGGTTCTTCTCAGGAACAATGCTTAGGTGAACTGTCATACGCATATGACTCTGACTGTTGAAAAGGGGCGTAAAACTCAATATAAACAAACAAACAAACATCATATTAACAATTGAATATTTTGTGAAGAAACCAGCAGTCAACGTCAGAACTTGGCTTAGCGGAGTTTTCGAGTTAAGTCAGATTCTAGACTTCTACTACATGATATTGCTCTCTTCCACTTTTAATATACAGCAAATTAACTTGATTATTCCAATTTACATACAGGGTACATCATTTCCAACATAATATTGAAGTGTCAACAAACTAGGCAACTATCTTTGGTAATACAGTACAACCTCTCCAGAGCAGCCCTCTCTTGAGCAACAACCTCCCTTCAAAAACAGCATGATTTCTCCCACTGCAGATTTAACTATTCATTCAACCTCTCTAGAGCAACAACCTCTCAACAACAACATATTTTTGCTACTCCTAAAGGGTGTTGCTTTGGAGAGGTTGCACTGTACACACAAAGACACCAAGATTAAAATTGTTTTGGCGGAAATTGTGAACAAAAATACTCCATGACTCTGCATGAATTTGTCAAACACTTCTAGTTTAAACTTATTTACTTTACATCGAATGTAGAGCAAGTTCTTACAACTTATATTAACTTTATGTACTCTTGATGACTGCTTCCTGGGTTCTGACAAGTTCTCGCACCAAAAGAAGGGATTGTGAAGGTTCCGGTCAAATTCCGCCACTGACGGGATTCGAACCCGCAACCTTCGGTTAGGATTCCGACGCTCTAACCCTACACCACTTCTCCTCAAATAAATCCATGGTCCCAACCAGGGATTGAACCCTTGACCTTGAGCACTGTAGGTGGGCACTCAACCACATCCCTAAAGACTTTACACTAGAGCTAGGCTGTTGAAAGTTGCCCATATACTTATTCCTTAAATCACAACAAAGCATATTCAAGATATTGCAGTTACTTACCTTTCACAAGATTCACCTGATCGTCAATAAGTAAATCGGAGAATCCTGGAATAAATTTGGCGAACTTGACCAATTTTGAGATCATGTCTTCAATGAACTGAAGGGCTTCGATAAGAATCTGTTGACGATTGTCAATTTCGATACCCGTCTGGTTGTAGAAATCCAAGTATTCTTCCTTTGAAATATTTGACATATCGCCAAAAACTTCCTTCTTTAACGTGTATTGTTCCTTTATATGAAAGAAACACAATTAATTATACATTTCAGGCTATATGAGTCAAAATGGAAATAAGATTATAAACAAGATGTTATTAAAAATAGAAGCAATATGTAAATTAGAAAAGAAACAAGATGTTACTAAAAATAAAAACAATATGTAATTTAGGATAAAAACAAGACGTACCTAAAAATAGAAACAAGTTGTAGATTAGGACAGAAACAAGATGTTACTAAAAAAAGAAACAAGATGTTACTAAATATAGAAACAAGTTGTAAATTAGGATAAAAACAAGATAGTACTAAAAATAGAAAGAAGATTTAAATTAAGACAGACACGAGATGCTACTAAAAATAGAAGAAAAATAGTACTAAAAGTAGTAACAATGAATAAAACTGCATGAAGCAATCATTCACATTTGGCTTATTAGTTAATTTCTCTGAAAATAAAACAAGGCTACTCACAAGATACTCTGCATGTCTTTTTTTAATTTCTGCGCAAGAGAGTTTCGGCCTGTCAAACAATACAGAAGCTGCCATTACTAATGTTGAAACAATCTTATGAGCTTGTGTCAGGCTCATACCCTGTCCAACCACCACAGCTGGATTCTCAAAGCGATTCAACTGCTGCATTTGTATCTCCAAATCATCAATATTATCTGCTGTATACACATCGTCTTCAAGGTCTTGTTTAATGTAATCATTTGCCACCTCAAAGGGATCATTAAAAGCAGGATCCATTTTGGTGGCTATAAGAACATTGTCTTCACAGTTTTCCGGTTTTGTGTTTATAGGAACACCAGTGTTAACTCCGTAAAGAACAACTGTTTTGTCATCATTTAGGGCACTTGGCTTTATGTCATTCATTTGGGTCACGGGACCGTTAACTGTTTCCTGTTTCATATCAGTAGGCATATTGAGACTGCTAGTTAAGTCAGCCACATCAACATGATTTGTCTGTGAATTTAAGTTGCCATTGGTCATGAGTAATGTCTCAATTGGAGAGGGCTTAACAGAAGGGGGCTTAGAATCTTGTAGCTGCATCATATTATTGTCTTTCAACAAACTTTCAATTGGAGATTCAGTAACTGAATTAGAAATGGGAGCATCAAAAGTGACTGGTATTCTTAAATCATCTTTCACTTCTGCTTTAAACTGGTTCATTGATGTTAAACACTGATCTTGACCATTGTGATAAATCAACTTTTCATCAATTTCAGCAAGGATATCGACCTCGATCCCGCTGTCAGGTAGAAGGTCAAATGATTTTACATTTACAGGAACATTTTGAATAGGAGTATCACCATTCATCAATAATTTTTCAATAGGGGTCTGGCCGGATGATTTTTCAGTTGGGCCTGTGGTAGCCATCAAATGATTACCATAATTCTCATTAATAATTCCAGGGGCAGGCAACTCTGAAGATAAGAAATCTTCAAGCGACGTCTGCTGCGTTGGATTAACAGGTGTTTCATCGTTCAACAATCTTTCGACAGCTGACGGCTCATCAGACGGTATCTCTTGGTAATTCATGACAAATTCAACAGGCATAGTCTCCGGTGATATCATTCCTACTGAAGTCTTCTGGTTTTCCATCAATGACTGTATTATACTATTTGTGAGTGAACGATACAGGAAACCGTCTTCTGGATCATTGTCATCGTCATGACGTCTTTTACGAGCCGTCTGTGTTTTCATGGAACTTTGTAGACTTAAGGAAGTTATATCAGATGACAGCTCTTCAGGAGAACTTACACTTTGACCTAAAATCAAACAATGGAACTCAAACTTAGACTGTAGATTTCAAACATACATGTATCAGGTAAAGTAGGATGGATTTGTTTGTGAACAAAAATGATTATAATTTGATCTTTTATCAATATTTCAATAATGTGTGTCAAAGAAATCTTTTTGTCTTACCTCATTGTTGAACTTACCTGTACAAATGCTAGCATCTTTAAGTGGACTGAACTGTATGAAGACCAGTACCTTTGAAGTGCACTTAATTGTACTAACTAATAATTTATGGTGAACATGCCTGTACTAACACTAGTACCTTTAAAGTGAACATAATTGTACTAACATTAGTACCTTTAAAATGAACATAACTGTACTAACATTAGTACCTTTAAAATGAACATAACTGTACCAACTAGACTGGCTATAGTGAACTTACCTGTACTATATGGAGACAGTGAGGAACTTACCAGTACTATATATGGAGATAGTGAGGAACTTACCTGTACTATATGGAGACAGTGAGGAACTTACCTGTACTATATGGAGACAGTGAGGAACTTACCTGTACTATATGGAGATAGTGAGGAACTTACCTGTACTATATGGAGACAGTGAGGAACTTACCTGTACTATAAGGAGACAGTGAGGAACTTACCTGTACTATATGGAGACAGTGAGGAACTACTTTTCGATGAACTTTCGCTCAATTTTCTCCCGTCACCATTACGGCTCCCGGCTTTTAAAGATTTCACTTCTCGATCATTTTGTCTCTTTCTTGTTATCGTGTATCTACCGATCTTTATAGCTATAAATAAAACAATCATACGCCGTCAAACCCATGATAGTGGTTAACTCTGAATAAAAGCCAATCTGTGAATCACAGGGCTTTTTTTCCATCTATAACAGAGGCCGAAATTCGGTGACTTCCCAATTGCAAAAATGCTGTTTTTTTCCCAATTTTAGGCAAGAAATTCAAAAAATACTATTCAAACTCAGTAGTCTAACTCAAAATTTGGCCAAATATCGCGCTTGAATTTCCGAATCCCAAAATAAAAGGCTAAGGCCACTTCCCAATTTTTGCAAAAAGGCCGTGAATCAAGGTCATTGCCTTAAAACTGGATGATTCATTTGATCAAAATGACCTCCGAATAAAGGCCACCTGTCAATAAAGGCCTCATTTTGTCTTTCTCAAAGATGGCCTTTGTTCCCAGATTACACTGTATAAACACTTGAAACAATAAAAAATTTACTTTCACTCGTGGATTTGATACATTCCCGACCCAACAAACATTAAATTGATTAATCAATGTCATTTCTCAACATTTTCAGCAGAGCTCCTGAATTCTAAAATGATATTAAATGGTTTCCTGTAAAAAATACAATTTTTGAGAACTCTCCTACTGGAAAATAAAGTAAAATCTGTGTACTGAAGTCAAGGGAAGGCCTGTAAGTCAATACAAGGGATGATTGGTAGTCTAGTGGTAACAAGGTGGACTACAAAAAGTCATTGCGATGGCTCAGCGCAACACTATCGTAACTTGTTCTTATTTCAATATGAGTTACGACACTCTTACGCTCCGCCTGCCAAATTTTCTGATACGCTTTCTCAGTGTCCCTATGCCAAATACCTAGCCAAGTACTGTGTTAAGAAAAGCACAGGAACCAGACGAGTCATGAATCAGTGCTTTACACCTGACATGATAAAGAACTACGAAAACTTATTTGGCCTCAAACGTGCCTCGTCAACATTTCCTTTGGAAATTTCATTGTCAAAGTCACTATAATGAGAATCAGTCCGATTCTACCTCACTTTCACTACCAAAACTAATGTTTTTATCCCTATCTGAATTATCAGCGTCCGATGCGAGCATGATAACGAATAAACACCTCCGGTTTTCCATTTCTTAAACACTATGTACCTATTTTACTAATTGAGATATCTCAATCAATTTTTCTCTTCCGTGAAGGTAAACCTTTATACGCTGTATATAACGCGTTTTCTGATTGGTCTAAAAACTTGGAATCCCAAAATAATGCTTGTAGACAACCAATGAAATACGCCGACACAACTCGTCACTCGGGATTCAAAGGGAATTAAATCTCGACGACTTAACTCGTCACGCGGGAGAGCCGATAAAGTTTAAACGGCGACGTAACTAGGCGCTTGGTATACGGATGTCGATACGGGCGACGAGTTTACTCGTCACTAGGGTCAAATGAGTTAAGGGTAGGGATATAAATGCCCTGTTCTCCTGTATCTTATCTCCCCTCTCTCTGGGGCTGCCCAGAAATGACCAAAGCTGTCCAATGGGCCGTTAAATAATAGATACAGATAAATGTAATCAGAATAAAGAATATTGAAACACATACCGTCTTTTGACATCCCAACCATGATGCATCTTTCATAGCGACATTTCGCGCATGTGAACTTTCTCGGAAACTCGATGCCTAATTTTTTCTCTTCCTTTGTACAAGAACATGTGAAATCTATTTTTGCCTTCTTCAGGGTACGGCGAAAAAAAGCCTACAATGCAATAAGAATGACTGAAATCTTTGTCAACAAAGGACCAGTCCTAACAATATATAAACTAGAAATGTGTCCGGAAGACAAGAATGCCCCCGCTGAGAGATAAGTCAAAAAGGGGCCATCACTCCTGTGAAAATGTTTGGATTTTAACAGAAATCAAACTTGATCTGTATTTTATTATTACACACATTCAGGTAAAATATGAAACGAATCCATGAAATATTTCTTGAGTTATTGCTCATAAACAAAAATTTGAACTGACAGACAGGGATAATATTATATGCCCTTCTGCTATTTCAAAAGGGGGCACAAAAACTAATTTGAAAAGTATTTTTTGTTATTCGGAAAAAGCAGCTAGAAAAAATAGACTGTGACCGTAAAAATCCTGGGACGGCACAGTTAAAGGTTGTTCAATTTAGTGGAAATCAGTAAATTTTTGATAGTCAATTTTAAAAGTTGAAATTAGTAAAATTGCAAGCCTTACCTTACACGCCTCGCACGTGTTTACACCATAATGAAGACCAGACGCTTTATCGCCACAGATTTTACAGGGAGGTAACTCAGTGCCTGAAATATTTTAAACACATTGAACATAAATCTGAGCTATTTAAATTATAGAAATATCCTTTTACAATTTCTTTTGTTTTACACCAATCGTCAACTTTATTTCAGTTTTAAACAGTGCAGATCGTGCCAGGACATACCCTCCCATGGAAATTCGACAACTATGTTGATATTCCTCCACATGTGCGTACCATAACTAAATTGGTATTTTTTATCTTATCTTGTTGACCATTGTCAACAGCTTAAGACACTAGTTCATACGTCTATTATAATTCATCGAATTGTACACAAGTTTTACGGAAATTTGTTCGTTAAATAGGAAAACGAACGCGACTCAGATTGAGTCGTTTACCTGTTAGCTTTTAAAGAACGAGTGGCTATGACGATGAACTGCAATGTAATGCATTAGTATCATCGTCAAAGACCTTCGACTAGTGAAGAAGTTGCCATTTCCTACAGGAAGTACTGGTTAGAAGTGAACCAGCTGTCGTATATAACTGAAAATTTGTTGAAAAACAGCTTTAAGCCCAAATGAATAAATAAGTATAAACAGAAGAGTTGTACTTACTCAATGGGGTCCAGCCACTGGTTTCCGACTTAGTCTCTGAGATTGAACTATCTTCCATGCCGGCCTTGTCATGGTTGAATTTAAATCCGACAAGCTCGATGCCTTTGGGGGAGTCACTCAAAGCAACTTCGCCACTTGATTTAGTCGATTTACTTCCAGTTGGACTTTTCGGAGTTATCTGATTGGTTGACTTAGACGTCAGTTTCGACGAGTTAGATGAAGACATTCTTGTAGACTGCTTGCTGGTTACTGGCTTGCCAATGATACCGTTAGAACCGAAGTCTACAGTCACCATAGAAGGGGACATGACCTGTCTGCCCGGCATGCTCAAAGGGTTCTGAATAGGGGGCAGCTTCCTGTATACAGGGATCTGTATGTCAGAATTCTTCTTTATGGTAGTGGAGGACATTGGGTTTATTATGTCATTATCATGCTGTAAATAATTAATTGATCATTTTGTAACCATAATACTAACCTACATACTAGTCTTGTACTTATTTCATTTGAACAATATTTCATTGATCAAGGACACTATTTTTTACGGGAAGTGTTAGTTTATTTTCAGTATTTAGGTTACAAATTCCAATCCATTCTAAGTTCAATGTAATCTTGAAAATTATGACAACGAACACATTTTCAGCAGGAACCTTAAGGAGATTTGATCAGGTACATATTTTTAACTACATATCAAATTTTGACAAAGATATATGTGTAGAGGAATTATAGACTCTGGATGCCAAATTGGATGTATTAAAGTCCCATAAGCTTGTAAATTTATCCGTCGTAAAATTTTCTGTTTGTCCTATAACAGAGGAATCCGGTGTTGTTTCCTCCCGTGCATACTTTATAGCAAGAAAAAATGTTTCCGAGACCACTATCGTATTTCTTTCAATATCATTAAAAAATACTACTTAAAGAACTGCTGTGTTTTCCCGCAGTCATGTTATGCACACGGCATAAAGTGACGTCACACGCTCTATATGTTTCCAGTTCACAAAAGCAAAAAGCACTGCAAAATGAATGTTTTTAGAAGAAAAAGGGGCTCGTTTTGTCAGTAATTATAATCTTGGGATAATATCAGCAATTGCTTGTTTTTTTGCATAATTTTGATAGCAAAAAGCTAATGGGACTTTAACGGTCATAGACTTGAATGTCCCACCTATGTATAGTGCTAGAAAGAGATACTGGGATCAATCCCTTATGTTAAAGGCTAGTCACACACTCATGACACTAACATAGTATAGGGAGAATAACAATGTACCCGATGCAAGGCCCGAACATGCGACCTCCTGTTTGTAAATCAGATACTCTACCAACTGAGCTAATCAGGTAAATATCCCAGCCAATTCATAAATACAATATACCAGACTGCTACCGAGACTCAATCATCAAACCAGTGGTCAAATTAGAAGATTGTCAGTCATTACTAGGTAAGATATTAGTTCAGCATTTTGTACGGAAACAAATAGGAATTCCTTCAAGCAGAATGTCACCTAGTCTACCTAGTCTAAGCAAGGACTTATATACATACAAGAAGTCGCAACTTCCACGTTAACAGTTAGAAATAATCAAATCCCGTGGTCGTGACACGTGAATCAACAGGATTTCATGCCCCTGTTTACAATAGCGAAAATATCCGTGGTATTCCGAACGTTTAATCCCGGGGACGAAAGAATAATAATAAATGACCGCCATCTTGGAATATTTAAAATGCTCGACTGATGTCTTTTTCAATGCATATAACTTACACAGTTACAAGTGGCTTTTAAGTGTACAAATGTATCTCAATATTATCAAGGACTTATATACATACATGGATTCGCAACTGCTAAAAATAGCTCAAACGATATCGTTCGGCGATCCCACATTGCATTGCTATATACTCGGCAATGTCCGACAGCTGTAATTGGGTGTTTACAAATTTTATTGTACTAAAATAACTCTGGCAATTGGGCACGGGAAATTGGTAAAGGATGCAACAAAATCCTAAAAGATATTGAGATATATTTATAATGCACAAAGTCTAAGTATTAGCATTGAAAACGGCATCAGTCGAACATTTTAAATTCCAAGATGGCGGACATCTATTATAATCCTTTCGTCTCCGAGATTAAACATTCGGAATACCATGGATATTTTCGCTGTTATAAAAATTCTGATTATCACAGATATTTTTGTAGTTTCGCTTTTGTAAACAATAGCATGTATTCCTGTTGATTCACGTATTATCGCGGGATTTGATTACTTTAAACTGTTAATACGGAAGTTGCGAATCCATGTACGTATATAAGTCCTTGATATTATTATGAAATTTGTTGCATCCATTCCAAATCAATGTCTCATGCCAAATTGCCAGAGATTTTTATTATATTTAAGTTCATCAACACCCGATTACAACTGTCGGACATTGCCGAGTATATAATCAATGCATTGTGGGATCGTCTCTCAATATTGTTTGAGCTATTTTTAGCAGTTGCGAATCCATGTGTATCGTATAAGTCCTTGGTCTAAGCAAAGGAGATTGAAATTGTATCCATATGTTACTTGCTACTACGAATCACTCAATATGTATACAATATACACTCCTTGTGTTTATACATAGCTAAATAGTCCGAGGGTACCTTTAACTTAATTCTGTGTCGTAATTTCAATCTCCTGTGGTCTAAAATCTAATATTATAATCAACACATGTATAAGAAATTGATCAGTGAAAATGTCAATACATACCAATAGCTAATATAATCACAAATCATGTAATAAACACATGTGGAAGCAAGGGGAGATATGCTTTGAACACAAATTCATTTGCTAACTAAAATAATATTTACAAAAATTTCCTCTAACCGCAGCCATTTTGTTATGAGTGAATTTGCAAATCGTAATAGTGCAAAATATTCCCATAATACATTTAGATGTCGAAACAAAATTACATCAGACCGCTGTTAATAACTTTGAGTCAACGTCTCATGAAGGAGTGCTCGCGAGACAATAAACCTGAACTCAACGCGTCCCACTTTCCGTAAATATTCAGGACATTCTTACCTGCTTGTTTACAACTGTCAGGTACCAGCCAAATCTGGTAGTTAGGATTATATCCGATATATTCCGTATATCTATACTGGTTACCGTTGATTCTGTTTGTACACGGATGTTTGTTGGATGTGGAACGGAAACCAGTTGATGTGTGCTATCTATCGCAGTAGTCTCCCTTTGCAGCATTCTTTCTGCTCCATCCGTGCATTGAGCCACGGGCAGTCGTAACGGACCTGATTGTAATGTAGAAGTATGGTATTTATCACAGGTAAGAGGGCTGGTGAATGGACTCTAAAACCAATATGCTTGACTCAGAAGCATACAAAAAATTAACATACAGTAGCTCTAAACATTTTGGAGGGGGGATTCGTTTTATAGTTTCCAAAGGGGGCTAGTGCTCAACATGCTGAAAGAGACACAGATGTTATCTATGTCTCTGGTGCTAGCCATCTATGATATAAAGTATCTGTATAATTGAATTGTTCCTCCTCTTTATAATTACAGTAATTTCTTTATAAATTGGATGTAAAACAGAATTATCACAATTTTATCATTACAGATAAGTCTCTACCTCCATGCATATCAGAAATAAAAAACATATTTATGACAAAACATGGTAAAAAGTTGAAAGAGAAATGAAGCCTTGGGGTGGCGCTTTGCATCGTAGTAAAGACCTATACATGTAGACTCAGTTTTACCTTAGGTATGTCCCTGTTGTGTATTGAGCAAAAGATCTTCGCAGACTGCATAGCTTAGATTTGTAAATTGTACTTATGTATACATTTAATACATGTATATGAAGACGAGATCTTGTAGTTTCCATCACATACAACATTATGCAGCAGAGGCTGATTCAAGGGGGGGAGGGAGGTGGGTGCCCTTCGCTACCTACTTTCTTATATATTACCCCCTCCCCCTAACCTGAAATCCTGGAGCCGCCTCTGTTTAGTATTATACACTTTAGGGCTGCAAACCTTACTGGTATTTCTTGGTTAAAATACATGTGCTAACCTTGTTCATTGCATGAATCACACTTGAACCAGCAGCTTTAAGGTCGAATGGCATTAGATGCAATTTCTTCAGCCGAATCATCGAAGAGAACACGTGCCACGCCCAACTGACAATTCTCAATATGCAGGGCCTGATGTTTTTAAGGTGATTCATGAATCACTTTCCTGAGGCATTGTTTGGAACTAATGTATGTTGACCTAATAACAGCTATTCTAGTTTTGTCGCGTAGAATAACCGCACAGAAAATAGGTCTTAACTAAATAGTGTGATATAAAATTATAATAATACGTGGTATTTCTTCAATTAAGTATGTTGGATCTAAAAATATTTCAAATTATTTAATATTGTATATAACCACATGTAAATTTCATTCAAATTAAATGTTTTGCGTATCTGCAGTTAGGGCTGTATGATTATGAAAAAAATGTCTCAAAGTGTTGTTTTGTATATCCTGTTTCCGGGTAGTTCTTCTTTCGGCTTTCGTTTGATGGGTCAGTAATTTCTCTACAGACATACGCATGCATTTGCAATAATCTACAATTGATGTATGGGTTTTTGACATTATCTGTAAATGTTGAGTCGGTCCGTTAGTGTAAATGTTACCTTTCTAAACAATGGAAAAACAACTCCTGGTCTGGATCAGTGCCCAAAAATGTTTGTGTCTGGTACGTGCTCATTGAAAATAGGATAGTTAGGGTGGCATTATTTCTAGACGAATTTTAGTCATGGGTACAAATTTGATCTAGTTGTTTGTGGGTATATAGTATAGTGTCTATTACTAGTTTGGGTAATCCTGGCCATTTAATTGGCTAATGGTGATGCCTGAATCTATTAATAGTTGATAGGTAAGTAAATCATGCAGGCATTGCTCTGTGATGTTGAGCTAGATAAGTTGTTACGTGGCAGAATATCGGAAATGCTATTTGAAGTTCAATGTGGTTGTATCATAGCAGATAGTGGTGAATTTGTTAGCATTGAGGGTATATCCTATTTGATTGATGTAGGGTATGATATTACCATGTGCTTGTTAACTTTACATGAATTTATTTATCTGTCTGTCAATACATGCGTATTATTCATATCATAAATATGTTATACTCTCCATAATGGAGGATTGAATAAAATATAGTCCTTTATAAAAAAAACTTCATACAAAAAACATTAACCAATATGCTTCTTGTAATTCGTACACCTATAACGTTTCGTTATAGTTTTACTTGTTTTGACTCTTTAGGACAAATGCAGTAAGTATAAACAAAATAAGGAAACAGTATTTATAATTTTATTATACAGACATTCAAAATGAAAACAAGTTTACTACACAATAATATTTGCATGATCAGTGTTGAAATTTTACATAGAAAAAATAATTTATTACAATACCAATGTTAGGAGTACAATGAGGTGAACACAAATACACTGAACAAATTGAAATAAAGGCCGAAAAATAAATATCTGGTTTCTGCATATATCCTCCAAACATAAATAGTCGTTGAGTCAGCAAAACTTTTTTCAACTATTTTTTCTTAGTTCGGAGATTAAGTTCAGAAGGAAATAATGGCAAGAAAAAAATTGACAGTCCGAAAAAGTCTAATGTTGACAGAACAATGCCCCCCCCCCCGGGTAAGTTTGACCTTTTACCTATTGACCTGAAAATGCACAGGTCCTGTAAAGCTTGTCATGAGGAACCTACATATAAAGTCTGGTGATTGTTGGTGGAAGCGTTTTGAATTTATAGGCAAGGTTAAAGTTTGGTACACAGGCAGGCGATATGGGGGGGGGGGCATAAAAAAGGTAGTCAGTCCAGTTTACAGAAACCAGTAACTAACTTTTTAAAGTTTTTATGCCTTAACAGTGTATTCAATAAACAGCAGCCAGATCCCAAACTGACTGCTTAGAAATGGGCATTTAACTTTGAATCACTGAAATAGTTAGTGGAAATGTTTCTTATGAGATTAAAAAAGCACCCGCCATTTCTTCGGCACAGCTATAGCATATGCAGTCAAACCTGAGTTAGCGGCCACCTGCAGATAAAGGCCATCTTATGATAAGGCCATTCATTGATAAAAACGTCAATAATCATTTAGGAAAAAATGGCCTCTGGATAAAGGTCACCTGTCAATAAAGGCCATGTTTTGTCTTTCCCAGGTGTGGCCTTTGTTCACAGATTTGACGGTAAACCAATCTATGCTCATATCAGAAAAGATCAACTGCTAAAATTGTAGCTTATATTAACAAGAGGGCCATGATGGCCCTATAAATGCTCACCAGGAGAAAAGGTCATTTGGAGATTAACATTGTTGAAGTTTTCTATACGAGTCTAAGTAAGATCAAGTGACCCATCTGGGCCGTTTTTTATCCCATGGCCATTATATGAACAGATTTTAAAGAGGTCCATTAGACAAAGCTAGATACCAAATATCTTAGCTCTAGGCCTTGTCACTGGTTTCGGAGAAGATTTTTTTAAATTTTCCTATATAAAATAGATTAAACTCCAGGGCAGGGCTAATTTTGACCCCGGGGCCATAATTTGAACAAACTTGGTAGAGGTCCACTACACAATGCCACATACAAAATATCTAAGCTCTAGGCCTTGCGGTTTCGGAGAAGAAGATTTTTTAAATTTTCCTATATAAGTCTATATAAATCAAGTGACCCCCGGGGCGGGGCCAATTTTGACCCTAGGGCAATAATTTGAACAAACTTGGTAGAGGTCCACTAGACAATGCTACATACCAAATATCTTAGCTCTAGGCCTTGTGGTTTCGGAGAAGAAGATTTTTTAAATTTTCCTATATAAGTCTATATAAATCAAGTGACCCCCGGGGCGGGGCCAATTTTGACCCTAGGGCAATAATTTGAACAAACTTGGTAGAGGTCCACTAGACAATGCTACATACCAAATATCTTAGCTCTAGGCCTTGTGGTTTCGGAGAAGAAGATTTTTAAATTTTCCTATATAAAATAGAATAAACCCCAGGGCAGGGCCAATTTTGACACCGGGGCCATAATTTCAACAAACTTGGTAGTGGTCCACTAGACAATGCCACATACAAAATATCTAAGCTCTAGGCCTTGCGGTTTCGGAGAAGAAGATTTTTTAAATTTTCCTATATAAGTCTATATAAATCAAGTGACCCTCGGGGCGGGGCCAATTTTGACCCTAGGGCAATAATTTGAACAAACTTGGTAGAGGTCCACTACACAATGCTACATACCAAATATCTTAGCTCTAGGCCTTGTGGTTTCGGAGAAGAAGATTTTTTAAATTTTCCTTTATAAAATAGAATAAACCCCAGGGCAGGGCCAATTTTGACACCGGGGCCATAATTTCAACAAACTTGGTAGAGGTCCACTAGACAATGCCACATACAAAATATCTAAGCTCTAGGCCTTGCGGTTTCGGAGAAGAAGATTTTTTAAATTTTCCTATATAAGTCTATATAAATCAAGTGACCCCCGGGGCGGGGCCAATTTTGACCCTAGGGCAATAATTTGAACAAACTTGGTAGAGGTCCACTAGACAATGCTACATACCAAATATCTTAGCTCTAGGCCTTGTGGTTTCGGAGAAGAAGATTTTTAAATTTTCCTATATAAAATAGAATAAACCCCAGGGCAGGGCCAATTTTGACACCGGGGCCATAATTTCAACAAACTTGGTAGTGGTCCACTAGACAATGCCACATACAAAATATCTAAGCTCTAGGCCTTGCGGTTTCGGAGAAGAAGATTTTTTAAATTTTCCTATATAAGTCTATATAAATCAAGTGACCCTCGGGGCGGGGCCAATTTTGACCCTAGGGCAATAATTTGAACAAACTTGGTAGAGGTCCACTACACAATGCTACATACCAAATATCTTAGCTCTAGGCCTTGTGGTTTCGGAGAAGAAGATTTTTTAAATTTTCCTTTATAAAATAGAATAAACCCCAGGGCAGGGCCAATTTTGACACCGGGGCCATAATTTCAACAAACTTGGTAGAGGTCCACTAGACAATGCCACATACAAAATATCTAAGCTCTAGGCCTTGCGGTTTCGGAGAAGAAGATTTTTTAAATTTTCCTATATAAGTCTATATAAATCAAGTGACCCCCGGGGCGGGGCCAATTTTGACCCTAGGGCAATAATTTGAACAAACTTGGTAGAGGTCCACTAGACTATGCTACACACCAAATATCAAAGCTCTAGGCATTGTAGTTTTTGACAAGAAGATTTTTTAAATTTCCTATATAAGTCTATGTAAAATCAAGTTACCCCCGGGGCGGAGCCAATTTTGACCCTAGGAAAATAATTTGAACAATCTTTGTAGAGTTCCATTAGACAATGCTACATACCAAATATCTAAGCTCTAGGCCCTGTGGTTTCAGACAAGAAGATTTTTTAAGTTTTTTCAATTTGTTGCCATAGCAACCAGAATTTTTAATGAAATTTAATTTTTTGAACAACTTTGAAAGGGGACCACCCAAGGATCATTCCAGCCAAGTTTGGTTGCAATTGGCATAGGGGTGTAGGAGGAGATGATGTTTTAAGTAAACACGGACGCCACGTATTCGTAACGACGCACGATGGACGCCGGGCGATCACAAAAGCTCACCCTGAGCACATTCGTGCTCTGGTGAGCTAAAAATGAAGTTAACATTCTAATTGAACCAATCAAATCCTAGTTGACATTCAGAATGACCAAATCAAATAGTATTTAATATTTAAAATGAACCAATCAAATTAAAGTTGACATCTAGATAATAGCATGACCCAATCACATTGTAGTTAGTGTCAAAATGGACCAATTAAATTGTAGATTCCATGTATGAATGTAGCATATTAATTTCCACTTCCCATCTTCATTCAACCAATCAGATCGTTGGTCTTATCTAGAATCGACCAATCAGAGCGTAGTTGCCAATCAGAATGCCCTTGTTATATCTATTACTGACTATATAGTACAAATGTACCATAAAGTTAAAATTTATGGTAATTCTATGTACAAATAAAGACAAAAAATGTCACATTCAATACATTGCACTTAAAACATGATTTAAAAATCCAGGAAAGTTTCATCTCTAGGGGCATCCATTTCAATATTTGCAGAAATTAAATTTTCTTACATACATATAGCATCTGGCAAGAAAAAATCTTTTGTTAACTGGAAGTACGCCATTAATGAACACAATCTTATTGTCACTATAAATAGAAGACTTTGTACAACCCAAAATGTGCAGCCCCTCTTGACTTAAGTCTTACAATGTCACCATTTTATTGTTTCACATCCTCCTGAGCTGCAGACACTTTAAACTGTCTCTGGACATCCTTTTGCAATACCATTCATAACAATAACAAACATTTAAAAAAAAAGTTATTTTTCTGGAAATAACATGATAGCACCAAAAAGTAAATTTTCCTCTCATCCCAGTCCCATACTGTGCAAGACTAGGGAACTGCCATACACCTCAATGTGTCTATCCAACCGTATCCTTCCGTCATATCATGCCAAATGAATGGTCCCCGTGGGGAAAATTTTAGCATAGTTCTGTTTTCATTGATGTAATTGCAAGTTGCTTTAGTTACCTGAAATACACAAATGACAATAGTTTTAGCATAAAGATAAAATTAGTGTGCTGCTGAAAATGAAAAATTAAGTTTGTTTGGAGTGCTGCCGTGCTCCAACCCAGAATTTTAGCACTGGGTAGGAAGGTATATATAGGCATGTTTTTTTGTAATAATACATAATTATTTTTTTTTATTTAAAACTTTTTGGTTTTTCGTGTGTATGTTAGAGCACTCCAAACAAATTTATTTTTATTTTCATCCTGACAAAATTTGTAATATTATAAAGCTATAGACATCTAATGAAAATTTTCTACATAAAAGTCCCTGTATAATCAACCAAAGAAAAAGTTAAACGAAAAAAATTGTCATAAAATACCAACATCCTCCTATTTATACACTTAAGGTGTGAACATTACTTGAATGGGGTCGCATTTCATAGTAATTTCTTTTTATATGAGGTAATTTGAGGCAAATTCAGGTTTTGCGAATTTTAATCATTTTCACGTTATCTGTCACAGGTACGTTACTAAATGTGTTTTACATAGTCAAGGATTTCAGAATTCCACATCGGTTTTATAAAATCTTAGGCCTAAAAAATTTTTGTTTCTGGTTACACGCTCATTAAAGCAAATCATGGCCATTTATTGCTCACCTGAGAACAACTTCATTATATAATTTATGACCTGGTAATCATGGTTTTTCATTTCGTACGACCCCGTTTCTATCAAAATGGCCTCTTAATTTTCATGAATACAGTGGATGCATGTAAATGAATTTTACTTTCTGTGTAAATATGATTGTTATTAGGGCTCATAAATCTGGGAGTACTGGTCCGATTTTGTCCATAACCAAACTCATCAAAGAGCTTTAGGAGATACGCATTCATCGTAAATATGATTATGATTGGTGAAGAAATGAAGGTGCTACAGTGTAAACAAGCTGAATTATAGCAATTTTTCTAGGTCAATGACCCATAACTCTGCAAGTACTGGTTCCATTTCGCCCATAATCAAACTCATCAAAGACTTTCAGGTCATACACATTTGCTGTAAATATGTTTTGAATGGGTGAAGAAATGAAGGCGCTAGAGTGTAAACACTCTAAAATATACATGTAGCATATTTTCTAAGTCGAGGGACACAACTTGCTAAAATATAAATGCTAATTCGATTTTGCTCATAATTAAACTCATCTGAGATATTGTGGCCACATACAAGTGATCAAGTTTGATAAAAGATTAGTTAATAGTTGTGGATGCTAGAGTGTAACCAAAATAATTGTGGCTGGATGCCGGACATTCATCGATCCTAAAAATCTCAGGTGAGCTAAACAGAGTACATAGGTAAGCAGAAACAAATATTTTTTTATGTCCATTATACTGGTATTGAGTGGAATATCTCAGATTAACATGTCACTCATACGTCAAAATCACATGAATGGAGCAATGGTTATCTTAGTTGTCATTAATAATTGATAATGGAGCTATAGAAAACTAAATACAATGTACCATAAAATTATAATTCTTAATAAATGTCTCAAAGCGGAGGGGAGGGGCGGGGGCAGGGGCGGGGGCGGGTTTGCAGTGGCGGGTACTTTTTTGAGGCATTACATTCTACTGAATTCTTCAATTTGTTGAAGCATAATAAATAATAATTGAAGGAATTGAAATTTGAAATACTTGAATTAAGCATAAATTTAAAAAAAACTAGAACTATCACTAAAGGTGATGAATACCCCCAGCTGCGGCCTTGACACAGTTATTGTTACATTTTACAGAGGGAAATATAATGCATTTTCATTTTCTTAATACCTGCAAATTGTTGCTTAGATATATCCTGACCAGTTTCTAAATATACATTATATAAAAAATAACAAAGGGCCATAACTCATTAAAATTTACTTGGACAAAACCTATTGTGGACATGCACAACAACATGCAAACTACTTATCACTTCTAAGAAGTTTCACTGAATTCCTGCATGTAGTTGCTGAGAAATGGTACGGGCAAAATTTGCCTAATTGTATAAAACAAAGGGCCATAACTCAGTAAAAAATTAATCCAAACAAAACCTGGTTATTGCATGCACAACTTGGCTTACTTTTTATAACTTCTGTGAAGTTTCATTGAATTCCTATGAGTAGTTACTGAGATATTGTATATACACTGTATAAAAAACAACAAAGGGCCATAACTCAGTGAAAATTTAACCAACCAAGACAAGCTTAATGGATGCACAACTAGGCTAACTACTTATCACTTCTGAGAAGTTTTGCTGAATTCCTGGCAGTAGTCAATGATAAATAGTCAGGACAAAATTTGCCTATTGTATATACTGTAGAAAAAAACAAAGGGCTATAACTCAGTGAAAATCAATCCAAATGAAAAATGATTTAAGCATGCACAACTAGGCTAACTACTTATTACTTCTGTGCAGTTTCGTTGAAATCCTGCGAGTAGTTGCTGAGAAATTGTCCGGACAAAATTTGCCTATTGTATATACTGTATAAAAACAACAAAGGGCTATAACTCAGTGAAAATTGATCCGAACAAAAAATGCTTTAAGCATGCACAACTAGGCTTACTACTGATCACTTCTGTGAAGTTTCATTGAGCTCCTGTGAGTAGTTGCTGAGAAATTGTCCGGACAAAATTTGCCTTTGTATATACTGTATAAAAACAACAAAGGGGTATAACTCAGTGATAATTATTCTGAACGAAAATTGCTTTAAGCATGCACAACTAGGCTTACTACTAATCACTTCTGTGAAGTTTCATTGAGATCCTGTGAGTAATTGCTGAGAAATTGTCCGGACAAAATTTGCCTATTGTATATACTGAATAAAAACAACAAAGGGGTATAACTCAGCGAAAATTAATCCGAACGAAAAATGCTTTAAGCATGCACAACTAGACTTACTACTGATCACTTCTGTGAAGTTACATTGAAATCCTGTAAGTAGTTGCTGAGAAAATCTCCGGACAAATTGTGTCTACAGACGCACGGACCGACCGACCGACCGACCGACCGACCGGCCGACCGACCGACCGTCAAGCGTGAATCCAATATAGCCCCCATATATTTCATATCTGGGGGTATAAAAATTCATTTTTAATATTACAGTAATACAAAAATGTAAGTTGTATGTATAATTTCAGCTGTGTATGGTTTAAATAGCAGAAGGTTACACAGCAATAAAGAGGCCACATTTTTCACCATGAAATATTACAAGTAGAGGACAAACAGCCTGTCTTAAAAGCCAAAAGCCCTCAACCTCAAGGTGTAACAACAAACAAATGTAACACATAACCAAATGAGCTAAGCCAAGGGTCATAGACTCATAGTGCAGTTTCATAGGCCATGATGATGCATTTATGAAAGGAATTCACTACTTCTTGTCCTAAAAAAAAGGTACCGTAGGACTTAAAAAGGGAAGTGGCATTTATTTGGGAAAACTGACCTATTCTTTCCCCTAATGAGTAGGAATGGCCGCTACAATAATTTGCCCACCGAAAGAGAAATAGAAGATGTAAATCTTACAAGCATTTATCTAAACTTCTTTACACAATGCAGTACATGTAATATAACCTGCCCTAAGGCTGAACACAGGCAATTAAAACACAATTAATTAGCAATCAACAACAGAATAACTTTGTTAACATTTTCTACTTAATCATCAGTCCAAAAACATAAAACGATTACTGTATTTAACACCTATTCTATTCACTGTATTTAGTCAGGGACTGTTTAACGTTTATCTGCTGCTTAACGGCCCATTTGACAGCTATAGTCATTTCAGGGCCACCCCAAAGAGAGGGGAGATAAGATACAAGAGAACCGGTTTTAATATCCCTATACATGTACTTTTAAAATAGTATTTCTATAATTCTTTATCGTGCCAAATAGAAAGCACAGACACAAGCTTAGCCTTTTCCTGTGATTTCATAACTCAGTACTTGGCTCATGCAGTAGTTGGGATGGGGACACTGAAAAAGCGTCTCGGAAAAATTGGAAGGAGGAGCGGAGATTTGAACCCAAGAGCCATCGATCACTTTTCTAAAACTCAAGATCTTACACAAAGGAATATACAAAATTAGAGGATAGTCTTTCTTAAGTTGAAAGGTCTACAGTTAGCAAACCATCG
Organism: Lutraria lutraria; assembly: GCA_964023205.1. NCBI lineage: Eukaryota > Metazoa > Mollusca > Bivalvia > Venerida > Mactridae > Lutraria > Lutraria lutraria. Next base: position 2,525,331 of record OZ026850.1, read on the forward strand.
TCAGATACCCACAGTCGCTGCCTGCGCTCTGTTCCGTACACTCAGAGCGGAGCGGAGGCAGGGGCCGTGGGTGTCCGACGATGGTAGTAAACATCTTGTTTATAATGTTATACCATCATTGTTTCATCTCAAAGTTGACCTTTCAGTTTCAGTACAAAGCATAAACAATTTAGTCATTACTACACATTAGCAGGTGGTATTGACAATCTGTGACATTTGTTTGTTCACAAGTACTAAATGGCATGAAATGATCAGATATCCAATACTAGTAACCATGACACCAGCATGAATATCAACAGACAAGTATGTGGAATCCCTTTATTTGAATCCTTCCCTGAATTAGTGAACACAATGATCAAACTGGATGTTGGTGTTACACAATGTCATATTAGACACCATTCGAGGGCTCAGCGCAACACAGTCATAACTTGTTCTTATTTCAATATGAGTTACGACACTGTTGCGTTGAACCCTCTAAGTATCCTTATGGCACTGATTACTATGACACCTGGAAGACACATAAAATATAAAAAATCCAATCAAGTTGTTCAATTTAAATCCTAGAGTTGAGAAAGAAACCATAATTCAGACAGGTTACAGGTTTCTAATGATTAAACAAGAGAGACATGATAACCCTATATATCGCCCATCTGAACAACCAGATGAATCGAAGAAAACTTTGTTAACAAGTGACTTTGGACAAATATTGACACACAGTCCCTTTTTTACTGTTTTGGGGATAGGTATTGGGTCCCTTTGATGGGGGAAATTCGTGCCGTGAAACACTAAATTTTGGGATTTTTTTTTTTAATCATTGGGAATTTTTTCTCTGAATGGGGAAAAATATATACATTCTTACTTGGGGAACAAGGTTAATACCGGACCCAAAAATGGCATAACAAACGACCTGGACACATGAACCTTATCAATCTTGTTAAAGAACCACTTGACGATATACTACCCGCCTACGTGGTCGAGTGGTTAAGGTCGCTGATTTCAAAATCTCTGTGACTTCTTACTGATAGAGGGTCGTGGGTTCGAGCCCCACTACCAACCATGTCTCTTTATGTGAGAAAGTAGGCAGTTGCTTACGGAGGATGGGAGTCGTAGTACTGGTTCTTCCCAGGAGCGATGCTTAAAGGTAAACATGTCCACCTCATATGACCCTGACTGTGGAAAAGGGGCGTAAACTCAGTTTTGCGAAAGATATTTAAAGGTTTTCCTGTATCTAATCTTATTTATCTAAGTAAATCAAGAGACCACGGTGTGTGGCTTATTTTCATCCCAGAGTTATTATTTGTAAAACCATGGTAGAGGACCATCCAAGGATTGTTCCTGTGAAATTGGCTCAGTCAGTGACTTCAGAGATTTCATATGTGTCACATAGTAATGGACATGACAATCACTTCACAGGAGATTTTCTCTCTTCATTGGGAGGAGGCCTTAGCCTGTTGATATTGGGAAGAATTATCACTAAAATTGCTGACTTGGGAAATTAAAAAGCTGAAGGTTAGGATTTTTTGGAGAACTGCATGATTTTAATAAAATTTTGAATTGGGAAAGGGCCTTTAATAGGCCCCTGTTACAGAAGGTGAAAAGAAACTGCTTTGTGCTCAGATGAGCTTCTAAGGAATTCCAATAATTGAGTAAGCTAAGAGAAACTAAGATGGCTCTAAGATGACAAAGAAAGGAATGAGATTGGAAACCTCTAAGGCATCAGGGCTTGGTGTCAGATTGATGTATTTCTCATACTGCTATCAGAATTCAAGGATCAAGATAGTGTTTTTACATCAAATTCAGTTTGAGTTCAGTTTATTTTAAAAGTACAGTGCAACCTCTTCAAAGCAACACCTATTGGGAGAAGCAAACTTATGTCATTGCTAAGAGGCTGTTGCTCTAGAGAGGTTTAATTAATAGTTAAATCGTGCAGTGGGGAAAATAGCACTTTGCTAAAGGGTGGTTGTTGCTCAAGAGAGGGCCGCTCTGGAGAGGTTGTACTATACATCAAACAGTTAACTGTTTAAATGTTTCAGTTTATTTCATTTCCTCAGCATATTTATAATTATACATTGTATGATATAATGTAGAACAAAAATATACATAAATGTATTACACTACATGTATGTTAAAGAAACAGGCTGTATAGAGAAATTAAAGAAAAATGTATGTAAGCATTTATGAAATTTGTCACCAACATAGAACTTCTTTAGAAACAGTAATGTTACTTTTATACAATGGAACTTTTCATTTAGAAACAAAACAAATTGCCTGTCTGGGACACTACATTATGCAGTTACTTTTTAACTTAACTAGGTCTGTACTAAATTAATGTGCCTGGAGAAGGGGGGGGGGGGGGGGGGGGGCATAAAAATCCCATTATATGGATTAAAAATCAACAAATCTTCATCAACCATGTTTTTCCAATCTAAAATCAAGAGTCTTTATTCATTGTCTCTATGTTTGAGTTGTCTCATATTACATGTATCAACTATCTGTCATTTGTGATTAATCAGTGTTTACGAAGTAAAATGTGAGAATACATTAACTACCAGTGATGAGCTACTGGTATTCACGGTGAACAATCCACAAACAAAGATTTCATTAACACTGGCTAATTAAATTGCACAACCTATTTTTTCCAAACTTGCACGCTTCATTTTTATCATTCTAAAAGCACACTTCAAATCCTCAATATGACAAACAAATATGAAAACAGCCAATCTCAAAAATATTTAATTCAGCTAAAATTAAAATAATTTTAACAATATTTTTTTCAAAACCTTTTTAAATAGGAAGTTTCTCAGCACTGGGACAAGTCTTAATTTAAGAAAATCCATCATTTGTCGATTTTAAATAGCGACTCACAATTTACCCAGACAATATGGATTTTATTCTCATAATGTAAAGTCCCTTGGATGGGATTTGTACGGGAATATTCAGTGTACATGGATAATGCAGAAACTTACAAAAGCCGCCCAAAGTTCATTTTTCGCTCCTATTTTTCTCATCATTTCACGACAAACTTCGGCAAGCTCGTCCAATCCTTCTGTTTCCCCACATTTGTTATCTTTAGTCATTGATGGATTATATCCGTAAGCCATCCGCCGGCCGTTTACCCTGTAAATATACATGTTTATAATTACACACAATGAAATGACAAGACTTGAGTGTTATAAAAAAGATCTTGGGTTCTTCATACCCATAACCAACCCAAGACTTTTTTCTGTTTTTGGTAAATTTTTGCTTTCTATTTTTTTTCACTCACATGAACTGTATCTGTTTGTTTAGTGTTGTTTTATGGCACATCGACAACAAATGATCATTATAGCGCGCAATAGATATTAAAAAGGGAAATCAAAAGATATAAGTTTGTGTCATGACATAAATGAGAGTGACTGAATCGAATAGGTTGAAAATCGAGTAGTGGTAACAAAAGATAACTAAATAACATAGATAAAATTCCTTTAAATATATGAAAATAGTTTCGGGAACTATAATTGCCAATTTATCTGAAAAAAAAACAAGTTTTCTGAACCTACCTACATACGTATGACCTAATTTTTTTGATAGATAAGTTATTCGGTTACCCTTTACCTCATAATCCCGCCAAATCACGCCTCTACCTCATCTGCATAGTCCCGCCAAATCACGCCTCTGATTTTTAATCCCTTATAAAGTGTTTTTTCCAACATAAAATTAAGTTTTTATGTTAATAATTATATACTTCAATCTTTCATAAAAACAAATATTTAAAAAAACAATATGCTTTATATTTAAAAAGAATGCTTTAATTACTGTGTAAACATTACACCATCACTGTTTCTGGCTAATTTTCTGAAGGTCTAGTCAAATCTAAATTATGCATTTATATTTTTTTGTAAAAAACAACACAATTTAATCCCACAGTTTGGCAGGCCTTTGAAGTTAACATCCTGAGGCTATTTTGTGTGAAAATATATTTTGTTTACAACATTAATTGTTAATTAGTGCAATTATCAAGGGGATTAAGTCCCAGAACAGTATGGGTCCTTAGATATCATCAAACACATGTGTCACCAAAAGTTTTATGGTCATGCATTGTTTATTGCAGCTGACAAGTGTGACACTTTTCAATACTAATATATATCATCATTTAAGATTTGTTAATGATAAATCAACTATCCATTAATTTATAATAAAACAATATGTTTGTAAAAGGAACTGCCAAATAAAACATGAAGTTTACATGAAAAACGAAATGAAACAAGAAATTACAAAATGTATGTTAATCTGTACCCTCTGTTATAAGTTTAATATTTGCCTTACAATAATACTATTTTTATCAAAAGAAATATAATTCAAACTGCAAAATATTTTACTGAAAATAAATTTTATAAGATCATTAATAAGTGCTTTTATTAATGATGAATTGAGCAGGTGTCAAATCAGTATAATAAAAAGAAAGAAAATAATAAAAAAATATCCATTTAACTTTTATTCAACTCCAATAATTTTCTTACTATTTGTCCTACAGTTACAAAATTTACATCATTAGAAAGGTAATAAAATTATGCACAACTTTTATATTCACACAAATTTGATCAGATTAATAATTAACACAGTAATAAGTGATGTAATAGATAGTAGTCAAAACAGTAGCATTTTCTCAATAACCTCTATGCAGATGGTGTACCAGATTAGACTAGGGGGCTATGAGGTAAAGGGGGCCATCATAAAACAATCTTTGCAGTTAACCTACCCAGGGAATTTTCTGCAGGTACAAGTAGGTAAGCAGAAAATTGTTTTTACTGTTTTTTATATTGAACGTAAAATACACGTCAAACTGCTGGGGTTTTTTTTATTGGAAAAAATTGATCCGCGAGACTAAAAAATGTTGGGTAGGACCTTTTTAGTGCGTACGTAGCATTACAGTAAACAATTTTTTTTTAAAGATAATCTTATCTTTTTTTTGTCTAAATGAGGCGAACTTTAAAATCCATTACATATACTATAATATAAGTCTGATCTTCTATTTCACTAAATCAACTCAAAGAAATCCTCTGAGATAAAGCCAGACAGAAGTTATAGATTTGTAGTGAAATATTGGATCGCATGATATTCATCACTATATCAAAGAATTCAAGACTTCCAGAAGGTTTATGTCAACCATAGATTTTGTTTATCAGATTCTGATAAATGTTGAGATACAATTCACATAGATGTAAAATGAAACATGAAATAGTTTATTCTTTGTTAAAATGTGTAATAGGGAAAAATGTGTTTTTTGGAGGGGGGGGGGTATATCTTTCTTCAGAGTTAACTAGATATGTGTCCATGGGGTACAGATGCCTCCCCCGCTCCATGTATTTTCATATAAGTAATACCAAAATACAAAAGCAAGGGCAGACAACTCCAGAGTGATCGTCAGCCTTTGACCCAGTTAAAACCCTTTAAAATGCACAACTACATAATATACTGATAAACATAAAATTTTCTGTATAATTTCATTACTCAACTGCTTATTGAGATATTTATGCCACAAGATTTTCACCCCCCCCCCCCCCCCCCGCATCTTTCGGAGTGGTGCATTAAGGCGTGACAGTGGAATATTCAGCCATTCAAAACAGATAAAGTTGGTCATCCACCTTTACAAACGGAAAACCTGGTAAATAATGATCAATTTATCATCTAACAATGCTAGATAGTTGATAATTGGCAAAGGTTAACAATCTGTATATAAATCCAATAACATCAGTAATGGAATTCGGTTAAAATCAGATAGGAAATAATGCAAAGAAGCACAAATGACTGAGCACTCACTATGCAAACAAGAGGTCATGAGAAGTTCACGGCCATTGAAGAAAACAAAAGGCATTAACGGTCAGATACTTGATTAATGGGATTTCATACCAAAGAAAAATAATTGGTATATACAGGAATAATGGGCATAGAATAGAACTGAATTGTTTATTTACAGTCTTTTCACAGACTTGTTCAAACAATGTTTTAAAATAATTTATTTAAAGTAAATAGAAACTGAACAGTCACACTATTTTTAATTACAAGTCAATTGTTGTCTTTATATAGTCTCATACAATGCCAAGTTATTGACATTTTCAACATGAACTTGAAGTCAATGATTTATTTCGGGATCAAATTCAACCGGCTGCTTCATACGGCTTCCCATTCTAGATATAGCCTCTTTAAGAACATTATAAATTCACTATATAATGTTTCTTCTTCAAACTGAATTCTTACAGCACAAAATTACTGGTAATGTTAAGAATATTTTCAACAAAAAGTCCACAGTTTATTTTTGGGTCAAAATGCAGCTGCATGCATTTGTTTGCAGCTTCTAGATCTAGCCTTGTAAGGATATCACTAATTCACTCATGTTTAATTCAAACTGAATTTTTAAAAGCTCACTTACTCAGTGGCTTGAAGTAATCAAAGAACTGTTGATTAACAGCTTAGTGCTAGTACACATTATAAAACTATATAGTTAAATTCATTGCCAGTTCAGGGGTGTCTAAGATTGCTCCAAGAGCAAAAACGCTAAAATACCCTACCCCACCCCCATCATGCTTGCATTAAAACATCATTTTTGAGAAGGTTAGACTTGATCTGGATCCTATTGTTTCAAAGATTTTAAGACAAAAAAAGAGGAAATCAGCGTAAAGGAGGGAGAATCACACCCCTACAGTTGAATAACTTATTAAGTAAAAAGCAATCTAGTTGTTCAACACCACAGGGCTCTCCATAGACTTCAAAAGTCAGGGGTCAAAATGACCTTTAGCTGATAGAAATTTAAAGAGTCAACAAAATTTCCTACTAATATAAATTTGAACTTTTGGTTCCAATTCTCAAGAGTCAAAAACCTTATTTTGCAAATTACAAGAGTCAGAATGCCATTTTAAGGGTCAAAGGAGAGCCCTGCACTTCGTATTAAACAGATTTCATTAATACAGAAGTGTGCAATTAACCCTAACCAGTCTTATTTATTCTGCACTTGAAATGACCTTGTACTTCCGCTATTAATTGTCAACTTCTCGACATGAATGCTTGGTGCTGAGAGGTCATTGTTTGGTTAATTAATCTAAATTCTTTCAAACAATATTGCTTTATTTAATTATCACAATGCATCAATTACATTGTTCTACAACATTTTTGGCCACTCCCTGACTTAAATTTGTAATAAAACACTGAATGATGACAATACTGGGCTCTCAACAATTTAGGGAAATTAAATGGGGCCAAGGGAACAGACAAAATTTTCAAACACTTTTTCACGATAAAGGGGCAATGTTTCTTCATTTTGGGGACACAACATACCATTTCCAGGTGGAATGGGGCCAAATGTCTGCCCCAAAATAGGCATACAAGTGCGGGCCCTGCAATATAATTTATTGGAATTATATAAGGTAAAAACAATCGGCAAACAAAGGCCCGCAATATAGTTCATTTATGGAAATGGGTCCTCATATACCGCAGCCCCTAAACAATGACATAGAAAAAGGGTTCAAAAGCAAATCAAAGCCCTAATTATGCATACAAGTTATGCATTCATCAATGTCAAATCTTAAACCTTACCATAAGACAGTGAGTCTGATGATCATCATTACAGCAGTGTATTCAACCACAAAGGAATTTATAACATTTTGATGAGATTACCAGTCGTAACATCTTTACAGGATTTCTGAACAAACTACGCACAACAATTTGATATAACAATTGCTTGGCTCACACTGCTTGCCTAGATGTGTCTGATTGTAGACAGTTTTATTACCATACTAAAGCATTGGCCAAAACTACATAACACTTGCTGTATGAGTTATCACTGAATAAAAAACAAACCTGTGACTCATTTATTAATACACATGAAAACATATGATCATGCAGGTGCTGCTCCATCGACAAACAAGTCACAGGAGTTGTCAGTAAACCTGGTTTTTGATTTTCCAGGTGCTTGTAACCTGTTCCTACCTTCATGCAGTCATTGAGTGGAAATATTTTGACATGTACAAGTTAAATTTTTATAGTTCATATTACGTAACTGAAGCCAAAATGATCAAATTACAAAATCCATGCAACAATATGCACTAGGGTACTACTTAATGACAATGTTTCTAGCATCATGCCAAATACAGACATACACGCAAAATTAATTAATTAGCAGCATTTGTGCCAATTCCCATGTCCCATGTTGAGAACAATCAATACAGTCTCTGAATCATTGATTGATGGCAACCATAGGTTTCTAATTAACTTTTCCTCATGATAGATGAACCAAGCTGGCATGGCTCCTGAAAATTGAGGACTGGAAAAATGAGGACTTTCTTTTCGTGGATGGAAATTAGGATCTATACAAATCGAGGGCTCAGCGCAACACTGTCGTAACTTGTTCTTATTTCAATATGAGTTACGACTCTGTTGCGCTGAACCCTCGAAATATTGCATCAGGGAAGGATACATTTACTCTCACTGAGTGAGAAACATCAGGCCATCGGTAAATTTTTGTTTGTTTTGAGTTACACGACCAATTCATTATAAACAAGAGGGCCGAGTAGGGCTCGACCCCGGGACCTCCAGCTTGCAAGTCAGATGCTCTACCAACTGAGTGAAACAGGCTGGTGAATACTCCAGCCAAATTATAAAAACAATATACCACACCATTACACCAAGTCCTATCTTGCTCACATGAGAATCATTGCTTGCTGATCAATGAAAATATTGTTTTGAACCTGTGTCATGAGGTCTGTGATTTGAGAAAGTTTGGTGAAGATCCAATCAAAAGCATGATATCTTAAGGTATTCCTATGGTGATGGACGGCATACAAAGTCAGATCACAAAAGCTCACCCTGAGCACTATGTGCTTATGTGAGCTTAGCATCAACAGACTCACCAAAACAATATGTCTATATATCGAGGGTTCAACGCAACAGTGTCGTAACTCATATTGAAATGAGAACAAGTTACTACAGTGTAGCGCTGAGCCCTCGATATATATAATGCAAGTTTGATTAAATATCCCATTATCAACCTCTGGAAGGCCTTTCAACAAATATATAAAATAAAATATACACAATTTACTGGTATTTAGAAATATAATATTTCAATATAAACATGAAGCAAATTCAATCAATCAATAAATTGTTAACTTAACTGTCATAAATTGTAATCAAATTACTGAATTATAAATCTCATAAAGTTTACTTATGATGTTTTGTTGAAATACCAGAATGTTATGGTTGTATAAGTAATAGATACAGTACGAGTTTTTCTTCAAAAGTGTCTTCTTACAGACGTAAGAAGACGGTTCGCTTAGATGAACATACCAATTTGTCCGAGGCGAAGCCGAGGATAAATGGTTGTTTGTCTAAGCGAATCTTCTTCTTAACGTCTGTAAGAAGACATTTTTGAAGAAAATACAAGTATGTGTATCTGACTTATACGACGATAAAGGATAATGTCCACGTGAAAGTTGAGTTATTGAAAAGTGTCCTCTTACAAACGTTAGAAGACACTTTTTGAATAGCTCTGCTGGGGGTCTAGTCGTATAATTATACAATAAATTCAATAATAATCTACATCATGTATCTTTATTCCTGTGTGTGATGACAGTGCCAGTATTTGCCTGACTCAGACTTTGGTATAAACAGATCAAGAAGGGATTATGTTCTTCCTCATTGAACATGAAAAGTTAACATAAGTTCATTCATGTGTTTAATTACAATGTCAGTATCTTGCTTCACTGACTGATATAAACAGATCACGGAGACAAAAGATTTTCTAGACGAATTATACTTATGAGTATTAGTTTATTATAGCTGTTTGTGGGTATATAGTGTAGTGTCTATTACTAGTTTGGCTAATCCTTGCCATTTGATTGGCTAATGGTGATGACTGAATCTATTAATAGTTGACAGGTAAGTAAATCATGAAGGCATTGCCTAGATAAGTTGTTGTGTAGCTATTTGAAGTTCAATGTGGTTGTATGATAGTGCGAATTGAATTCGTAAACATTTCGGGTTGATTTTATTTGATTGACGTTGGGTATGATATAAACATGTGCTTGTGAACTATATACATGAATTTATTCATTTGTCAAAAACTCATGATTGGCATTATAATGTGTATTACTCATATCATATAAATATTTTATACTCTTCTTAATGGAGGATTGAATAAAATATACATACAATATCCTTTATGAAAAAAGCAACTTCATACAAAAAACATAAACCAATATGCTTCTTGTAATCCATCTACCTATATAACGTTTTGTTATAGTTGTTCTTGTTAAAGATTTTCCTATCGGTTTCCATGGCAACCAGAGTCCTGCATGAATTTTTTTTTCAACATCTTTGGTACAGCTTCATGCAAGGAACATCTCAGACTGTGAAGTTCCACTAAAATTTGCTTAAGAAGGAGATATTGTTTTAAGCAATAATTGCTGACACACATACAGACATCTGGATGCACACATGCATGCACATACGGATGACGGCCATCATGCCATCACCATATAGCTCACTTCGTACTCTGGTGATCTTAAAATAACTCATACATAAAGATAGCAAAACGTAAAGCTAGTCAAAAATACCATCTTTTCCTAGGAAAACGTAAATATAAATCCAAAACCATTCTCTTAGTTCAAACACTAAAACAAATATTTCAATCAAATTATAAACCAATTCCTGAACACACTATTCCAAGAAAAGAGAAAAATAACGCCTACCTTACTATTGGGGAAGACAAATACGGATATATCTAGAGACTGCAATTAAATTACACTGCTCGACTGTCTTAAGAGAATTTAAGAAATTTTCTTGTATTGTCGTAATGGGAGTATGTTGTCAATCCCGTGAACAAAGGTCACTCTTGGGAAAGACAAAATATGACCTTTATTGACAGGTTGCCTTTATTCGGGGGTCATTTTGTTTTAAATAATCAACGACAGTTTTTAAAATAATGGTCTTTATTCACAAGGTCGTCTTTATTAAGAGTTGGCTCAGCTAACCCAGGTTTTACTATACATGAGCCAAAATGTTTGTTCACTGTCATCCTACACAGACAATTTTCAGCTATGTTTTTTTTACAATTTTATTTTTAATTTTATATTGAACCCAAACCATGTGTCAGCATGCTATATTTTATATTGAAAAAAAAATATATTGGAAAGACAAATTTTAGTTCTTTGGTGAGTTAGGTACATGTAGCCTTACTGTGAACAAACTGTTTTTTAAGGAAGGCCTTATAAAAACGAGCAGGAAGGCACAAGATGAAATTCGAAGATAACAAACAAGAAGCAACATTTCTCATTTTATACATTAACAATTGAATCTACTTTAGCTAGAGAGTTGTAATTGAGTAGGCAGAATCCACAGATATATATTGGACACATTTGCAGAGAAACATTGTAGTATGGATAAAAGCAGACATAGTATGGAATTCACTGGTTTTCAAACATTTGGATTTCCGGAGAAAAGAAATTGATTATATTACATAGACTTAACCCTTTACCTCAGGCTAAACATAAAAATAAGTTTGTTTTGAGTGCTCCGACTGACTCAAGAAAATCCTAGCACATTCAAAACTAAAAAAATATTTTTTATTTTTTTACTATGATTTTTATGGTAAAATAAAATCCCTACCTACCTATCAGAGCTCTAATTCTGGGTCAAACTGACTGCAAAGCACTCAAAACAAACTTGTTTCTTTTCAGCCTTATCATGGCCTCCTAGCACTTTCTGCATACAAGTAATTAGTTACTGGGAATTCCGGAAAATGCACCAGCTTCAAGGCAAATTTTTAACATAAACCATGTGGGGGTTTATCATTAATTTTGTTTTTATGGAAGATTGAAGTATTATGAATATTTACATCGAAACTTCATTTATACAGTGTTCGAACTAATTTGTTTAAAGCACTAGCCCAAACTATATGTGGACTATTGAAAATAAAAAATTTACCACTAGCCTGAGTACACAATTTTTAGTAAGTTCACTTAAAAGTCCGATAGGAAATTTACTAGCCTCAGGCTGTGGGCTAGTGGGTTAGCCTGAAGAATGTTTATAATTTGAAGAGTCAACCAAATTTTTCCTACTTTATATGTATACTGCGATTTTATTAAACTGTCAAAGTCGCATAATTTCACGGTCAATGCTCCCATTCATTTTTAGCATCGATTAATTTCATAAGTGACATGATATTCTTTGTTTTACTGTATAAACATGTGGAATGGGACATATTCCCTAACAATAAAATAAACGAAAAGTATCGACTGTGGTACGAAGCTTAAAATAATCATATTCAGTGACCGTGTAATTATTCATCTTTGACAGTTTATTAAAATAGCACTATACACTGAGTATAGACCCTATATCATACATTTTGGTTAAACAGTTTAACTTATGATAAAATTTCTTACATCTGTATTTGACCTTGACAACAACACAATTATGTAGAAACATTTTATACTGATATTGTGATCAGGGGTCATCTTTGACCTAATTCACAATTTTATGTATTGTAATATAATTGACGTTCTGAATAAATCTAAAATCTAAAAAAAAAATCTGTACATGTATGTAGTAAATTTACCCTTTCAGAGTCCGCCCTTTGATTCCGAAGCATTATTTTGCTTATCTGTATATGCCATTTTAAGGGACAAATGAAAGCCGCCGTGATCATTGAATTAATTGTCACTTATGTATAGCTTAGGCCATCCTTAAAAATAATTTGTTTGCCGTAACGCTACCCACTCACCAAGAAAGTTCCATACTCAACTTTTGTTCGGCCTGTAAGGATTTTTTTCGTACATTTTTTTTTCATTCAAAATAGATTTCTGACAAGTAATTTAGGTTAAATACGAAAAATAAATTGTAAAAAATATTCTACCAACGAAAATTTTCTGGGTCGGGTGACAGCAAACAAACATTTTTTAAGGATGGCCTAAGCCAGTATGTCATTGCAAGAGAGAGATTTCGTTCATAATCTTTGTTTCTTAAGTAACCAGAAATATCTTCATCACGTACATTTATCCCAGCATAATACTCACAGGGATAAAATCTATTGATTTTGATGTGAAATAAGTCAGAAACTAACGTTGTTACACCACCTTGGAATAACTACGAAGGGATCATTTAAATATTAAATCTTTAATAGACTACAAAGTAAAAAAATCATGCATCTTCTAAAAGAAATAAGTACCTGGCTTTCCACTATTTGTTTGTTTACAGGGCCCTCATTTGACGTTTTTTGGGGCCGAAATTCGGCCCCATTCCCCTCCTAGAAACATATACTTTTTTCCCCTATTTTTGATAAAAATTCCCCTAAAAAAAAAAAGTTTTTTTTTTTTTTTTTGCTTAACCCTTTACTTCATAGCCCCCTAGTCAATATACATACTGTATACTAATAGTGGATCAGATAAACTTGGTACACTGTCTTCATACAGGTTATTGGGAAATGCTACTGATTTGACACATGTCTACTTCATCACTGGTTTATTATACTAAATATTAATCCCATCAAATTATAGTAAATATAAAAGTTGTTCATAATTTAATAACCTTTTGTATGATGTAATTTTTGTAACTGTGGGATAAATATTAAAAGAAATAAAGGGGAACAAAAATTGCAAAAAAAATCTGTAAGCATATTTTTGCCTTTTCTGATTTTTTTCTATTGACACCTGGTCATTTTATCACTTCATTGTAATGCTAAATAATGGTTTTATAATTTCTGAATTATACCAAATTGATGGTATTTAATTTATCTTACTTGCTATACAAAAATATCTGATGTTAGGCAAATATTAAGGGCAATATATTGTGTACAAACTGACACAAGGTCCATGTTTTTTCCTTATCCTTTTTTTTAATTTGCCCTTTCTGTTTACTACAAGACATACAATAAAAAATCTTAATGCAAGAATTGTTATTGCAAACTTCACTAAATAATACTTTGGGTTGTAAAAATCAATACTTTACACTCGAGATTAAATAAATGTGCAAAGGTAAAACTTGGCTCAGTGCCAGTGATTGACGGTGCACGTGCAGGAATTCATGTCCAACAATCAAGGTCATCGTGACCCAGACAGAGTGTCTTATAAATGTGTCAAGTTCAAAGGATGTTTTTTTTAAACAATCAGAGGTTGTGAAAGTGTACCATAGTACAAAAAACTTTAACCTAGTTGATCATAATTTGGCATATCAATTAACACCGAATTCGTTATGTTTTTAATAGTATTTCACACGCATTCGCGGCGAGTCTTTGTGACTTGAATATTGTTTTACATCAAAGACGAGTGAAACAGTCGTATATGACTTTTACTGCATCAAATTTGTTTGATGATACGGAATAAAGGATAATATTTACGTATGTTTCAACAAATCTCCCAGCATATTAAATTCATGTCAAAAATAAACCATGTGCTTGCAGACTTCTGTGTTCGTGATACGTCTAGTGATCGGCGCGCACCTGACTCGTTTTGTGTTTACATAGTATTTACAACTTTCACCGAATAATAGACGAAATATTTTTGTTGGTGGTTTGTCTTCATGGAATATTAGAAATTATAGTTTTTGGAATAAAAAATCGGTGATATTTCGGAGGGAAAGGTATTTATTTAGGCTGAACAACAAATTGATTTGATTGGTAGAGTCATATTGTTCTGCAATAAATAAGCCCCGCCCATGAGAAGATTAAATCCCATATGGAAACTTGTCACACGTGTCAGCTGTAAAAACAATGCGGCACCATAAAACTCCGGGTGACATTAAAATTTGATGATATAATTAGGGACCCATACTGATAGCCAACTTAATCCCATTGATGACCGCATCAATTAGCACATGTTATTTGTTAATCTGAATTTGATTTTCACACGAGACATTGACACTGTATATTTCTTTTATTGCACCCGAGACACGGCGAACTACTGATTATTATCTTTATTATGTCATTTTTGTTTGAAAATATTTAAGATATATAATTGTTCTACTGTTTTTTGGCTTTGACTTAAAATTCCACGGCAAAATTGTCATTAGAAATGAACCGCGCGTCTGCAGACTGTATACTGTGTAATCTCAACACGATACGTCATCGTGTACGCGCGACCTGTCTTGTGTTTAAACGCAGTTAACCACATAATTTTATATACAAACAATATTTTTTTGTTAACGTTATGTCTTCATGAAATATTGAATTTTACAATCGTTGTTTTAAAAAATCGCCGATATTTTGGGAAAAATGATTTATTGAACTTCAAAAATCAACCACGTAGAATACCGGGATTATGAAGTAGACGGTCTACCCGCAAAATACCGGGATTATGAAGTAAGCGGTCTACACGTGAATATACGGCTACATGAAGTAAAGGGTTAAATGCCATAATAAATGGTTGATATTAAGTTATCATTCTTTGATTTATTGTATATTTCATGTATTTAATATATCTAAATACAGCCATTTTAAGCTTAAAATGCTTATTGCAGGGTTATAAAGCAGTTGAAAAAAATTCCCTGAAATTCCCCTTTTCCATCAAAATGACGCAAAATTCCCCTACCTGAGGGCCCCGGGCCCCTTCCCCTAAAGTGCAGCTAGGGCCCTGGTTTATATAGAGTTTTACACCCCTTTTCAACAGTCGGTCATATGAGGACAATTCACCTAGTATGCATGACGTTTCTAGGAAGAACCAGTACTAGACTCCCATCCTCCGTACGCAAATACTTTCCTAAATAAAGAGACATGGTTGGTAGCGGGGCTCGAATCCACGACCCTCTATCAGTGAGAGGTTACACTGATCTGAAGTCAGCGACTTTAACTACTCGACCACGGAGGCGGGTCAGATTTCCACTAACACAGGAAGGTGGTAGTCCAGGGGTTTGTATGCTGGACTTGTAACCCAGAGATCTGAAATTTCAGCTTACAAAGTCACCAAAGAAGGGCCCAGGTGACAAGTCACATGGTCGATCAGGGCCCTCATTTCACAAGTTATGGGGCCAAATTTTTTCTGCTCGTATTCTGAAAAATCCCCTTCCGGGAGAGGTTTTTGTAATATCGATTTAAACAACTGGTGTCCCTGAACTAAATGCATAAATGTTATACAGCAGCTGTTGTTGAAGCTTGAAATTGACTTTTTGTTAAGTAAATACAGTCATGTAGTACATATAATTATGTACGACTGAAAGAAATGTTGTTGAAAGACAAAATTCTCTGTTTTTTTCAAAACCACACGAAAACTTCCCTGCCTGGGAGCCCCAGCCATAAAATGTAATACATTGTTTTGGCTCTGTGGATCGAATTTGATAATATTCAAAGCATTGCTCAAGATTGATTTGTCAATTGATAACAGTATAGTCAAACCTGTATTTGTGACCATCTCCGAATAAAGGCCACCAAGTGAATAAAGGTCATTCTGTAATAAACCACCATTGATTATTTAGAACAGAATGACCTTCAAATAAAGGCCACCTGTCAATAAAGACCACAATTTGTCTTTTCCGTGAATGACCTTAGTTCACAGATTTGCCTGTATGTATACATAGCTTATAATCTGAGGCCAGCAATAAATAAACTTTAATCTATGTTTAGATATAGTATACAATGGTAAGTCTTATATTAATTCATTCACTTTTCTCATTTATAAACATGCATTCAGTGGGGTTTTTTTTCATCAAAATGAGATAAGGCGGTGGGGCCATTAAGGGGAAAACAGCATAATTTAGAAGACAAATAGAGGAAAATTACATAAAAGGCATACATTTCCTCATTAACCAGCTCATAAAAAACTACTGTTCATAAGGGGGGAATGGGGCCTAATTTTGGCCCCGAATTTCAATTAGTCCCAAAAATAACTCACTGACAATTTCTATGAAATAAACTTACTGTATATTTGTTCAGACAATGAACTGCTAGTACATGTAAAATTTGACTAAAGACCTGTCAGATAAGCCTGAACTAAAAGACTAAAAATATAGCACAAAATATTTTTTTTTCCCCAACCCCTCCTACCCCACCCACATTTTGACTAGTATTCGCTGTTTAATTTATGTTGCTTTTATGGCACACATATGACTAATGGTCATGTAGCATGCATTAAAATTAAGATTACAAGCAACAAGATTTATCTGTGCAAAAAGGATACCGGTAAATAATACTAATATATTAATTAATTAGAAATGAAGGCTAACTGATATGAAGAGGTAGATTTGACTTGTTCAGTAGCAAAATGAATTAGGTGTGCAGGGATGTCAATACAGCCAAATTGAAAATCCTGAAAATCATACCGGTACTCAGTTGACGATTTTTGCAAAACGAGAGACCGTCAACCACATTCAACAGTTAAATTTCCATATTTAACTCAATTTGTAGTATTAAAAAGAAAATCATTCAGAGCAGATTAAATTTACCATAACTTTACCACTTCTTGAGATATTTTCATCAAATAACTTTTATTTCGCACATAAATCATAGCATAGAGATAAATCCAGAATTCCAGATATATCTGGAATATTGTCACCTGACGGAATGTTATAATTGTTTCAGGCCTGAAATATATTTTCCAAAACTCCATGGAATTCTTTTGGACAAAAATGGGTTAGAATGTCATTAGATTTTAAGACCTCATCAAAACATCCCATTATTATTGCAGAACGACTGAGATCTAACTAACTGACTTTCACATTCAATATTTGTCTAAAAGATTTTGCCACATTTGACATAATCATGAATTATTTCCCTGATCAGAAAAGTAAATCTAGCGGAAAATCATTTTTCAAAATCATAAAATATTTAGAAAAGATTAATGCAGCCACAATAAAATACTTCAAATTCACTCAAACGTAAAAATTATAAATCAGGTAAACATCATGCAGACTTGACATGAATTTTATAAAACGACTCTAAAATACAACTGACCCAGTTATTTTGATAATATCCTTTGATACAAAGAAAACATTCTACAGTGTAATAAAATTATATTTAAGGCCTAAATTAAAAATATGTTGGTTTGCCCTTTACCGGCTCTGAATTTTAGAAGAGGGTCGGTAGGTAGGAAAAATATTTTATTTTATTTCTGAACTTGACCTTTACCTAGCATGAAATTACTATTTTATCTAGAAGCATTCTATAGTTATTTTATGTATTCTGCTATCATACATGTACAACCATTTATTGTGTGCTTTAGCCTTTAATCAACCATAACATGTACTCAGTGCCGTGACACACATGATTGTTTTCTTTCATTACTTTAAATGTTTATCGAAAGCACTGAGTACATGTATATTTTCCCAAATATAAAAAATTCTCCCAGATTTTGCAATAAAATGTTTTGAGTCGGCATGATTTTTTCGGGTCGGTCGGTAAAGGGCAAACAAACTTAATTTTAATTTAAGCCTAATAAGGCCGTCATTTAAAGATTGTTTGTTTTTCCAGAGGTGGGTAGGTAAGGTTGTTGTTTTTTTGGAATATTTTCTTCAGAAATTGCTTTGATAGAATAATTGGCAATTTTGAAATACACAATATTTTCATGTAGTCTGTTCTGCATTAAACATGTAATTAGACAGAACAAAATATGATTAATATGCAACCAGTTTGTATTGGATAAAGGCCATGTACATTGTATTCTGGTATGATGTAAACTGAAAGTACTTTTTCACTGAACAGGACTGGTGCGAACAGTTCAAACTCGGAGCACTTCAAACAAAGAATTTCTTATTTTCAGCCTAAAGTAGTGTTCACCATTCAACCTACATTGTAAAATCTTCAAATTTAGTCCTGAACCTTTTGACAGAGTTCAGCAAAATGACCATCGGTCCAGTAAATTTGACAAGATCACTGGTCAGATGGTCCAGCAAAATTTTCAGTGATAAATTTACCATGTTTCAGAACAAAAAATGAAATATTTTAATCACTCTTGAAAAATATGTTTTTAGCAAAATTATATGACTTTTTTGTACGTACACTTTTTGGTCCACTACATGTAAATGATTATTCAGACCCAGTGGTTTTTTTTCGTATATTTTACAGTCTTAAATACCTGTAGGCTGTTTCCCCTGGCCCAAAAAAACGATATTTTCCCCTAAAAATGCTATATTTCCCCCAAAAATGATGTTTTATTTCCCATTGAAAAGAAATTAAAGAAGTTTACTAACAACAAAATGCCAATATTTTACAAAATAGATCACCAAAAATGGCTTTAAAATGCAAAATAATCCAATGAAATTAAAGGCCATGTCAAGAATTTGACAAAAAAGATTTATTGCGCTATATTTTCCCCTTCAGAAAGCCAATTTAAAGGTAGTTTTGAAAATTCAAAAGAAATAATCACTGGGTCCAAGGATCAGTACAGTTTGCATTTTCACTGGACCGAATGTCCAGTGCTTAAAAAAAATTTTTTGTGAAGACTCTGACTGCATGTATATTTCGACAGAAAATACTGTCACAACTCTGGGTGATAAAAACAGAAACAAACGATTTTAAAATAGCAATAATCAGCTCACAGAAAATAGAAGACACTGAGTGAATACCAATATCAAGATTACCATGTCAGGAATTGAGAAAACAACTTGATAAGCAGTAATGTCAGTAAATTGATTTTTCAATTAAATCCAAATTACGATAATGAATATTCAAGTCCTCTTCCCTAAGACAAGAAATTCCAGAGAAACGTGTTTATCGGTACACACTCTCCGTCATAAAAACATGAATTTTTTTTAAACTTCTCTTGCATAGTTCATGAATAGTTTGTGAATAATGCATGAACTAAAAGTAGCACGAATATTTATTTGACACGGGAATTTAGTGTATTAATGGGGCAGTAGTATTAAAACATTCACAGAATGATAAAATAAGTTAAAATACAAACATCATATTTTTACAGGTCCACGTCTGAGCAGCATAGAAACCTGGTTTATGTTCATTTTTATCTTCACATGTAACATTTTTACCATGAATCATAATCGGTACAGGAAATGGTTTATCTGAAAATAGAAGAAAAGAACAATAAATAATTAACATGTAAAATATCAAACCAGAGCCCTTAAACTGTAACACTGTACTTTGGGGGAAAGGGTCCTAAGCCTGTTGGAGGGTATTTTTTTCGATATATGGGGGTATTTTTCTGACTAAAAAGAAACTCCTTTTTACAATAAAATTAATACACATGCATACCATAAAATGAATGATCTAGAAACTGAATACATGCAGATGTAGAAGATGGACTTTAGATGGTACTACGTTTTTTAAACCAAAATCCAACTTTATTAACTGTATTTAAAAAAACATTTTACCAGTACATGTACTAATTTCTGAGGAAGGGGGGGATTTGTTCTCTTTGGGTGAGATGGAAATACTTGACAGAATGCCCCGGGACTGCCACCGAAATTTTGGGGATGGGGGAATTTTACAGATTGAGGGCCCTGTACTCAGTGTATAATACTGATGTAGAAATCAACTGAATTCTGCCAATTTCAAAACTAATCAACTAAATCTCTTTGGGAAGCACATCATGTACCCAATGTACTTCAGGCTAGCTAATAGTTAAGCTATCCATTTTAATCCAGACAAAGAATTTAAAACAAACCACTGAATTAAAGAAAGAAATCCGCTAATGTCTGCATTATATTATTAATTTTGTTTGCATAAATATTAACCGAAAGTGTTTCCAAAGGACTCTAATTTGATTAAGTAAAATTATACGTAACACTAACAGTGAAGCTATATCATCAATGATCAATCATAGACTCTTTCATTTTGTTCTCTCTACTTCAATTCTCTGGAATTTTATGAATTTACTAAAAGGTCACAAATACAATTAAAAGCGGGAGCGTTTAGCCTTTCACAGCTAGACACAGACTGAGTGTCAAATTGACAATAATTTTAGCTTTATCAATTTTCCAGCAATTTTCCAGGGAATTTTCTGCCATGTTTTGGAATACACAAACAAAATTGTCCCAAAATGAGAGATTTCTTAGAAAATAAGTTAATAGAAAATCAATATATAATTAAAATGTAACACCATTGTTTCTTGCCAAGTACCGGTATAACCCTCTTGAGTCTGACAGAACATTTCCTGTTCGGGTGATATTTTCAAGAGTGAAAAAAATATTCTGTATATAATTCTTTGGAATGGAAGAGTAAATTCATTAAGTTTATCGCAGATAGAAATGTACAATGATAACTTAGGCTGAACGCTTACAGTCTTCGAATTTGGCAACCAGTTCAAAGACCGAGTCCGCCTAAATCACAGACAATCTGGTAAATATTGTTGTGTTACCAGACCGATGGTCTACAGTCTGGTGAAATTCTAAGCTGATATATTGTCTAAAATGCATAATCAAGTACCTAAAACTTATGTTTTACTAGTCAGGGATTTTTTTGGGGGCAATTTTATAGCCGAAATTCAGTCATATTCCCAATGGAAAATACCGGTAGTATCTTTTTTTTTTAAAATTCCCAATTTTTTTTTTTTTTATTAATTTTAAAAGTTCATTAGTACATACCTTATTCTGCTACTGTTCTATGGGAGAATAAGTAGACGGCTAAAACACGGTATTGGTGCTGATTAGGGTATTTTTATGTTATATTCATGATAAAGAAAAAATAAACAAGATAGGAACTAATTTTAACGATTAGTTAGCCTGGCATTTACCTTTCTTACATTCCTGAAAATTTCAAGAGGCTAGTATCACCCATTGTTGAGATATGCATTGAAACATGCTCTAAAAATGGCCAATTTTGAGCGTTATGCAGTCTCACTTGAAAAAAACTTGTATTTAAAATAGGAAATTTTCTTAATATCAGAAAGAAATTATGCTTATATTGGTATGGTTTTATGCAGAATTCTGTCCTGCAAATGTTGCTACTTGAATTTAAAAAATTGGTAAAATATTATGGATTTTATAAGCAAAATACCATCGGCAGATGTTTTGTTTCAACACTAAAATTCAAACATATACCTGTTGTTATATGCCAATATTTGGTACAAAATAACATATATTATAACTTTTATTGACATTTACAATTCGGCTTTTTATCATGGTAAGTAATAAAACCATTTAAATTACATGACTAGCCCAGATTTTAGCATGAGCGCTTGTTCTTTGTTAAACATTCTAGTTCAAAATTTTGTAGTGTCTGTAACCTTTACAAGTTTAGGAGGCAATAATTTTATTGTTTTACAATGCAAAAGTATAAATCCTACATAGGCTAATGTGTATTCATGTGATGTCCAAGTTGGCCAAAATTGGGAGTGCTATATAGTAGCATTAAAAAAAAATACTAAATAGAAAAAGTTACAGACACTACACAAAAAAGGTATAAACATGAAAGATAAAAGTATTGTTCTATTTGTCATCAAAAATTTGTTTTTCTCAAGAGAAAGTTCCATTTTATATGTTGTAATGTTGCATCCTCTATTTACCTATGCAGCCAAGTGCAAAAAAGGGATGCAAGAACTTGTGTAATGGAATATTGTATCATTCTTGCAGCACTGTCTGTTTGAGCAATTAACTACATGACAATGTAACCAGAATTTCTTATCCTAGAAGAAGCCACCTATTTATTTTTTCTGTTCTTTACCATGGTACATCCCTAAGATATGGGAAGACAACAAGAGAAAACCTCTGTTAACAACTCTGGTAAGTTTATATTGAATTGGTAATGCTACACTGTTAAATTGTAGTGTCTGTAACCAATACCCCCTTTTTATTATGTCTATGACTTTACCCCTCATTTTTTAATAAAATGAAACCAAAGTATGTTTCCTATTACAGTGTTGATGTTTAAGGCTCAATTTTGACATACTATCTGTCTGAAATTTTTAATAATTAGGTATATAAATAGTTTCTTTTTTGTAGGTTTCTAATAACCGGCACCATTTTCAGTGATATCTTTAAATATGCAATGGAAACAGAGTATTTTTCATTCGATAGCATTAGACTAGTAAATTCAAATAGAAAGATTATGAGAATTCAATGAGCTCAGACAAAGTATTGAATACTTTGCTGTTATTGTCAAATGGTTACAGACACTACAAGACATGTGAATTAAACCGACTATTGTTTATATCATCAAAGAATGTGAGATATCATTGTAAAAGCTAGAATATTGAATAATCATCAAGTTTTATGTTATTTCTTTTTCAATCAGACACTTTTCTTTAAGGAGCTGCAGGTTATTCCAGTTTGCTTATGTATGAATGCATAGTGCAGACTCATAACAAGTATGCTTTATAAACTCTAAATTTCCATCCATATACATAGATGAACATCACAAGAGTTTGCAGATATGAAAATGAAGTTATTTGTTTTTCAGGAAGCAAAGATAACCCAAAGAAAGATGAACAGAAGGTAAAAGCTAGAAGGGAGAAGACAAGGCTTAAGATACAAGCATAGAGAAAAAAGCTGATCGAAAATAAGGCGAAATATGAGGAGCTAAAAAGGGCTGATAGAGAAAGAAGAAAGGACGCAAGACTAATAAAAAAGCAGCCAGCACTTTTAGACCCAAATCTTCAGCAAGAATTGAAAAAGAAAAAACATGAAGAAATGAAAAGGTATCGGCAGAAAAAGAAAGAAAAAGCAGCCCTTTTATTATCAGTTCATAAAAGTGCTGATTTAAAAAGTCCAAAAACTGCTGAATTAAATAGGAACGAAAGAAGCTGTGAAAAGAACCCAGGCATGGAGAATGCGTATCAAGCTGAATGAAAGTACACAGCAAGAGTCTAATATTCCAACTGATGGTGAAAATGGAAAATACAGACAATGAAGCAAACACAGTTTCAAGAAGGGAGTTCATCCTTGTTAAAGATGTTGAAAGGAATAGAGTAGAAACTAATGTGCAGACACTGCAAGGTACAAGAAAATTACATGCTGTAAAGTCAGAAGGCAATGATTATGAACCGAGCATAAGCAACCTGAGCTGTTATTGTGAGCAATGCATGAAAGTTGGGGGAAGATGCAACGTCAGCGAACATGCCAATGCCTGGGAAATGAGGAACACTCATCAATGATAATTTAAGTCAGAAAGGAAAACAACTTAAAGACAAGAAAGGCAAGAACCCATCAACAACAGAAAATAATGACAAGATAAATCAGAAAAGAAAACAAGCAAGCAACCAGAAGGAAAAGAGCACAGCAACAAATGGAAAGCTTCCTAAGAAAAGGAAGTCAACAGAAAGGCACAACATTGCAACAAAGAAGAACAAAGTTGACAACAAAGTACCAACCAAAAGAGAGAAACCACTAGAGTCTGAGAAATACAACCCTGGAGACTTTGTAGCTGTAGGACTTAAGCCAAAGAAGGGACCTCTAAATGTATACTTGGCAGAAGTAATAGACATCTTCGGTAAAGAAGTAAGACTTAAATACATGAGGAAGTCCGGCAACATTTATGTCTGGCCTGAAAAAGATGATGATTCAAAAGATGCACTAGATGTTATCTTGTACAGGGTAAAAACTCCAGACATAGTCAATGAAAGGGGTCATTTCAAGTTTAATGCAGCTGATATGTCAAAGCTAAAATCTGATCTGGAAAAAAAACATAAGCACTTCTATTTGAAATGACAATATAACTGTAGAGTAAAGATCAGGCTTAATGTGTAGTGTCTGTAACCAAATGATCGATCACTTATGGGTCTGTGTATGAGTCAGCACCTTGGGTCAGAAAATACTTCAGTGACTATGATTTAATGAACATTCATTAAACTTAAATATTGTACACTTTTGAACACTGTTTTGTTTTAAACTTTAAAATTCTGTTCACGTGTTCACAATTTTAACACAAGGCTTGGACATATACTTGCTAGAATGTGTTTTTTATCATTATTCTAACTAATCAACATTCATTTGATGAATTATTCCAGTCAATGTGTTCATGTTGAATTGCTTTTGTAGTGAATTTTATGGAGATGTTCATGGTTTTGCAACTGTATTGAAATGCTAAAGTTTTGTAGTGTCTGTAACCAATTTTATGGGCATTGTACTTCTACCTTTTTTGAAAATTTGCAATACTTTTGGCCAGTGTTAATGATTTTGTTTGTTTAAATATTCTTCTTTGTGTTAGATAAATGCCTAAATAACATTATTCTGTTTCTTTTATGATAGTTTAACAACAGTTTCATGCTTAGGTTCTTTTTTGATCTGATACCTATGTCATAAATGTTTTGATTTTTTTGTTAGGATGTTTACCACTTCCAGTTAAGTTGTTTACTTTAAATGTTGATATCCTGTTATTGATGTCACAGTGAAAAAAAAAAAGTTTTAAAGTTTCTTTCTGTTTTTCTTGCATGTTATACACCTTGTGTAGTGTCTGTAACCATTGATATACCAAAGGATTGAAATGGTGGATAAAAAAATTTTGCATGCATGTTCACACTAAATTTAACTTGATCTGAGTAGGGGATACCCTAAGCTATATAATGAACTCTAAGGAAATGTTGTACCTAAAATTTTATTTTTTTGAGTAAGTGAGACTACTTTCAGCATCAATACCGTGTTTTAGCCGAGAATAAGTTGAACATTGCAAAAATTGTAGTTATGCATTTTTTTCCAATTTTTATTAAAACACTGCGAAAATTCCCAATCCCAAGGGTATGGGTCATATTCCCAAAATACCGAGAAAAAATCCTGCTAGTAAATAATTACAAGAACAACTATAACAAAACGTTATAGTTAGACGAATTACAAGAAGCATTGGTTTATGTTTTTTGTATGAAGTTGCTTTTTTTCATAAAGGATATTGACCGTCTACTTTATTCATTCCTCCATTATGGAGAGTATAACATATTTACAAGTTATAGATAATACACATATTTTGACAATCATGAGTATTTGACAAATGTATACATTCATGTATATAGATCACGTGCATTGTATTACCATACCATACATCAATGGAATAAAGTACACCCTAAATACTACCAAATCGACCATAGTCTGATATGATACAACCACATTAAACTTACATCTACTGATGTTCCCGATATTATGCCACGTTAACATCATAGAACGATGCCTACATTACTTAATTGCGTTTCAACAACAGAGCAGACGAACAGATTCAGTCAAACATGACAGGTAACGCCACGAATAGCCAGTCCAATGATTGACCAATCAAAAATGACCGAAATCACCATTAGCCAATCAAATGGCCAGGATTAGCCAAACTAGTAATAGACAATACAGTAAGTACTCACAAACAGCTATAATAAACAAATACTCGTAAGTATAATTCGTCTAGAAAAAGTTTCCATAATTTATTGTAACACTTAATCACCATCAATAATACAAAAGTTTTATTATTCGATAAATGTTGTAGAAACAAAATAAGAATACAGGCATTTGGTCCAGTAAAAGTACATTCGGTCTGGTAAAATTTACTTATAAGTTTTATATATATAAATTTACAAGACCTTAATATGTTATTCATGAAGACTGGCTTATTATAGGGTCAAGTTTAATTATATATTCTTAAATCTCATTTAGCACCCACATGAGGCTTAAATTAAAATTAAGTTTGTTTGCCCTTTACCGACTGACCCGACGAAATCATGCCGACTCAAAACACTTTATTGCAAAATCTGGGAGAACTTTATTTTTATACTTGGGAAAATATACATGTACTCAGTGCTTTCGATAAACATTTAAAGTAGGTATCATTTGAATTAATGAAGGAAAACAATAATATGTGTTAATTAAGGCACTGAGTACATGTAAATAAAAATGATGTTCATGGTTGATTAAAGCACACTGGTTGTATGGTAGCAGAATACATAAAATGAATACAGAATGCTTCTAGATAGAAGTGTATTTTCATGCTAGGTAAACGTCAAATTCAGAAATAAAATAAAATATTTTTCCTACCTACCGACCCTCTTCTAAAATTCAGGGTCGGTAAAGGGCAAACAAACATATTTTTAATTTAGGCTGGATTATTTCTTTTTTTGTGTCTTCTTTTAAATTATTATAATACATGATTTAGTAGCCAATGTCATCAACATGGATTAAATAGCATTGGTCGACAAGTTTTCGATACATACCATATTGATAAGCATTTATATAATGCATACATGTACCCACTTTAAGTAGAACAAATATATAAATAAATACGGAACTTGCAAAATTATTAATTTATTAATAGCAATGGATTAAAAGAGAATCACTGGATTATAAATTTAAAAAGTAAAATCTGTTAATTATTGCTTATAAATCTATAGAATTTCCAAATACGATTAATCATGAATCATTTGGTTCAGAGTGACATTAGTCGGTCTGTCAGTTCCATTAATAAAACTGAGGCGCTAATATCTGTTAAATACTATTGCACAATGTAACAGCTATTTATTTTTCTATTTATTTGTGTACTTTCAGACATGAAGCAAATAAAAACAGCCCAGACTCTACACTTTAACAGGCTTTAACTTTAAAATCTACTTGCAGCCCTTTCTTATTATTTTGGGGACAACAATCCTGCTATGAGTAGGTAATACAATTTGTCATATTTACTTTAAAATACAAAAAGCCAATTTCTTGAGCTTAAACAACAGCTGCTGTATAACATTTTGTGAATCACACCATGCAGTGATTTTTCACCCTCTATAACAGAGGCCTATTTAGTTTTTCCTAGGCATGGCATTTGCTATCATAGCAATCTGTGCAAAATTATTCCTGAATGAATTAAATTGTGTTGCTTTCTTTATTGATGATACATTGCCCTACATGTATATACAATTTATAAAGGCAGCATGGCGATTTGTCTTTGTGGCATGGCGCAGCGTCATCCTAAAAATATTATATAAATGTTGACCTAGATAAATTGTTGTGTGGCATTATATAATATCTGAAACGCTATTTGAAGTTCAATGTGGGCCTTAGCCTTTCATTTTGGGAAATTCAAGTGCGATATTTGGCCAAATTTTGAAAAGGTTACTTAGAAAACCGAGTTAGAATAGCATTGTATTTTTGGGAAGTTCTTGCCTCGAATTAGGAAAAAAACTGCCTTTCTGCAATTGGGAAGTCACCGAATTTCGGCCTCTGTTTATAGTATGAAAAAAGGCCCGGGGTTGTATCATAGCAGATTATGGTGAATTTGTTAACATTTAGGGTTTATTCTATTTGACTGATGTACTGGTATGATATTACCATGTGCTTGTAAACTATTAATACATGAATTTATTCATTGTCAAATACTCATGATTGTCAATATTATATGTATTATTCAAAACACGTACATTTTGTAAATATGATACTCTCCATAATGGAGGATTGAATAAAATATACAGTCAATATCCTTTATGAAAAAAGCAACTTCATACAAAAAACATAAACCAATGCTTCTTGTAAAATGTAATTCTGTCTACCAGCTAGTATAACGTTTTGTACAGTTTTTCTTGTTAATGTTATGTGAGCTTTTTTTTCTCTGCATTAATACAATGACAATTTGTTACCATTCCTTGCACAAGATAATTGCAAAGTGTAACTTCATATCAGATACTTCCGATAGAAGATGTTTCATACTGAGTTAATTATATTTCCTGTCAAATTCAAATTGAATAATGAAGCTATTGTAAAACAGTATCATGCATGATGAATGTGTATTTTATGGCATGTGTTTTTTTTTAAGAAAAAAGGAACAGACACTGCTTGGGCACTCAGGTATTAAAAGGGGTAAAATTTACACCAAAGAGGGAAATTTGGGGAATATCTATTAACCTAATAGGAGGTTCAGATTTTTTTGGGGGAAAATATCATTATGGCAAAGATGCTTTTAAAAGTCCTATCCAGTCTACACAAAAAACTTTTTTTAAGCACTGGACATTCGGTCCAGTGAAAATGCTAAAACTTTACTGAACCGAATGAACTTTTATGGACCAAAAAGTGTACATACAAAAAAATCATATAATTTGGCTAAAAAATATATTTTTCTAGAGATTGAAATATTTCATTTTTTGCTCTGAAACAATTCGGTAAATTTATCACTGAAAATTTTGCAAGACCATCAGTCAAGTGACCTTGTCAAATTTACTTGACCGATGGTCATTTTTTTGGACTGGGTCCAAGGTCAGGGGCTGAATTCTAAGACTGCTATCAATGTCACTTTCAAAAGTAAAAGAGAAAACAACCTGTAATTCTCGGGGCATTAATTTTTAGCCTTTAAGACTCTTGACATTTAAAAAGTGTAGTAGGAACAGTTCACATTTTATTGGGCCTGAAGCACGTTTCATACATACATGTAGTTGGTACAAATTATGCTTCTTTTGAACCATGTATTAATATTCACCATCAAGTAGACTTTGTGACAGCCAGCGACTTTTTTATTTGGGCCCGTCCAGCTTAGTCTGATAGGTTGGACCTAGAAATTCAGAATTTGTTTACAAAATCGAACATCCTGAAAGCCACATTAGTATTCATGACTAAGCCAGGTCATTAACATAAACTTAACACCTAATTTAGAAATCAGATGGAGACGACAAGACACTATTCTTCGGGATCGGGCTCATCATCATCAACATCAACAACAACATCATCATCATTTTCGGCTGAAGGGTTGTAATCCATGAATCATGATCAGTGCTTTTTTTTCAAAATTTTCTCACTACCCATGCCCATCAAAAGGGGAAATTTAGCGCACCAAATTTCAAATTGGGAATATAAAATTATATATTATAACATTTATTTCTGTGGTATATGTGATTATTTTAGTTGTTTAAATCATAAATATCAATATTACTACACTGTAATTGGTGACAATGGTGTGAAAACTGTTGTATTTTTCTTCTTTTTACATGATCATGTGGAAAACACTTCTTGTTTGGGAAAAATTCAGGCCATTTTAGGGGGAAAATTAAGGCAATTTTACTTGGGGAAACTGCCCATATTCTGCCCATATTTGGCAGTAAATATAGCGAAAAAAAATCACTGATGATAAATTGTCGGGAGACCTTTTTGTACTATTCTGTGCAGTCTGATCAATAAAAATGTGATTACACAGTGAAGTTAAAAATATTAACAGGTAATTTCAGGTTCTGCTAGTGTGGTGATAGGGATCCCAGTCTAGCTTGGATAGTCCAACTACCGGTAATTAAGATTGTTTGTGACGGCGAGACACTTTTTCAATTTCGCCACGTTCCATACAGGCTGACTCTGAGAGGATGGCCCTTCCGATTTTGTTTATAAAGTACATGATTGTATATTAATTATATATAAATTAAGATAAGTCACATATTGCAATTGTTAATAAAATCTTATATGAAATCAGCCAACTGAAAGCTGAATTTAAGTAAGGCCAAAAGCTATTGCATGGCTTGGAATGCCTCTATGCATGGTGATGCAGTTGAACTTGAATTGATTTATAAAATCAACCAGACTTGTAAATTGTAAAAATTAGTTGGCTATATTAATCAGCTAGAGTGACTATATTATTTAAATTTTAATACACAAAACTAGGACTTTCAAACAACTTGTTATATTTATTCAAGCATAGGGGACTCTGACACACACACACAAAAATGAAAAAAAGTGTCTAAGCATATATATACTAGCATCTATATAATAAAATTATATATGCTTAGACACTTTTTTTTCGACTTTTTGTGTGTGTGTCACTGTCAGTCCCCTATGTATTCAAGTCTGAATATGTTGTTTTCGTGCTTTGAGTAAATTAAAGACATTAAAGATATACAGACAATGTGATGTTGTCCTATTTCAATCACCACAGGCATAATTTACAAGATATAATGATATTGCACCGTCCATATAAATCATGTGGTAATCTGACAGACTTTGTATATATAAAACTTGCACTTTAAATTTGATACGGATCTGTGTTCAACCAATCCAGACTGAAACCCGGTCGCAACATATCTATAGGTAAAGGAATTAGCCTATTTATAATTTAAATAGCTTAAGTTGGTAAATGTCAACTATGAATGCATTCAACAAACACGCCGTAAGCGCACGGTATTTCCTGCGTCTTAACAAATTAACAAAAAGCACGTGTTGAGAACTTGTTTGTATAAACATTAATCTCTGTAATTAATGTCAAGCAAGCGAAGCGTGTACCGTAAACACGTCGCTGGCTAATAAAATATCATAACTAAAACGAAGGGTTGTTTACGAGATATAAGTTCAGGGTCAACGCGTAGTTATGTTTATATCAGTATATAGTTATCCGATAAACAACTCTTCTAGGTTAGTATATTTCATCTTTAGACATTACATGTAGATGAATACAGTAAATGCCAGTATCTTACCAGGAACCCGATCCGTATATTTATCTGCGTCGGAATACACTAAGTCCAAACAGAATGTGATAATAATTCCAACATAAACTAATAAATTTCTATAATTTAACTCCATGTTTATAGGCTAAGATACACACGTTTAAATATCCACGATGAATTTTATGTTTATCAGCTCTGACATGGCTTTCTCGGTGTAGATTTCTGCACTGTACACTGGCCGTTAGCGTGTCGCGTTATCTGAAGCATTCAACCAATCAGGAATCAGTAAAGACAGTGTTTACACTTTTCGTCGTGAGAAAAATCTGTTATAGCCCGTTTCAAACAATTTCCGACCTAGACGGAGAAATCACACTACACGTGCGGTTTAATACGATTCATTATTTCTACGGATTGTTTACTTCAATGAATCTTATTAATTAAATATTTATAGTTACTTCTTTATTGAAAGATAAGTTCGCTAATTGACGTATTTGATATGTTTTATTGTTAACGACTGATTTTAAATTGCTCGATCAAGGACTTTATGCATACGTATATGATTGGCTCGATGCTATTAAAAAGATTAACATCACTAAAAAAGTGTTATTCTTTGATAATTAATTTTACTACACAATTTATAAAATAGTTAAAGTAGAACAGTGGGTTTTGTTGAAAATAGAAAAATTGATTAAAGAAATTGAAAATATTGCACGATGACTTAAATATTTCTTTATTAAAGTAGCTTTATATCGACGTGCAATTCTATATTTTACTGTGAGCTTCCATTTAAAAAAAAAATTTCTCAGTTAATTCTTGAAAAAAATGGCTATACCCATGGCCATAGACTTCAATGCAATTAAAATAAAAATCGCAGTAAATCATATTCTATCAAAATTGTAACGCCGCGATTCCTTAATCTGTCTGCTCCATTTCGAAATAATAATTCATTAAAAAAACATATAGAGTATAAAACCTTAATGTAAGACAGTCGGATTTTTGCTTGATCATTTACACAAACACTAAAATCACTATTTACCTATGTATACATAGGCTTTTGAAATGCACGTTGAAAGGTATAAACTATACCACGTGATCATACATTTACGAGTAAATATTAAACGCGTAAAATACTTTCATTCATAAATCGCCATACTACAAACTCTGACCAGCAGTGAATTTTCGTGCTAAACCACACCAAACATGACATCGTGGTAGTAATTAAGAGAGCACGGTGCTCTCTTAATTACTACCACGATGTCATGTTTGTTTATATCATTAAACACGAAATTGCTCTCTCGTTGCCATTGTATATACGTAATGATAGTCCGACAAAGTTTTACCTTTTTACTAGTATCACACAAACTTCTGTAACGTGCAGGGGGTATATTTATCAAATACAACCGTGGGGCAATATATAATTTTCCTCAGGCTACTTAGCCAAACTGATTCGTAAAAACAACTAAAGGTTGATCAATATACAAAATGAACAATTTATAACAATTACTATAGACAGTGGTTTCTTAAACCGATATATCATAAAATCTTGCTTCAACTTCAACTCAGAACTTATCAGCCATACAGACGATGACACGAAATTATGTATCCGTAACAAATCAACCTTTGTTACTATCTCTGTGCTACGCCAATATAATACCACAGAACAATGCTGGGTAGCTCTTTCTCGTGGTTTCACAAAGCACAACAAACTAAGTTTGAGGTGCAGTGCTCCGCGCACGAGAGACTCAACCACCCAATAAGCACGAGTTTCTGCTACTTTCCTATACCACAAACTATGCTTGTGGCCATAGTATTCGTAAGCAGAAGGTCAAGATACTTATTACTGCTCTGCGATAAATATATATAATACACAGTTACAACGGAGGTCTTTACCTTTCGAAAGCCAAACCAGATCTCATCTTGAAAACGCTACAACACTTGCTTTTATAACCCCGTTAACGGAAGAGTCTAAAACAACTCCGGTGTTTCAGGTAAATAGAAAATCCCTAATTTCGGTCCCAGATTTCAACAGTCATTCCACAAATGATGTCTTACGAACAAAATTAACGTCTGATAAGAAAAGAAACATTAAACAGTGCAAATCAATGTATTATAACTAAAAATACTGAAATAATAGAGTCAGTCAACCTGACTTACCCATGTGCAAAAATACAATTGACAAGTCCAATCTAAAAGCGTTTTATACGTAAATTCTAATGAAAACAAACGTGTTAACTATGTTTAACGATTGCAATTGCTAGAAAACAAATTAATAGGTACTTACAGGATAAAATAAATCACTAATAATCCTTGATTAAATGAATATATCCAAAATAACAGTTGCGATGGCCACTTCCGGTTTTTTGGACATAGGTCAGACTGTACTAAAAGATTTAGGCTAAGCTGATTTAAATGATCACACGATTAGCACTGAGAAAGTGTGTGTAATAAAAAGATTTAGGATCACGGGGAAGAATTATCTCAGGTCGGGTGACCAGAAACAATTTTTTTTATGTCTTATAAATAACGAATAAAGGATTGACCGGTCAAATTTTACAAACAATGCCAATTGGAAATATCCGAACCGTGATTTTAAAACAAAAACTCAAATGTAATCATCAATAAATCCATAAAATTCACGGCGGTCAAGAGGGTCGTAATCTAACATCTTTCATTGTCTCTGACAAGTTACAAGGACAAATCTTTGATAGAACAATAGTTGCATACAAATTGACGATCAAAATGATTGAAATATTCGTTGCTTAAAATCCTTGATTATCCGTATCCCCCACTTGACTTCTAAATCAATAGCTAAGACCAAGGACTTTATATATAAGTCCTTGCTAGAGCGTAATCAAATTGCTTGTTTCTGGTTACCCGGCCGATCCTATTTTCTGGTGAGCATGTAACCAGAAATAAACAATAATTATTTTATGGGGGGGGGGGGGGGTTAATGTAGGTCTACCCGGTAACCAGAAATAAACAATGTTACGCCTTGAGATCAGTTTTAAAATACTTGTGTATATCGATTATATAATTTTGGGAAAAAAAATATGAATTTTCATAAAAATTGAAACGGTTTCATTTCTAAATCGAACTATAAAAGGAATATTGAAACCAGATATGGAAAATATTCGTTTAGAAGAAAGGGCCATACTCATTATCGGGGACATGTGGGTTCCTTTATATGGTCAAAATGAGTGTACGCACATGTAAGGCCTAATAATACGTTTCTTTCTGTTTGCATGCTCATTAAAATAAGACGGGCCTTTTTATCTTGAAACCATGTGAAAAGGTAAAAAAATAATAAAAAAGAATGTACCGTTTCTCGGGATGAATAAAAAGTCAAGGGTCGCGTTGGGTATACATGCAGACACAAACATTTTTACGCCTGATGTCTAAGACATTCAGTAAGCCACATGTCTAGATTGGGAGATTAATAGATTCTTATATTCATCAATTTGTATTTTGTATCTATTATTAAATTTATTCGCCCTTTTTAATTTCTTTTTATTTTCAATATTTTGCCATTTTAAAATAGTTTTTCATTTTTTCTAAGCAAGCGTATGCACGTGCGTATTGCGCGTATAGGTAGGTACGTCCCAAGGGAGATCGATTAGTAAGGTTTATACATCTGTACATGTTCTAATCTGACACTAAATATATTATTGATTTCGAGTGTAGCAAGATTATGCCCACAAACCTTTGCCATGACTTTTGTCGTCTGATTATAAATTATTCTGCTTGAAGTAACATGTGATCATTTATCGATTATAAAGAGAGATAACTCCTATATAGATTTAAATTGATATTATTTGAGTTGCTTCCCTTATATAAAAAATTCGCGGGTAATATTTGCCTCGTTCTGAATGCATTAAACCGCAAAGTACATGACGTCATTGACCTAAATAATCTACCGATCGAAATTCCCAGGGATTTTCGATACAATTTGATACGATTCGGACATAATTTCTTCTAAATCACTTGTCATTCGTTTGAATATGCAATAATCTCGCGTTTGCTAAATATGTCACTCTGGATTTTATCGTCAAACCGCCGTAAATCTTGGGAATTCGAAAAGTGAAACGACCATCTAGCTCGTGGACGGTCGCCATTCGGGGATGCCACGTCAAAGACAGTCTTCTTCATCGCAAGAAAAACGTAAGCTTTTAATGGTTAATTTGTGTCATACATCATAATAATACATTTCTTTATCAATTCAGAAATTGACAATCACTGGAAAGTCGTCGGTAGACCATACCCATCCCTCGTTGCCTCATTGGGGAAAACCCTAGGCCACCTTGTTGACGGTCCAGTCTCGCGAAGGGGATGCCCTAAATCGAAATACGCTTCGTTTGGTTTTATTTCAATATAATCGGATGGTGTTAGTGATTGTAAATTCGTGTCATGTGATATAGGTGGTTTGCTAAATGCGTTCATGTTTCAGAGATGTCGCTGTTTTCTATGTTTTTGTCTTTCGCAAGGCTTAGCTGCGGAAAACAAACCCAATAGACGAATCTATTATTATATTGTAGATATAAGGATAGTTCAGTTAAATATTTTTGGTTCTTTCTCAAGGTTTTATCGACTCGATGTCCTTAATTTACCAATAAAATGTGATAGTATTAAAAAAAGCACGTGTCAACTTATAAAGACTTCAAACATCTTGTTTAATTTGTTTACCTTTGAGTCTATTCTACCTAGCGATTAATTTGGAATCGCCCATTGAATGTACGCACCAATCAAAAACGGCTATGACTAATATGTTTATTTATAGCAGAATCTGGGTGGATGCGGGGGCGGCTATACGTGTTCTAGTGTGAGGGGGCGCGCTGTGTAAATTCTACAAAAAATAAAATTACAAATTTATACTGTATAAATAGAAGAACTATTCTTCTTTATAGATTCTGTATATCGTTTGAAAGCCATTATAAAAGGATTGTATGTGTTCTTGTGCATAAAAATATAGGGTCTGGAAATATCAAAATGAAATATCAAGGGGGGGGGCTCCCAAGTAGTGAATCACCCATCAGCCTACGTATGATAATAGGCAGCACTGAAGTTAGATTTTGTGAATCACGATTTTTTAGAATGTCTATAAAAAAGCTCTGAATTCATTCATGGATACGCTTGTAAAATCACAATTACTCATCCATTTTCGATTGAGGCGCAATGGCAGACAAATAAATCTTGATGACTTCATAAGTTGGCAAGAAACAAAATTGAACAGTAACGTGTCAAAAATAAAACTGAAATCAAGGATTTAAGTTCAAATAAGGCCATCCGTAAGAATCAATGGTATACATATGTATGCGATTATGCAAATAATCTGCTAATATTCTTAGCAATTTTGACAACTTCCGGGATTTTTTGGGGCGATTTTATATCTGAAATTCGGTCATAATCTCATATTCCCAATGGAAAATACAAGTAGTATCTTTTTTCCCAATTCGCAGACAAAAAAAATTTCCAATTCCCCCCCCAACTTTTTTTTTTTACCTATTTTTTTTTATTAATCATGTAAGTTCATTAACGTCATCACTGTTGGTAGTAAATACCTTATTTTACTTCTGTTCTATGGAAGAATAAGAATACTAAGGTAAACATTGTAAAATTGTATTTTTACATTTTTTCCCAATTTTGATTAAAACACATCGAAAATTCCCAATCCCAAGGGTATGGGACATATTCCCAAACTACAAAAAATAAACTGAACTTGTTAGTTATTTATTTATTCCAAGATTTTTGTTTTCAGTACATGCTTACAATGTTTACCAATCAATAATGTCTACCCATTGTTAAAAGTTTGCTTCGAGTTGCTGGGTACCAACAATTTTAAGGAAGGGCTTATATGTCAGAAGTTAAATTTATGTATTGAACTTTCCTAGTGTTAATATGCCTGATGTGCTATTTTATGTTTTAGGTTGTTTAGAATCAGAAAATGAAGAAAACAGTCCAAAGAGGGTTAGGACAGTAGGTAAGGTATCTTATTATACGCCCGTTTGAAAATTAGGTCATATTATGGAAACACCCACGGTGCGTGGACAGACATACTCACTGAAGTGAAGTTGAGGGGTGCCACCTTTGATCTTCTTTTCATCTTCTGAACCCCACAAGCAACATTTTTGCACCCCATAAGCACAAATTTTCCCCACACAACGTCAGTTTTGTACGTACTGGAACCCCATAACGACAACTTGTATTTACCCTAACCCCATAACGACACAAGGGTGCGTACGGACAGATGGACAGGTTGGCTGGCAGGCGGCGTCAAAAACGATGTCAGCTCTCTATAATATGGGAACACATAGCAGGTTGGCGGGCGGCATCCGCAATGGTGTCCGCTCTTTAATTAAAACAGTTTTATTCGGATCCTCACCAAATGTTTATGGCCATGAGATCTCAGTCAAGTTCGATAACCAGCCCAATGGGCCCAGGTACATCTGAGTTATGGCCTTGATGCTTTGAAAAATGAATTTTGACGGGTGTATTTTGTGACCTGGCACGCTTGTTTTAATATACCTGTTCACAAGCATATTAATTGGTTAGAGAGTTTGTGTAATCTGAATGGTCACCTCATGTTCTTTGTATAAATGAAGGATCTTAATACAACTATAGAAAACAATTTTGCAGTTGTGTATATAATGCACCTGTCAATATTTTGTCCGTCGAGTGGGGGGGGGGGGGGCAGGCAGACCCAAGGGGAAATTTGACATTTTGACAATTTTTGATGTCTAAATCCCCACCCTAGAGCCTTCTTGGTCTATCAAATGCAACATGGATGTAAAACCCGGCCAAAGTCTATTTCCTGGGACACAGAGTCATTAAGTTTATCAAATTCCTGCCTGTCGGAAATGGTCATCCCGTGAATGTCCGCTGCCCCCCTGGGCGGGTGAAATATTGACAGGTGCATAACTTAGAAAAGAATCATGGTGATCTTTAAGATACGTTTTTTTTCTTTCTAGAAGATGACACTAAAAGCCATGATGATGTCACTGATGATGTCATAGATGGCGGACTACAAACTACAGAGGGACCAAGATCATTGGATGTAACCAATAGCAACTCGGGTAAATATTCCTCATCCATCTTGTAAATTCATATCCATGTAGATCTTTTTAAGAAGTTTTATCAACAAAGCTGAAAAGCTGGTTACATCAAACAATTTGTCCCCGTTTTGAACAATTTACTGTAAATTGACTGAACTTGATTTACAGCAATTTGTTTTGGTGACCCAGCTTATGATTGCATTTTGGGGTCAAGGGTCGATATTGCTAAAACTAGGAAAACAGTTTGATGGTATTGTTGCCGTGGCATTTCTTGTTATTACTTCTGTTGCCGAATTTGTCATTTGTTCTTGACAAACATTTTACATTGATTTGAATTAATATACAGTAGAAATGACTTAATGCGTTATTTATTTAATTTCATTTTAAGTAGCGTTCACATGCTAAGTACTATAACGGCAATTTCGGAAATTAACAAAAATCATACTTTTGGTTTCAACAGTGTTGATAACATCAAAGACACTTTGCGACTGTTTTTTTAAAGACATTTCTTGTTTTTCTCTCTTAGAAAATGTGGATGAAGAGTTTCAAGCAAAGGGAGATAACTCCACTGGCGATAAACAGGAGATTGAGATAAGGGAGAGAAGTCTGTCCAGTTCCTCGTCAACTGAACAAAGGAACAGAAGTTTAGAAGCGTTATTTCAGGTAATGTCTTTGTAACAGCAGGGCCCTAGCTGCACTTTAGGGGAAGGGGCCCGGGGCCCTCAAGTTGGAGAATTTTGCATCATTTTGAGGAAAAAGGGGAATTTTATCTAAACTAGGAGAAAAAGGTATATTATTTGAGAAGCAGAATAGAGCCAATATTTGGCACCAAAAAACTTTAAATGAGGGCCCTGTAACAATCTTATGCCAGGCAGATTTTAGAATTTTTAAGTTGTTGAGGTAATAGAGTACAACCTCTTCAGAGCGGCCCTCTCTTCAGCAAAAACCTCCCTACAACAACAGCATGATTTTTCTCACTGTACTTAACAATTAACTTAACCTCTCTAGAGCAACAATCTGTCAACAACAACATACCGTAATTTTGCTTCTTCCAAAGGGTGATGCTTTGAAGAGGTTGTTCTGTATAATACAAAGCTGTTATCCTTATCTGCGTTTCGGAAATGTGTACCAGTGTAAACCTTGTTCTCCGTATTTCATAGATCACCAACTTCCACCAAAATGGCCATCGGACCAGTAAATTTAAAAAGTCAGTGGTTCGAAGATCCAGTAATTTTTCCAGATATAATTTTACCATGTTTCAGAACAAAGAAAATGAAATCCTTTAATCACTCAAGAAAAATATGTTTTTTAGCCAATTATAAGAAATTTTGTTATAGTACTCTTTTTGGTCCACTCAAAATGCATTCGGTCCAGTAAAGTTTGCATTATCACTGGACCAAATGTCCAGTGCTTAAAAAAGTTTTTCATGAAGACTGTTTCATAGATAGATCATCAACTTTAAAGTCGCCTCCAAACAATAGGGTTGGTTAAAGGTGTGTGATGAATTATGATGATTTTTAAGGCTAAACAAATCAATGTTTATGGTCACTTGACAAAAATAAATAGAGTTGGTAGTTCACGAAAATGTTCTGTTATATTCTACAGGTACCTCTTTACTTTGGAGGTACAATTTGTCATCAAATGTTTTCAAACTTTGGATTTTAATAGTTTTACTACTTAGACATTTAGGATTGGCAACTTAGCACTGAAACATCAGATGGGCGACTTTTTTTCTGGCCTTATTTTAATATTTACAAACACTTGAAATTTGGCCATCTTTAAAAAAATGTTTGGTTAAGGTGATTACCGTATAAATAAAATCATGTATCTATTATCCAGGTCACTGATACAGAATTACAAGCAATCTCAAAGCAGGCTCCTGACGGTCATCACGTCATTCAGATAGATGAAGACGGGCATTCCGAAACATTGTACGTAATCGACTCGGCCATTCAAGAAAGAGAAGAGCTTGTTGAGGAATCAGAGGTGATGCTTTGAACATATATATATATAACGCACACTATCTTAGATCCAATCTTGAGTGCTAGACTATGTTTAAAATTGTCGGCGATTTTTATGCCCTCCGCCATTCAAAATGGCAGACGGGCGTAGTGTTACCCCTGTCTATCCATTCAAATCTTGGTTTCCTAGCGATAACTCAAGAAATATTTCATGGATTGCTTTCATATTTTACAGTCATGAAGATGTGTAATAATAAAATACTGGTTAAAAAGATTTCTGTTAAAAGCCAAACCTTTTCACAGGAGTTATGGGCTTATGGCCCCTTTTTTACTTAGCTCACAGCGGGGGTATTTGTGTTCTCTGGACACATTTCCCGTACAATATTTTTCAGAATTTGGTCAGTAGCAGTTCATGTCAAGTCAGTGATCATAATTTTATTTTCATTTTGAACACAAAAAAGAAAAATATGGGGAATTGATTTACAAATGGTACTTAGTAAGATATATTAGTGACACGACTTCTTACTGACCCGATATGGTGTGTTAAACGGTCAGTCATTTAATATTGAGCGAGAGCTATGTGTTAATAGTGTTAACTTTAATCTTAAGTGGCAAGATTAATTATATCCCTTGACTGATTGCATGACACAGGCCAGAGTGCACCTGTAAATGTTGCAGGGGTGACTGTAAATATTCCCGATATATCGGGAATTCTGGATTTATCTGTCCCAAAAGAGCTATGATGTCTGAGCAAAATAAAAGTTCTTTGATGAAAATATCTCAAGAAATGGCAAAGTTATGGTAAATCTACTCTGTACTGAACGATTTTCTTTAATACAAACTGAGTTGAAATATGGAAACAATGTGATCGAAGGCCTCTTGTTCGGCAAAAATGCTGGGCTGTGTATAATTATTTGGCTGTATTGACACCCCTGATGTTGTGAAAGAACTTTTTTTACCAATAATTTTTATACGAGGTATTACTTGATGTATTGCAGATCATTACTGAGGGAATTGATTGTATCGAAACGACAGCCGACGAATCAAATGATGACTATGATGAACCGACAACCAATCGGAGAAAGGTATTGTGACAATTATATAGAATAGCCTTTATCAACTACTGTAGTTTCATTTATTTTCGTTGGGCTCAATTTTCGTGGTTTTTACTAAAATGGCTATTTCGTGGGGACATAGATTCGTGGATTTTGATTTTGGAAAAGAAATGCCTTATCTGCATTCAAATTCGTGGGGATTTGATTTCGTGGATGAGCCAACTCACGAAATCTACGAAATTAAATCCCTAACGAAAATTAATGATTCCACAGTATTGGATGGATTTATATCAAGGAGGTAGAGTGCGTGTCAGTCTCCATTAAATCTTGCCTGTAAATCCATGAAATTTTTTTGTATAATGGTTGAACAATACTGTGGAATCAGTAATTTTTGTTCGGGATTTAATTTCGTGGGACGGCTAATCCACAAAATCAAATCCCCACAAATTCAAATGCAGAGATAAGGCATTTTTATCAAAAATCAAATTTACGAATTAATGCCGCCACAAAATAGCCATTTTAGTAAAAACCACGAAAATTGAGCCCAACAAAAATAAATGAAAATACAGTATTTAGTGGATTTGATTATCAAGTGAACAATTGAAAATGCTTCTTCAGTATCAAAAAAAGCTTGTGCATGTATATATCGAGGGTTCAACGCAACAGTGTCGTAACTCATATTGAAATAACAACAAGTTACTCGATATGTCTTATTTGGGGTTCACCCCGTGAAATGAATTCAGGGCTGAGGGTTTGCATTTGACCCTTAAAATTGAACTTTTATCCTTGAAATGAGTAAAATAAGGATTCTGACTGAAATTGTACCGATGGGTCAAATTTGCCGTATTACAATATAAGGAAATTTTGCTGACTTTTAAATCTATAAACAGTCAAGGGTCATAATTGACACTCAGCTTTTGACGTCTAATGAAAACACAGGGGGTGCTTCAAACCCCATTATGGGTTTTCCCTGCCGTCCCCTTCAATTTTTTTGGTATTTGCTCTTTTTTTGCTGGCAAATTTTAGGGGCCACCATGGTCATGTGACATCATGTAGTCTCTGCATAGTAATAACAAGTCCCTCAACACTGTTAGTTCAAATTTCACACAGACTTGAACATTCTCACATACGAAGAAGCCGTCCAGTCAGCTCACAGATGGTCTGTGGTTCTACCCAGGCCGGGCTCTTCCGTATCTGTTATAACTGTAAAGTCACCCATTGACCAGGGCTGTTTGGTGTGATGTAAACCCGATAGAAAAAAACGAAAAAATGGCAAATATAAAAAAAGCAGGAAATAGTTTTTGAAGCACAAGAATTGTCTTACATACATACGTAATACATTGTATTATTTTATTTGAAAAATTTTCTTTGATCTATTTTTAGAATTCCTTGAAATATATATAAAAAAAAAGGAAATAGTTTGTTAAGCTCAAGAACTGTCTTACATACGTAATACATTGTATTATTTTATTTTTAAAAATTTCCTTGATCTATTTTTAGAATTCTTTGGATTCCGCTGCTATGCAAGCTTCAACATCTACAGAAGACGGGGAAGTAATTGATACGCCAAAATGGAGGCAGTTCAAAAATATCGAAAGGATTCTACAAAAAGCTGGAATAGACACATCGTCTAAAACATGGCAGACATTGACACGTCCCGGTCGCCATATCTGCCCATACTGCCAAAGGGCGTGCACGAAACCTAGTGTTCTTGAAAAACATATACGGGCTCACACGGGAGAGCGCCCATATCCATGTTTGGTCTGTGGCTTTGCGTTTAAAACGAAAAGCAATCTGTATAAACATTGTAAATCCAGAGCACATACTTTAAAAACAAACGTTGAAGCTAAAAAGTTAAGAATCCAAAGTTTATCAAATGCAGAAAGAGAAGACGCCTCCATGGCAACTGCTGTTGGTAATGATAGTGTTGACAATGATAAGAAAGCACAAATGGAACCTGCCCAAAGACACGTTATACAAGAAGTTGTTAAATACCTCGAAAAAGACAAAGGTCAAAGACCTAATGAAGTCCAAACAGAAAGACAGAGAGCCAAATTGGAACGTTTAAAATCCATGCAAGAGAAAGGTGTTGGTGATACTAGAAAACAAGATGACAGTAAGGGAATTCATAGACAGCTAAGCTTACCAGTTATGTCAACCAACATTTATGGGAAGGGTCCTTCACAACATTTTCAAAGGATTGCTCCAAAAGGTATTGAATCCCCAGATAATGCTATTGGTAGCCTGAATAGCATGCCACAAATTCTTATCCCAGGTACAGTATTTCTTAACGAGAAAGGTGAAGTGTTACAAACTGTTCAAAGAATGGAGTCCGTGGAACAAAATGTAGATCAGTCTTTTACTGAAACGGATCAAATGAAAGCCCCTAATGACAATGACCCAACATTTTATAATCAGATCGAAATTGTAAATTTACCAAATCCAGATACAGATGGGGAAACGTCCACTAAGGCATTGCGAGATTTAGAAGAATTAAGTGAAAAGTGTTTAGCAGCTGCACAAGATGGAGTAAAATTATCTACATCGGTTCACAGTTTGCCTGACAAGCGTGTTCAGGTGGTACTACAGTTGTACAGACCTGCGAAGAAGTCGACAGATTCCATGGCCGAAAGTGTTTCTCTGCAAACTAATGTATCTTCACCAAGGAATGCACTGAAAGAGAGAATTCAAAGACTTATTTCTGCAAATGCTGCTATAGTAGACACACCTAAAGTTGAGCCACCAAGAGCTAAATGCATAAAGCGTAATTTTTCACGTCAGGATAGTGAAAGCTGGCAAATGCCTCGATCTGAAATTGAGGCTGCCGTTTCCGGTCTTGTTATGCCAAACATAAACTCTATACCTTTGCAACCCTTGCCGCAAGATAGTGAGAATGCGATTCTTCAAAATGAAGGTAAAGATGATGATATTCCTGACAAGAATACCATTGTTGAAAAAATTGACTATTTAAATGAGGAAGTGCTGATTATCAATAATGATGAACTTAAAGATAATGATAACATGAAAACAGTCGAAGATCTTGATAAAAATGAATCAAGTAAGACCAAAATGATTGACAAAGATTCGCAAGTTATTGGAATAGCCAACATACAAAGAAGTGGCGCTAAAGGGGATTTCTTGTCAGGTAAGGGTGTACGAGAAGGACTTCAGCTGTCCATAGCTTCAGCCTCGAATACTAGTGTATTGAAAGATCATTTGAACCAGTCAAGTTCTGCGTCATTCAGTCATAAACCTACATCTTCTGTCATCATGTCGCCCATAGTCACTTCAGCCAATAAGAGTCAAGTTCCCGGTCACATTGGAAAAATTGCGCTTAAAACCCTTCAAATGAGGTCAAAAAGCTTGTCAAGCCTCAATGTGGCTTCTTCTCCAAGCACCCCTGTTGTCATGGTAACTCAACCAAGTCAGACGTCAACTCAGTATATGTTGCAGACACCAACCACACCTGTTGCCCAGGTCATGATGCCGGGATCCAGCATGCCTGTGTTGTTATTGAGTGGAACCAGCAGTGCCACATTGCAACAATTCCCGCCAGCAGT
Organism: Lutraria lutraria; assembly: GCA_964023205.1. Classification (NCBI taxonomy): domain Eukaryota; kingdom Metazoa; phylum Mollusca; class Bivalvia; order Venerida; family Mactridae; genus Lutraria; species Lutraria lutraria. The sequence continues at coordinate 2,570,155 of OZ026850.1, forward strand.
GGAACAACGACCAGCCATGTATGTTCAGCAGATGATACAGCCTGGCATTTTGCCAACAGGATCTCAAGTTGTCAATGTCCTGCAGACAGCACCGAAAACACCTACAAGTCAGTTTACTAGTGTTATTCCAGGTCAAACATTTATTGTTGAACAGAGTATTCCAGAGGCTGTACATTCTCAACCAGTAATGACCGCCGTACCTTTAAGCCAGAAGACTGGTTCCTTGTTAAGCACTCAACTTATGAACCCGCCTGTGAGAAATATTGCAATTCAGCCACCTGTGGTCATGACAAGTTCTCAGTCAGATCCGATGAAAATTTTGTCGACTATTGTATCTAACACTGTAAAAAATAACCCGAATGTGACACAAACTTCGACATCACAACCGAAGGAGATTAAAATAGAAATTAAGTTACCTCCCCCTTCGAGTGTTGGCGTTGTTCAGCCTGCTCCGACAGTACAACGTCTTCGACCGCCACTGAAAAGACAAAATCCAGTATCCAGTATAATCAGCCCTTCATTACCCGGTCCGCCGTCAGCCGGGTTACAAAAACCGGTGTTCCGGTTTCAGAATCTGTCCCCTAATCTTATCATTGAGAATAAATTTTGCCCATCGAACCAGTCCATGCAAACTAGATTTCAAGTGGCTGGATCTAAGAGTACCGATATCGTGACATCAGGTACAACAACCATCAAAGTTCCGCAAACATCAGTGATAAAAGAATACTTGTTGCGTGAGAATCCATTCGATGCAAACTCGAAAAAACATTCTAACATATTGGGGAATGAAACACAACTGTTCCATTGTCAGAATTGTCGTATTGCGTTTAAGAAAAAGGAGACATTAGACTTGCATAATCTTTGTTATTGTAAGCGTAAAAGTAACACTGATGCTATTCGCAGTCCGTCGGAAGAATCATTTAACTCGGAAATCCAAACAAAAATCGTTTCTCAGCTGTTTTGTCAGACAGCAGATCATGCCAACAATTCTAAGCCGGCCAAAACTGTAACAAATGAAAATGTCACTAAAACTCGTACTAAAGTATTAACTAAACAAAGGGCTGAAAGTATTGACGTACATCATAGTGCTAATAAAAAGGCAAAATTTGAATTTCCTTTGGAAAGAAGTAAAAGTGTGATAATCTCACCAAAAGAGAAAAAATTGGCCACAAGGAATATAAGCCCAGTTTTAGATCGAACATTGTCCACATCAAAGCTACGGGAAACAAAAATGTCTAAAATGGCTTCAGTAAACGAATATTCAGATAATCTAGATGGGGGAATCAAAACTTCCCCTGAAAAGCCGTCAAAACTAGTGACAACAAAGAAACTAAAGGAAATGTGGCAGACGAAATTGAAAGGTCAGATACTGAAAAGGAAACTGAAAGGGAAGTTGTTGATGAACCGTTCAATAAGTTTGGATCAGTCATTAGTCGATGATTCTAGACCTCCATCGGCAATCAAAATTGGTTTAAAAACTAGATTTCCAGAATTGGATGACAATGATAGTGCTGTACCAAAAAAGAGGCCGAGACTGGTCCGTGCTCTAGATGATTCCGTCTCTGACGGGGTTTCAGTGAAACGTATGATGTTTAGACGATCAAAATCTGTACCAGAACTTCCAAAACATGATGAGACTGAGGCAGATGAGAAAAATGTCAATGAAAAACAAACTGATGCTGAAGTAGAAAGCTCAGGAGATAAGGTGAAAGAGCGTGAATGGCAGCTTAGTGATGTAACCGTTCCCATAGCAACTGCTAATTATATTGTGGGTCATGGTTCACCTCTCAAGCCAATTTATCAGCAGAATTTTAGAATGAAATCTTTCGATGGCATGGGTACTCCCACTCAGCTGATGCCGTCTGCTACACTTACACCAAGACCCGAACTTATGGAGATGGAAAAATTCCGCAAAACTTTTACTTTCGAATCTGGAAGTTTGAAACTTACACAGAATTCTGAATCAGACTCAATACCATTGTCAAGTTCACCAATTAAATCACCTTGTATGAAATTACCTATTCAGCCAGGCATTTCCCTTGACAACTTAACTAAAGTCTCATTTGCCATGACAACTCTATCACCTAGTAAACATTCCAAGCAAATAAATGGTCCTTTGCCATCAACACCACAGAAAAGTCCTCTTGTTAGACAATTTTCTCTAGTGGCGCATACGTATCCTTCCATGAGAAGTATGACTCACCCGACATTCTGTTGCGCGTACCAACTTCAACCGAGCTACGTTAAATCGGGGAAAAAAATTTCCATGTACTCTAACTGGAGAGTAGCTCAGCAGAACACCAATCTACTTGGCTTGCCTACAAGAGCACTCATGTCCTTGTATAACTCGAAATATACGACAAATCCCGTCTGGGTTATGAACTGCGGGGAGGATCCTAGAAGTGGCGCTATAACCCATAGCAGTTATTGGAAAATCAAGAACGGGGAAGCTATTATTGATACTGTGTTTTCGTTACTCGAAGTAAAAGATTCAAAGAAAGAAAAAGAGAAATCGAAGTTTGAGGTTGGATACAAAACAACGGAGGAGTCGGTGTATGTGCGGGGTCGAGGTCGTGGAAAATACGTTTGCGAAACCTGCGGTATCCGATGCAAGAAGCCAAGCATGCTGAAAAAGCATATTCGAACCCACACAGATCTCAGACCTTACAAATGCAAGCATTGTAGATTTTCCTTCAAGACCAAAGGAAACCTACAGAAACATATGAAGTCTAAATCTCATTATAAGAAGTGCTTGGATCTTGGAATAAGTCCAGTCCCGACGACCGTCGATGAATCTCAGATAGACGAGGAAGCGTTACAAGCACAGTGCTATTTATCAAAACGTGCGAAAATTGTTGACAAAATGGCTGACTCATCGCAGATGCTAGATCGAGACATTTCCACCACCGATGATAACGATGAAGATGATGATGATGATGAAGAAGAAGATTATAAAATAGTTGAAGAAGGCGATGATGAAGTGCTTGAAGCTATGGATGAAAATTCTGATAATGCTAATGAAAGTCTTCCAGTTGAAGGAAAAGAATTCTTGGAAAATGATGAAAAACTGGATCAAAGGTGTGTATAAATTTAGATTAGTAAAATATTACCTGATGAGGCCAACCTTTAAAAATCCGCTGGCTTCCTATTACATGACCGATTCGTAAAAAATCCCTTTGTTCACAGATTTTGCCGCATATATTAGATTTTTACTATTATAAGTTCTGCTGTTATTTTTTTCTGAAAAATTATATCCTTACAAAAAAAACATATAACGATAATTCCAGGTCTGTTATTGGTATTTTTTAAAATGGCTGACAAATTCTTGTATTTTCTTACCATTTATTACCAGGGAGACAATATCAGACCAGGTTACTGCCCCGACATCCGAGTCACAACACAATCTCTTCCTGCAGTCACTCGGAATTATAGCCAAACACCGACTCGATGGAGATATGGTAGGTTTCATTTAATATTTTTTAGTATGCTGTCCGAAATTGAATAATATTTTCTGTGTACATGTTACAAAATTCCCATCACAGACTGCTTTTGTTTTAGCATGTTTAACACCATTTTCCAATGATATTGCAGTCATAAAATGCAGCTAGGTCACCATATCAATTTTCCTGGACTGTATTTTAACCAGTACTAACTTGCCCGTCTACAAGGAGCCCACATATGGAGGGCTCAGCGCAACACTGTCGTAACTTGTTCTTATTTCAATATGAGTTACGCCACTGTTGCGTTGAACCCTCAAATTATGGAGGAAAATCGAATGTTTTGTTAAATTTACATAGTAGGGTTTGACCTGCTATAACTAGGTTTCAGACCAGGATCGCCGGGTCACAAGTCTGGCACACTAACCACTGGACAGATATACTTTTTATGCCCCCGCCATTCAATGTGACAGAAGGATATAAAGTGTTGTCCCTGTCCGACCATTCAAATTTTGGTGTCCGAGCAATATCTCAAAAAAAATATTCTGTGGATTGGTTTCAGAAGGCGTATAATAGTAAACTAAAGGCCGAGTTTGATTTCCGTTAAAATCCAACGGGAGCATTTCTGTCCTTCATACACATTTCTAGTTTATAGCCTAACATTCTTTTCTTGCCTGTTATGCGTATAGAGGTCTTTTTTTAATAAAAAATAGTTTTATGTACGGTAAATTAAAATTATTTTATTTTCCAGAATCCAATTTCACAGACTGGTACCAAATCTCTACAGTTACCAATGATGAAAAATCTTGGAATCAGTCTAGATAGTATAAATCAGTTGGGTTCCGCTTCTTCACAGACGTCGGCTGTGACGGTGTCTTCTGGCAGTACGCCAACTTCAAGGTGAGTACATCTGTACTAAAACAATGTATATACATACTTACACAGTCAAACCTGTGTTAGTGGCCACCTTCGAAAAAAAGACCACCCTGTGAATAAACGCACTAATTTTAAAAACTGTTGTTGACTATTAAGAAAAGAAATACCTCCAAATAAAGGCCAACTGTAAATAAAGGCCACATTACATCTTTCCCAAGGGTGACCTTTGTTCACAGGTTTGACTGTATACATAAAAACGATCTAATAATGTATGACAGACTTTTTATATTTTTATGGATTATGTACAATTATACCTTTATATGTAGTTCAATTTGAAGTTTTGAAGATCCTGGCCCCTGACCTTTACATAAATTTGACCTTACTGATACATAGAATTAATCTCATTAACTTATTTATGTATATTCTCTTTCAGTCTAAGTACCGTTTATGGAAACTTGCAAGTTGAGAACGAAGGTATGTAATGTATTACGTAAAACACTCGTAAGATTCCATTGATCTGACCTTGAACTTGTTCGTGTTTGATTATTACGTAAAGAACTTAGCCGTTTTCTTTAAGACCATTATTACCGGTATATTTCATGAACAAATATTTGTAGCCATATTCATTCAGCTACCTGGATAATTTTCTAACATGTGAAATTTGGTCTTACAAGACGATTTCAAACCCACAGCAATGAGGGGACAGTTCAAGACCATAACAATTAGAAGTCCCTTGTTAGTTGTAATGTTAACCAGTTTTTGGAAGCAGGGGTGATTTTATAGCCGAAATTCGGTCATATTCCCAATGGAAAATAGTACCGGTATCTTTTTCCCAATTCACAGACAAAAATTCCCAATCCAAAATTTATATTTTTAAAGTTTATATAACATCACTATTGGTAGTAAATACCTAATTCTACTACTGTTCTAAAGGAGAATAAGAAAAATGAATTGAACATCGTAAAATTGTATTTATACATTTTTTCCCCAATTTTGATTAAAACACCTCAAAAATTCCCAATCCCAAGGGTATGGGTCATATTCCCAAATTGCTGAAAAAAATCCCTGGGAAGGTGATTAATTACATTCCTTTGACATTGTCAGGTACATTTCTCTTTCTGATTTGTATAGAAAAATATCCTTCCAACAGTACTTTCAGTACTTTGATTTGAAGTTCGACATAATTTTGTGTTTTTTGTTAGTGTTCTGTTCAAGAGTAAAAAATCTTCAAGTTACTGTTAATGTTCTACTTTGCAAAATATTCATATTAAAAAATACCCTAATCCTGATTTTCCATCAAATGATTTTCTTTCTTTTAGGTCATCCATCGGTGACGAAAGAACGGGATGTAATCTGGGGATTGTTGAATTTATCTGATCAGTCCAACCAATCAATGTCGAGCGTGAGCATTGAACAGAATAGTGTTGTTACGACATCCACGGAGTTCGGAAATATAGTTAAGGTATGGCTTTTTGTTTACAATTTATCTTGTTAACAGAGGTCATTACAGAAAGATAATAAACACTATCTTTCAGTTGGCCTAAATTCTTAGGTTTATTATGGTATACCCCCGCAAACGAAGTTTGAGAGGGGGGAAATATCGGAGTCACCCTGTAGGTCGTTGGTCGGTCCTACATCGGTCCGCATAAAAGTTTGTGAAGCAAAATACTTCCGCATTTTTTAGGCGATTGGAATGAAACTTGAAACATGTTATCACCATCAATAGTAGATGTGCAAGACACAATTTTTATGCCCAGCGATTCACTCATTGCAGGGTTATGTGCCCTTGAACTTAGCCGTATAGTAAACTATTGCAGTAGTGTGTCAAAGAGGCAGCGGGAATATTAGTTACCTCTGTGACAGCTCTAGTTTTGGTCTGTTAAAGTAATTAAGGCCTTTCTTACAAAAAGGTTGAGTTATACTTACAGAACCCAGTCTTTCAACAGTAGGTAGCAGGCCCTTTTTTGTGCCATTTTTGGGTCCGGTTTTCTTCGCCATTCCCGAAGTAAAAAAGTATATATAAAAACTGTGTCAAATTAGATTTTGACTAAAATTTCAAAAATTAAATAAATCAAATCTGTGTTATTTGAAATGCCATGTTTATCTTTGATTTATTAGAAATTTCATTTTTTTTTTTTTTTTGAAGGCTTCTGATGTGTCAGACGTTACAACTGAGACTTCATCGAGTGGTGTGACATCACAGGTCAAGGTCAACCAAAGTAGCAGCTTTCTGCCGCCTTACCTTAGTATGGCGGCTTCGATGAAATTGAAATCCACCCAGAGTGGACCAATTATAGGTCAAATTATTCAAAATGTCACGACTAAGAGTAACACGTCTGAAACATCTGGAGACCGAACTGTTACCATGCCATTCCAGTTTCAGCACCCTTTTCCGGGGTCATTAGGGGTCATGCTTGCTTCGTCATCGACAGATGTGAAATATACTTCCTCGACTAGTACAAACATGCTTTCATCAAATAGTCAATCTACTGTGTTATCGTCGGACACTGAACAGAAGTTTACGAGCTCACGAGATGATCTGATGTACGTTCAGATCGGAAATACGAAAGGGGAAGTAGACACTGTTCCTGCCCAGATTGTTAATGTCGACCCCGCTGTGTTTAAAGGGAAAAATCCAGATAGTGTGCAAGAAAAGGTCGCCAGTCTCCCCACTGAAAGTATACTCCAACTAAGAAGAATATCGGACGGACTGTACGTGATTACAACTGATACAGAAATCGGAAAAACTGGAACAAGCGTTGCTATAGAAACCCCATCCAAGATTGTGTCTGACACTGTACCTAGCATTCCATCATCTGCTGTTCATGTGACAACAGGAACTGTGTGTCATGTGACAGGAAGTCAAGGTCATGTGACAGGAAGTCATAGTCATGTGACAGGAAGTCAAGGTCATGTGACAGGAAGTGCTAATTTTGTGCAACAAACTGAAGATGCTGGACGTTTTGTCTGTAGTGTTTGTAAAGCGTCTTTCCCAGAACATCACCAATTAATTCTTCATGGAAATGTACATTTTCTTGGAAACAGCAATTTGAAATGTGAAAAATGTAATATGAAGTTCAGGTCTCACTCGGCTTACGAAAAGCATTTACTTTCCGATACCCATAATGCTTCACTTCAGGGGAAAATGATCTCCCTCGAAAGTGCTGACCCCCGACCTTACAAGTGTGCCCCATGTAACACTGCATTTCGGTTGAAAGGTCATCTCACAAAACATTTTAGGTCAAGAGCCCATTTTAAGAACTTCGAAGCCATTGGTAATTTAGCCATAGGGACTTGGGAAAAAGTTGAACACAAAGTGTCTGAAGTTGATGCATGTACTGTGGAAGAATTTTTAGCCGTTGTCGACAAATTGTTGGGGTCAGTGACAAATCAAAGTGAAAATGTTAGTGAAAAGTTTTGGGCACAGCCCCAAGTGACTATTGTGGAGGATGAGGTGTTTGTGGAAGATGGAGATAATGAAAGAGTTCTTGTTGAAGTGAATGAGGAACCCTTTGAAATTGGCTCTATTGGTACGCTATGGTTATTTAAATCTTGTTTTTGTATTGTGTAACTTTGAAAGATTTCACTGCAGAAAAAGAAACTAAAAAATTTAAGTTGAATATTGCTGTGAGTTTTTAACATATAAAATATCAGAACATCAGTTAAAAATAATGATTTTCATGGAATAATTGATTTTATCTAATTACCTGTGTATGACATGGATCAGATAAAGTAATGATTAAGTAAATGATAAATGGTTCATTGAACAATGATTTTGTAATTGATTAAGATAACTATCAATGATTAAGTAATGATTAATGATTAAGTAATCTATCAATGATTAACTAATCTTTCTAGTAATCTATCTATGGTTAAGTAAACTATCAATGATTAAGTAAACAATTAAGTAATGTATTAATGATTTAGTAGTGATAAATGATTAAATAAATGATAAAGTAATATATTGATGATTAAGTAAACACTTAATGATTAAGCCAAAGATTAAGTAATATGTTAATGACTAAGTAAATGATTAATAATCAAAAACATTTGTCAAATAGTATTCTGATTTTTGAAGGCCATGCATACAATATTGATGTGTTTTTTTTTTCAGGTGAAAACGAGAAATATCGGGCGTATCCCTTACCTGGCGTGTTTGTAGAAGAAGCCCCTAAGGTCGAAACCATGGAAATTCAAACTGCACCAATTGAGTCCCCTAAAGTGAAACCGCATAAATGTGGACTTTGTGGTCGTGGGTACGAAACTGTCGCCGAACTTAAGGTATTGAAATATAAATCATCTTTTAAAAAAATTGGTTTGTGACCGAAATACTTTTTTGATCTGCAAGCATGTAATAAAAAAAATGACTGCAGGTAGGTAGGGTTTTTTGTTCACATCATATGTTAGTACCACAGGTACTTGACACAAAATAAAATTTGGCTACATAGGCTTCTTATACCTAATAATAAGGGCTTTCATTATTATTGGGTATGAATTATATACATGTATACAGTAATTATAGCTTTTTATGTACACAAAGCTGGTGAAAGGCTGGAAATAAATAATTTGGACCTGCAAAGTAGTTTTGTAAAAAAATGCGTATGTGTATATTGTCAAACCTGTGAACAAAGGGCACCCTTTGGAAAGATGACGAGGCCTTTGTTTACAGGTGGCTTTTAACAAGAGGTTATTTTGTTGGACAATATCACAAGCTTGACTGTACATGTTAGTAGTTATGTGTAATAATAAATTTGCCAGTAAGCGTTTTTTTTATTAAGTTCACATTTTTGTATGATCTTTGTTTTTTTGCAGACACATCTGATTACACACGCTGAGTTGCGGCCTTACGTGTGCGAGTATTGTGATGCGGGGTTCACTAATGCTCAGTCACTGAAGATTCACTTGTACACGCATACACAGGTAATGTATATTCTTATAATCAACCCTCTTTTTGACCCTTAAACACTTCCCTACTAAGATACCTGTTTTTTTGTCCATTATTAGCTCAGCTGTTCTTAGAGAAAAAGTTGAGCTATTGTGGCATCTGCTTCGACTGTGCAGAGACTTTAATGTACCTCATAGCTCAGAAACTATAAGAGGTAGCAACGTGAAACTTGGCGGGTAGATCTCACTGAGGCAGTGAACAGACGGATGTTGGCACCGCTTGCAGCGCACTTGTTTTGTATATGGTAAAGTGCCAAGAAGTTTCTGATAGCTAGCTGGTCAGCTTCCTCACATGTCAAAAGGGGCTAGAGATTACTAGTTGCGGACCATTACCACTTGATCACAGCAGCTCCCTTATGATACCAAGGTACAGTACAACCTCTCCAGAGCATCCCTCTCTAGAGCAACAACCTCCCTTCTAAGAGGGCATTTTTTTCCACTGCAACATTCAACTACATTTTTTGTATTGATTTAACCTCTCTAGAGCAACAACCTCTCTACAACAACATAATTTTGTTACTTCCAGATAGTGTTGCTTTGGAAAGGTTGCTCTATAGACTACTAGTTAAGATACTTTGCTGGAGAAATAGATAGGTATTTGTAAGTTTACAATTTGATAACCTTGATGTACTTTTAATTCACTATTTTACTTTTACTCTTTTTCAGGAAACACCGTATGTATGTGGGATGTGTGGTCTGAAGTTCCCTAACACTCAAGATTTGTCTCAACACTGCAAAATATCACATCCACCCCCTGGGCGTGGCCAATCTCCTGGGCGTGGCCAATCTCCACCAAGGCGTGGCCTTTCTCCAACTGGCCAATCACATGTTACGACAGTCAGCAAGAGTGTAAATTCCCCTGTTAAAAGCATTCAGCCTTTGGAATTTACTCAGACTTTGCAATCTGGCAATTTGCCAACTACTGTGATGAACCCTGTACAAGATAAAAATATACAAAAATTCACTCAAAGTGAAATATCCATGGTAACAGAATCACATTCATCTGTGGAAGATCCTGTGGTTTTAAAAGCACAAACGACAATAGATACTGTAAGTTCTGAGAAATGTTTTAAAGTTCCGGTGGTTGAAATGAAAGAAATTGATCAATCTGAGAATGAGTCAGTTGCCCCCGGTGATGCTTCAAGCGAAAATCAAGAGCCAACTGACGTTAAAACATCTGATAGTAATATAGACCATGAATGCGTTATCAAGGGTAACGGTAATGTCATTTTGATGGACAAATCTGAATATGTGTCTGATCAAGATTCTTCTGTTGTTGCCATAGCAACTGGGGACCAATCAGAAATCACGCTTGTAAATTCGGTTGCTATGGAAACCGATTGTTCAAGTGCAATACCTTCCAGTTATGTTTATACGATCATGTCACAAAACGAAACTTTACCTTTGGTCGAAAATAAACCGTCATCATCTCCTGTTACTTATCAAGAATAGAATTTATTTAATTGTTGCTTAGCAACAGTTTGATGTACATGTAGTGATTTTATACTACATTATGAAATAACATATGTCTGAGCCTGACTGTTTTCATTTCACCGTGATAGGATTTAATACAACTGGACATTTTCTACCAGCCGGTTTTTCTATCAGATTTTTTGCTAAATCTACCCTTGAACTAAAATTGGTGAACTTCCGTTCAACTCCATTCTCAATAAATCATTTTATAATAGAATGAAGTCTCAATCTCATTTTGTTTCATTTTCTACATTCTGCAGAGTAAAACTAGGACCCGTACTCATAACTGGATTAATTTACCCAATTACATATTCTTGATTTGTTTCAGAAAGCTGTTGTTTTCCATTTCAACATAGTTTGCTGTTCATTAATTTTTTCAACTCATCCAAACTGTCACATCCAGCTGCCAGTGTAAATCTGATGAACAAGCTCCAATTTCATAAAACATCTTCAGATTACTCTGTTTAGCCACGCCCCCTGAATTTCAAGGGGAGTAACTCATGTTTAGTCGGTCATTTGAAACCAAGTACATACGTTCGCATGTACATAGTAAATGGAACATGTCGAGGGCTCAGCGCAACACTGTCGTAACTTGTTCTTATTTCAATATGAGTTACAACACTATTGCGCTGAACCCTCGAATGTATATTATTTCCAGGACCATATCTCATGTCTATGTCTTAGGCATCATGTCACAATTAATTATATATTATTCATTGACTGTATCTCGGGTCTTAAGTCTGGGGCTAGCATGTTGCACGGACCTAAAAACATGTGTTTTTGGTCCGTGTTAGCATTTTAGGTCTTAACAACCATTATACATTATCCCTGCAACATGCTAGCCCCGTGCCTATGGTCTGGGGATATCTGTCATGGATTCGGTGGAATAGATACGGTCTCTGATTAGTAATCACCAGCCGTTCACCACTATAAGTTTGAATTCCCATCCAGGGACCAGAAAAATTTCACATGTGTGGAATTGTTTTCATCCATTGATTAAACTGTAGAGCTAGAAATTAACCCAATGACGCTGGCTACTAATGTGACATTAAATCCCAGTGGACAAGGTAGCGTCTTACCGTAAATCAGTGCTTCCTTTATCTATCTAATGGACCCTCAAGTGCTATTTAGAGGCTTATACCAGTGAAAATTTTCTGAAAAAAATCGAAAATACTTTTTTTCGCAGGTCCAGACCGCACCAGTTTTCGGAAACTGAAAGATAGTCCAGGTTTCCATAGCTGTCACTGGGCGCGCTTAATTTTTATACGGACCATAGTACAACATTTTTCTACATCTGTCATCCAATTGTTAAAACTACTTCCTGTTTCATGTTACAGTTCAAGTCTGGGTACGTTCAGATTGAAACTTTCCTTTAGTACTTTCAGTACTTTATCGTTCTATATTGTTTCCGCTGCACCAAGTTTTTAAGATTTTTTTTTTTTTCAAAAATTTCAAGCTTCACTCATGGACTGAGATACCAAAATGATGAGATAAAATGTGCTGAGATTTTTATGAAATTGGGGCCTATAAGTTATGTTTCTATACTTCGTCACAATTTTTCTATTTTTGTAACGTTATGAAGTATGGTATGTTTTATTGTTAAATTTATTATTACATTGTTAAATTTTCTTATTATTTAATAAAACTTGCTATTTATTAAGAATTTGTTATATTTTAGTTATAGTGTGTCGGTTGATATTTCAGTTGATGAATATTCAAATTTTAGTAAACGACTTCCTGTGCATGTATGCCATATAGACACACAGCATGAATGATGGCTGTGAATAATATTTGGAAATAAATGTCGATGATACATCTATACTCGATACCACTAATGCCTGTTGCCGTGTTATTTTTATAATTCAAAATTAAGTACAACTAGAAAAATATTTTCTCGTGAACTTCAGATGAAAAAAAAAACAGTGAAAATAAATTTATTTTCAACAGTATTACTACCAAGTTATTTTAAAGGAGAATTTTTATGTAAACAAAAGAACTAGGTAACATTAACATGCATAATAATTTAATCAATTTGGTCTTTATTTAATACAGGTAAGAAATAGTATTTATCAAAACATGTCTCAAAAAATCAAAACAATACAAGAAAGAAATTTTACCAAATGGGTGGGGTAAAAATTTCCCAGCCACACAATTTTCACAAATAGTCAAACCTGTATTAGTCGCCACCTCTGAATAAAAGCCATCCTGTGCATAAAGGTCATTCTATTAAAAACTATCATTGATAATTCAGAGCAAAATGACCTCCCAATAAAGTTCACCTTTCAATAAAGGCCATATTCTTTCCAAGGGTGGCCTTTGATCACAGGTTTGACTGTACAGTTAAACCTTAGAACAAAGGCCATTAAATGAAATGAATAAAAATGGCCTTTATGTACAGTTGGCCTTATCTCAGGTTTATATTTTGTCAGTTTTATCTGAATTGTATAAATAAATGTGTACTAAATAATGACCTTTGTTCACAGGTGGTTTTTATTCACAAAAGACAGTTTACACAGGTTTCAAATGTGTGTCTGGATATTCATTCAATTTAACTTCAATCACACCACAGTGAAGTATTTTGATAGAAAATATCACAGTTAAAATTTCTTTTAAAATATTTCATTACTTTCTAAATTCACAAAAAATGACACCAAAAAACATTTTTGAAGATTTCTGATTAATATTTATCACTAAATATATTAAAGCATTTGACAGATGATATCTAGATAAAGTAACACCCCCCCCCCCCCCCCCCTCAGGAGGCGCTTATTCATTACCCTGGAATGAAGGTGAGGGTGAAATGTTTGGTGATAGACATCTCATTGAATCATACACTAATTTTATTTTGTAAGTTTGATACAAAAAAAATATGAAGAGTGCAAAATTTACAACTTGTACGAAAATTTGGACGAATATACATGTAGAAATAAAAGAAAAATCTGAAAACTGGCTAACATATTGAAATAGCTCTAACCCACGAACTATGCCATCTATATTTAAGTTGAAAATTCATCAAATGATCTTATTGTAGCCGAGTGAATTGTTAGCATATAATAAAAATTTATATGTACAAAAATGTAAATAATTTTAACATGTATATGACTTTTATTTACAGGACACAAACATTAAGGAAGATGGAATTAACACATTATTTTTTGTTCAAAACTCAACCCGTAGCAAATAATTACCCCCCCCCCCCCCCCTCCTCCAATTATGGAATGCCTTGATTATAGACAAAAGACCCTTTATGGACAGAAAATACCCTTCTTAAAAAATATAGCGTTAAGTATGTCTTGGGATAAATTACTCTACTAGTGTCTGCACACCTGAATGTATACAATATAATATATACTTAAGTGCAAATCTTTAATAAGGCCTGTTAAATTAATTGATAGATTATCATTAATTTTTTCTCAAACAGACCGATTGGGGATTTAATATTCTATTATCCAGTAATCAACAACTTTTACATTCACATACTCAAGAATAACTGAAATGTTAAAAAATAAACAAATTGTTAATGCAATGCTGCTTATGCCGCCGTATCGTTGCACCCCTATTTGTTCATTAACAATATCGATATGTCGTCCCAGCCACTGCTCATTACTATGTTGGTTTAATTTATCTGAGATTTTTATCAAATAAAAAAGTTTTGAATAGCCTTAAAATAGGTGGACAAACAGGGGTGATGATTTAACAATTAATTTATACTGGCCTAGTATAAATAATTATGTCCTTATTCTAGGATGTGCATTGAAATATTTGATAAATATGTCAAATGTGTTTTAATCTGCATTAGACATATACAATGTTCTAACCTCAATAATGAATAATTCAGTGTCCTCAAAAAATAGTATAAAAAATTATTTTCTTCCTATGTAGCCATTGTTTGAATATGTTCTGTATTTCAAGTTTTCAACCGATCTTTCTTTCAGAAAGATTATTAAAAATACCATGCATTGAAATAGGAGTGTATAAGTAAGTGACCTTATGCATACATTTGACAGTGCTTAGTTTCATCGTGAGACATTCAATTCCATTACAATTGTAAAGTTCTAAGTAATTCTACATGAATAGTTGAAGAGATCGAACAGTTCATAAATAATTGATGGGTCTAGTTTTTTCACATTTGTCAAGTTGATTTCTTCACTTTTTGTTTACCATTTTTCACAGACAATTCTCTCCCTGAAATTAAAAATTTGATAAATAAATAAGATAAGTTATTTTGTTGTTCAATCAGAGTGATCTGTGGTTGAACGGAAATACGCTGGACTACTAAATGAAAGATCATGGGGTCGACGTTCAGCTTCGCCTTTCGAATTTCTCTCGCATGCTTTTTCAGTGTCCCCATCCCAACTACCGAGCCGAGTACGGTGTCGATGAAATCACAGGAAAAAGGGCAAGGCATGTGTTGGTGCTATACATCGGCCACGGCAAAGAGCCAAGAAAAACTATCAAAAAAGAGTAGGGATATAAATGCCCGGTTCTCCTGTATCTTATCTCCCCTCTCTCTGGGACGGCCCTGAAATGACAGTAGCTGTCAAATGGGCCGGTAAACAACAGATGAATAAAATTTGTCGTTCAATCGGCCATATTCTTCATTCATAGAGTCATAGACTGCATTCACGTTGGAATGAGATCTTTGGATTATTCGCTTCAGACTAATCTATTTTCAGCAAAATTTTAACACAGACTATATATTGTACATTCATATTCAATGTCGTATATGTAAGTTTTCAGCCAGACAGCTGGTTAGTAAGACCTTATTACTCAAAATAACTAAAGCACATGTATCTTTTCTAATCATCGTAGAATACATCATTTTTTATATTTTTGAAACATTTATGTGGTATACTTACGCCATAAAAATTTGTTGATCGATTCGCCCAAAATGTATACGCTAACAAAGAAACACATCATGATCGTTATAAATATCGCCCTCTGATGGGCTTCCATAACTTGAAGGATGGGGTACACCCAAATATCAGCATAGTAAGCTACCCATAAAATCCTAGAAAAATAAGAAAATTGTGACAAATAATGATTTTGAGAATATGTAGACCAAGAATAATAATCATGGTTCAGGTTTACTCGACTGAAACAAAAGTGCCTGGTCACAAAATACGCCTGTCAAAATTCATTTTTCAAAACGTCAAGGGCCATAACTCAAAAGTGCCTGGGCCCATTGGGCTGGTTGTCAAACTTGACCGACATCTCATGGTCATAAACATTTCCATCAAGTTTGGTGAGGATCTGAATAAAACTGTTAGAATTAGAGAGCGGACACCGTTGTGGACGCTGCCCGCCAAGGGTGTTCTTGTAATATGACCCGTTTTTTCAAACAAGCGTATAAAAACATGAGTGCCAAGAGTGGTGCCAATGCTAGTCTGTTCACCACCTCAGTGTGATCTATATAGAATGATATTTAGGTAAAAATTACACAATGCCAGCTTACTGTTACAATTTACTCATTGACATTGCTAGTATGCTTACTGGTATAGTCAGAATGCATGGTGACAAGGATAGCATGCTTGCAGGAAGTTACATCTTGTATGCTGTTTAGACCCTGACGTCTTTATCATAATTTCATTTGGCTGAATGACAGTGCAATATAGTGTAATGAAATACTTCGATATGTCTGGACTCTGGACTGTACAATTATTTATAAGCATTGATATTTCAACATTGCCAGACATAATGCTCCCAGAATGAAATACAAAATGTACACAATGAGACCAAACAATATGAAAGATGCAATCAGTTACTAAGCAAGTTGAAAGTAAGTATATTGTTAATCGCAAAATGCACGTCACATTTTGATACCATGGGGTGCATGTTTGTAATTTTAATTCATGAAAGATTACGGATATCTTTGGCCTATATGGACAAGTGGTGGTCACTAGTCCCTCACACATGCGAGCGTAAATCCTGGAACCAGATAAATTTCACAAGTCGCCCAGCTAGCTTATGAAAGGTTGAAGGTCCTACTCAGATACACGCCAGGGCTTTCCTCTATCGTTAATGCTGGGAAGTTGCGCAAAAAAGTCCAAATTCCACAAACCTGCAACTTGCTTATTTACGCCAAACTGAAAAGCGATTTTCTCAAAATGTGAAAAAATGACATACAGGTTTGTAGGAATAAGCTGACAAATTGCGTAATCAAAAGACAAAAAAGTCTATTTAATTAAATACTCACCATATAAGGTAACTACTCGCAAATGCCAACATTATTGACAGACCTTTACGTCGACTTGGATATTCATGGAATACAAGAAATTTCTCAATAAGAAGGAATGGTAAAATTGTAGTGTGCTGAAAATAGAAATAAACAAATTATCATCGTTTCTGAAAGATTTAGAAAGCCATGGAATGAATCACAAAAAGGGCCATCCTTAAAAATATTTATTGTATACGGTAATACTCCCTTTTTACCAAAAGGCCCCTACCAAACTTTTTACTTTCCTGAATTTTTTTTCCAAAAAAAAAGGATTCCGACTTTTTTGGTTCAATATGATTTTTTAAATAAATATTTCCTACCTACTGAAAATTCTCTAGGTAAGGTAACAGCAAACAAACTTTTTAAGAATGGCCTAACCAATACTATTCCATGATGATGTTTTTCTATCATTCCTTCAGTAAAATTGAATCAATTTGATGAATGTAGGTGCAAGCGTTTTGATTTTATAGACAAGGTTAAAGTTTGGTACAGACAAACAGAGAGACCAAAAACAATAAAAAGAAAATTTGGAGAAAATTCATAATGCAAATAGGTGAAATGGATTTTTTTGGGGGAAAAACAGCTTATTTTTTTAAGGGAAGACATTGTTAATCTGTATCATTTCCTAGTAAAAATCCCTGTTCTCTTACCTCTATATGGTTCAACCATAATGGTATAATCTTATCAAGCTTCTTCGGATATACCAACTCCCTGTCTACAGCATAGATACCCCAAAATGTCATCACAACAAACTGTAAGTAGAATAAATGTCCAGGCATGTACGGCCCAAAAAATGTTTACAAGTTACCTGATCAAAAAAGAATCGGGTTAGGTAAATCAAAAATATCTTTCAGTTCACATTCGCAACAAGCGCAAAATGTGAAAATTTAATACAAGTTCTACTGTTAGGAGTCAATACAAGAGTGCTGCGAGCGGTGCTAACGCTCGTCTGCTCAATGCCTAGAGCTGTGAGATCTAGAGTTATGAGTTACATTAACAACGAAGCTGCAGTGATGACAACTGGGACCTTTTCTTCAAATACTATTATACAGACAAACTATTAACAGTACCAGTAATTTTATTTGAAAAGATTTAAGACAAATTATTTCAATTACAGTACAACCTCTCCAGAGCGGCACTCTCTTCAGCAACAACCTATAGATACTATACATATCTTCATATAACTGTATACATGTATATACTCACAGTTCCAACAGGGTATACTATCGCTGCAAGGTAAATATCCATAAACTTCTGCAAACCACTCTTCTTGGTCCCTTTTTGTGATGGTCGAACATTTGTACCCCAAATATCATTTACAATGGCCAAACCAAAATATACAGTCTGAACTATCTGTGATATAAAATAAATTCATGGTAAGAATCTAACAGTATAATTATATGAATAATAAAATACTTAAGTCATGGCAAAAGTCTCTGTCTAAATTCACCCCAAGTCAAGTAATTTTTTAATGTAGTCATTTGCATCTAGAACATCAGGGTTTTCATAAATATTCAGTACAACAGATTTTCTTGTGAAAGTAACTGATTTGGTTGGGGGGTATATAAATTACCTAGTTTATAACTTTATAATAAGTATTTCAAACTTGGGGATTGTAACTGATCTTTCTGCAGTTTGGAGTCCCTGAGAACAGCCTTACCGAAGAGGTCCAGAAGCGACTATAATGATAAGGGACTATCATGGTCCCATCCCTTGCTCATTTTTGATGTCTTCAAAGGATGGGTAGGCCACAGCCTTAACTCTGGAGAAATTTATTTCTAATTCTGGTTTTAACCATTTTCATGTGTTACCTCTTGCGCGAGTACTTAGTCACAATTGTGCGACAATGTTCCAGAGGAGTCCTGAACACTACCCAAAAGCCATATGAGTTAGGACTCATTAAAATGTCATTATCCACACACACTGACACACATACATGTAATTATAAACATCGATACTTACGAATCCAATAAACGTTAGATATTTAAACTTTCCAGCAAATCCTTTGTATGTAAATAAACCATAATAAGGGTCATCTGGACCTCCTATATAACGGATATTGTACCACAAAGAAAATGCGTACAAAATAAACAAAAAAACGTGAAAGATTAAATAAGACCCGGCATCAGCCATATTGAAATTCAAAGGTCAATAACGTTATTGATTATTTCCGGGTCAAATACATGTACACTGAAATTGTCACATGACACTTTCGGTTGGCTGGGAACGAAAAAGAAGTCATTTTACAAATCAACTGACAACCTTAGTATACTGTCATCGCAAGTCGCAAATACGTCGTGAAATCAGTAGGGCCTAATAACTAAAACTAAAACGGGGTGTGTATTAGCTAGGGATGGAACAAGAAGGGAAATTAACCAAATAAATTACCAACCAAGTTCAAAAAAGTTAAATATTTAAATTTTCCACCATATCCCTGCCATCCAACAGTAATATTTCGACAATCATACACTAGTGTGTACAAATACACTGTTAATATTATCGCATGAAAAGTTCGCTGATCGTCCGCCATTGCGCATGCTAAAATACGTGCATGCCGCGCCACATAGTACCGTTCCAATGAAATCACGGATCTGATAGAAAAACGTCCAGCGTCAAAAATCGCAGAATTAATTACTAAGTGGGCGAGCCGGGTTAACAGGAAGAAAAGAACTACATGAATGTAGCGATATAATAAAAATAGGAAATTTAAAGAAGAGCTGTATGGCTGAAGATTCTAAAAATATTTTATGCATGTATATATCGAGATAGTTGTGCTACGTAGACATAAAAGAAGATTAATTACAATTGCGAAAATATTGGCTTGTTTTGAGAAAGATGTAGATGACAATAGATGCTTTTCTGATGGTGCTAGACGGTTCTGAGTATTCACTACTCGATAAGGAGTTTTAAAAATTATAAATTTTGTAAATACAGTATACAACCTCTGTAGAGCAACACTTTGTGGGAGCTGCAAATATTGGCCGCTTATTGAATTAGAGGTTGTTGCTCTACAGAGGTTAAATTTATAGTAAATATCAGCTTATGGAAATTTTGAAGGTGTTGTTATAGAGAGGCTGTTGCTCTACAGAGGTTAAATTTATAGTAAATATCAGCTTAGGGAAATTTTGAAGGTGTTGTTATAGAGAGGCTGTTGCTCTACAGAGGGCCACTCTGGAGAGGATGTACTGTATTATGACCCATCATCTGAATATATATAATTTGCAATAAGCAACACTTCGTAATTAATGCACAGATTTCTCAAGACGCCGGCTGTAGTATAAATTATGTAATTGCCTGGTACAATTAATTGGAAACAATTGACAATCAAGATCAAATTCCAGTTTTGAGTGTTTTTTATTGTACAGTCATTTCTCCAACTTCCGATGCATAAAACACTTGTATACATAGCGCATTCAGACAGTACGCCGTTTTTTCATAATACAATATTTTGTCATACGATTAATTGTAGAAACAACAATGCCCAAAAGTAGCGGAAAGAAGACAGTTGCACTAATAATGGTGGCGGTCTACCTACTTGTGAACAACATCGATTTAACACCACTAACATCGATAGTCGCCGAGCTCAAGCTGTCAGTAACGATTATTCGATTATAATCGTTTATCATTACATCACTACAGTGTGTACTAGCTGCTGTTCCCGTGCCTAATAAAACGTATATGTTCCCGGGGGGGGGGGGAGATAGTTTGTCGGCTAACCAGAAACAAACACTAGAATTTCTTCGGCCTTATATGTATCAAATACATGCAGCGCGTATTCGTAGATTTACGATTCACATTACTGTTGTAATACGTACAGTAAAACCTGTGTTAATTAACGGTCACATCAGAATAAAAGCCACCCTGTGGTTAAAGGCCATTCTTTTAAAAAAAAACGTCATTGAATATTTAGAACAGCATGACCTTTGAATAAAGACCACATTTTGTCTTTCCCAAGAGTGACCTTTGTTCACAGGTTTGACAGTAATTGTTACAGTATAGCCCAATTAAGAGACCACTTCAATATTCAGACCACCTGATCATCGGGACGACAAAGGGGTTTCTATTATATTACTTACACTTATAAATATCAAAGACCAATATACAGTACATAATTATATAATATGTATAGGTTTTTCCCCACGACCGTGAATTTTAGGCCTCAAAATGTTTGTTTCTGGTTGCATTGTAAGTCGGGGCGTTTTTTTTGTGTGTTTTTTTTTTTTATTCTTTACAGTTAAATTTTATGTTGATAAATATTTTTAAAAGGTTTGGCTTTAGGATTTACCCACAGGGACCTGCGTATTGAGGTATTATAAAAATGTCAAGTGATAATAGATTTCACCAGAACTCTTTAATTCTATGCGCGAGAGTACGAAATTACGTTTCAATTACTGGTTAATATTAAATATTTCAACACTTTTAAAAATAAGACAGAATAATTCTTACATATATATTTTGAACTGATGGCATTTGCAACAAAATCAAACTGGAGATTTTAATTATTTTGTTAATTTAAAAGCATTGTTATTTTATCTATTTTCTTTCTAATAAAATACATTTGCAAGCTATTCAATACATTACGGTGATTTATTTAATTAAATATAATTTAGCGTGTATCGTCACAATACGTCCATCGACTTATGCCCCAGGCGGCGCATTAAAGGGCTTAACTTCCGGGTTTGGTTAAAATACACGTCACCGACAGTGGTGAGAAACGTGTGTCGCGCATGTATATACATATGGACGCTTAAGCCGGTGACAAAGATACGTTAATTAAAACTAAAATTACTCTATTTGGAACAATCTGGAAGAATTGTGAACAAATTAATAACTTTGTGAAGGAATTGATTTAAATAAAAGGACTTTTTTAAAGAACAGACGTAAAGGAAATTCAAAGAAAACCCATAAGCAACAGTCATAGGATTTGCTCAGGATTATAAGACAAATATGCGTGACGTTGATAAGAAATGCTTATCTTTGATGATTCTAGGAATCGGTTTATTTCCCATTATTTCGTGCCAGATGTTTGATAAAAGACCAACAATCTATGAT
Source organism: Lutraria lutraria (assembly GCA_964023205.1). Classification (NCBI taxonomy): domain Eukaryota; kingdom Metazoa; phylum Mollusca; class Bivalvia; order Venerida; family Mactridae; genus Lutraria; species Lutraria lutraria. Next base: position 2,592,154 of record OZ026850.1, read on the forward strand.
CACATGAAAAGTGGTGCCAACACAAAGAAATCCAACCTTATTGATTCGGAACTTAAAGTAGAAAATCTGGTAAGTCCGTCTGTGTGTGTTTATTGTAAAATTAAGCTATTAAAAAAATATTTTAATAGTGTAGCATTGGTTAAGCTCACTTAAGATGTTTTATATGGTCCTGCAAATGTCAGCACTGGCACCGTCAGAAAAGCCTTATGAAAGAGAGGAGCCGATATTCTTAATTATGTTTGAAATACGAACTAAGAAATCTTAACTATATTCGCTGTCTTTGAAACGGACTCATTAAAGAGTTGATTAAATAAGTTAAATAAGGTCTGATAAATACATCCTGTCCGAACCATAGATACTCGATAGATACAAACCAAAATTTAGCTACAAAGGCTGCTTATACATGTGCAGTGTATCTAATAACAAGGGAACGTTCCCAACGTTGCCTTATTAAGTTATTAGGTATAAGAAGCATATAATATTATATGGAGCCAAACTTTGGTTGTGTCAAGTATGGCTGTGGTCCTAACTAAAAGGTTACCACATAAGCCGCAATAATTATTTTGTTGTCTAAAGCAGACCAAATATGTGTTTGATATTGTTCAATTTAAAGAAAAGATCGAGTATTTCTCACTTACGGAAATGCCCGAGTAGTTACGATTGGTACATGTGCAGTCGTCAGTTTGTTCATTTTAAACGAGAATGGGTAATTCATTTTGGAGGTTTTCATTTTATTCCAGTTTGTGCCAGACGAATGTATCATTGACGAAGAAGATTTCTATGGTGACAGAGGAGATGAAATAGCCGCTGCTAAAGCTAAGAAGAGTTTAATCACAGCGGAAGTGGGCGATACAGTAACATTACGTTTTAAGGTACAGCACAATAATTCATATTACAGGCGTCCGTTTCAGAATAATGACGCAATCTTTTCTGACATCTTTAAATATACAATACACATGTACAGTCAAACCTGTGTTAGCGGCCATCTCCGAATAAAGGCCACCCTGTGAATTAAGGCCATTTTTAAAACCATTCATTGATAATATAGAACAATATGACCTTCGACCAAAAGGTCCATCCTGTCGTCAACTTGAGGCTATTCTTTTAAGAAACTCATTGAATATTCAGAACAAATTGACCTCCGATTAAGGTCACCTGTCAATGAAGGCCATAGTACGGTAATATCAAAACTGCCGTCAGAAAATAGTTGACTTGTACTCTGTTGTATCTGTGATTGAATAAAAAGTTTTTTAATGCCATTACTAGTACATAGAAGCGCATACACTTTGGAGAGAATGTAGACCCTAAACTGGTTCCCGTTGACTTGTGTGTACCTTTGGTGCACTGCATCATGGAACGGGAACCAGTTTATGTAGACCCCTTCTTCAGGTTTTCAAAGACCACTCAATTGGTTCAGTTAGTAGATAGTTTGGCTGCTAAGCGAGAGCTGTTCATTGGTGTGACACTCGGGTAAGACGCACGTTTGTCAATGTTGATTATACTGAAGACATGTGTTTACAAGTCTAATACATGACTGGATATTTATAGGTCTCGTTAGAAGCAGATGGTACACTTATTGAAAAATCTATAAAAGAGTCAGAAGAACTTGGAGGTGAGGATACTGAGACTCCAGCTGTGTTTACCATAGGTTATGGACATGTAATTCCTGGCTGGGAAATCGGCCTTCAAGATATATGTCTTGGGTAAGCCTTGTTTGCTTAATCTCGTAAAGTTTGAAAGAAGTGCACTTTTGTGAAAAATAAGTTATAAGCATGTAATTATCTGTACACAAATTTGTATGTATTTCCTTTAAATGTTTTTAATCAAGAAAAATGACTGATGCAATCCAAAATCATGAACTGTCGTTATGGTACATGTATCACATATTGTGAAACACCCTGTGCCATTGACTAACATTTCTCGTTGGGAAATTGTCCACTGCCTAGAATATTCACGTGAATAAATCAGTAAGTGGTTTGAAGCATATTTATAAGTACATTTAGTTTGGATAATAATAATAATGACGTTAAAATCGAACATAAACAAACCATTCAGGATAATTATCTAAAAATGTTTTTTTTCTATTTTCAGAGAAATCCGTAAGATAACCATCCCACCACAACTGGCTTATGGCTCAAAAGGATACAAGCCAAAAAATATACCACGTAAGTCTTAGAAATTGTCAACAACAACTCGATACTGACCCTCATTGACTCAGACTTTAAATCAAAGAAAATAGTTATTGTCGCACCTGTAATGCGTGCATGCAAACGGATACTTCCAACAATATCTTAGCCTTACTTAATTGATTGACATGACAGAGACTGGTCAGGTTTTTAAAGGCATAACTGGGTCCTTAAAAACTCGTCTTATAGGCGAGTTTGAACCGTAGACAGGCGGTACTCACCGGGACTGTTTTGTGCTCCATGGACCTGTGTTGGTGGATTTTACGTTTGGGGGGAGGGGAAGTGCATGGGGTATTTTGTGTTTAGTTTATAGAATTTCTCTTCTTATCTAATATATCTTTAGACTTGCCCTTTTCTCGAAGTTATTGCCACTCTATTACGAGATGCTGTTTCAAACACCATAAGCATGTTCACCTCGTGTGGTACAATGCTTATTTCAGTTATTGCAGACAGTTGGGTCGACAGAACAGTGATTGTTTGGAAGCTTGAACTTTAATACGATTAAATTTCAATTTTAGCGGATGCCACTTTAGAAATTGAGACAACACTGTTGAGTCTGAAGAAAAAGGACGTGGTAGATCATTACATGGATTTTATTCACAACCTTCACGTGTATGCATTCTTTATTCTCGGACTTACTTTCCTCTTGTCTGGATTCTACAAAGGACAAATAGCCAATAAAAGGCGACTTTACAGAGAAATTGAAGAAAAGAAGAGACGTAAAGAGGAAGAAGAAAGCATGGAGACTGGAAGTGAACCACAAACTGAAGAGGAGTATGAAGAGGAAAGTGAAAAGGAGAAACAAGATTGATATCAAATTCAACAAAATAATGGAAATTACGTTAAATGAGACAATGAAATGGGCCAAGAGATCACATTCTACCTACATGTACATTTGTTTCTTGATTTGTTTGATGGGCTGAGAAGTTCGCAGTTTCAAATTGTGTTATAAATAATAAATGTACAGTAAAAACTGTTTATTCAAACCCTTTATTTAGCCAAATAAATTGGCTTTAACAATGAGTATGTTTAAAAACTGGTCAAGTGGTTGTAAGACAGAGGTGATCTAAGGGCGGTAGCAAGCTTTGAATGAATGTTAGGCACTCTATATTAACCCCTAAGGCCAGTTGCTGGGAGTCTACCCTTCTTAGCTTTCCACTGAGACGCCATTTTTCATATTAATATTTCTTTTTAATTTGATGTTTATAAAAAGGTGCAAGTGTGTAACGCTGGCAACGCCCCCCACCCCCCCCCGCTCTAGATCTTGATACTGAAGTGTTTTACTGTAGATTTATATCATGACACTATTGCTTTTTTATGCAATTGTTCTAATTTGAATATTTGTTTACATTTATAAAATAACATATCAACACCTTTTAAGTGTACAGCCGCAACAAGTCAATATCATATTTATCGGACTGTTTTACTATGTGCATGTATACTTATATTTATGTTTTGCATGTCTTCACCATAGCCTTTTTCATTTCATTTTCGGTATGCCTTATAATATTTTATAAAAAAAATCTGAACAGTTTCCTGCAATAACTTTGCTCTTGATAAATGTGTTCGGAAACAAAGTTGGTGAATTGTGATACTAGAAGCTGAACTATGGTTCAATCACAAGACAGATGTTTTCGTCAACCCCTTTTCATGTTTTTGATATCAAAACTCATGGACTGTACCATTATTTTATTTAATAATAATTTATTATGTGTATTATCTATTTATTTGTAACCTGGTATATTTAAAACTGATTCCTAATAAAATAAGAAATAATAATAAATTTGTTTATTATTCTTATGTGCTATTGAAACTAAAATTTGGACCGCATTTCTGAAATTGTGAGCAATGTTATATTCAGAAGTCTCTGAACGCATAGAAGATATTCGTACAAGCTCCCTATCCCAGTAGGGCCAAAGGAACTTGGGGAGACAGGGGGGAGGTGATGGGAGGGATCAATTTCTGCTGTGATGTCATTGAAAGGGGCTCTTACTGATTCCCCTGTTGTCGAGACGAAATCTAAATTTTTGCCCTAACCCTCCAATCTGGAAGTGCTCATCACGGATCACAAATTGAACACTAAATGGTGCTAAAAACAGAACTTCGTAGCGCTTGAATAAATTGGGTATGTACAAAAGAGGAGCATGGCAGACGATTCTATTAAGGCGTAAACATTGCTTTTAAGTTTATCACTTTTAATTTTGTTTTTTAAATAAATGTTTGAAAGCCTATTTCACTGGCCATATCTCTACTTTTAGAACTTAAATTTTAAGTTTATAGAAGTCTAATGCATTCAATAATTCAAGTATCGTAAGGATGCAAAAAATTAAACGCCGAGTTACAACATATATTTTGATTTATTAAAAAAAAACTGACAGACATCCTACAGAATTTAAAAGAATTTCAGCTAAAGCTAAATACTGGGTCCAGACACAAATACTAGAATTTAAACAAAAACACATGTTTATTATTAAACCAAGGCTTAAGGTGATAAATAAAGGAGTTATGAGGCCACATTTTGAATAAAATCGCACAATCTGATTGGTTGATATTAGAGACTGTACTGCAGATCAACCAATAGAAATGCAGTGTAATACATGCAGAGTTGCCTTTTTTCTCGGGATTATAGACCCTTTAAACTTTGAAGTCTGGTTTCGCAGAATAATGAACTAGACAAATAATGTAAAGATTGGCCCCTAAAATGAATATGACAGCCAAGCGCTACTGTCAAAATAATTGATTTGAAGACAATCATTTGGACGCTCAAACATGCATCTAGTTAAGATTTAAATCCGAAAAAAATTAACAGTAAATGAAAGTCCTCAAATTTCAGAGGGTTTACATTTTAATTGCTGGTAAAAAGAACCCTATTTCATACAGAAATACTTAACAACCAAATATCTGATAAGCCACCGAAAACTACTACAGTATCAACACATACACTTACAGGTGAAAAAAACAACTTCAAATTTAATTACGAATATTATATAATTAATCAACCAAATATTTCCTAAAACATTTAATCTATACTGCAATCCAGTATGATTTCCTAAGTACATCAATATTCCATAGCTTACGAAATATGAGGTGAATAAAAATACAAATTTTTTTTAGGTTCTTTGTACATCAGAAAATTGAAGGGGTTTTGTTTAAGATGAACATCGACTTTACACGATAGAGTGGCCAATGAAATACACAAGAAAGAAAGCAATAGAACTTGCTATCATACGAAGTCTTATAAATTTAAGATGTCAAATAAAAATAGCACACCAAACAGAAAGGCTGACACGACAACACGTATTAGTCAATAAATCAAAAGTCTTCAAAGCTAGAAATAAAAACAAGTTTGTTTGGATTGCTCCGACCTACTCACGAAAATCCTAGCAAATACACCTTTTGTGCCATTTTTTTACTATTGTTTTGTGTACATGTAGTAAAAAAAACACCTACCTACTCTGGGTCGGAGCACTCCAAACGAACATATTTTTATTTTCAGCCCAGATCATCATAGTTTCAACAGTTCTATAAAATACCATTGAACAGTTTATCACAATAAATCGTAACACGTCGTAAGACATACACATATGTTTATTAACATATAGCCAACAACATAAAGCAGACTATATCAGACAATGGGGACGGGAGTTGTGACACTGTAAACAAATAAATAACAAAAAATGTGAGTTTTTTTTCTTCAATTTGTCTTGTATCAATACCATATCATCACATTGCAGAACATGAAAATGCAGATAGATGTAAAAAAAAATTTAGCACAAATTTCACAATATCAACAAGTATAAAATAGAAATTATAATTATTAAAGAAAACACCAATTTACTGCTCAGATCTATGAATTTCTTTCTAAGAACTAACAATTTTATCTGGATTAATTCCATCATCAAGTCATCTAATTGACATCACCTTGGTTACAAGGTCTTACCCTCTTGTCATGTACTGGTTAGTTGATGTTCGAACTTTCATCTTAAAAAAATACGATCACTATGCGACTTGATAAGAAATAACAAATTATCATGGAAACAAAATTTCAGCACTTAAGTGCAAAACAGAAAATGATTTATAAGTACAGTGGAAGCAGACTGACAGAAAAAGGATCAATCGTACAGAACTAGACAGGAACAGTCAAGTAAAGAGACATACATCATAATACGCACTCGCCCAATTCACTTCACATTATAGAATACAATGAACAGAAAAAACATCTTTATATTTCAGATTCTTAAGTACTTAAATACACAAATACAAATGCCTTTAGTAGTTTAGCTTACAGATTGAAAAACCTCAGAATAAATGCCTTGTTTCCATAATAGGGTTATTTAAGCCTTGTTACAAATATATAGCTAAGAAATTAATGAGGGCCTAAAACTGAGGGCAGAGGTAATTCAAGTCTAATTCTATAGTCCAAAGTTTCGTATTGGATAAATTTCTACGATCAGATATTCGTCAGATAGTCGCTAATCCGGTAAATGAGAACATGCCACTCACACGCAGGGAGATTTGCACTATGTCGCTTACCAAAACACAACAAAAAATCCAGTATAAGGATGATCAATGAATTGTTAAATAAGTCCCAAGTATTCGCTAATTAAATAATGACGATACTCTCCACAATAAATGACGCACAAGCTTCAAATCAATTTTCTTCCTGTTGTTCATCAGTTTGTGTATCTGACGTCCATAACTGAAATAATAAAATAAGGATATTTAGTCACACTAGACATCAAAGGGTCTGAAACCTATTTTTTAGAGTCAACAAAATTTTTTCATTACTAATGAGTAATGTTGTAGTAAATTTGACCCTTTAGTACGAATTCTTGAGAGTAAAAAAAAATTATTTCTGATTTCAACTTCCAAGTAAAAATTTCAGGGGTAAAAGTTGAAAAAAAAACCCTGAAAATATGGCATGAAAATCGCAGTAAATATGGCAAATTTACCAACATTGTAAGCATATGTCGATCTAATCAGACAAGGGCTGGGTACTACCCTCTCAAAGTCAAATTTCTCATCAGATTTATGTGATTTCGAAAAATGACCTACCAGACCTTAATAAGCCTGAAAACTTGTATCCCTGATTCTTAAAGGGACATACCCTACAACTGACAAACATTCTGTGAAAGTGTAAAAATGTACTAGATGCATATGTAAAACAATATATAATGGATAACTGCAGGAAGAACATGGGTTATAAAATGACTAGTTTAGGTACTAGCCGCAAAAAAACATAGCTATGAATAATAAATCTCTTCCACCCAAAAATGTCCATGACTAAATGTATGTGTCACAAATACATATTTTTTATGATTTTGTTTTTAATTGGATGCATTTTTGGCTGAAACTTTCGTCGGCTTTTTTCTTTACAAGCTTCTAATGTATCATCATTTTGCTTTAATTCTAAATGCACCAATTTGTAGGGTATGCCCCTTTAAAAAGGGTCTAATAAGTGCCTTATGAGTACTAGGCTTGTTTCTTCATAGGACTAGTCCTTCATGGGAGTAAAATAAATGAACAACATTCTGGTTAGCTTACTAAATCTAGTCTTAATTCTTCCAATATTAAACAAAGATGCGTTATAATATTAAACACTTTGTAAAATCAGACTTGAAAGAGAATCGATTATCAAATTGAATCGGAAAGGGTGTTTCGATCCACAATCAGAAAATAATCAAAAGCAAATTCAGACCGTTATTTGACAAAACTTATTTGGTTGTTATTTGTTTGTCATACAATATATTGTCATTAAAATCTAAAACCCAAAATACTTCCAGACTGGCGACCTGAACTTCCATGGACAAGGGAAAATTTCACTCAAATAACAGTGACCATCCTTGTTTAAATACACACGATGCCCGAAAGTAGTGGAAATAATATCGTTGCTCAAATAATGGTGGCGTTCTACCTACTTGTAACAACATCGATTTAACACCACTAACATCGATAGTCGCCGACCTCAAGCATTCAGCAACGATTATTCGATTATAATCGATTATCATTACATCACTATAATTATAATTAAACACTGCATGGCGATGCTTTATCCAGTGGGCAGGGCTTAATGATTAGTCATTGGTCAGTATACATTACAATAAGAAACAAGAGGGCCACATTGGCCCTTTATCGCTCACCTGAGAACAAAGGCCAATAATTAATGACCAGGTAATATAGTTTCCATCTCATAAAACTCATTTTTACTTAGATTTTGAGATCAAAACCAACAATGGAGATATAATACTGTTAAACTTGTAAGCTAAAACGTAGCAAATTTTCTAATCCAAGGGCCCATAACTCTTGAAGTTGTGGTCCGATTCCACCCATAACTGAACTTGTCCCAAACCATCAGGTCATACACATTAATTGTAAATATGATTAGGATCGGTGAATAAATGAAAGCGCTAGAGTGTAAACAAGCTAAAATATAGCAAATTTTCTAAGTCAAGGGCCCATAACTCTTGGAAGATGAGGTCTGATTCCACCCATTATCGAACTTGTCCAAGATTTGTTGGATATACTCATTTACTGAAAATATTATTAGGATCGGTGAATAAATGAAGGCGCTAGAGTGTAAACAAGCTAAAATATAGCAAATTTTCAAAGTCAAGGGCCCATAACTCTTGACGTTCTGGGCCGATTCCGCCCATAATCGAACTTGTCCAAGATCTTTTGGTTATACTCATTTACTGAAAATATTATTAGGATCGGTGAATAAATGAATGCGCTAGAGTGTAAACAAACTCAAATATAGCAAATTTTCTAAGTCAAGGGCAAATAACTCTTGAAGTTCTGGTCCGATATTGCCTATAATCGAACTTGTCCAAGATCTTTTGGTTATACACATTTACTGAAAATATGATTAGGATTAGTGAATAAATGAAGGCGCTAGAGTGTAAACAAGCTAAATGTAGCAAATTTTGTAATTCAAGGGCCCATAACTCTAGAAGTTATTGTCCGATTTTGCCCATAATCGAACTTAGCCGAGACATTGTGGCCATATACAATGTGAGCAAGTTTAATCACGATTCGTTAAGAGTTGCGGTTGCTAGAGTGTAAACAAACTAATTGTGGACGGACGACGGACATTCAACGATCCTAAAAGCTCACCTGATGAATCAGGTGAGCTAAAAAAACTCTTCAAATAGGAATTAAAATATTCATTCTTGTATACTATGCCTTGCCATTAGGCAATCCTTCCAAAAAATTGTTTGGGGTAATGCTACTCACCTACCAAAACGTTCCAACTTAAACATTTTTGGCCCCTTGGACCCTTCTACAGACAGACAAACTGACAGTGCAACTACTTTATGTCCGTCCTTCAGTGGCATAAAAAATATTCACTGCCTACAGCTACCTACCCACTGAAAATTCTTTGGGTACGTTTAGCATATAGGATAAATTTGATTCAGCTTAAACTTCACTTACAGTAAGGTTATCTCTTAGAAGCTGCATGATCAATGTGCTATCCTTGTAAGAATCTTCATTTAATGTGTCTAATTCTGCAATAGCATCATCAAAAGCCTGAAATAAGACAACATAATCACTGATAAATTACTGAACTTGCAATTAATGTACATCACAGATAACCTCCCTTGAATCCATTCTAGTCATTTATCTGTTGGTAATATCAGAGCCACCCACAGGAGAACAGGACAATTCTTATAATTTATTTCCGTTCTCTTTTCGAATATTTCTTTCCTATTTATTTTTTATTGTGCCCGGTAAAAAGTACCAATACACGCCTCGTCCTATTTCCTGAGATTTTCTGGACACAGTATTAGGCATGAAGTTGGGATGAAAAGATCGAAAACTTTCAAGAGAATATTGAAAGACAGAGCCAAGAATTGAACCCACGCTCTTCAGGGCTTGACACTAACTTTTTCAAGAGGTAGTTGGCAGGACTACTTGCATAGAAAATGAGGAAGTCCTTTCAAATTATAGATAGTCCTCATTTTAATACATAAAATATATGTTTGTCAGATTTTCCCAAATGTATTGAACAAAGTTATACAGGTTACACCACATCAGATCTATTAAACAAAAGTCTGTAATCTTTATTATTTGATTTACTTAAATTGATAGAATTCAAGTAAGAGCACTACAAATAAACTTATAGTTATTTTCAGCCTTAACAAAAGATGACATCTTACCTTTTTGGCCAAAGCACATGCTTCTGTTGAACTGTTTTTTATTTCATAAAAAAATACGGAGAAATTTAAGGCTAAGCCCAAACGTATAGGATGTGTGGATGACATCCCTTCACAAGCACATTTCATTGCCGTGGAGTAGGCTTCGCAGGAAGAAGAAATAACGTCTGAAAAAGATAATGGCATTGGGATTAGTCACATTCTCAGCACATCTGTATCCACGGCTTGAAAAAAACAAGAGGGCCACAATGGCCCTGTATGACTATCGCTTGTCAGAAAAAAAACCTTTATAGAAGAACATTTTACACCTTTTTGCTATAATTATACAGTATGAGCCTATATAAATCAAGTGAGCCCCAGGGCAGGGCCAATCTTGACCCGGGGCCATCATTTCAACGAACTTGGCAGACGTCCACTAGGCAATGCCATGTCCAAAATATCTAAGCTCTTATGCTCTAGGCACTGCAGTTTTTGACAAGAAGATTTTTTCAGTTTTCCTATATAAACCTATTTAAAATTTTTCTAAAATCAATTAAACCCTGGAGCGGAGCCAATTTTGACCCCATGGTCACAACTTAAACAATCTTGGTAGCGGTCCACTAGACAATGCTACACACTGAATATCTAAGGTCTAGGCATTTTAGTTTCTGACTACTAAATCCTATATAAATCCAGTGACCATGAGCAGGGCCAATTTTAACCTCGGGCCATAATTTGTACAAATTTGGTAGAGGTCTGCAAAAAATGCTACATCCAAAATATCTAAGCTCTAGACCTAGTGGTTTTGGACGAAAGACTTTTTAAATTTTCCTAAATAAGCCTATATAAATCCAGCCACTTTTGACCCTGGGTCATAATTTGAACAAACTTAGTAGAGGTCCACTAGACAACGCTAGCCTACACACCAAATATCTAAACTCTAGGCATTGTAGTTTTTGACAAGAACTATTTTAAAGTTTTTCCCATTGGTTGCCATATCAACAAGTCTTTTCTGAAATCTATTTTTTTCAACAACTTTGGTAGAGCTTCATTCAAGGAACATCTCAGTTAGGTTTAGTTGAAATTGACCAACTGCAACACACACGCACGACAAATTCCATATATGAAATTTTGTGTGCACCGTCTTTCTTCCACTAAAAAGTCCATTTAGACATTTCAGTCTAGTGAAAATGCAAACTTTACTGGACCAAATGTCGAGTGCTTAAAGAAGTTTTTCGTGAAGACTGCTTAACTTACTAAGGTTTCACTGTACTTTATAACACTAACCTTCTCTGCTTGCCCCTGTAGAGACCTCAGCCAGATAACGGAAGTAGTCTCCTTTCATCTTCAAATAGAAAACTTCACTTTCACCGGGACTTGTACTGCCTTTGGACTTGGGTATCAAATTTGAATCAAGCAAGTCCTGAAAACGAAATAAAAATAACAAGTTAAAAGCCCTGAATTTATTTATTTCATCAGATTTAATGCCATTTTCAAAATTATTTCAGACAAAGCTGCCATATCAAGGAAGACAGTTATCCTAACCAGCTTCCCTGGATTTCATTTAGTTCTTAACCAGTACTAACCACATTCTGCAAGCTACTGGGTGGTGGACAACTTAACATAGGGTATTTTCACAGTAATATCTTCAGTAAAATTTGATGTGGACAGTGTGAGCCTTGCCATGAGTATAAATGGACAATGTGACAGTCTTCGTGGTCGATGGCAAAGGGGTTTGTCACGAAAACATAATCCTAAAAAAAAATTTCCATGTAACTCATATGTACATACATAGATGGGAAAGAACTTTGACAATCAAATTTTTTCACATATGATATAAACTTCCATGTTATTGCAACGGAATAAAAAATATTCAACTCAATTATAGTGTAATGTGTGGGCACTTCAACACGCTAACAGAAATGTATTTTAAACTTGCTACATTGTATTTAAGATTTTTCACTTGAAAAATAGTCAAATTTTACATTTAAAGACACAGTCATAAACTGCAATGTGTAAAACTTTTAAAAGTCTGCGGCGAAACTGATAAATAACAGGTAAAACTTCCTGGAATGGGTCATAATTCATACCAAACAATATATCTGATGAGTCATAACGAAACCAGTCGGCTATCAAATAATACAGTGTAACTTCTGAAATCCGGAAACTTCTGAAATCCGGATGATTTTCTTAGTCCCGAAATTTCCCCCTCTATTTCAATGTAAATTAGACTTCTGAATTTCGGACGATATTTTCATAAATTTTGGTTTATGTAAGTGCATTTTACTTCCGAAATCCGGACATTGCAGAAAGTGTCATCAGTTAATTAGTCCTGCGAGTAAAAACACTGAGGCAAAATGTCATTGTCCCCTCTTTCAACTGTTAACCAATCAGTAGTGTTAGTTTATTTTGACATGTGTTAGAATCACAATATGTCAATTTGCATTTGTAATTTAAAATGAACCACTTTTACTAAAATATATTCCCAAATATTTACACTCAATAAAAGTGTTGACTGGTTCATTCTTGAAGTAAAATCGAGAAAATATTAGATTTCGATAAATAAATCTTAAAAATATTTACTTTTATTTTTGCATCATGTCTCAGTGATTATAACACAATATATATTGATATTGTATTATAAATGCATAAATAATGATGTCCATTTTTTCACCATCAAGAACCTGTGGTGTTTAATATCTGTACTTGTTCAGATAATTCTAGACTTCTGAATTCCGGAAACTTCCAAAATCCAGACATTTTAGCCGGTCCCATGGGTGTCCGAAATTCAGAAGTTACACTGTAAGTCTGTATATAATACCCATGGAATGTTGATTATTTTTCATTATCAATATTACATACATTAGAATACCGGACCCAAAAATGGCATAAAAAAGGGCCTGAAAGATGGAAGGGCTCTCAGAAAAGAGAAATCATCTGAAGGGAATTAGTAGGAAAAGGAGCAAGGTATGCATATTCTCCCAAACATTGAATTATCCAATAACTAACAGTGGAGGAAAAAAAAACTGACATAAACCTGGTGTAGAACCATTAACCTTCCCAGTGATTTTTTCAAAATTTTCTCACTACCCATGCCCATCAAAAGGGGAAATTTAGTGCAACAAATTTCAAAATGGGATATATTATAATTATAAATAACTTTTATTTCTACAGAATATGTGATTATTTAGTTGTTTAAATCATAAATATAAATACACTGTTGTGTAATTGGTGACAATGGTGTGAAGACTTGTTGTATTTTTCTTCTTTTTACATGATCATGTCGAAAACACTTCTTGTCTGGGAAAAATGAAAGAAATTTTGCTAGCAAAAAATCACTGCTTCCGTACTAGCTGTTGCCTCACAAATAATATTTGTCTGGACTCTGGTAGGAACAGAAGGATTCAAACTCACAGCGGTGAAAGGCGAGTGATTACAAGTCAGAGATAGGGGCCCCTGAAGATTTCTTAAGACTATAGTCTGCTAAGCTGTTTATAGGAAATTGGACTGAAGAATCTTGACTAGGCATTGTGCCATATGCAACGGCTTTGCTGTGTATTTGCTTGTGTATTACTATTTGTGAGTTAAGATCAATTATTTCAATTAATCAATAATGTCAATGGTAGCATATGCCATCATACACAAATAGTGTAAGTTGTATAATCTTCATTTGAATATTCAGGGCTTGACACTAACTTATCCTACTTGGTGGACCAGAGGACCACCAGCTTTTGAAACCTGCTGATCCAACAGAATTTCAGTTGGTCCTTCTGCCAATTAATATGACATTATTTGTTAATTTACATTAAAATATTGATATTCCTACTTGAATTTTCAGTGGTCCGTTGGACCATTCAATTCCCATGAGTTAATGGTCCTGCACAAGAAACACTGGTCTCAGACCAGCCGACCAGTGTTAGTGTCAAACCCTGATATTTCTTTATGATTACACAAATGCAATCAAATACAACTGATGATAAGTTGACAACTTGAACTTTGACAAGTATGTCATTGGGAATCATTTAACACCTCTGATCTTGACCTTTTTTGAAAAATTAGATTATTTGCAAGCACAACGCACAAAGTACCACAGCATGTGAATACCATTTTACAAATGACTCACTTCACTATTCACAAAAGATGATTTAGCACTAATATATTGTCAACTGTAGGCAATAGCCAGTTAGCCTATCATCATTTCATAATCATATAAATATATCAAAAAGCGCCCACAACCTTCACTTCACTACCCAATACAATATGAAGTCTTTTTTAAAAATCGCTGTAAATTCAAAAACCAAGCATCAATCCACAATATTATGATTAAATGCCTTCAAAAAATTACTAGAATTGATAATAAAATTAATATTTCTATGCTATTGACCCACTTACCAGAACTTCGGTACATATGTCCGTGAGTTCCTGTTCAATTTTCTGTCTGTAATCTTTCGCCATCTGACATTTCTTTTCTCCATCAGTACTTTTAGCTTCGATACTCGAAATTACTCGCCATGAAGAACGGCGGGCACCGACAACATTTTTGTACGCGACTGACAACAAATTCCTCTCCTCGTTCGATAACTCCTCGCCCATGCAGACCAGACCTTTCATCGTTTTTGCCATATCATCATACCTCTCAGCCTGTTCGCTAAGTTTAGCCTTTCTTACCAGTTCATCTTTTTCAATCGACTTGCCCTCCTTTTTCTGAGACATTTTGGAATTAGTTTGAGATATTCGTCACGAGAAGTTCAGACTCGATCCAAGATGGCGTAGCAGGAACGAAGCACTTGCTATAAAATTGCTCCGCGAATGACTAATTTACATGATATGGAAAATATATAGAAAACTTTGCTTTGAAATACAGTATCCACCGCATTTATTATTTACGGTTGATAGTTATAGTATATAGTATAAAGTATATATTATGATAGCCTGAATAAAAAAGCATCAAAATTAAGAGAACTACTTTCTTTATAATTTTGTCTTTAACGGAGTTGTCTTTCCTTGACGGAGGCGTTCCCGATATAGTCCAAGGGAAGTCCAATACGTCATAGTTGTCATGGGAACGCATATTTTGCTTTTTTAGCTCACCCAGGCAGTTGTATTTAGATTAATACAACTACCTGGCTCGCCAGAATGCACTGAGTGTTATATTCAAAAATTCATTCGTACTGGTTTCGTTAAAAATGGTCTAAAATGCTCTAGCCTACCTGACTTTATATAATATTATTAAATATTATAATTAGATCTTAACGCGACTTTAAAGTCCCATAAGCTTATAAATTTATTGGTCGTAATATATATAGTTTCTGCCTATCCTATTACAGATGAATCCGATGTGTTTTCCTCCCGTGCATTTTTTTTCATAGCAACAAGGACTATATACATACATGTATGTATATAAGTCCTTGATAGCAAGAAAAAATGTTTCCGAAACCACCATATATCGTATTTTTTCAATATCATTGAAAAAAATATTTATAGAACAGCTGCACGTGTTTTCTCGCAGTCATGTAATGTATACGTCATAAAGTGACGACACGCGCTCTATATATTTCAAGTTTACAGAAGCAAAAATCACAGCGAAATGAGTGATTTTAGAAGCAAAAGGGCTCGTTTCGTCGGTAATTATTATCTTGGGATAATATCAGCTATTGCTTTTTTTCACGCCATATATTTTTTATAGCAAACTTGAAGCTAATATGGGACTTTAAAGCAACATTTCCACACGCTTTGCAAGAACTTTTCAAGAGCTACGTTTATCCTATTCTTAATGAGCACGTAATAACCGTCAGAAACAAACATATTTTAAGCCTAATCAGGA
The DNA here is from genome assembly GCA_964023205.1 of Lutraria lutraria. Lineage (NCBI taxonomy): Eukaryota > Metazoa > Mollusca > Bivalvia > Venerida > Mactridae > Lutraria > Lutraria lutraria. The sequence goes on from OZ026850.1 coordinate 2,608,296, forward strand.
AACTAAATTGAATTCGCAGACTCTGAACAAGTTTACACCACTAATGTTATTCTGAATTTAGAATGGTTATATATCTTAAGCCATAATGTAGAATCTATATATACAGTATAAAACCCCTAGCTATTGTTATTTTTTATAATGACTTCATTTTTTTATAACCTGAAGCCAATATTTTTTGGAAGGCCTAAAAAACTTCTTTACAATATGCGTAAACCATACAACGTCCACTTATTTAATAAACTTAATAATTATCAGCCTAGACATGCAATTTAAATCTAGGCCTAATATAGATCTAGTTGGATATGTGGTTCTTCATTTACTCAGTATAAAATATATAGAGGGAACTACGGAATCGTCCGATGCTTTCCGAATGCCAGAAAAATAGTTTTTAGTTGTTTTAGGCGTGCGACTTTGTGTCGAAACCTACATCTTGTTTAAACGGCTGTAACATGCCATAAACGTCTATTTGCCAAGATTGATTCAAGCTGAATTTTGCTGTCTGAACGAAAAACGACGAATTACGGTGTAGATAAATTGCCATCCTGTAAAAAAGTGTAACTGTGTACAGTGCGGGGTCCGTGGGTTCGCTTTAATAGTAGATAAAATGTAATTGTCTTATACATACATGCATTACGAAGATTTCATCTCATGATAGACATGGCAAATTACATTATTATGTTGCAATAATAATAAAACACACCGTTAATGCTTTGTCTGTAGTGCAATTCATTTACTTTCTTGCACATTAATAACGTTATAACAAACTTAAGCGGAAAAATACGAAAAATGCATTTTCAGGTATACTTTTTCAACGGGATTGGAACGTGGCACTAATAAACAGGTTCATTGGTGACTTCTTTTCCAATTAATTATACGGAGTGGGGGGTGGGCCCCCGGGGGATGGACGTCTGGGTGGAACCATCGATATTTCGTAATCTTCGTGGGCAACTTCGACTGCGAAAATATCGAAACTCTGTAAGATTCTCCAATAAGAAAAATACGGTACTAAAACATGCATGCACACTGAGGCACTATGCAGTATAATCAATCCGGACTTGTCCTGACCGGGGAAAGAGTCCGGAATCGAAAAAAATCCGGTTTCAAAAGATCATTTTAAAAATTTATTGTAGTTGATTATTTACAGTCGATATTGGAAAAATCAATGCAAACAAATTTGTCTGGATAAATGTCATTTCCGGATATGAGCGGTCCGGACTACCGAGGTACACATGTACCCATTTTAGAAATATAGAGAGTTTTTGTATAACAAATGGAAGTACACGCGTTTCTGTATAGTATGACTAATCACTTATTTTTTTTCATTTCTTGATAACCATATTGCATGTACGAGTATGTATGTACGTCTAATATAATATGCAATATCTCAGAATTATCGATTTGAGTAACGTTTATTGGCACTGGATCATATAATACATGTATACATATGCTGTCTCTATAACGGAATAGAACTACTTAAGCTCGGAGTCACTGAACGGTGCAAGAAATTGATGTGTAGCGGTCCAGGGTTCGCATTAGATGTCAAAACTTGAGGGTCAGAAATGACCCTTAATTGGCTGATTATATAATTAAAAGCGCCAGTAAGTTTCCCCCATTATTTAAATAACTGATAGTAAATTTGACCCATTGGTACAATTTCTCAAAAGTCGGAAGCTTTATTGTACTCATTTCATAAGCCAACTTGAATACCATTTTAAGGGTCATTAAAGGAAAGCTAATAAAGTATGAAGAAAAAGAATAAATTAGCCCCAATGCATTTTGATGCTAATTTTAATATTTTTTTAGACAAGGGAAGTAATCCATGTCTTGACTCATATTCAGAAAATCAACTAGTTATTCCCCTTTGTCTTAGAGTAAATAAACTGGTTCTCGTTGTAAACTGGTTCCAGTTTAGTTGCATGCTCTTGTACACACAAGTCAACGGAGTAAACTGATTCCTATTGACTTGTGTGTACGTTGCGATTGGTGCACTGCAGCATGGAACGGGAACCAATTTAGACACGGAGATGCCATCGTTGAATATTTGTCCACGGACCTTTGCTTTATTTATTTCATCGGATTTAACGCCATTTTCAACATTATTTCAGTTATATATAGTGACGGGCAGTACGTAATCCTAACCAGCTTCCCTGGACTTCTCTTATGCCTTAACCAGTGCTAGCCACATTCTATCCGCAAGTTAAATTACTACCAATTTATAGTTACCCCACATAAAGTTCAAGTTCAAGAAAGTTTAATGGTATAAACATGAATACATGTTTGTCGCCATTTACAATAACAGATGGCGATACACAAAGTAAATATAAATACAGAAAAGCATGAATACATGTAATATTAATTATCAGAGGATATTATACCTCAATATACAAAACACATGGTATTATTATCATTTACAAAAAATAAAAAATACATTGAAAATTCATTAAATAAGCTAACGATTAGTAATTATTCTAGATAGAGACTGTGCTCTTAATTTATCTGCATGATATAAATAGGCAGCCAGATTTATTGTAGTTTTTTTTGAAGTGTTTTTCATAATATTACAGAATTTATTGATTGTAGGCCAGGTACTGTAATAGTGTTTAATATATTTGTTTCTAAGGTTACTATAGTGGGGACATACAAGTAAAAAATGAAATTCATTTTCAATCATATTCATATTGCATAATTTACATATTCTTTGATTTCTTTCAATGTTCCTATGTCTTCCTTCTTCTATTGATAATTTATGTGCAGAACATCTAAAACGACTTAGCGCAACTCTATGTTTAGCATTCGAGATAGTAGAGATATATGCTCTCCTTTCAAAATTCAATGTAAAAGTTTTGTATGTTTCTAGCCTAGAAGAATTGTCTAAATCACTAAACCATTTTTGCAAAAAAATATCAATTATCCTTTGGCATAAACTAGCAATAGTATTATCATTTATAAATACATTCTGTGTCCAAAGGTATGCAAAACCCATATTTGATAACAATTTAATAAAGTTTTTAGACCATGTATTAATATAGTTACCATTATTGTCTTGCATATACATTAACTTATACACCAAAGATTCAGGCTGTTTAATAATTCTATACCAATATTTCACTATTCTTAATTGTCTTAAATATAGCATGGGGTATCTGGCGACTTCACCATACACGGCTGCATTTAATGCATTCTGCTTAAGTTGTAAAATTTGTTTTAAAAATCTAATATGTATTTTTTCTATGTCAGGTGCATTATGGAATCCCCAAACCGGAGCTCCATAGTTTAATATAGGCGATATCATGCTATCAAAAAGTTTTAGTTTTTCAGAGATTGCCAATGGCACAACATCAAACAATGAGTTTAATGAAAATAATGCTCGCCCTGCTTTATGAGATAAGTTTTTTTGGGTATGATAAAAATTGCCATTCGCACTTAGTGTTACACCGAGGTAAGTAAATTCCTTTACAACAGCTAGTCTAACACCATTATAAGAGATATCAACATTTTCTATTACATGTCCCCTTTTAAACACCATACATACAGTTTTGTCAATATTAACAGTTATACCCCATTTTGAACAATATGCATATAGTCTATCTAATAGATATTGTAGTCCTTCCTTGCTATAGGAGAACAAAACAGTGTCATCTGCAAAAAGTAATAAAAATATTTGCAACTGGTCAATTGTAAAAGCCTCAAATTCATCATTTTCCATATAAGTTTGCATATCATTAACAAAGAAGACAAATAAAAGTGGAGATAAAGGCTCACCCTGTTTTACACCCATATAACTGTCAATAAAATCTGATAGGTTATTATTTACTCTAACACACGACTTAACACTATGATACATACTTTGTAATATTTTTACAACTTTAGAAGATACACCATAATCAATTAACTTGAACCAAATACCATTCCTATATACATAATCAAAGCATTTGCGAAAATCAACAAATGAACAGTACATTTTTTTCTTTTCGTGTTTAAGTACTTTGTCAATTATAGACGTTAAAACAAAAGTACAATCAACTGTACTTCTACCTTTAACAAAGCCATATTGATTATCGGATAGTATATTATTATCAGATGCCCATTTCCGCAGACGAGTATCTAAAATAATGGAGAATAATTTAGAAAATATACTAGTTAATGTAATACCACGATAGTTGTTAACATCGTTAGTATCGCCTTTTTTGGGTACAGGAACAATTATACCTTTAGTCCACAGATCTGGATAAACACCGTTGTCAAAAATATAGTTAAAAAGTCGACATATACTCGGGGCTAACTCGTTTTTACATACTTTAAACATTTCAGGTGTCAACAAATCAATAGATCCACCCTTACCATTTTTCAACGAGGATATCGCTTTAATAACTTCTTCACACGTAATAACAGAATCAAGTTGGTCGACAAAATTATTGTCTGTAAAATTGACATCAGACAAATTATTTTCTACCTCATCATCAGTAAAAATATTAGTATCGGAGTAAAGATTTTCAAAATGATCATGAAATTCATCTAGTGACACATTTCCAGTTTTTGTCTTTTTTCGTATATTTTTTATTTCTTTCCAAAAACTAGCCGGTTGATTTTCAGCTAAAAAGTGTAATTTCTGTTTATTTCTTGTATTATATTGACTCCTTGCTTTTCTCTTTGTTAGCTTATAGATACGTCTTTTTTCTTTCAGAGTATACAAATTTTCCGGACATCTGTTGCGGGAAAATGCTTTATTTGATTGTCTAAATTCACGACGTGCTGATTCACAATCACGATTAAACCAGTCATTTTTATACTTTCTTGGATTATTAGATGGACAAGTATTAATCTTTACAGTTTTACCGCAAACATCATATGCACATTTATATAATATATCAGAAAACTCTTCTAATCCTCTATTCACATCAGTAACTTGGTTGGTAATATTATTAACTACTGTTTCAAAAACGTGCAGTTTTGACTGAATGCAATCTTTGTACAATGTATCATTATCAGAATTCCAAACTACTTTATCCACAAATTTCGATACGGGCTCACAGTTTGTTTTTGTACAATGAATAGCAAAATCAACATTTATAGGAACGTGTGGTGAAAAGGAATGCATGTCATGGATAGTAAAGTTCCTAACACATGGAAATAATTCATGTGACACTAACACATAGTCAATCAAACTATTACCTGTATTAGACATATATGTATACTGACCAACGGGGTCACCTGTAAATCGACCATTTAAAATACAAAGGTTTGAGTTAATGCACAAATCAATTATACTTTGGCCAGAAGCATTTACCACATTATCCATTGATTTTCTATCCGGTAGTAGTAACTGATTATAATCATCGTTCGGCAAAGTGTAAGGTAAATTAGACCGGTCCGTGTTTGTCATTATATCGTATCTATGCCCAACCCGACCATTTAGATCCCCAATAATAGAAATTTTACCGCAATCAGAGTATTTTCTAATCCCTTGTTCTATAGTCTCGTGAAATCCAGTCGGGTGCTGATTAAAATATGGAGAATTCTGTGGTGGGATATATGCAAAACAAACGTATAAATCATTTTCCATGCCAAAAAATTCTTTACATAACTTAACCCATACGATACCGTAATCATCTGACTCAAGTATTGTAATACCTTTAGAAATTAGGTTACTGAAAAATAAACATACACCCCCATGACCACGTCTGGACGTTTTGCGTAATGATTCTGGCCTAGGTACACAATGACATTCATAACCATCTAATACATAATCAGATCGATTAGTTTGCCATGTTTCACATATAAAAACAATATCAAATGTTGATACAAAATTTTGAAAATCACAATCATTAATACATGAATCCAACCCTTCAATGTTCCAAGATACAACCGAAAGTTCATACTTTTCTTGCCACCCTCACTCACTGTTTGAAGAAGCACCCGCGGATTGATACAACTTGTTATTGATGAACAGTTTATCTCTGACTAACGTGGCGCGTTTACCTTCACTGCGTGCTTTCATCATCACTGGGATAAGTTCCCGGCGTCGTTGTTGTACCTCTGGTGGAAACTGATCCGATACATTGTATGGGGTATTGCGAAGTTGAACTCGTTTGAGAGCATCCTTAATCAACAACTTAGATTCCGTGTCTTGAAATTTAGCAACAATCGGTCGCGTTTTCTGATTATTAAATGCACCAACACGATGGGCCCTATCAATGCGAATCATTGTTTTCGAGTCAGTGATTCCAAGTATATTCTGTATAAAACATTGCACTTTTTCAATACAATTCTCACCGGAAGTTGAAGTCACCGTCTCCATAGGAACATCCGCTGCGGTATTGGTATTAGAAGGCTGAGACACTGAGGTTTGATTCTGTGCCATTGGTTTGGGATCAAACTTGGTAGGAAGTTCTGGAATTCCAAAGAACATCAAATTATCCCGCATCGATCTACATTTCAAGTCGAGTACATTATCTACCAATGAATCGTTAGCTTTTTTCAGTGACTGGTTCTCGGCAATTATTTTACTTATGTCAGATTTAACTTGTTTTATGTCCTTCATATTGACATTAGTACGTGATGTCACAGATTCATATTGTTCACTGACGAATTGCTGACCTTTTTCAACATCGGAAATGCGTGCTTCCATGTTTTCTAGGCGCACGGTTATATCTTTCAATGATACACGAATTTCTGTCAACTGGCTTAATTTTGAATCAATATGTTCCATTTTTTGCAGCAATGTTTGCATAACGGGATCACTATGTGTCATGGTAGGTGTAGGCTGAATTAATGTTGGCGAACTAGAATTTAACATCGGATTGATGTTACCCACAAAATGAGGATATTGAAACGTAGCCGGCATCATGTATGGGTGGGGGGTATGTACTTGTTGTGGAACTGGAGTGCTCGTCGTGGCGGCCACAGTATTTCCATCAGGCTTCCCAGATACAGGAGTACATTGAGCCATTTTCGAATTTTGCACGGTGACAGTCTGGTTTAATTTACCTTTTTTAGCGACCGTTGGTTTCTTTGTCTTCTTTGTATTTACAGTTGGCGCCTTCTCGGAGGGAGAGGAAGACGTGTTTTTCCGTTTCCCCATGTAATTCACGCACGAAAAACTTCTGCACAATGCGCACATACACTAAAAGTTCGCTATACATACATCCAATACTCCATATTATCTATTAGATCCATTAAATGTTCATGTTTTCTTCATTTCACTTGGAGCTCAGTTTTTTTCAACCGCCATCTTCGCGCATGCGTATATCGAACCAGAGATTGAGTCTGACAATTTAACACAGCTAGCATGTAATATCTTCAGTCAAATTTGTCGCGGACAGTGTATGCCTCGCCCGGGGTTCGAACCTCTTGATTAGTAGACCGACGCACAAACCATTGATCTCGAGCTAACCAGGCCGGGTCTGCAGTATGCTTTGGTCAAAACTTTTGAAAGCAAAATATATGAGAAGATGTACTTTTAAATTTCCATTACATTTCTGTTTATCACGATGCTCTGTGTGAATACTTGTAATTGTGTTGTCCTAATGGGCCACAAGACTTAATGGACTTGAAAGCATGTACGTAATTGCGACCATGACGTTTGTTTGTTTGTCTATATCGAGTTTTACGCCCCTTTTCAACAGTCAGAGTCATATGAAGCGGACAGTTCACCTAAATATTGTTCCTGAGAAGAACGCGAGTACTAGACTCCCATCCTCTGTAAGCAACTGCCTACTTTCTCACATAAAGAGACATGGTTGATAGCTGGGATCGAACCCACGACCCTCTATCAGTGTGAGGTTACAGTGATTTGAAGTCATCGACCTTAACCACTCGACGACGGAGGCTGGTCCCATGGCGTTTGGAAATAAGCGGCACTATTCAACTTTTATAATCGGCCATTTCTCTGAAGATTTTTCAGTATCTTATAATATACAAGACACACTAAAAAATTAAGATAATAATTTTTTAATTGAAAACTGATTGATAAGACGTGAAATTTCATGATAAAAAATGTTCTTTTAAATAAATGAAGCTTATGATAAAATTGACTAGTAAAGTGAGATTTCACGATTTATCCGTAAAATATCAAATTAATGAAGTGATAGTCTAATTCACAAAATATTCTAAATAAACCACGACGGTTGACTGTTAATAAAAGTTGAATTGCGCAAACTTTGAAACAAAACGGGGACATTTTTTTTTCAAAGACGAAGTTTTAGCCTACATAATCGACTTTCTGATTTAGGAAACAAAGTCACCCCACCCACCGTAAAATCAATGTCTTATGTTCCCCTCCATGTTTGCAGGATAAGGCCGGTCTATTTCAACAACAAAAAACAACACTTCGTTGATTACGAATACTCAGATCACAAAAATGAGTAAAAAGAGAAACCTTGTTAGTAGAATTCGATGTTAAATTGACAGAACACGCATGCGCATACAAACTACGAATCCAGTTAATTTAATTCACAATTTTAAGTTACTCGTGTTTCAAGACATAACCTTAATTTATAGACAGGGAAGACCTGGGATCTTGTTTATGATATTTATTGCGGTGAAATGAATGTACGAACTGAATACTTAGTATAATAAAAAAAAAAATTATATTCTGCAAATTTACATAAAAATATATGTGAAAAAAGTAAGTAAACTAAACGAAAAATAATGAAACGGATCCGGATAGCATACTTTTGTAGATCAATCGGTAGATACGAGAATCTGCAATGTATAACAAAAAGGCAGCTTATTTTAAGGGATAGGTCCTATCTGAATCCACACATTCGATCGAAGTAAATGCCAGGCCCGTGTTTTCTAAACAAAATTGAGTAGAAACTCTACAATGGACTCGCAAAGGTTTTTTCTGTCTTGAAATCAGAAATGTTACCATTTAAATTTGTTCCAGCATTTAAACGTTCCAGCATATCATATTTTGGTGTGAAACTGGTGCCTGATAATTAACCAAGTTTATTCCAGATTTTTCTTCCAGTGCTATAAGAATATAAAGTGGGCGTTCAGATCTCGAGATTGGGCTCAGTGAATGAGCGCACATTACCCGTGGTCCAAGATAACCAAAATTCTCTCAGAACAAACCGAATTTGGCCAGTGTCCTTGTCAACTGAGATTTACATTTTCTGACAACCCGTTTTAAATTATCAAATCGCGCATCCGCACTGTCATTATTATTTTTTATCGTTATTATCATTTTTACTATTATTATTAATCTAGCTGCAGTCATTGTCGGCTGGAATCTACAGCTGGCTATTCCATCATATAAAAAATTTTGATAGAAAAATATTCTTAAAAAAAAACGAAGGGAGTGGTGCGCTAAAATTCTAATGAAACCTTAGACATCATGGTTCAGATTCTCTTTGATAAGGAATGCATTAATTTAATACCAAATAACATCAGGGGATGTTTTTCGGGCACCTTGAAGTCTCGTGCATAAAAATGCAAAATCTCATACAAGACTTCTGATACACAAATTCATACTCGGACTTGAATTTTTCTAGCATATCGTTATTCGAAGAATCTGTGATTAATTGCCGTATTTCATGTAACGTAATGGGTCCATTTTCGATCATCTGAGACTTTCTTACAGGAAAATAGAATAACTGCTGGTAGACAATTGAGTAATTTGTAATGAACGTATTTTACTAAATTGTATAAGTGATATTAAATGTACTATTGCTGTTCATACATTTGATATACATGTATACTAATAGTTACATGGTTGGTAACTGACCCGTATATCCCGTATCGGGTCAGTTACTATCCCTGTAACGATTATATCACGCAGACTACCTTCCTCCTCATCATTTGCAATAAAAGTCTCCATTACAGACCCAATATTTAAAGATAAATGTCTCCATTAAAGACCCAATATATTCTGGTAACCTAGCTATTAGCTAATATAGGATATATTAGGTCACCATGACGTCAAAACATCCAATGACAGAAGAGTGTTTTGTAGTAGGCGTGATATATGTACATGGGGATTTAAACAGTCATACCCTTGAACAAAGGTCACCCATGGAATAGACATGATGTGGCTTTTATTGGTAAGCGGTCTTTATTTGGAGGTCACTTTGTTCTAAATTATGAAAGGTTTTTAGAAAATAAGTTCATTAATCACAGGGAGAGTTGGTCCAGAGAGAGAGAGAAGGGAGGGACGGGAGAGAGAGTGGAGAGAGTGGGAGAGAGAGAGAGGGTGGGAGAGAAAGAAAAAGGGAAGGAGAGATGGAGATAGAGAGGGGAGAGAGAGAGGATGGAAGAGAGAGAGAGAGAGAGAGATGGAAAGAGGGAGAGAGATGGAAAGAGGAAGAGAGACAGAGAGATGGAAAGAGAGAGGGGGGGGGGGAGAGATGGAAAGAGGGAGAGAGAGAGCGGGAGAGAGATGGAAAGAGGGAGAGAGAGAGCGGGAGAGAGATGGAAAGAGGGAGAGAGAGAGAGCGGGAGAGAGATGGAAAGAGGGAGAGAGAGATGGAAAGAGGCAGAGAGAGAGGGCAAGAGAAATTGAAAGAGGCAGAGAGAGAGGGCAAGAGAGAGAGAGAGGGGGATGGGAAGACGGGAGGGAGATAGAGGAAGAAGGAGGTAGGGCTGGAGACATGGCGAGGGAAAATACTCTTATAATACTGGAGGCCCAGCACTTAAACAATCAGATATTCGACTCGCATCCACAGTTGCGTCATTTTAGAGCCAGCGCTACAAAAACTCTACTATAGAAGGAATTCAAAGACATAGACATAGTCTTACTGCCTGCAAAACATTTGATGATATTTGTTTTCAAAATCTATTCCATGACATAACTCGCTCATCATTTTAGACGTGTTGATATAATCTGTCCCCTTCTTGTCGACTTGCGTCAGACAAGATTTTAAAATGTAAAACAAATCCATTGCAGTTCGTATGGTTACTTATAAATATAGAAAGGTTTTACACATGTTTTAAGTAATGAGTTTTTCCCGTGATGGTACTGATTATGAATTCATATTGTAATCTTGAACTTAACACACGAGTACAATGTTATATTAGAATAAATAGAAGATTTATCATTGACAACAAATGAATGAAGTAAACACAATGGAAACAGTCATGCCTGTGAACAAAGGCCATCCTGGGAGAAGGTATAATATGGGCCTTAATTGACAGATTGTCAGGTAGCCTTTTTTGGGAGGTCAATTTGTTTTAAAGAAACATGTAGGGTTTTCAAAAGACTGATCTTTATTCATAGAATGTACTTTATTCGGAGGTGACCGCTAATACAGGTTTGTATTTGTAATTGTAAATCATGTGTATTAATGTGGCTACATCATTCACTGAAGGGTAGCAACTTAAACAACATCGTCAAACAGCAGCACATCAGCAGCAACATCAACATCATCATCGTCTCCATCACAACCACCATCAGTATCATCAATACCATAACTATCAGCAACACCATTCTCGTAAATGGCAGAAACACTATCAACTACATAATCATTTGTATCATTCTTAGCAGCAGCAGCAGCAGCAGCAACAGCAACAGCAGCAGCAGCAACATCATCATTATTATCAACATAACCATCATCATCATCATCATCATCATAAGCAGTAGCAACAACTTCATCATTAATAACACCATTGGCAGTAGCAACAACAACATAGATATCATTGGCATCATCATCAGCATCAATAGTAGCAGTAACAACAACAAAACAGAAAAAAATCATTAACAGCCATATAATAACTTTGAACTTAAATATAAGCGGATTTTATTTCTATTCTAGCAAAATGTCACCGACTTTGTTCTGAATATAATACCGAGAAAAGTGTAAACAAATACACTGTGACAATTTGGAGAAATAAGGAAGTCTGTAATTGGATGCGACGAATGCTGCATTTCCATAATGGATTTTAAATGAAATTGTTTCACATATTTGTTGTAATGCAACTATTTTGATTTTTTTAAAATTTTTACTTCCTATGATACTATGAGAATATTTGATACATTAATCCGAGACGTCTTTGCAGTTAAAAAATAGATAATTTTGGTGTGTACAAGTTATTTCACTAATAACATCGCTTGATCTTGTTCTGAAAATATTCCGTCTTTTTATCAATTCTTTTTGTCAGCGACACACATTGAATATCACCTTTCTAACGCAATGCAAAAATGTTGGAAATTGAACAACTATTTATATATATTTCCGTATATAGCCGACACTCGCTCGGCGCGCACGAATTTCGATACGGACCGAAGTACATCCGCCATGCAAGTGTTCTTCCATGTTTCAGTGCAAGTCTATATAAGTTCAGTTTCCATGAGTACACTCAGTACTTAGATTTTATTATTGAGTTTTCGCCAATCACCAACAGTACTTCAGTTTTTCAAAACAACTAACCTCGTTCTCCGCCAATCGGAACTCTTCGTCGTTTGTCTAAAAAAAGTGCGTATTTCTCAGTTACGGAAATGCCCGAGTTGTTACGATTGATTCTCGGCATATGCCTGTCAACTTCTATGCACAAATCTCTAGACTTGGAGGACTAAGTTTAAAGGCCATAGGCGTGGTTTCTTCAAGGAAGTCGTCACAAAGACCTTAGATTTTTTCAATGTCTCCCACCGTCCCAACTATCGAGCCAAGTACTGTGATAAGAAAATCACAGTCGAACGGATGATGTGGGCATCGGTGCTTTACACCAGGCATGACAAGGAACCAGGAAAAACAATTCAAAATTAGATTAGGGATTACAATGTACGGTTAACCTGTATATTCTCTCCCCTCCTTCTAAGACGGCCCTGAAATGGCCAAAACTGTCGAATGGGCACAAAAAGTTTTTTTCATAGAACTAACCCTCGTCATCGTGCTCCAGTGTTTCATGTTATCACGAACCCGTTCCACGCCATCTTTCACTGAGGGAATTGTCCGCTTTCTCATATATTGTGTGGATCGGAGTCGGAATAAAAATTACGGTAAACTATGCATAACCCCTAAAAACCGGACTCCCTGAAAACGGAATTCTCAGAAAAGGGGACTTTTTTACCAATACCGGAAGTGTCCGGTTTTCGGGGTTAATAATGTGACAGTATATGCCATGCCATGCTTTCAATGAAATGTTTGTTTTAATGCTAGACAATAATTTTGATCCGGGACTAGTTACGTCGCTATATTGATCTGAAAAAGAACGAGGCTCTACTAGGCTATATAAACGTTTCTGTCACTTGAAGGCAAAACTTATATTTCAATATAACTACGTAAAAAGCTCCTTGGGAGCTAACAAGTAGGCGATCCCCAAGCCCGATTATCCGTATTATATTTTATTGCATTTTACATGAATTTAGTATGAAATGACTTAAATATACTTGCTAGCGGTCGATATGATATGAGATTGACACGCAATATATATTCAAATACATTAATGTTTCTATGTATATTTGTAAGTTTATGTCACTTTTATGTCGAGAAAATTGTATTGGTACAAATCTACAATTGTTTATAGAGAATCTTGTTCGAAAATATTAAACCTTTGCTTCAGTAATGGTCGGTATTTTATTAGATTCGACTCGTTTTCTGACTGCAAGACTGTAACTATAAAATTATCTAATATTTTACGACGCATACAAGGTTGAATAAACGTTTTATTGTAATTTCAAGTAAAATTTAGTCATTCATATTCATTCATGATTTTTTATGAATTTTGCATGCGTCTTCATTCGGACGCTTTTCTGAATCATTCCGTTTTCGGGTAACCATGTCGCTCCATTCCGTTGTTTTGGGTCCACTCCGAGTCATTCTGCTCTATGCTACACAAAACTATTAATACTACGAAAATAGCGTTCTACACATAGCGTGGCGTCACTACGTTTGTCTAATTAACGTTTGTCAGTGCATAGCGCTACCGTAGTGTACACATTGTGAAAATAGTACTGCTCATTTACACGCATCGTAAATTATTTGATAGTTACCTCCTCGGATAATTCAATTACTTTTATGACACATTTTTAACTTTTGTAGGAGTTGTTGCCCTTGTTGAAATTAGAAATTTGATTATTTTATGTCGATATTGCACAGTATCCAATACTTTTCTTTATCAAATTATATTGAAACTGCGGTTTTTTTTCATCTTTTTACCACGAATTTCATTGAAGTTGGTGTTCTTTTTCATTAATCTTTGAAAAATAGGTTACTTCCATAGACTTCAATGCAAAAAGGGAAAATAATTCACAGGAATGTCTTTTTTGATATCATAGTTCATATGCAAACATATAGACACTTCAGGAATCCGTAGGACCCTTAAAAATCAGGTCAATGGTACGTTTAAAGTTACGTCGGTCCGTGTTTCCTGCAAAGCTTGTTAAAAAGGCCGTATACAAACTGTTTCTTAATACATTTAATTTTGTTTGTTTTTGTTTATACCGAGTTTTACGCCCCTTTTCAACAGTCGTATGTGACGGACAGTTTACCTAAGTATATCGTTCCTGCGAAGAACCAGTACTAGACTCTCATCCTCCGTAAGTAACTGGAGATATGCCGGTCGGTAGCGGGGCTCAAACCCACTACCCTTAATTAGTGAGAGGAACAGTGATTAGAAGTCAGCGATCTTAACCACACGACCATGGGAGCGGATCAATACATTTAAATGAATTGACAAACAGTTTACGCCGCGGTGCCACAGCTTCCGGTTTAGCTAAAAATAACTTCATTTGTTATACATGTACTTTCATGGAGACTATCTGTCGAGGATACTGTACGTCAAGCATGTCAATAAAGGCCACCCTGTGGAAAGACATAATGTGGCCTTTATTGGCAAATGGCCTTTATTCGGAGTGTTATTTTGTTCAAAATAACAAATGATGTTGTTTTTTAAAGAATGGCCTTTATTCACAAAGTGGCCTTTATTCGGAGGTTGCTGTTAACACGGGTTTGACTGTATTTGGCAAAATATTGCATGACGCAGCATTCAAGACCTTTAAACATAGGTAGGTCCGAAAATAAGTGATATATTGTAATTCTAAGTTTGAACTTTAATAAGAAAGTGTAACTGTCGGCAAGAGAAATATCAAAAGTAATTGATATGCAGGGAAAAAATAGGATCGGCGAATCATGGCTTTTTATTTTACGCGTGATTTCTGTCTAACGTAGAATCACAGAGTGATCCATCCGTCAAATCGGCGAAACATGGTCATCACGGAACTGAACGAGGAGTACAATTATCAAAACAGTCACGTGTCAAAAATGACATCAACTCCGCGTAGTCAACGTCAGAAATTATTCAAAATTATTCGAAAAAAAAAGATAATTCGTGTGATAGAACTTCGGAACAAATTCGTATTTCTAGTCAAACAATGGGTTGCTTCTATGGCTCTAAATACGGAAACACTCACAGAATTAATTACCATCACGCACTGGTGCCAGTAAGATGAATAACCAAGCGTCCAAGCGCCTCCACCGTGACTGGATGATCGTTACGACGATCACGTGGTTTCCGGTAGCGTTTCTAAGATACTTCCGGTGTACAAACTGTAACCTTCAATTGAATGTTATTAAGACGTTGCAACAAAATCTTATTTTCTTCGGAAATGAGGCTAATCCAGCATCACAATCGTGACTACTCGGACATTCTCGTCACTGGGAATCGACCTCGTATTTCTCACAGGTGTAAAGTTTGTATACCAGTTGTCGCTTTATTCCTCGTTTTACAAGAATCGTGTAAAGCGCTGAGACGTTGACAACAAAGGGGTTTGTCACGAAAAAAAAAAATTTTTTCCATGTAACTCATATATATATAGAAGGGATATATATATATGGGTTACATGGAAAAAAAAGATTTTTGATTTTTTTTTCGTGACAAACCCCTTTGGTTGACAAAGGTGTATGGAAGAGATAACGAACGACAACTCTATGTAGAGATTGCTTGTGTATAAGTGTAGGGATACAACTTTTAGTTATTTGGTTTCCTGTCACAACTTTTGCAACACTAGACACTCGTTTTCAAGAATCACTGTCTGAAAGGCAGTCTTTCAAACGTGTCTATAGTTCGCGATTGATAAAATTGGCATAAATATAAGTTCCCTTTAAAATACAGATTCATTATTTCCATTGTTGGATTCCCAGGGTTTGCTATTGATGAAGTAGCCCGTGAACAACAATATGGCGGCCTGTCTATCATGTCCTAAGCATCTTCTTTAGATTAACGCCGAGGATTTCCGATTGCCAGCCTCATAGTAAAAGTGCATAATTCTGAAGCTCAAATGTTCGAGTTTGTGTTTTGTTAAAAAAACTTCTCTTTTTGTATTACCGAAGCAATCATCAAATTTTGCAGTTACATGTAGAATAATCAAAGCTCTGAATGTTCTGCTGTTGTTCGGAACTACAAACTGCAGTTAAAATTTGAATTTCTTTGTATATTGAGGTATTGGGCTGAGTTTTTTAAACTGAGCGATAGTTCAGCTTTTCATTGCCTTCACTCGCTCGGCGTGCATGAATTTTGATGCAATCCAAAGTACATGTAGTACCCTTTTCTACACCCGTCATGCAATTGTTAAAGTTTCATGTGCTTTCAGTACTTTGATATATGTTTCCTAAAAGTAGTTCAGCCATTTGCATATACAGCACGTGAATTATGACGTCATCATTTCTTGAAATGTGCGTACATGTACTGATAGTAAATATTGTAGTATTCCGGGGTAAAGGATTGTTTACAATTTTTACGATTGTTTTGTATTGCTCGTTTACGATTTTGCATAGCCATCTAATTGTGACTTGAATGTACGTAATATTTGAATTTGTATTTATGACACTGAATTGAAAAATTGGAACTATTTACGTTGGCGGAAGGTTAATGGAAGCTCTTCGGTATGTAGGAAAGATTTCCCGGCCGACTGTTGAGAAATGGTCCTAACCTGTGTTCGTACCGAACAACAAAAATTGAATTTATCGTAGCCTCTAATGAGAGTTGATATTTGGTAGTCGTAAGTTTTAGGGTTTTTTTTATTCAACTAACTTTGAATGTGTATTTAAACTCACGAATGGTACATATAAGTATGTTTACTATTCGCATACAGTGTTTTTTATAACTATAGTAATACTCCGGGGATTAACCTTTTTTCAAAGTTCTTTGAAACAAAAATACCAATCCCCCAAAAAACATAGATTGTATTTATAGGGTTCATGTACTGCTTCTATTGCAATTAACCTCCAAATTTAAAAACACAAACAAATGCCAGTAATTAGAACCATCGATCGATCGATCCCCTATCACTTGTTATTACGTAATAAATTAGTATTGCAATATATAGGAACTTTCGGCGATCGGATGAATTGCCGGGCGGTTAAGAAATGCGATGTGACCCTTAAAAGAGTTTCAAATCCAGGGGCTTATTACATAACTGGTTCCCGTTCCATGTTGCTGTACAAACAAGTCAACGGGAACCAATTTAGTCTCAGTTAGGATTGTAGTTGTTAAGAATGAAAATCTTGCTAACCCTGTTTTGTGAAAGTGTGTCAACCTAGTTCAGTTAAATCTTTGAATCGTTCCGATAGCACCACGGCCCCATCATGACTTAATGAATCTACATGCTTAGTTAAAGCAAGTTCGAATTCAGGGAACGATTACGAATACCTTGTATGATGCTGGTATTTTTAATTTGTTGAATTCTTGTTAATTTTCTTTATTCTCTTTAAGCAGTTGATTTTTACAGAGATCTGAATGAGAAAACTAATATAATTCCTGAATATCACGTGTTAAATTCCGTGTTTTTACCAAATGAAACGGGTACACGGTTTTTATACAGGCAGCATTCGGCACATCTTGGATTTTACCACAAACACACTGACAGACGCCATTTTTCTTCAGATTTCAGAAATCCCAATGCTACGAAATGTATTTTTTGCAATTAAAAGCTTAAGTGTGAATTAAAACGAACTTAAATACGATGCATATGCACGTTTACTAGTTTCGGTGTAGGTTAAACATTACAGCACCGCCGTTAATGACGAGTCTCGGCGGTTTATTGCATTATTTATTACCCAATAGGCAACATGTGTGCGTGGTGGGACATTTTAATGCATTTTTTTTCGAAATCAAATCAGACAATAGGAACTATCATGATATTTTCAGTCACATTTTTTATAACATAGTACTTTTTTAGTATTTCAAATTGACTAATGCTATATAAAGCCATGTCAGACTAGTATACAATATCTATTTGATAAAATTATACGAGTCAGTTAACGCATAACTCAAATTACCGTACGGCCGACCATAATCTATGAGTTCGCCAAAACGTGCGTCGCTAAATATACCCAGGCACGTACGCACGCAAGTGACTATACAACAATGCATGAGAGATAGCATCTAAAAATTGCTCAAATTTGAGTTCAATTTCGCTCCCTTGCCTACTTCAAGGGATCATGCCCTTGATTCACCAATGGCACTTAGTAAGTGCTAATGAGCCATTTCACTCCTGGTACACTTGGCTATCGATTTTCGGTGCTAGCTGGAAAGCTTCCTTACATGTGGTAAATTTCTAGACCTTTTGGTAGCACTTTTTAGAAGAAATAAAATTCGCGTAAAAACATTGCCCGGAATCAGGTTATAAGCCAAGACGGGACTTATAAGGGGGTGAAAATAATGGTTGTATGACAATGCAATGGGCAATGCCCAAGTTTATAATAACATGAATATGAAACTAACATAGGCACTGTTAGGAAAAAAAGATATCAGAGAACAGTGTGGTGTGTTTATGAAATAGCCGAAACATATATCGCTTTTCTTTAAAAAAGAAAAGCTTCGCTATACTGGTTCCCGTTCCATGGCTTTGTACAAACATGCACAGAGTCAATGGGGAACCAGTTTAAAGGTTCGCTGCCGATCATGTTTGTTAGTATTATTTTCTGTTAAGACTTGAAGATCACAATTCTATCCTCCACCAGCTTTACTTGTACTTTGGAAGCCAATGAGTTCAAATCAGGGAAATAAACATCAAACTATGGTCTTAATCCCAGACAAATGGGCAATAAACGATTCACAAATGACTTAAATTTTATCATTATCAACGTTTAAACGAGCTGCATCCAAGCTATTACATCCTGGAACAATCGAGTGCCCAAATCTATTGCCCAACGCGATTTCCATGATACCAGTTGCACTTCTTTACATATTTTAACTAAACAGGGAGTTGCAACTGGAGACAAAAAAATGACAACGATGTCCAAAATGTAAAGGAAATTACTTTCTCGCACGCAACTATGCCGTATGGCTTTCCGATACCCATTGGCCGCACCAAATCAAAGTTTAATAGCGCGGGAACCAATCATTTTCTTCAATATTCTGATCTCATCTACCGACTCTATTCTATAATTGAAATTACTTTTAAGATTATAGTAGGCTTAAAAGCATATAAGAGAAAACCGAACGAATCATATTGGAACTCTGTACACGAGGGACTTGCATGAGGATCAAGGTAGGCGATACTGCGTTCTTTTGATAACTTTTATTTTATATTTTTTAAACTTTTCATGCACTTTTTATTTCAGTTTTATAAACACTCTTACCGTTCAGCTGAATATTTTACTGAAATAAAATGCATGTCGTTTAATAAATGTTATTGTTATTATGATTTATTTATTTATTATTTTATTATTATTGTTCAATTACTGTTAAAGCATTGTTACTATAGTAACATGTTAACTACGATGTGGATTTATTACGATATACTAGAAATTATTTTTTACTTTTGTAACTTTCGATGAATATACTCAAGTATGCTTTATACATCTTGCTTTTAAAATACTTTTAAATCCAACATAAGACTCGACATGCTACATGATTCTTCTATCAAACCTGACGAAGCGGTCAGGCTAGTATACATTTCTGAGACGTACGAGCAATCCGTTCCTGATTTTGCTATTCCGTTATTTTTATACGTTTACAGACGTTTTTTTCGATTGATGGAAGTGACAAAATAAGCGTGGGTCCCGGCTATCCTTCTAATCTGCACGAGCTTTTCGGGAACCTTGCTTCCATTGTAGTGTGCCCCAAATTTAAACGTTTTGACAGCTTTTAGAAGGAAAGCCGGGACCCATGATTATTTTCGTCACTTCCGTCAATCGAAAAATGGCGATTGCACTACCTTGGTGTTTTTTATACATCTTTGATGAGTTGAATGGAAAAATAACTTCCATAAACGTATAAAAATCACAGAATCGAGAGACAATGCTTTCAAGAGCCAAAAAAAAGCCGACATATCTACCCTATTTTTAAGGAGCAACCAGAAACAAACGATTATTTAGGCCTGACTTTTATGATCACTTTTAAACGGCGGATTTAAATACGGTCAAACCTGTATTAGCGACCACCTCCGAATAAAGGCCACCCCTTGAATTGAGGCCATTTTTTAAAAAATCGTCATTGAATATTTAGAACTAAATGGCCACCGAATAAAGGCAACCTGTCAATAAAGACCATGTTTTGTCTTTCCACAAAGTGTGGCCTTTGTTCACAGGTATGACTGTATAATGACCGATCGCTTGGTTTAAAACGTGGTCCTAAATATTAATGTTTTACTGCACATATCAAAGTCAATGAGTACGTTTTTCTAACGGCCCATTTATGCTCATTTCTGTCAATGAAATTGATTAATAAATCAAACTATAAAGTAATTAAAAGCTTCGAATTATCAATCGTAATTAATACTTCGGCGGAATATTACACAAGTGAGTTGAATTCTCGAATGTGATTTTAAACGAATTTCTGTCACGCTAAATCGGTTCGCAAAAAAATCGAAATATTAATTAACGAGTTGACTCGACGTTTAGTTCACAACATTTACGTGGAAATTGTATAAAAACATCTTAATTAATTGTTTTATCCATAGTATTTCGTGTGTGTAAAGTGTGCCTTAAAATAGTGATGTCTTTTTTTATTTGTATTTTTCAAGTACATGTACATTAATTGTATTTTGTAACCAAAAATAATTTCATGTTTGGATGATTCACACAGAAGATATTCTCTTATATAATGTATATAGTTTGCAATTTAGGTGATATTACATGTATTTCAATACATTTGATCTTGTTAAACAATGGCGACTGAAGAATTACATTTTCTAGTGAACTGATTTAATACGGGCTGTACAGTTTTTATTGTGACCTTAGAATGTTTAAAATCCGGTGAGAAAACTGTCCGGACGAGTTAAACCAAGAGATTTCTCAAAGATATATTTGGTTTAGAATTAAGTTCATCTTCAGTATCGTGGGTACGCTTATTTGCCATGAAAACATTATCTTAAGCTAGAAAAAAATGATTTTGACAAGGAATACTTGCCGGTATAAGAAATGGTATGAACAGGTCGAAAACATTTTTTTTCTATTTTTACTAGAATACGAGATATAATTTATATTATCATTTAACTTGGTAGAAAAATAATTTTCTTACGGTTAAGTGAATAAGTTTAACTGGACGCGGCTGTGGTTCTGTAGTTAGTACGCTGGATTTGTAACCCGGAGATCTGAGCTCGAATTCCAGTCACGACAGGTTATGCCATTCTATGAAAATATGTGCAGAAGTTGTCGGCCCTTTGTGTAAGGGAAATTTACTAGTACAAGCAGTATTGGCTAGAATACAAACCAAGAAACTTAGTGAACAGGTACCCCGTTTACACATAACTGAAATATAGTCGAAAAAAAAACGGTAGTTCCCTACATTTTTCACAAAGACATATAGGAAAAATTAAAACTGATCGATGAATTTTTTTAAAAACTTTGTATGATCGTAGCATATGATAACAGAAACATTTTAAGCGAAAAAAAATTGGGGGTCACTGATCTCGTTTTTGAGTTATCTGCACTGAAACGAAAGGAAAAGATAATGTTACGAATTTTAATTAATGAAAACACCATTTGGACGTCTTTGTACAAGTAGCCGTGAACATAGCATATCTTTATCACAAGTGGCATCGTCTTCTCAGCATTATTCGTAGACATAAAAAAGATATTTCATTTTAACACACAATACTTCAATATTATTATTTCATTTCATCAAATTACAACCGAACTCCATATCGATATTAGCATTAACAAACATTACATCAACACTTCTATTTAACAAATCGACGACACGAATATAGATGGACTTTTAAGTATAAAATAAAAAGATACAAAAATGTAATGCTTTATTTTCGAGATCATGGGAAACTCGCCATGAACGATATCGTCGTAACGGGCTTCTTTTTCATCAAAGAGTAAAAGATACTTTTCATATTTTCAACAGTAATGGAAATATAGAATCATATGTCACACCTTTTGAAATTAAAAACTTAAATTTTATCTATAAATGCAATGTTCTGTGAGAAATAACCTGATATCGCGATGTCGATATACGATATAAATATGGAAATCTTTCTAAAAACATAAAAGTCTAGTCTTTAGGTTCATAAGAAGACGAGTTATCTAAAACAAATGTATTAAGCCAATACGTCTAGGGCTATATGTCATTCGTCTTGATTTACTATGTATGTAGATAAGTTGGCAGTAAGAACACTTATTTTTTATTGATTATCTTTTATTAAAATTTTAACATGCCACAGTAAATAAATACATAAACTTTTCACAATTTATTAAAAATACAACTACATGTACATGTGTACCAATTATTTGTTATTTCTGAGGCTAAGAACGAATTTATTTATGATATTCGAATAAATTGTATTCCTTTTTTATATTCGAATATATTCGAATATTCGTTTTTTATAATATTCGAATATTCGTTTTCAAAACTTGTTCGTTCTAATACAATATACATGTCTGTTCCTCATACATCGATCCCGAAATCGGTTGTGTTTATTCCTAAATTTACGAAGAACCAAGTCAGTCTTGGACTGGTACACATCCTATGAACATTGGTAACTTTATACTTGCTCACGGCTCTTTTATTCCGAATTTGCGATGAGGAACACGAACACATTACAAAATCATTTCTCCACTGCCATAGTGTTTTCGAATGTTCAGCAAAATCTAAAGGTAAAAATTGTTGAAAATCACAATTTTAAGGTTTTTGCTACGTCACTATTGTGACGTTGATTTCGTTTGAGCGAATACCTGTGTAATTACAGTACAACCTCTCCAGAGCGGCCCTCTCTTGAGTAAAAACCTACACTCAACAACAGCATGAATGTTCCCATTGCACGTTTTAACTATTAATTTAAGGCTTTATACCCATAATGTCCAAAATTATCATTGGGAACCTTGATCATTTCTGAGGTTACTATGATAAGAAAGATTTACCTTGAGATTTTTCAAAAACAATAATAATCGTTTCAGTTATTGGCCCTATAAATCATATTTGTAGCATTGAGCGGGTATGAAAAAAGTACAATTCTTATGGAAATATTGCAGTAACCTCTCTAGAGCAACAACCTCTCAACAACAACACCATTTTCTACTCCCAACGGGTGTTGCTTTGGAGAGGTTACACTGTATTTCGAGGGCTCAGCGCAACACTATCGTAACTTGTTATTATTTCAATATGAGTTACGACACTCTTGCGATGAACCCTCGATTTGCAAAATGAGGTAAAACTAGCTTGATCCCCACGTCTTGGACATTGGTCTCGCAAAGTGACCACTAAAAGTAAATCACCACGGTTCATGTCATTTTATAAACATTCAATTATATGCACGTTGGCACCCGCTTTTTAAAAATGCATGTACATTTTGTAGTTCGAGGCAGATTTCAAATCACTTCGAATCTTCATTCAATTTTCAGTCGTTTTAGGAATTTTTGATATAATGCGTGGCGTACTAAATGTGTCTGGTTGATTTATCGCATAAAACACGATGTGAGCGAACATTTAGTACTTTTAAGTGACTTTAAAACTACCGGTGTCAGTTTTTGACAGATAGATACATGCGTAATAGTTTGCATGAACGAAAAACTTAAAAACGTTACTAATGTTCCAAGATCCATACTATTTTCGTGAAAATACAGTTTGTTTTAAAAGCAAAGAGCACGATTTTGACAGTCATACATCCTTATCGCATTCGTTGCCATACGCTTGTATTATATGAGTCTGTCAAAACTCCATTAATATATATACAGACAATGTGATATGACTGAGGATTATGTTGACAGTTTAGATCTATTTAAAAGATCTTGTGCATCACACTTTCAGAGTCAAGCAAACCTTGACACGTAATTGTCTAAACCCTATGCCTTCTTTGACATCACTTGCTTCCATGATTAAAACAAGGACTCAACAAAACATTGCAAACCTGGAAATAGATTTTAAAAAAATAATCGACTGAGATATTTTTCTTTTCTGAAAAACTCTCAATCGAATTATTCTTTACATAGTATTGTAGGTACCACACAGAGACATAGGCAACCAATTACAGTTTGGCTTAATGTTTGGAGAGCCATCCCGTCCTCCTTTTTTACCTTTGGTGGTGATAAACTGTTATTAGTGCGCGATAGTTAAAACTGCATTAAAAGAAAATTCTTGTAAGATTTTTAGACGCAGGGGGAGAAGTTTATATCAGATAGGTATACGCCATAGGGATGTTACTTATATTTGTAAAAATTGCTCTGTGTCCCAGAAATCGACCATTCAAGAAGTTCTTTATGCCATGTTTGTTCGATCAATATCGCATTTTTATGATTCTCTTGAATGTGTATATTTTTTGGCCTCTGCTCTGTTCTTAGTCTGGAGTTCCTTCCCCTTACACTATGTTATCGGGTACGGCAAAGCGCAATAAGGGCGGCGTCCTCTGTACATTCTAAAGTATCAAGTGATCAAGTGCTTGTGAGGGTTGGTAATGAATCCTATTTATATAATATATATCATAAATGTCCATTTTTTAGATGATCATAAAAGATTTTTTTGGAAACTATAAAGAAACACGTCCGAAATTATAGCTACTTCATGAAAGTATATATCAACCGCCGTCACAATATTAGTTCATAAACAATTAAAATTAGACATAAGATCACAAATGGTTAGTCAAAATAAGAATATTCCGTTGCCTGTGCATTACGACTGAATGCCGCCATTATTGAGCTTTGCCAGACGTAATTGTAGAGCACGTCCGGGAACCTGACTACTACGTTCTATACGCTAAATGCATGTTATCCATTGGACCCTTTTTACTGAATGACCCTTTTCTTGTATCAAGGCTCATCGCGGCCTTTAAATCCTGCGTGTCTATAAAATTGGCTTTAATTCGCGAACGTGACGTTTCTTGTGTAGCTGACTTCATATTTGTATGAACATGCAGACTGTAATAACACAGTGAGTGGCGTATATTTATTTTTGTCATTTCGGAAACACCGCATCATTATCTTTATTTAGAAATCACAAACAATTGAGTTAATATCACTAGACATGTAATTTACGAAGACACCTCAAGACATGTGCCAAAGATATCCAGACTCTGTGCCTTATGAAAGCATACAAAACGCCACAACATTTCCGCCACGTGACTTTTGTTATATCACTACGCGGAAAATATAGTTCCCTTATCCGAATGATTGCATGCGCTTTTGAAGGCAATGCTGTCTATTATAAATGTCAAGAATGCTCCCCCGTCTACTTTCAGCGATGACACATTGAACTTTGAAACTTAAATATTAAGAATAGTGACGTCATTAATTTGAAAATTTAAATTTTGAATAAAATCATGTACACAATGTATCAATGTTTTGACAAGACAAGTTAATCATTAATCAATGGTTATAAGTATGTCATCCTACTTAAAATGTGAATACTGTAATTTCATTTATTTTCGTTGGGCTCAATTTTCGTGATTTTTACTAAAATAACTATTTTGTGGGGACACAAATTCTGATTATTGAAAAAAATGCATTATTGCTGCATTTAAATTCGTGGGGATTTGATTTCGTGGATTAGCCGACTAACACAATCCACGAAATTAAATCCCTACCGAAAATTAATGATTCTACAATATTAGGATTTTTTTTTTGGTCAAAAACTATCCTCTCTCGGAAATATGAGTAGCAAGGAAGAAAACAGCAAGTTTGTTATTGGCTTCTAGAAGATAATAGTAGAACAAATGCAAATATATGTACACTCAAGCGGTCACCTCCATAAAATGGTCACCCTGTGAATAAAGGCCATTCTTTTAAAAAACGTCAATAAGTGTTTAGAACAAAATGACCTCCAACTAAAGGCCACCTTTCAGCAAAAGTCGCATTATGTCGTTCCAAATGTTGGCCTTTATACAAAGGTTTGACAGTACATTGAACATGTTTTGAGTTCATTTGTGAAAGAAAAAGTATCAACAGTATTTAGTATCCAAATCGTAGGTTACCAACCAAATAAATTGCCACGGGTATCACACTACTAAATTTAATAAGTTCGATATTACTATATACTACTTAATGTTGTAGGGTTACATACCACTAAAAACTACAGGGTACACACCCCTAAATACATTTGTACAACAAGGCGTACGCCACCAAATGTATGAATTACGCGCAACAAATTACTTTAATGTAATGCTATTAAATCGCTGCGCACAAGGTTTCTTTCAGAAGTTGGTTAAACAGTCAAGAAACTGTGATCGAGGCACTCCATTTCTGAGAAATTCATTCTTAAAGTTCAGAATACAATAATTAACTACATTGACTGTACTTGAATGGATCCAAACGTAAGGTTGCGGCGCTCATCAATTTGATTTTATCCCTAAGGGTAATCTAAGACATTAAACAAGTTAAATAGAAGGAACGAACTATGGGTAAGACTCGCAATTAAGAGATGTCGCGGTAGTTCAAAATAATTGCTTATCGTTAACAATTCAATAATAGGTTTGTTACGAAAATAACGCTAGTCATTTGAGAGAAGTTAAATATTGTGAGAATGAGCCGTTAGCAGAAAACAATTTAAACAGAGCCATGGAAAGACGAAACTATTATACTCATAGAAATGTCTGACAATCTTCATCGGTTTCCTGTTAAAAAACTATTTGTTGAACAATTGTCTGCGTATGTTCTTTTATCACATTGTTTTTAAAACATTATATTGTTTTTTTTTCAAAAGATTTTTACAAAAACTGTCTTTTTAATTTAACAAACATGATGTTACAAGTTTCCTAACGCTTTATTCCTCTGTT
The DNA here is from genome assembly GCA_964023205.1 of Lutraria lutraria. Lineage (NCBI taxonomy): Eukaryota > Metazoa > Mollusca > Bivalvia > Venerida > Mactridae > Lutraria > Lutraria lutraria. Next base: position 2,635,384 of record OZ026850.1, read on the forward strand.
AAATGATTCAAGCAGCGTTTGTTGAATTCAAACATGCCCCTCTAAGCTTTCCCAAAAACTGTCAAAAACACGTTTTTACCTTAGAAAAAGAAGAAAACTATGCCTGAATAAATATTGAAAATGTTTTTAATGTTTTTTTTTAATATCTGAGTTATCCCCCTTTAATTTCTATTTATAGTTGCTTATCCAAATCTACAAGTCGCTTTCAATATTCAGTATTTAAGTATCGCTACTTATGTATGAGTCTTATCATATCTAACAAGTATTCTGTTTATAACAGGACTTTAAGATATAATTTTATACACTTTAATATTGTAAAATAGGGTGATTCCAAGCATTCGTAAGTTTTTTCTTTTTTTTTTGGCGTTCGAAACAGAATAAAGCCAAACTGTTAGTGGTGGCCTCCCAAAGAGGGTCAGTCTGTGAATAAAAGCCATTCTTTTAAAATCTGTCATTTATTACTATGAATAAAATGACCTCTAAATAAAGTCAACTTGTCCATAAAGGTCACGTAATGTATTTCCTTAGGGTGGCCTTTGTTCACAGGTTTGACTTTACAGTGTAACCTCCATGAACGGTCACCTCCGAACAACAGCCACTTCCCTATAACAGTTAGTATACCAGCAACCTATAGTGATGATTTACTCTCTCAACAACGGCCACCTGCTTACAAAAGCCATTTTTTGTAATTCCCATTGGTGGCTGTTTTAGGGAGGTTTTACTGTCGTTTCTTGTTGTTCTAAAATATAGAAAAGTTTTCTTGATACTAGAAAAAATGGAATGTGAACATTTCACGATGTTGCTGTTAATTTTTTTTTTACTAAGACTTTAAAACTGGATTAGTATAATTACCAGGGAGATGTTGCGTCTTGGTGAAGACTTCTAAATAACTCTATAACGTTCTTGTAAACACGTCGTGTAGAAATAAATAGAACATTATACAATAAGCCGTGTCGATACTGTTGAATAAAACGCATATCAACGCATACGATGCACACAAGTTAAGAATAATGAGTTTTTTTTAAATATCCATTCGACGATGTGGAACGTCTCTGGCATTGAAGACATTTGCGACAGTTTCCAAGTTATTTTCCACATAGACATATAGCAAAATGAAAACTGCTCCTGAAATAACATAAAATAAGCAAAAATTTAATTCAAGGGCAGATAACTCAAAAAACGAGTTCGCCAACCCCAATTCTTTTTTCGCTTAAAATGGTTCTTTTGTCATATGATATGATCGTGCAAAGTTTAAACAAAATCTATGAAAGACTTTTATTTTGCTTATATGTCTATGTGAAAAAAACCAAGGTCAGAGGTTATAACATATTTACAACAAAAAATGGTTGTGTCTAATAACTAACCAAGAATTTTGAGTATTTATAAATAAGAACCCGATACTTACCATCACAAATATTTCAGTCACTTATGTATTGTGGAGGAATAGGCTGATAGTAGTAGTTTTTTAGCCTTGGGCGATGGCATGGCGCAAATATACTTTATGTAGTACATGTACAATGTATATACATGTACTAGTAACTAAATGAAGTGTTGTTGCTAAAAGAATCTCTACGTAAAAGGTTTAAAGGACCGTGACTTTTTTCTAGACGAATTATACTTATGAGTATATTAGTTTATTATAGCTGTTTGTGAGTATATAGTGTAGTGTCTATTACTATTTTGGCTAATCCTGGCCATTTGATTGGCTAATGGTGATGACTGAATCTATAAATAGTTGACAGGTAATCATTGCCTAGATAAGTTGTTGTGTGTCTATTTGAAGTTCAATGTGGTTGTATGCACAGGCTACCGGCATGTGACAATAGCAAAATAAATTTTCAAAAAACAAAAAAAAATTCACCATATATCTATTATAGAGTAAAGGTATAGAACTCCTGGGCCCAGAAATCACACCGGTTATGTTTATCAAAGTCCTGTTGTAATAATTCTGAACCGATTCTTAAAAGTCTGGTCTTATTCGACGCAGAAATAATTTCTCTTTAACCACCATCCACTCTTATATCCATACATTGCTCTGAACTGGAGCAATAAGCCCTTCAACTAACAAAAAGTACCACTAGGCATCGATGTGACCTAAGTTTCTTTTCATTAGATACAGAGTAAATTTCTTTATTCCTTTGGGATTTCATACCCACTCCGGTGTAAATCGAAAGAAAATCAAATTTGTTATCACTCACCGTCGACGAATCATTCAATTGATGGATATCTCAGGCATTACGATTCATTATTTGACGATTTAAACTCTCTTTGGCAAAATGACTGCTAAAGGTGAAGGTTGCCACACCTCCGACTTTGACCAATCGTTGACACGTATCGTCCCGGAACGGCACGAAAATGGTACGGCGTTTAAACTATGCGATCATGGCAGCTGAGAAGCGAAATCGGACGAAAGCGTGGAATATTGAATCGTCATGCCTTAGGTATCCATCAATTGGATTATTTGTCGGCGGTGACTGATAAACAATTTGATTTTCTTTCGATTTACACCGGAGTGGGTATGAAATCCCGAAGGAATAAAGAAATTTACTCTGTAGCTAATGAAAACAAACTTAGGTCACATCGATGGCGAGTAGTACGTTTTGTATGTTGAAGGGCTTGTTGCTCCAGTTCAGAGCAATCTATGGATATAAGAATGGATGGTGGTTAAAGAGAAATTATTTCTGCGTCGAATAAGACCAGGCTTTTAAGAATCGGTTCAGAATTGTTACAACAGGACCTTGATGAACATGACCGGTGTGATTTCTGAGCCCAGGAGTTCTATACCTTTATAATATAAATATATGCTGAAAAAAAAATTTTTTTTTTGAAAATTTATTTTGCTGTTATCACATGCCGGCAGCCTGTGGTTGTATGATAGTGCTCAGATTTATGGTGAATTCGTTAACATTTAGGGTTGATTTTATTTGATCGATGTAGGGTATGATATTACCATGTGCTTGTGAACTATATACATGAATTTAGTCATTTGTCAAATACTCATGATTGTCATTATAATGTGTAATACTCATATCATATAAATACTTAATAACAAAATATATCAGTTCCTCTACTGGGAACTATTGTCGGTTTGTTACAGTAAAACTCCACCCATTCTTTTACAATCGTTATTGATAATTAGAACAAAATGACCCCCGGAATAAAGGCGATCTTTCAATAAAGGTCACGTATTGTCTTTCTCAATAGTGGCCTCTGTTCACAGGTAAGACTGTACCAAGGGTCTGCTGTGTTTTAAGTTCGGTTTTCTTCACTGTTGATAAAGTAGGAAGCGTAGTTCGGTTTTCGAGGAACTGTTAAACTCGTCTTAAACTATAGTTTGTATTATCATCGATTTTCGCGACGTCGAAATTAACTCCGGTATTTCTACAGTTATATAGATGAAATTGAATTACAATGTATTTGAAAATTAAAGTCAACACAATACGAAATTTATTTAGACTTATAATCTCGCCAACGGGGATTAATCAATGACAGCTTGTCGTGTCTCATCGGTATTTTTAACTACATAAAATTACTAAAATGACAAGTTATATAAACTCCGAAATTAATTTTTTTTAGCATTAATGTTGCATGGAGTTTAATCAATCTAGAATGCTTATTTTAAATATCATATCTGTGTTATTGCTTTTCGGCGTTAAATTCTTGTTGATTCTTGTTGTGTAATTTAGATTTAAAAAAAATCTTTTCTCAAATGAGTGCAGTAGAAACCGAACATTAAAAAAATTCATTTTCACTTCATAACCCGTGCAATTATTGATTAACAAATAATTAACAAAAAAAAAAATTAATTATAATTAAGACGTGTGAAAAGAATTCTTAAGACACTGATTTGTGGACAGTCAACCCTATGTTAGCGGCCACCTTCAAATAAAGACCTGCCTGCGAATAAGGGCCATACTTTAAAAATATGTTATTGATTATCTAGAAGAAAATTACCTCTAAATGAAGGCCACCTGATGCCTCTCCCAGGGGTGGTCTTTGGTTACAGGTTTGATTGCCCAGTGCGACCTCACCAGAGCAACACCCTTTGGCAGTAGCAAAATTATGCTGTTGTTAAGAGGTTGTTGCTATAGAGAGGTTGAATGAATAGTTAAATCGCGCAGTGGGAAATATCATGCTGTTGATGAAGGGAGTTTGTTGCTCAAGACAGGGACGCTCTGGAGAGGTTATACTGTACATGTTTTACGGAACGTGTACCGTTACTGACGGGTTTTAGACCGTACTTCACCAAAAGACCGAATTAACCCCATATTGAGTATAAACTACATGTATTTAAACAAGACAAAATAAAGAAAGTCGAATATGAATGTAATATTCTGTTCCTCTGATCTTCGAATAAAAGAGGATGTCATTTCAATTGTATTAAACGTTTCATTGGCGTTTAATCAAAGAAAGCATCGACGTAAAAAGGGTATTCCGGTGACAAATTTGCGCTGGATATTATCATGGTGATTTAAAGCGGGGACCAGACTCTAGATTTATAGTTTATTTCTATAAATCTGGAATATCATTAATTTGATTGTAACTTTACAATTTAATAATTAAATTGTGCTGCACTTATATCAACGATTTAGATGCATAGCTGTCCAGTGTGACTTTTTATAACTCCACGGCGACAGGGCCCCTGGTGGATCTACGGATTAAGGGATTTCCGTACCAAAGGGCTCGTGTCAGTGATGCCAGAATTAGAGTGGTTTGGTTCATAAAATACTGTGGAATCATTAATTTTCGTTGGGGATTTAATTTCGTGGATTTCGGGGGTCGGCTCATCCACGAAGTCAAATCCCCACGAATTTAAATGCAGAGATAAGGCATTTCTTTTCAAAAATCTAAATCCACGAATTTATGTCCCCACGAAATAGCCATTTAAGTAAAAACCACGAAAATTGAGCCCAACGAAAATAAATGAAACTACAGTATTCGGCTTAGATGGGTCCCGGATTATGGGAAAGGTATTGTAAGGGTCCGGGTAAAAGAGGGCCTGGATACAGGATGTCCTGGTTTAAGGTGTCCGGATTCTAGGGGGTCGGGATTTGAGGGGCTGTATCATATAATGATAATGATTCAACTCGTTAACTAGTTGTGAATATCTACCTGCATCATATTCATGGTATCAAGTTGAGTCAGGAGTACAGTACAACCTCTGTAGAGCAACACCCTGTGGGAGCTTCAAATATTGGCCGTTGTTTAGAGGTTGTTGCACAACCTATGTTAAATTTATTGCAAATTTCAACTTAGGGAAATTTTGAAGGTGTTGTTATAGAGAGGTTGTTGCTCTACAGAGGGTCGCTCTGGAGAGGTTGTACTGTACATAGTAGTATGACTTAAGTCTTCTACGCCGGACCGCGGCCATGGTCCAGAGGTCAGTATGTTGAGTTTGTTACCCGACGATCCAGGTTTGATTCCCGGCCGCGGCGGATAATAATTTCACCACAATGTCGATTTTCCTTTTTTCCACATTGTGGAAAATTGATGGGTAACTTAATACTGGTTCAAATACCCTCCAGGAAATGTCTTAAGTGAATCGGTCGCCGTAAATAACTGTTGAAAAACGGCGCGTCAAACCCAAATAAATCAATAAATCATTGTTCTACGGACTAATTACAGTATACGAGTATTTATACACGGTTAATTTCTTTATTGTTGAGGGCCTATTCATAATTAATGGCCAAATGGATAGTCTACCAACCACTAATGCCGCCGACGCGCCAATTTCGTCGCCTCTTTCTCATGTAAATGAGAGCAATACACGTACATGTACATTGTATATTGGATATGTCTATAAATACAGAACAGTCATACGGTCGTAAACTTAAGTGTATAAAGTTATATTTGACTTCAAATGCTACATGAATTTAAAAAAGTTTAAAAATCACATTGTTTTCATTTTCTTAAAAGACTGTCTCAGTAATTCAACATACATGATTGTTACATGCCATCAGAATATAGTGTTCCCTAACACTGTATTCATTGTTTAAATTGAGATACTGGTCGGTGTTACAATAAACAATTTGTACTATAGAGGGGGACTGGTCGGAATATAAGTGACGTTTTAATTGGAGTGAGCATATAATTGGAGTGGTCTAGTTATTGGAGTGGTCTAGTTATTGGAGTGGTCTGGTTATTAGAGTGGTCTGGTTATTGGAGTGGTCTGGTTATTGGAGCGGTCTAGTTATCGGAGTGGTCTAGTTATTGGAGTGGTCTGGTTATTGGAGTGGTCTGATTAGTGGAGTGGTCTAGTTATTGGAGTGGTCTGGTTATTGGAGTGGTCTGGTTATTGGAGTGGTCTAGTTATCGGAGTGGTCTAGTTATTGGAGTGGTCTGGTTATTGGAGTGGTCTGATTAGTGGAGTGGTCTAGTTATTGGAGTGGTCTGGTTATTGGAGTGGTCTAGTTATTGGAGTGGTCTGGTTATTGGAGTGGTCTGATTAGTGGAGTGGTCTAGTTATTGGAGTGGTCTAGTTATTGGAGTGGTCTGATTAGTGGAGTGGTCTAGTTATTGGAGTGGTCTGGTTATTGGAGTGGTCTAGTTATTGGAGTGGTCTGATTATTGGAGTGGTCTGATTAGTGTAGTGGTCTAGTTATTGGAGTGGTCTAGTTATTGGAGTGGTCTAGTTATTTGGAGTGATCTAGTTAGTGTAGTGGTCTAGTTATTGGAGTGGTCTAGTTATTGGAGTGGTCTAGTTATTGGAGTGGTCTGATTAGTGTAGTGGTCTAGTTATTGGAGTGGTCTAGTTAGTGGAGTGGTCATATTATTGGGGTGGTCTGGTTTTCGGAGTGGTCGGAATATTGGAGTGGTCAGATTGGAGTGCTTACTGCACGGACCCGGTCATGATGATCATTCCCTTCTATGAACATTTGACAGAAATGTCGATTTTCCTCATAAATGGAGAACCGGTCGGCTCATTGTAGAAAGATAAGTTAGAACTGACTTGAAAACAGTCCACGAAAACTGATTAGTTGACCCGGCCTCCGTACAGAAAAAAAACGGCGTGAATTAACTTTAACCACTGAATCAAACTTGTTAGAGTACATTTATTTAATTCATTGAGTTTAACACTCAAACGCTCCTGTTTAATTTCTGTTGCTTTTTTTTTCAAGTATAAAACAACAATATTAAATTTTGTTACATTGTTTTATTGGCAATTATACGAAATAACTTTAGTTGTGTTAATATGAGCAGCATCTCTTTGTGGCACTTCTAAATGTTCCTAAATTTGTACCAACATCACTATTAAATATGGATTCGACAGAATTCGCCCACCATCAATTTGTTCTTTGACACACTTGGCTTAAACAGATACCAATTATGGGCTTCTTTGGGAATACGCTATTTGATTTCATAACTGTGCCAATTTTCCTGTAAATGACTCAGCCACTAGCATAAGGCCAAACAATAAAATCTTGATTTTAACGAGTAGTCCCCCATCTTCGTTGTTATACAGAGTTGGTAAACAAGAAAGGTCATGAGGCGTACCTGAATTATTATCGAAGCTATACAAACGTATGCCGTATATATTTTTTTACCTCCAATGCAGGAGAGCGCCGACAATTATTCCACTATTTCATGCATGAATCATGTACACAATACTAGTATACAGAACATTGCCACTTAAAAATAAGCATTCCAGAGTGTACGGCGACAGAATAATGTCCAAAATCAAAGTACTCATGGAAACTGAAATTACGGGTACTATAGTTTAACAACAGCATGGCGGATGTATAAGAAAAAATAGTACTTCGGTCCGCATCAAAATTCATGCGCACTGGGCGAATGACGGGTATGGAAAGCTGCAGTATTGTTTAGTAAATAAACAAAAACAAATATAACACATGTATGTTCATATAGAAACAGAGACCCAATATATAACCTATCCTCAATTACTAAAAGGAAAACAAAAGCCATTGTTTCTCAACCATTGCTACGCAAACTATCACCAAAGGTTGACGATTAGCATTTTGGAGAACGTGTCAAATTTGAACGCCATAGTATTACGTTGGTTACACAAAGAATAAATTTCTGCGCATTATTTGAATAAAAAATCAAAATGCTAATGTACGTATATCAAAATCATTTTATAAAACATGCATTCACGGAATAGAAACTTATATATCAAGACAGTAATTTCGTCACATAACATAAAAAAATAAAGTGATGATCCTCCATAGCATGTGAACAGCTTTTAAAGATTACTCGACAATCTGGTTATTAAAAACGTACATAAATGTCCATCATAAATGTTACATACATTGCAACCTCCCTACAGCAGCCACCAATTGGATGGACAAATATGACTGTTGTAAGGAGGTAAGTGTTGTTGAGTGAGTGAAAATAGAGTAAAACGTCAATTTGGGTTGTCTAATATACTGGATGTAACAAGGAGGTGGCTGTTGTTGAGAGAGTGAAAACAGAGTAAAACGTCAATTTGGGTTGCTAGTATACTGGCTGTAACAGGGAGGTGACTGTTGTTAAGAGAGTGAAAATAGAGTATAACGTCAATATGGGTTGCTAGTATACTGGCTGTAACTGACTGTTGCTCGGAGGTGACAGTTCATGGTTACTCAGTAGTTCATATGAAAATGGAAGAAAAAAAGGCACGAAAAAAACTAACCCTAACCGAAAAAATTATACGGCCCGCTAATCGTGAAAAAAAGATAGGCACCGATCGGGTACGGGAAACTCGGAACTTTTTGAAGGCCTAATGTGGGGAGGTATTAGTGACGCTTTGTTGATCGGTGATTTTTGATGCGAGAATGTCCATGACGAACGTTCTGGTGTTGTTGCTAAGCCTTGTGTTAGTTCTGGGGGGATATACGATATTCACCGGCGTATAAGGTCTAAATCTTGTTTTATTCCCCCCCCCCATCAAACTCTCATGTGTGTATCTAGCAGTATGGCACGATACATGCTTAATTATTCAAGTTTTGCTCTTTGATACAAAGAAAATAGATTTTCAACAGCCATTGCATTATTATTAACATTAATGATACAGGCAAGCCTGTAAACTAAGACCACGCTAGGAAAGATAAATTTGGGCCTTTACTGAAAGGTAGCCTTTATTTAGGTTATTTTGTTCTGAATAATCAATGACGGTTTTTAAAAGAATGGCCTTTATTCGCCAGATTGCCTTTACTCGGAGGCGGCAGCTACCACAGGTTTGTACAAATAAATAGGCTATGATATTAACCAGCACCATAGTTGGTAGACTCGGCACCTGACTTGCAAGCAGGAGGTCAGGTCGCGGGTTCGATCCCCGAATCGGATACATTGTTTTCCTCCTCCTATTACATGTGCGATTGCAATACTGGTTGTAAATCTTAGATTACGTTGCTAAAGCGTATTTTCTCCGTCCAAAAAGGGGGTGCGTGGTATGTAACCATGCATCACCATTGAACTATTTCTGGTATACTAGTACTAGTAATATGACGCAATTAGTGTGCCCCCTGCATAGTTATACATCACTAATATTTTTATCAAATACATGTATGTCAAAATATTGCCAATACTAGAACTTTGAGGAGTAACATAAAAGCTGGGGGGGAGGGGGGTCATGCAGATGGCAAGGGCTTAATCAGCTGAACCCGAGAACCCATCTCTGATGACACATCAAGTTATATTTTTTAAATAGCCCCTTGACAATTTGTAAGCTAAGAACAGGTACGCTCCAGCCTGGTTGAATACAAAGACGCATTGGTCATTTCCTCGACTATAAATCTCAGCTAGATGTTTGCGAAACTACCTCCAATTAAGCCGTTATTAAAAATTCATGCGGCACCGTAAGTCATAAATGACAAATGAGATGGTCACGTAACCACGTTACTGGCCGCTAGATGGCGCAATATATATGGTGTCTGGTCTTGAGGGCGTTCTTTTGTCTGTTTGGGAACGCAAAGAATCGTTTGTTGTAAAACCCAACTTCTACAACCTTCTGGAAGTGATATTAACATCTCAAATATATTATAATTAAGTATCAGAATCGTGGATTTTTACACTAAAGGTGAGCACATTGCGTACTTCAAAAGCACATTACTAGAATATTTATTTTGTACTTAATAGCTCTAAAATACACAATACTGCGTTGAAGTAATTTTAAACATATTTTTTAGGAAATCTCGCGATATTTAAATGTTCTCTGTGGACGATATTCTCTTTTTTAGATAACCAAATGTTAAAATGCTACTTAACACTTACACAAATAGTCTCACATAATGCATTGACCAGTACTCATAAGAGACATTCTTTTTTAATTTTTAATCTTAGAGATTTTTTTTCAAACCATAACTTTCGGTAATATTTTTGAATCTTTATAAAAATTATCATATTTCCGTGAGTATTTCGTTAGTCACAAACTGAAATGATTTATCCTTTCATTAGATCATTTTTATCATTATTTTCAATATGATTTTTGTTATAAATAAAATAATGTCTTAAAGATATACCATAGCTAGAATAGTATTTTTTAAAAGTTTAAAATATTTCAAATGGTGGTATTAATTTAAGTTATTTACCAATTATAATGAACCCCACCTCCTCTAAAGACAATTACTACAATATAACAGTTTGTCTTTACAAATAATAGACGGCAAAATTTCTAGTCTACAAGCTGTTATCTCTCCTAAGATATATTTGAAAACTTCTCCCTTGGCAGCGTTTTTCGTACAATGTAAATTTTGTATATAATTATAATAACCTTAGTTAAGATAGAATATTTAAAAAGAGACAATATACTGTATTTTCATTTATTTTCGTTGGGCTCAATTTTCGTGGTTTTTACTAAACTGGCTATTTCGTGGGGACATAAATTCGTGGATTTTGATTTTTGAAAAGAAATTCATCACTCTGCACTTAAATTCGTGGGGATTTGTTATCGTTGATGAGCCGACCCACGAAATCCACGAAATTAAATCCCCAACGAAAATTAATGATTCCACGGTATTTGATGGAATACATTTCGTGCAATTTCTTTCCTCATCTTAAAAAGTCTCAAGAACGATGGCTAGAACATAATTATTCTAGTCGTATGATTCTGAAGTTTTTTACCGCCGTTTTTCAACGACATTTCAGTTATATAACGGTGACCGGTTCACGTAACAAGTTTTCCTGGACTTTATTCTAACCAGTACTAACTTACCCTTCCACAAGAAGCCAACAACTTCTCCATATATGGAGTAAAATCGACATTGTATAATTTTAATTTAAGGGTATTACGTGCCGCGACCAAGAATCGAGCCCAGATCGGGTACAAGCGCGGCCGTGGTCTTACAAAGGTATATCCTTTCGCACAAGTTGGATTGTAAAATGATCGCGCGCCGTCATTTAAGATTAAATTTGCGAACTGGACTGATTCAATTTCATGGGATTCAAACTTCAGATTTTTTTATTTAATTACATGTATGTAATACATTAAGTATTTTATTTCCATTTGGTTTTTTTTCTAAGCAAGTGTGGTCTTTTTTCACTTTGGTTTACTGTCGCACAAACAGTGAATGTCATTTTGGTGACCAAGTTTACCAGCGCTATAAAGGTCTAGGAAGACGCCAGGCTATACCTGGATAGTGACATCGATCTTCCGTGAGCTAGCAGGCCAGATTCGAACCTCACTTGTGAAATTTAGTCCGACAGGGATTCGAACTCAGTGAGTAACTAGTGATCACAAGGTATATACCATTACCACTCGACTACTTTAGTCCCTAGGTGTGGTTCCTACAAGAGGTTTTGTCGCATAGAATAATCGGTATATTGTTATAACAGTCAAATCTGCATTAGTGTCCCTTTCCAAATAAAGACACCCTGTGAGAAAAAGCCTTCTTTTAAATAACTCTCATTGGATATTTAGAACAAAATGACTTCCGAATAAAGACCAACCGTTAATAAAAGCCGCGTTTGTCTTCCCCTAAAAAGGTGGCCTTTGTTCACAGGTTTTGATGTATATTTCTTTCTATATTTTCAGATGATTGTAAATACATTATCGTTAGGATGTTTGTCTGTGCTTCTGCTTTCTGTGGCCGCACACACCGTTCAGGGTAAATGTTCTATAGTAAACTGTCTCGTCGGCATGATGAAATGTTCACGACGAGCCGACGCCGCCGGTGACGATTATGAGACATATGGGTGCTGTGATATATACTTCAGATGTGTTAAAGAGTGCGGGATGGAGACGGCATCGTAAGTATAAAAATTCTAAAAGCATTTAACTTTTGATTTATGATTTACAATGAAACCTTTAAAGCCCCGTTAGCTTTTTGTATATTTAAATCAAAGTAGGTCTTATTTTATCTAGAACGATGTCTTATCAGTGAAATTGACTTTTACTTTCATTATAAACATTCTAGTTTTTTTATAAAATCATGAAGTACATATAGAAATGTAGCACAGTATAATGAATATTTTTTCAATGACTGAAAAATAAGGTAAAGCATCAGACACCATTTTAACGAGATCTGGCTATAGAATGGCATTATGTAAATATTGTTTTAGAGCAAATAGAATAAATTTCTTATATTTTACAATCAATTTATCAATTGTTCTATATTACTTAATTCAAAAAGCTAATGGGCCTTTAATTAGCAACGGCCTTATCAAGGAGCGTATTAAAGGCACCTTAGTGTTTTTTTAATTTAGTAATACAGAACAAAAGTTAAAGAATAGTAAAATATAACAAATATATTTATTTGCTCTAAAATAATATTTACATAATGCCTTTCTTTTATGAGCTACATTTTGTAAAATGTTATCAGATGTTTTTTCTTATTTTTGCAATATCATTGAAAATATACTGTACCACATTTCTATATGTGATAAATGATTAAAAAAGAAAATTTCGGAATGTTTTTATTACAAGTAAACGTCAGTTTCATTAATAAGACATCTTTCTAGGAAAAAGAAGACCTTCACGTACTTCAATTTTAACATTCAAATAGCTAATGGGGCTTTAATGAAAATGTTTGATTTTATGTATGTAGACCGAACGCGTATAGGTTACATACACTAAATTTAATACTAATTGAATGCACCAAGACAAACGGCACATAATTTACTACAGTACAACCTCTGTAGAGCTACACCCTGTGGGAGCCGCAAATACTGACCGTTGTTTAGAGGTTGTTGCTCTACTGAGGTTAAATTTATAGTAAATATCAACTTAGGGACATTTTAAAGATGTTGTTATAGAGAGGTTGTTGCTCTACAGAGAGCCGCTCTAGAGAGGTTTTTCTGTATTTCAGAGATTTCGAAATCTGTATTTTATGTAGTGGGTTATAAGTTTTATATTTAACTTGTTTATCTGTTGTTTATTGGCACGTTCGACTGCTATAGCCATAAATGTCTGGTTTTCCTGTATCTTATCGCCCCTCTCTCTGGTGTGGCTCTGAAATGACCATAGCAGTCGAATAGGCCGTTAAACACGGAATTGCGTCAAGGTAACTCTTCAGTAGAGATTGCGTCTTTTCAAATACTGTGGAATCATTAATTTTCGTTGGGGATTTAATTTCGTGGATTTCGTGGGTCGGCTCATCCACGAAATAAAATCCCCACGAATTTAAATGCAGAGATAAAGCATTTCGTTTCAAAAATCAAAATCCACGAATTTATGTCCCCACGAAACAGCCATTTTAGTAAAAACCACGAAAATTGAGCCCAACGAAAATAAATGAAAATACAGTAATTATTTCGACCCTTCCAGATGCGGAAAATATACTTTAGAACCAGATTATGACGAAGGAATTGACGAAGAAAAAAGAGGCAGTTGGAATAAACGAGGCAGTTGGAATAAAAGAGGAAGTTGGAATAAACGAGGTAGTTGGGATAAGAGAGGCAGTTGGAATAAACGAGGCAGTTGGAACAAACGAATGAACGAAGGCGAAGAACTAAATAACGCAGATTTTTTCTCAACGGAAAAATAATCTTATGTATACTTCCTGACTTTTTCTCTGACAATTTTACGCAGTAATCATGAACGAAATATCTAATGTGTTTCAAATTAAGAAAAACAGTTCTATGAACTTCTAAGTCAAATTAGATAAACAGAAAATACATGTCTTTATTTATTTATTATACATTTGATCTAACCATAGTATAACCTGTTTAACCAATGTCCTTTTATCCCCAGATTTTATAAGTTCAGTAAATAATACCACATTGTTCAAATCGTTTATTTTTTCTTTATGTTTGGTGCACACGTGACTATAACAGGTCGTTACCCCAGGGTGACTGTTACCTACAGGTGCAATTAACCTGGTAAACGCTTATATGTGTGTCCAGATAACAGAATATGACCGTTTACATGAGGTGTCACTTACAACAGACAGTCGTACATTGCGGGTTATTTACGTCACTCTGCGAAAGGAGTCATTTATTCTACCAGTACACGTAAAATATAGCAATGTCTAGAGGTATAAATGAGAAAGGGAAAGTCGAACAAAGAGTATTTCCATTATATTCAGCACGCACCTGCTACATTATGAGACTACAAAGTAATATTCGTCCCCTAAATGTTGTTAGAATATTAGAATCGTCACCAAATAGTTGGGTCGGTCGTTAGATATTATAAAACGTTCTACTTGTATAATCAAACCTGTGAACAAAGGCCACTCTTGGGAAAGACAAATTCTGGTCTTAATGGACAGGTGACCTTTATTCGGGAGACATTTTGCTATAAACAATTAACGAGGATTTTTAAAAGAATGGCTTTTATTCTCAGGGTGACCTTTAATCGGAGGTGACCAGTGACACACGTTTGACTGTACAGTACAACCTCTCCAGAGCGGCACTCTCTTGAGCAACAACCTCCTTTCAACAACGGCATGATTTTTCCCACTGCACGATTATTACTATAAACTTAACCTCTCTAGAGCAACAACCTCTCAACAACAGCATAATTTTGCAACTCCCAAAGGGTGTTGCTTTGGAGAAGTTGCACACTGTATACGAAAGCATTCTCAGGGCCTCTGTCGTCTAGCGGAAATGGTTTCTGATCAAGCGGCCTTCACCGCTATAAGTTCGAATCCCATCCAGGCCCCTTTTTCACATACACGTCACAAAATAAATGGGACTTTCCCATAACTTTGTAATCTCCTTGTATCGTGATTCTTTGGGCATGTAATTTAAAAACTGGTTCGTCAAACTGATAGCATTGAGTCATTAATTCAGTTTTTCACACTCCACGTAGGTTAAAAATACTAAGGATTTGCATGCATGTGATTTGATACACAAAAACAAGACGAAAATTGTTATTTTTTATGTAAAACGAAATGAACTGAAGATTGAGACAAACTAAATGTCGCGCGACGGTATGCGCCAGTGAAAAAGAATGAAACCTAGTCTAATAGTAATTATAACAGAGATAGGAACCAGTGACTTGTTAAAAGTAATTTTATTTTATGTTTACAGATACATACATTGCAAAATGTTTAGTCGAATACATAATACGGAATATAGGTTTATTTCATAGACTTTCCCGACATGCACCATTACTCTTTGGTTGGTTTAGGAGCAACTTCCGGTGGCGTCTTCTGTTCTTCCGATTTGATATCCGGTATGTCGTCATCTTTTTTATCACGTGACCCATGTTTCAAAGTGCGCGTGAACTCGTTGTAATCGAAGCGGCCATCTTTGATTGGAGCACCAAAGAAGAGATCATCGACCATGTCGTCTGTCCAGCGGTCACCCATGGTCATCAGACACTCCCGGAAGTATTCTTCTGACAAATAGCCTACAATAGCCAGTTAAGAATGTCATAAGCTGGGGCAAAAGTTGGAAATTTTAAAAAATAGGAACATTTGGCGTGAAAATAGCAATAACAAAAAGCGAAATGAGTAACTTTGTCAGCAACCGCTCGTCTAATCAGATAACGCGGGTATCCCATTAAAATACCGGAATTTCAGACTTTTATCCCTGCATTATCGGGGAAACTGCATTTTCATAACTTACATAGATCTACATCGGTTTCTGAAACAATGCCATTTTTCTACGAAGTGAGACATTACAATGGCGTAAGTACATGTGTACCCAGGAAAATAGTTCTCGTGCGTATTAGCATTCTTCGGTGCATTTCACTATTCTTAGTCACATATTCGCACCAAATCAGGCACCACACACAAAAAACACTACGCCACAAAAAATAAAATGTTAAACTATCCTTAAAAAAATGTTTGTTAACATTTGCGTTCCCGAATTTTTTATTGACAATTTTTGTAAACAAAATGTGACAAAAACTCTTTTTTTTCAACTTTTCGTTTTAGTGCAAGCGTAATGTTACTATGTTAATACAAACATTCATACGACCTACAAACTTTAAAAGTTTGGGGGGGGGGCTTACCGCAAACCAGCATTTTTAAGGATGGTCGTAAACATAATGGATGGTTTCATGGCGATCAGTCTTCAATTAATTACACGTTTATTTAATACTATTTTACCACAACCAATTCCCTCCAAGCACTATGTAATATTCGGATTATAAACAACGTTGTAATATGCCAGATATTCGTTGAACTGTCACACTTGTAGCTGCCATAAAACAACAAAGTTCAAATACATTTTGAATTTCATTAATCAAATGCATGTTTCAAGACTATAATAGTTTTGTGTCTAGCACCTGAGCAATGCGCAACACGCCTTTAATTGTATTCTGAATTATAAAGCGTTCAAACTTGTGTCGTTTCAAGACATTAATGTAGCTACATGTAATTAGAAAAGTTAAATTATTCAAGGTTTTAATTCCGGGACATACGTAAAAACAAGGTCGGTACATTTAAGTCGCTTCTATAAGGAAGCCTTTGCTTAAAATTCTGAGTAAAATCTCAGCTGACGATGATATAAGCTTGGAACCCGATCTCAAGTTTTATAACCTAGGAGCCTGGTACCCGTTCTGATTTGGGAACCAGTCTGATATCTAACCTTCGTGTTTTTCATCGAAACAAGTAAAAGCATTCCGAATGACGTCTTCCGGATCAGTGCCATTTAATTTATCGCCAAATAACGTGAGAAACATGGTGAAATTAATTGGTCCCGGTGCTTCAGCTATCATCTTCTCGAGATAATTATCCGAGGGGTCCTTTCCTGAAATATCCGATTAAATAATTATGCTTGAGAGATACATGTATGTCATTGAAGCTTGGCCAAAATGCACGTATAAACCGATATATGTATATCAATATCGGACCCATACCGATGCATGTATCAGATACGTGTATTGTCAAATGAACATGATTTTTCTGGAATTGAGCCGATCGATATATCAGCAAGCGTATCAGTTATCGATACAATCAATTTGTGATTTTATTTATTTATTTATTTATTTATTTATTTATTTATTATTCATATTTTAACTATTTCTAAAACATGGTACATAGGAAATATATTACACAAAATGGCCATATAAAGTTACAGTGTTCAAACAAACAAAACATATTACTGAATATACAAATTGAGACTGTAAAATTATTAAAGGTAAATAATATCAGTAAAAATTGAAACCATGTCAAAAACGTTAAAATACAAGGATAACACAAAAAAGGAAGTAAATCCTTATTTCCATTGTGGTCCTTTATAAAGTTAATGTAAATAACCAAGAAAACAACAACAAATTATATTAATATGAAAAAAAAATACAAATTTATCTTAGAGATAATTATTATCACAGAATAAAATTACTATCACAGAATTTACATCATTATCTAAGAATTATTGATATTTAAAATGTATATAAAAACAATTTCAAACACTAGCAAGCAGATGGGCTTTGACGGTGGACTTAAACTGAGGTAGGTTCTTAACTTCTCTTATATGCTGTGGCATTTCATTAGAGTTAGATACAGGTATGTATATATCGGTATTTAAACCAAATCAACACTTTATCTTCCGGGAATAATATTATTAATTATTGAGAAAAAATTGGACCGATAATCATTTAACCGATATATGTACATGTATATTGGAATATATCGCTACTTAAGACTAGAACGATACTCGATATACTATAAGAGAATACGTCTATGAAGTCGTGGAAACATATGTGTATACAATATTTAAAAAGTCTTGACGGATAGATATGAGACGTGTGGTCGGAGGGCTTTGGACTTGTGGTCCAATGACACAGGTTCGCATCTTGGCCGCGGCAGGTCATATCATTCTATGAAAATTTAACCAAAATGTCCATTTTTAGCCTTATGTGGAGAGGTTGCCGGCTTCATTTGGTGGGTAAAGGTATTACTGGTCATAATACAGTCTAGGGAAAGTGGTTCGGTGAATCGACCACCGTATATAATGAAAAATGGTTGAAAAACGGCGTTTTACTATTGAAACACCAAACAACATAATACTGTGGAATCATAAACTTTCGTTGGGGATTTAATTTCGTGGATTTCTTGGATCGGCTCATCCAAGAATTCAAATCCCTACGAATTCAAATGCAGAGATAAGGCATTTTTTCAAAAATCAAAATCCACGAAATTATGTCCCCATGAAATAGCCATTTTAGTAAAAACTACGAAAATTGACCCCAACGAAAATAAATGGAAATACAGTAATCTTCTCACCGAGTGATACCATGATGTCCTGTAGATCATCTTTGTCTACGTAACCATCCCGGTTCTGGTCAATCATATTGAAAGCTTCCTGGGAAATTAAGAGAAAAATACAGTCAAACCTGTGAACAAAGGTCACCCTTTGGAAAAGTCAAAACCTGATCTTTGTCAATAGGGGGTCGTTATTTGGAGGTAATTTTGTTGACCGAATTTTCGTACTTCATAATATTAAGATAGATTTAAAAAGTTTGGTGAAGACTATTCTAATCCACTGTTTGGAAATATGATATAATGAAATATGATAGAATGAAATATGATAAAATGAAATATGATAGAATGAAATATGATAAAATGAAAAATGATAAAATGAAATATGATAAAATGAAATATGATAAAATGAAATATGATAAAATGAAATATGATATAATGAAATATGATAAAATGAAATATGATAGAATGAAATATGATAAAATGAAATATGATAGAATGAAATATGATAGAATGAAATATGATAAAATGAAATATAATAGAATGAAATATGATAGAATGAAATATGATAGAATGAAATATGATAAAATGAAATATGATAGAATGAAATATGATAGAATGAAATATGATAGAATGAAATATGATAAAATGAAATATGATAGAATGAAATATGATAGAATGAAATATGATAGAATGAAATATGATAAAATGAAATATGATAGAATGAAATATGATAGAATGAAATATGATAGAATGAAATATGATAGAATGAAATATGATAGAATGAAATATGATAGAATGAAATATGATAAAATGAAATATGATAGAATGAAATATGATAGAATGAAATATGATAAAATGAAATATGATAAAATGAAATATGATAAAATGAAATATGATAGAATGAAATATGATAGAATGAAATATGATAGAATGAAATATGATAAAATGAAATATGATAGAATGAAATATGATAGAATGAAATATGATAGAATGAAATATGATAAAATGAAATATGATAAAATGAAATATGATAGAATGAAATATGATAAAATGAAATATGATAGAATGAAATATGATAGAATGAAATATGATGGAATGAAATATGATAAAATGAAATATGATAGAATGAAATATGATGGAATGAAATATGATAAAATGAAATATGATAAAATGAAATATGATAGAATGAAATATGATAGAATGAAATATGATAGAATGAAATATGATGGAATGAAATATGATAAAATGAAATATGATAAAATGAAATATGATAAAATGAAATATGATAGAATGAAATGCCACACAAAGGAACTCACTATAACTCGGTTCTACTGTATAATGAACTAATATGCCTGTGTCCTATGAGTTCATTATAACCGTCTCTTCCTGTAAAAATATGTTTCTTTATTCCAACTTTTCTACATGTACTGCATGGCCCGATAGAAGCAATTTCTATTATGGGTGCTAAATTTTAAATTTGGGCTAAAAACAGAGGGGGTGGGGGAGAAAAAATATTATAGCCCCTTTTGATCACCATTACAGCCGAAATTATTGGGGGCTTACCATTCCCTTCCCCTAGTCCCCCGGATCCTGCAGCCCTGCCTAGATGTACAAACTGGTTCCCGTTCCATGTTGCAGTGCACCAAAGGCTTTGTACACACAAGTCAACGGGAACCAGTTTACCTAGATGTATAGGTCAAACATATACCTTGAATTCTTGTATTTGAGCTTGGTCGAACATAGCAAACACGTTGGACGTCAACCTTTGGACACGCCCACCCTTTTTCCTGCGTGATTTCATGCTAGACATTTTGATAACCTGAAGAAAAATAATAATGAAACACGTCAACTTTTTATTTTAACCAAAAGCTTTGCAAGCGGTGCCAACGCTTGTCTGTTCACCTATGAAGTTTTAGGTTACCATCTCTTCTTATGAGCTACATTAAAGTTTTATACGACGCAGTGATCACAACAGCTCAACTTTTTCTTCAAACCCCGCCCAGCTAAAACATTTGCACGTGCCCAGGCATACGCACCTACGCACGTGCATACAACGGGTTGCACAAATCGAAAATCTAAAAACGCCAAAAAATGCAATTATAATCGATACCTTACCCGGGTTGGTGTCGAGAAAATTAACAAAAATTAAAGAGATTTTATGTTATTATGAAGATTGTTAGTTTTCTCCGTATTCAAAATGTTTTCTTCATTCATTTGTCATTCAGTCAATTCAACAATAAAGCTGCGTCATGTTACTTTACCTATATAGAAGTCGGTAATTTGGAAATAGCTTGAGATTTAAACGTGCAGTGAGAATTATTTGTCTACTACTTCAACAACACTTCTTCCTTACAATTTACACAAAACGGATATCAATAATACAATTTCACACTAAAACTCAAATGTAACTGCATGAAAGTGTGCGCAGAAAAAACAGGTCTTTACTTAATATTACGTCGACTGCTACTTATACTAATTATTTTCGACGAATCCTTCCTGGAGTTCTGACCAGTACTCGCGCCGAAAGAAGCTGGCGGGATTCGCTGACGGGTTTTAGGTATTTAAAGTTCCTTTGGAGGCATATGGCAAGTATATTTGGAAAGACAAGTTATAAAACAGTATCTGTCGCATCAAGCAAAAAAAAAAAACAATTTGCGCAAATTGCAACAATGTGGTTCGATCTCACGAAAGAGAAATGTTGCCAGGATTATTTCTCTGACCTATCGACCATGCATGGAATAGCAAATTTGTTTATTACTTCTAAAGACCAACTCAACGGTGACGGCACGCACTGTTCAGACATCCGTAGTGCAAGTGATTTTGCTGTTGGCCGAGCGCCACGTGTTTTAAGCCTAAATACAGTATTGTGTCTCTCTCAGTGCAATGGCAGACATTATGTAGTGAAATATTTATTATACTGCTTAAACCAGAAAATTCGAAAATTACGTTTCCTTTTCCATTTGTGATAAAATTCCTGGAAGTAAAGCTTACTTGACTATGCATGATTCGAACTTGTGATTGGCAGGCGGAAATGTGAACAGCTAGGCCATTAGGAAAAATCATTCCTGTGAATTAATTAACATTTTACACATTAATTTTAATTGACCCGCATGTAGTGACCACGTCATTATAAAAAAACTTTATGATAAATTAATAACCTCCACTTTTTTGGATTACATGGTGTAAATAAGATCATCGCAGTGCTTAGTCAGATACGAAATATTCCATAAGGTGATGATAGTCGAAAACTTCTACAAGGAAGGCAACGCCCAACTCCCCACTATGACTGTCACGTTGAAAAGTGTAAAAGATTGTCGGTTTGGATAAAGCCGATCAATTCTAATAAATTTCATTTATTCCATGACGTGTACATGTAAACGTTTACAGTACAACAACTCTAGAACAGCCCTCTCTAGAGCAAAAACCTCCCTTCAACAACAATATGAACTTTTCCCCACTGCATGACTTAACCATTAATTCATCCTCTCTGGAACAGCCCTCTCTCGATCATTAACTTTCCTTCAACATCGGCACGAGTTTTTCCCATTGCATTATTTAACCATCAATTTAACCTCTCTAGAGCAACAACCTCTCAACAACAACATAATTTCACTACCCCCGAAGTATGTTGCTTTGGAGATGTTTGCACTGTAAAATCAGTACCAGAACAGCTCAGCCCCATACACAAATGATTCACTCCAAGTATGGCGACGCCCCTGATTCCACAGACATATTTTTATATACAGATATTTCTGAGATTATGTACAGTTTCTGGTAACAAAATGGAGAAAAAAGGTGTAAAATGATTTTGGACAACGAGAATTATAACATACGTTTAATTATACATATACAAGTATTTAAAATATATTACTATTACATGCGGTTCTTGTTCGTCGATTTTCCGAGGTAATAGATTTAATTACCTATCAAACAAAAGGCATTGTCTTCGTGGAAAGATGGTAAAAAGTTAATTAGTACACCATGAATTGGAGTCTTAAGCTTACGAAATATCTTTGTTAAACCACAAAAGATAAAAGTCTTACCTTTTTTGTTTGTCAACAATTTCCAAGAAAAAATAAATGAAACGTTAAGAGGCGTTCTCAATTCTCAAGATGGTTGCTGGAAAAATTCTGTAGTCTGGTTACCGGCGCTTTGTTATGCGGTAAGTCTTCTATGCCAATACTAGTGGAACCAGCCAAACTGATAAGCCAAGCCGACATGATTCATCGAGTTTAACACTTCTGTGCGTGATTATCCAGGTGTGTATAAATACACCAAGAAAACTAAGACAGATTAAATGTAACCCCAGAGTTACTCCAGGTATAATATGATATACAGGCAACCCTGTGAACAAAGGCCACATTTGGGAAATACATAATATGGTCGTTATTGACAGGTTGACTTTATTTGAAGGTCATTAAATGTTCTTAATATGCAATGACTGGTTAAACAAGAATGACCTGTATTCAAAGGATGATCTTTAATCGGAGATGGCCACTAATATTTGTAGATAACCCTTTTACATATACAAATGTAATGTTTTTTTCATATATTAAAAGTTTTAAAACTTTATTTTTAGAATTACATGTATGTATATATATTCAGTTATTAACTATGTTTAAACTGTAGGTAAGAACGATATTTTTTTCATGTGTCGGTTCACTTCGGGGTGTTACGTTTTAGGCTATTCTTAAAAATATTTTGTTTGCGGTAACAGTAATTACTCACCAAAAAGGTTCCTACACTTTTTGGGCCTTTCGGGTAAAAAAAATAATTGAATAAAAAATAGCATTCCGACATGTGTATTCATGAGTTCAGTATAAAAGTTAGCGCCAAAAAAAATAAGGATGGAGGGGCCTTATTGCACACAGAACAAATTATTTGTTCAGTCATATTAAAATTCTAGCGTAGAAATTCTGGTTCCCGTTTTAGTAAATGACATCGACCTTGTTCTGACTTCAGAGTCGTTGAGTCCATCAAGGGAGGTAATCGTAATATAATTAAAACGTTTCCGTAATACATTTACCTCCCTTGTTTGGCATATACACGTAGTCCGTAAAATTGTTTGTTTGTTTATTGCTTTTCAACAGTCAGAGTCATATGAGGCGGATAGTTCATCTAGCCATCATTCATTGGAAGAAACACTACAAGTTTAGACTACCATCCTCTGTAAGCAACTGCCTACTTTCTCGCATCAAGAGACATGGTCGGTAGCTGGGCTCGAACCCACGACCCTCTATCAGTGAGTGGTTTACAGTGATTTAAAGTTAGCTACCTTAATAACTCGACCACAGAGGATTTAAAGTTAGCTACCTTAATAACTCGACCACAGAGAATCTTGGTAACTCTGTAACTCGACTTGACTTGAAGTCAGTTTTACTGTGTCTTTGAATAGAGGGTGTGTTTAGTGAAACTACGTTCATATTACAAGCAAAGATGAGTCAAAGCACTGAAAGTACACATGGAAACTGAACTTACATAGACTTGCACTGCAACATGGAACTAGAATTAGTTTAAATTATATGTCTCTGGTTTAACAATTCATGGCGGATATAGAAAAACGTAATACCTTAATAGGTCTGCATCAAAATCCATGCACCAGTGACGGCTAAGGAAAGATGAACTATAATTCAGTTTCCAGATTATTAAAAAAACCTCCAATTGAGAAATTATTGTAAAACTGCAAAATATGACCTTGATTTTTTCATTTTGAGTACAGTTCTAACATCAGAACACCATGTAGGTTTTTTTATTATTTACAACAATGTAACACATATAATTTCTTTTTGTTTATTAAAAATAAAATTATTTAAGCAATGTATAACAAAGCAGATTTATTGCAGGTAGATCTGAGACCAATATGTGTAGATGCATATTGGTCCAAGGTAAAATTAAATAAATAGTTCCACAACTTTCACATTGTAAATTTCCATCCATGTTTGTTTAGGCTACTAACATGTATGGAGGAATTTTTTACAATGTGAAAGTTAAGGATTGTGTTCAAAATGGAAAAATAAATAAGAAAAAAACATTTAAAACAGAAAATTTAAAATATGGAAACCCTCAATGACATGTTTTAAGTTACAGTTGGACATAGTAGTTAAAATTAATTTTGATATTATAACAAATTATTTTGACGAATGAAATTGTGAGAAATATAGGCAATTGTTAATCATCAAACATTATTTTACTGATACACAAATGTACATTTAATCATTAGCTATTGATAAAAACTCAGATCATTTAAGTATTTTCAGTAATTATTGAACAATGCCATTTTTTAGGATGCATAGCAAAAGTGTTGGATGGTCATTTTGTCAAAAATATGTGCTCCAACGATTCACCTTAATTACAACAGTAAAATATTCACCTTTTGTTTCAACCAAATGGAGTACATTAAAATAACATTATGCGACCCTCAAATGTTTAAATAAAAATTAACATGATCTCGATAAGGCCTAAAAAAACGCCCTGAACTGTTTATTAGGCCCAAGGAAGGAACCTACATTTTCTCCTTTTTATAACCTTTCCATTTACTTCAATGAGCATAAAAAGCTCTGATGTACCTAACCAAATGAGTATTTAACCAGAAACAAACATTTTTTTAGGCCTAGGAAAGATTTTTATGACATGATGAATATTATCAAAACAATAAACCCCATCCCCCATCCACCACTTGAAAAGATGAAAAACGATGACTCACCATAAATGATTTAACAATGGATCAAAATTAAATTTAAGAAAAAAAAATTCCAAAAAAAAATAATTCGATAAAATTTAACACCTTGCCCCCAGATGCCGTTATTCGGGGAATAAACTTGCACCAAAATATAAATAAAGACATAATAAAGAGAACACACGAGAAAAAGATCATAATTATTACAAAGGATGCATTTACAGTCAGTTGTCTGTGACTGAAGCAAGAAGACATAAAATTAATATGTTTTGAGCAAAGATCCAAAGGGATACACAATGTACCCCCAAGACACAAACCAACACACAATGTACCCCAAAGCACCAAAACTAAATATCAATGTACCGGTACCTTTAAAAGCCCAAAAGGACACAATGTACATCAAAAGACCCAAATGAACACACAACGAAGCCTAAGGACACATAATGTACCCCAAAGGACCAAAACCAACACACATGGACATACAATTACCAAAAAGGACAAACAATGTATCTCAAAAGTGGATAATGGCACTACAATAATGCACAATTTGTTAATTTACTCATCGATGATGCATAACATCAAGAGCTTATATACATACATGGATTCGCAACAGCTAAAAATAGCTTTAAACAATATCGAGAGACTATCCTACAATGCATTGTTATATACTCGGCAATATCCCTCAGCTGTAATCAGGTGTTTACAAACTTAAATATATTAAAAAACTCTGGCACGGGAAATTAGTTCAGATACAACAAATTTCATAAAAATATTGAGATACACTTAAAATCTACAACTGTGTAAGTTATATGCATTGAAAAAGGCATAAGTCGAGCATTTTAAATTCCACAATGGCGGACATTTATTATTATCGTCTTCGGGATTAAACATTCGGAACAACACGGATATTTTCCCTGTTGAAATCATTGGAATCATCATGGATATTTATGTATTTTCGCTATTGTAAACAATAGCATGAAATCCCGTTGATTCATGTGTTATTACCGTGGGATTTAATTATACTTTTAACTGTTAATATGGAAGTTGGGAATCCATTATGTATATAAGTCCTTGATAAGATCAATTTAACGGAATAAAAGTTCGAGTTTACAGAGTCAGTTATCACACTCAGCATATAGTCTTATAAGCCATTGCTTGAAATTCAATAATTATATACAAGTACAATACATTTACAATCTTTTAGAAGTAAAATTGAATTTAAAAAAGCATGAAAAACACCTACAGACATGAAAATAACACCTAAGCCCAGATTTAAGTAGAAAAAATAACCTGCCAAAGGTATAGAAAATGTAGAAAACATTTTCAATTTTATATACAAAAAGTGAAAAATTCAATAGTTTTCAACAAGAATTCTGTATTTTCAGTTATTTTCGTTGGGCTAAATTTTCGTGGTTTTTACTAAAATGACTATTTCAAATATATTTCTCAGCTTGGAGATATAGTTTATAATGATAAGAAACAAGGGACATAAATTCGTGAATTTTGATTTTTGAAAAAAAAAACACCTTATTTCTGCATTTAAATTCGTGGGGATTTGATTTTGTGGATTAAATCCCCAACAAAAATTAATAATTCAACAGTAACTTGTGCACCATTTTTAGCACTAATGTCACGGACAGGAGTACCGGTAATACATATTTGTTATTTGAACTATTTTTTTCTTATCAAAAAGTTCAAAGAATACAATAAATTCATTGAGTATCATACACACAAGAACATTTTTATGATTTAAATAAATTAATACAACAAAAATAATATGAAAATATAACAGCTTTTCTCATGAAACGATGACTATAAAATGGGACCTCTGTGGTTGAGTTGAAATGCTTCGAACAAGTAATCACTAACCCCTCATTGCTTTGAGCTCAAATCTCGCCCGGAATCAAGTTTGACATGTGAGGAAGCTATCCATCTAGCTTACGGAAGATTTAACCCCAGAGTAAAGAATCAATGTATGATATGATCAAGGTTAAAGATGAACGGCTGATATACTTATATACATGTAATTGAATTTCTTGTTTTTGTAGTTTGAATACACAATTACAGAATACCTGCATGCGATAATCTTGAAAAAGTTATTTTGATTGGACGAGACAGAGAAATTAACCAATCAGAGTAAGCGTTATATATATGTTTATAACATGTATTTTTTCGGCCACTCAGGCATTTCAATCCTCAGATGTGGAGTAAAAGCACATTCCTGCAACTTAACTACATAACAATGCATAATCTAATATGGCACAAATTTGAGATGCATGAACAAAATATTGTCATATATCTGGTAAAGAACACATATAAATTTCTATACAGTCAAACCTGTGTCAGTGGCCACCTATGAGTAAAGGCCACCCTGTGAATAAAGGCCATTCTTTTAAAAACATTCATTGAATATTTCTAACAAAATGACCTCACAAGATGGGCCCCCTGTCAATAAAGGCCAAATTTAGTATTTCCCAAGAGTGGCCTTTGTTCATAGGTTTGACTATATATCAACAGAAAACATTATGTTTAAAAATGAAACCTTCATCTTAAAATATAAAATACAACCAAAAGCATCAAATATAATATTCTGATTACAAAGTAGAATACATGTGTATTTGATTGCTTTTGAAATGCAAAATATACAACAAACATACTACTACATGTATGTACATGTATTTATAGTAGATGATATTATTTGGTCGGAAAAAAACCCACCAAATACAGTCCAACTTGTGAACAAAGGTCATCATTGGGAAAGACAAAATATGGCCTTTGTTCACAGTCGGCTTTTATTTGGAGGTCAGTTGGTTCCAATTAATTGATGACTTTTTTTCAAAGAATGGCCTTTATTCACAGGGTGGCATTTATTTCCAATATTTATTTTCAAATATATTTCTTAGCTTGGAGACACAGTTCATAATGATAAAAAAGCAAAGCACCCTAGCTGACAGCCATAGTATTACAGTTTTGGCCAAAGAGACTTTAAAAGATATTCCTTATGCTCAGGTGAGATAACAAATGAATCCTGAGAAAATATAGTACATGTAATATCTGTTCTTTTTTGTCGTTGAAACATCAACTAGTGTAAGACTTGGGTACAACAATCAAATTATCAGCATCTGAAATAAAAAGAACAAATTTAAAGATGTTTCTCAAACATGGATGCCAACTTAATGCCCAACTGGATAGTATTAGTTTCCTGTCATTGACTGAACAGAGACTTAATCGTTGACCTGATAAGCCCACATGGACAAGTGGTTACGGTCTTTGACTAGTAATCACTAGCCACTCACTGCTGTTGGTTCAAATCCAACCCAGGACCACATATTATTTTAATAATGAGGAAGCTGTCCAACAAAGAAAGTGCAGTTGTTCTAGACAGTCAGGGGTACATGGGGATCTCCCTCCACCGATAAAACTGGAATAATTACCATTGTCTCTTGGTGTCATGTTAAACCTCAGTAAAAAAATAAAAATATGACTCAACAATGAAGTAGTGATATAATAAAACATTGTAGAAAAAATACTGAATACTTATTCTAAATAGGTGTAATAATGAGTGAGGAGGTCATTGTATTGAAGGGGTCGTTAAAAATGTTTTACTGTACGTGGAAATACATCAAATAATCATTAAAATATTTCACATCGACCCCAAACTTTGTTTTCAACAGAATTTTATTACGGAAGTTACCATTTTCATAAAGTAAGTTGCCAAATACGATGCCAAAGAATGTTTTCTTCGCTGTGTCTTTTTTATCACTAGGAATGTATTCCCTGAAAATATAACAGATTTTTAAAATTTGATTTGACAATTTTTTGAACACCAAGTAATTATACCCTAACTCAAAGTCCTCATCTTTAACTTATTAAGGCCCCTTTTCAATTGAGGACAAATGGCTTCAATGAAATCTTCACACCTAGGGTTTGCACTAAAAAGCATAGAGGACGAACCTGCTAAGGGGGCAGACTTGCTAAGGAGACAGACCTGTAAAGGGGGCGTACCTGCTAAGGAGGCGGACCTGTAAAGGGGGCGTACCTGCTAAGGAGGCGGACCTGTAAAGGGGGCAGACCCGCTAAGGAAGCGGACCTGTAAAGGGGGCAGACTTGCTAAGGAGGTGGTCCTGTAAAGGGGGCAGACTTGCTAAGGAGGTGGTCCTGTAAAAGGGGCAGGCTTGCTAAGGAGGTGGTCCTATAAAGGGGGCAGACTTGCTAAGGAGGTGGTCCTGTAAAGGGGGCAGACCTGCTAAGGAGGTGGACCTGTAAAGGGGGCAGACTTGCTAAGGAGGTGGACCTGTAAAGGGGGCAGACTTGCTAAGGAGGTGGACCTGTAAAGGGGGCATACCTGCTAAGGAGGCGGACTTGTAAAGGGGGCAGACCCGCTAAGGAGGCGGACCTGCTAAGGGGGCAGGCTTGCTAAGGAGGTGGACCTGTAAAGGGGGCAGACTTGCTAAGGAGGTGGTCCTGTAAAGGGGCAGACCTGCTAAGATAACAGACCCGTATGTTATAAAGTCAACCAAAGAAAGACTTTTTGTAATGGCAAGACATATTTCTTCAGCTAAAGGTTGTTTCATCTGAATAAATAAGAATTGAATCAAGAGAACTTACCAGCCAATATGTTGCCTGCATTGAGGACACACTAAAATGAACCAGCTAAATCCCAACCACCAGGTGTCGCTGTACATTTCCTATAAAAATTACAGTATCAAAAGGAATGCAATAGGTGAAAACCTGATGTTGACACGGGGCCTCAGTGGTTTAGCTGTTACGGTCTCGAGACCATACCCGCACTGAGTTCAAATCTCACTAGAGACCAAATCACAAAGGTAAGAACACTATCAACCTATCTCATTGTTGGTCGGTGGTTCTAGCAAAGTGTTTGCCTGCGGTCTTCCTCGGCAGTTAAAGATGGAGAAGTCGCCAAAGAACACTAACAGCAGGTATGATGTTAACGCAAGAAAGAAAAACTAATATGACTAATTGACTAATATGATGACAAATATACATTTTTTTTCAAACAGCTGACTGATAATCAAAAATTCTGTTCAGACCTGGTCTTTTCTCCAGACTCAGGTAATTTGAAGATTCGATTCCAATGGCAGATGCAATATATGCCAAGTCAAAGTGTAATAACTTAATAAAAAGTTATTTGATTGCAATAGTTCACTATTAAGCAATTAGATTGATATCAAGTTATTTTTAATATCTGAAATCTAGTAAAGGTTTTAGTTGGGAAGCTATCAGCTTCTCATCAAAGGAAAAATTGGTACTGGTCAGAATACAGTCCAGGATTAAAGGTTAGGTGAACAGGACACTACATATAACTGAAATATTACAGAAAAATGGCATATAACCAACTGAAACAAGAAATAAGTAAAGATTCGGTGTAAAACAGCCAAACTTATTAAGAAAAGCTGTAAAAATTGAAGAAGAAAAAAGAGACAGAAACTATATTACATGGCTGGCTTTTAGTACATCAGCCTTACTTGCTGTTACCACATCAAATGTTTCACCTGAAATATAGCAGAGTTATTGCCCTTATGAGAGGTGAGTATATTGATAATGTCTTCTTTTTTCTTTTGAGGGTGAGGCTTTCTGTTTTCAACAGTATTTCAATTAAATAGTATTACCTGCAGAGTTTAAGTGAGGCATGGCATTTTTGTACTAAAGGGGCACTTTCTGCATGTGGTTAGAACCATGCAGGGTAAATTGCCTAATTACTCCTTTTAGTTCCTAATGTCCCTGCATGGTATAACTTACTATCACAGATATCTGTGCAAGTTTATGTCTGAATTAATTGTGCTGCTGTCTTTATTGAATACTGCTTATAATGACACAGGCCAACAAAAAGGACATATTTATGACACATGGCCCTATATACAATTTATAAAGGCAGCATGGCGATTGTCTTTGAGGCATGGCGCAGCACCATCCTAAAAAGGCCTGGAGGAAACACTAAATTGTCATGGAAGACCTAGTTTTCTAACTCACAAACCAGCCATTTTTTCCTTCTTTTGTGGAACAGGTATCGGTTTTCTTTGATAGGGGAAATTTGCATTGTGAAACACAAATCGGGGAACTTTTAAATTAAGACTAACATATTTTCTTTAAGTAGCATCTTGAATAAAATTTATTCTTATTACGCAGAAATTTTTCTCTCAGTGGGAAAAAATGCACATTTTTTTACTTGGGCAATGTTGCCGAATACCAGGCCCAAAAATGACATAAAAACTGCCTGCAAACCTACCAGATCTGTATTCTTAGTAAACTCAAGGCCTTTTTCCTTTCATTTTGGGAAATTCAAGCACGATATTTGGCCAAATATTGAGAAGGTTAGACTACTGAGTTTGAAGAGCATGTTTTTTTTTTAATTTCTTGCCTAAAATTGGGTAAAAACAGCCTTTTTACAATTGGGAAGTCACCGAATTTCTGGCTCTGTTATAGAAGGAAAAAAAGCCCTGAAACTAAGGTGCTACTGTAAGACGGCATTCAGAAGATGAAAGGAGAAATGATTATATTAATTACCATGAGGATTTCTGAATGTCTGTATGAGTATCTCTGGGGTGTGACCAATTGTTTGATTCCTTGTTTTCAAAGCCCGAGGGGTCGGCATGTTTACTACATCTGCTAACTCAATGATTTCTCTCCCACATTTTTTGCATAAAAAGAAATCTGAAAAATATTTTAAAAAAGATTACTAAGGAGTTATATTGTTTCTAACAAGAATTCACTTTGTCACTGAGTTAGAATGAACAAGACAAAGGTACACTTCAATTCAGTATTTCATCTCGCGACATCTAAGCCGCTCAATTAGATAATCCAACACAACAAGACACTTCAGTCATAACAAAAGGTTCAGAGAAAAAATATACTCTCTTTAGTTTTTTCCATCTATCTTTATATATAATTATTACACAATAAAAAGTAAGTGCTTAATTAAGTATCATCGTCAAAGTTATGTGAATTTGGAATTTTACAACTTACCAGAATATCCAGCACTTTGATTATTAAAGGGACATAACTCAACAATAACAAAAAGAAGCAGATAATGAAAGCAAACAATACTGCATCAATATTTTACATACGAATAAAATAACATACGCTTTTCTGTCTGAATATTTCAAATCCAGTTAAGCATTAATATTATTGGAGTTAACACGGAGTTATTTATTGCATCGTGGGGATGTCCGAAATAATGATACGTGGGTTCAGAGACGTATTATACGTCTCTGGTGGGTTTAAAACTTTAAAGTTGAAACAATAATATTTAATTGATAAAACAAAACCTAGTGTGTTTACAAGATGAAATTACATGCCATGAAATTCGTGAGAAGACGCGTCGATTGTAAAGTTAATGACAGACAAAAACATCAACACGCATAAAAATCGAAAAACAGCAGCCAAATTCTTCATGGAGGCTGACATCTTGTCTGATGCATTGTGGGATATATTTACATTCCAAAATTGCATGACAGTTATCACGTGAACCACCTAGTTCCGAACCAATCAAATCGCTGGAACCAAATAGGCAACAGCTGTTCTCATAATCGATTTTACACGCCGGCAATATTTATTTACACAAATAATGCAATAATTCAGCGATCCGAAGCACATTATATGTATCGGTTCCACAATCTCAAAGCCTATTTCTCAAAATGAAGTATTAAATTTATTATGTACGTACGCCTTTCACGTGCAATTTGGATAAAAAACAAACTTCTAAAAATAACTGCGTAGTTAAATTATGCGACCTAAATAAACAGCTCCGGTAATTTTTGATTGACGTTATGTCAGAACCAGTGTTACTAGGTCAAAACTTGTAAAACAGGAAAATTTGATCTTAAAACACATTTCCATGAGTTGTGAAACCTTTCATTTCTTTTTGACTACCAATCTCTGAAGAAAAAATGTTAAAAGATGAGCTCATCTTTATGTATTTTATGAAAATTAAAAATAAACAGCTGATATAAGCAACCTTGACATTCTAAACCGGTCTTTCGACCAATCGAATACCGGAGGTGTGTATTTCTAATCCAATCAAACATAAGATTAAGCTCACGTGGTTTTGTTGATATCGTCAAGTAATCCCGCCCATAAATAGACATCAAAACAAACCGGCAGAAATACCGGCATATGTTTGTCGACGAAAAGTTAAATTGTAATGTGAATATTTCGATAATCTGCTGTCGTTAATGTGTGAAGAGAGTTGTAAGGTGTCGTTTGGCGGAAATCTGGAAGAATTTGATCAAAATGTTTGGGACTAGAAGGCTCGCAAAACGATCAATTATTGGGACACGGGTTGCGGCGAAATGGCAAGATGGCCGATATTACCCCGGTGTTATTGAAGGGGAATACTGCGAAGAATCTCCGTTTAGCGATGCTGTGTACACAGTTAAATTCGAAGACGGATACGATAAAACTATTCCAGCGAAAAGTATTATCGGCCCCGGGTTTCAATCTAACTCGTCAGCGGTGTTAAAAAATGGACAAAAAGTCTTCCTGACTTTGAATGGCCGGGAGGTCACCGGTATAGCTATTAACCATGATACAGATACGGACGAGGTGCTTATCAGCGCTCAGCTGTCAAATGGCAACGATTTGGAGGTGTCTAAAAGAATTGATGAAGTAAGACTCATGAAAAGTAGAAAATCTGCTCGGCTTGCTGACCAGGACACAGATTATTCCAAGCTTGCAGATCTGCAACTCACAGAGTCTAAGAAACGTACTGTGTCGTCTGGAATCGATGTCCCTAACAAACACAGGTAAAAACACAGCATTAATTAACCAAGTGTTTCTGATTGTTTACAGTTTTAATTATTCTAAAAACTTCATAATATTTTCTGCTATTTCATAAGATGATGTAATTCTTTTTTTTTAAATACCACCACAGACAAAGGTAAGTGTTGATATCATGATATAATCATAGTTTTTACTTGATATTTATTTCACTTATTCAACATAAGAGTTTATACTTTCTTATTAATGTCACCCAATCAATCAACCACCAGATTGTCGGTTTCCAAGCGATGAGAACACTTTCCGAGGTATTCTATCCAACGTTGACTATTTTCATGCTTTTGAATTTGAATGGCTTATCACAGAAAAGCTCCTGTATAAGTTCAATGAAAAGCCCCCCCCCCCCCCCAATAAAATGCCACAGGCGGTCTGATCATCTATTGCCCCTTATCAGTCTAGTCTTGTCTGGTCACGGTCAGCTTAGTGCCTGGTAAAAAAATAGGGTCATAAATTTTTATTGATTTTTGGTGATAATTAATAATAATATAACTACTGTAACTTCCTGTACTTTGTATGTATGTATGTATTGTAACTGATTATGTAAACAGAAGCAAGTCTATCAATGTCCCTTTCTGTTTTATTACCCCCTACTTTGGAGTCAGAGGTCTTGCTGGTCTATAAAGTACATGCCTCACATTCCTGGTTCAATGTCTTTAGTATGCTCAGCGTTGGTGAGTATGTCATTCGAAGTGACTAAAAAATCTGATTTTGACTTACGGTACTTGTCCGTTTTGCCAGAAGTATTTCTCAACTTGTCTGTATGATATTTATATGGTAAATTCTGGAAATGTTCACTTGTCCGTACAGGCTCTGGGACAACCTGGGCAATATGGACAATTGATTTTGCCGCCCCTGACTGTAGTGACCCAGGGTGCTCACTGGATGTCAAAAGTAGAGGGTCAAAAATGCCTCTTTACTGATAATAATTTATCAAGAATAAAAGTTTTCTACAATTTGTAAATTTAACCCTATTGTAAAAGTCTTCGAGACTCAGTAGCTTTAAGCCTTTATTTTGCTGATTTCAAGAGTCAAGATGCCATTTTAATGGCCCTGAATTATGCTTAATGGAAACCAATTGTATTTTGTTTACCACTGTGGTAAAGTGTGTATGACTATGAGTCTAAAGATTCTGCACTGTGCTAACATTTAAACTTTGTACTTTGGTATTTAAACATATGATTTACCATATGTCCTGTGTCATTTTAATACATGAAGCCTTTTGTTTCAATCTGATATAATTCTGTTATCAATTTAATGCTTTTAAGGAAATTCTCAAGTTCTGTGTCAACGAAGCAATAAATGGTGTAAAATAAACATGATTAGTGTTTCTGAAATAAATTTAAGGAACCTCTGTCGAATACAAATAACAATTTTTCTAGAGAACAAAGGTATGTTTGTATATATAAGTGTTACCATACAGAATGATACACACTGATTGTACTGGCCCTTTTCTATGCCATTTTTTTGATACGGTATTCAGCCCCATACACATGGAAAAAAAGTATATATTTTTCCTCACTGAATGACTGATAGAAAAATTTCCCCCAAATTATAAAAAGTCTGTCATTCATAAAGCTACTATAAAAGAAAGTATGCTAGTCCTTGAAAAATTCCCTATTTTGGTGTTTCACATCACAAATTTCCCCTAGAAAAGGGACCCGATACTTGTTCCCAAAAACGATAAAAAGGGCTGAATGTTATTAAACTGTTGACACTATCTTGTACGGAGTGTAAAAATTTACTCAGTCAGTGGTTGAATGTTGCCTTTTAGAATTTGCTTAGCGTAGGAAAGATTATGTCCGAAATATCACTGATGTATTGCGAAAAAATTTTGAAGGCCATGTAATAATGAATGATCAGCAAATCCTCTCACCGTTGATAGAAAACAATCTACTCTCAAAAGGAACATAAGGCATAAAAAAATGTTTGTTACTGGTTACCCGACCTACCCTAATTTTCCCTCGGCCCCTAGATTTTTTATTAGCCTGAGAAATAGAAAATCCATATTTTCACTTTTTTTCCTTTCCATGCATTTTCAAGAGCAAAAAAAGCCTCTGACCTACCTATCCTATTTTTAATGAGTATGTAACCGGAAACAAACATATTTTAGGCCTGAGTGTTACTCTGTAGGATTATTTATAAATATTTTTTACAACAGCTAGATGCCTTACATAATGTCATCATTGGATAAGTTGACATTTTTCTCTTTGTTTTATTTTTGATATAAAAATATTTTGAACTGTAAGTAAACAATAAATAGTTGTTTACTTAACATACCAGTATGGCGGTACCAATTTAATGTTTATAAATAACATAGTTGCTGTTTCTTTGATTTAAACATTTTGTTAATTAAGTCTTATAATATCTTTACAGTTCACACTTCAGTAACCAGGCAATTAGTGGCATCAACTAGATTTATTTGGAGATAAAAAGATTTTGATTTTTTTGTCACATTTTTTACTTAAGGTTGTTTTACACCATTCATTATTTTCTAAACTTTCGATTGATTCATATTAATGTAAAAGAACCTTTAAATTAAAGTTTAAATCAATTTCACAATATATCTAAATTTTTTCCTGATTTATGAAAAAAATTAGATAAAAATTTATTTAAAAGCATGTTTTTATGCCCCCGTATCGATAGATCGGGGGGCGTATTGTTTTTGGCCTCTCTGTTTGTCTGTTTGTACCAAACTTTAACCTTGCCTATAAAATCAAAACGCCTGCACCTACATCCATCAAACTTCATATGTAGGTTCCTCATGACAACCTCTACAGGACCTGTGCATTTTCAGGTCAGTAGGTCAAAGGTCAAGGTCACAGGGTCATTGTGTTTAAAAAAATTCTGACATTTTTTTAGGATACTACTCCTACATTTTTCATGGGATTTTGACGAAACTTGCACAGTCTTGTTGTTACCAAGAACCCCCGCACATATATTTCGGGTTTTGTGATTCAGTCATTTTTGACGGAATTATGGCCCTTTGTTTATTTTGTGCATTTTCAAGTTAAAGGGCAACCGAAGGGGGCATTGTGTTTTTGAAACACGGCTTGTTTTTAATTATTTTTTTTTTACCTGAAGGGCCAAAACAGTTGTGTAAGACCTTTTTTTTGAGTGAGGTGGATGGCCTAAGTTGGTTGAAAGTTTCTGAAGGGAACAATGAACTCAAAGTGAGATCCTGATCACATATTGGTGTTAATTATATACCATGATTAGATACATGCATATCTGATGAACCTTACCATTATCAGCATATTACATTTATTGGTACCGGTAATAGATAATAAATACCAGATGTAATATTTGATGGTAATAGGTAACAGCTCAAGGCTTTTTTTCCTTCTATAGCAGCAGCCGTTAACAGGCATCTTCCTCTCAGGAATTTTTTTTAAAATAATGCAGTTTTCCCTAAAATTCCCTAAATTTCCCTAAAAGTTTTTTCTTCCCCTTTAGCAAAAATTATGTATTTAATATTCCCCCCCCCCCCTAAATTTAAGGAAAAGGTCCCTTACCCAACCTCATATTTGCAGTTATCAATTCCCTTTAGGTATGGTATGATGATGATAATTTTCTTTAGACATGGTGACAGGTCCCTTTTAAAGGATCACTATACAGAAATTAATGTCTTGGGATTTTCAAATGGGTCAGTTCAAACAATTTTTGAGGATAGCCTTGATAGAATATCATCAGTTTTTTATACGCCCGTTTGAAAAAATGGGTCTTATCATGGAAACTCCCGTGGCGGGCGGGCGGGTGGCATTCACAATGGTGTCTGCTCTCTAATTTAAACAGTTTTATTCGGATGCTCGCCAAACTTGATGGAAATGTTTATGGCCATGAGATCTTGGCCAAGTTCTATAAACCAGTCCAAAAAAAACAGGCACTTCTGAGTAATGGGCCTTGACGCTTTGAAAAACGAATTTTGAACGGGTGTATTTTGTGACCTGGCACTTTTGTTTTCCTTTGTGAAAAGGCAGCATATTAGTATGTCAAAATGGGCTGACTTGGCAAATGTGTGTCTATAATATTACACCTTGATCCATTATTTCTGAAAATATTTTTAGTGATGTCATACCTTGATGAATCTGTCTAGATATTTTATACACCTGTTGCTGTCATTCTAACAATACTAGTTTGTACCAGTATTGAGTATGTAACTCAAAAATAATTCTTGATGGTTTACAAGGGAAATCAATCCATTTTAAGTGTTATTTTTTTGTCTCAAATGATACCTTTTCTAGATACTTTTTTACACCTTATACAAGATGTAATATCTTTTTTTCAATTGAGGCAAAACTTATAAATGAACTTATGGAATGTCTAATAGTAATAATTTGTACCATAATCCGCTTTTATGTAAATTTGTAAAGCGCTTTTGAACAAATTTTTTTATATAATAATAAATAAATAATAATAACTCAAACCCTCTCCCCCATACACCCCCTGTTCCAATAATTTAATAACCTTTGATATCTACTAAACTCTCTCAGCCAATTTCCTGATTATTTATTTGTAATCTTTCTGTAACCACATGTTACTGACCTTTTACCTGTCAATGTCCAGTCAGTCACGGCTTAGGTATGGTCAATATATTCCTCTTCCCGAATACACAGCGGTCACTTTTGACCTAGTTATGTAACAGGAAAATGACCTGTGGCCTTTTTTGGTTGTAGTGTATTGAAAAACAGTACAATATCTGACAGGTATGTGATTAATAGCCCAGACACTGCCCGACAAATATACCCTAATTAAATGATATTATTTATGATCAATAAAGACCTAATAAAATCTTTTAAATGAGCTATAGAAATCCTGCCAGAATGTTTTAAGTTTTGTGTCAATGTATATATATTAATATCAGAATTCTTATTTGATTTACTTGTGTGTTTATTAAGACATTATTTGAATGCCTGAATAAATGAAATAAAAATAAATAATAAATCAATTATAGATAATGTTACTGTTATTATAAGCCTTAAATAAATTAATTAGTTAAATTAATAAAAAATATTCTAAAAAATTAATGATAAAATATATAACAAATAAAAATATGTTAACATTCACAATATTTATTCCTGAAGATGTTATCATTAACAATAGAGTTATCTTTTATTATATAAAACAATTATCTATCTATTAATATATACATGTAACAATTTGATTTAAGTATTATTTTCATGATAACAATTACATTGTTTTCATGATACGATTGTTTAAAAATTCTTGAAAATTGAATGAAGTTCTGAAAACTGAAGTTTCATTTTCCATGTACTGTAAAACCTCTTAATAAAGACCACTCGTTGGATTGAATAATTGTGGTCTTCTATGTAGAGGTTGTCACTAAAAAAGTTGGACTTTTAAGCAGGTTTTTCTGTATTTATCTCTCATTAAGTATAAAAATTACCGGTAATATTCTGTTTAAGAATTTTATTGTTCAACCAGCTTTCGCGGTCTTCTGACCACTAGTGGTCACTTACCTGGCAACTGACCGGTCAGTTTAAGACAAACTATGTAGGACTCTGGCCGATTGTTAACAATTTCTCAACCAAGGATAATATTAAATTATTAAAAACGTATGCAATATGAACTTAAACCTAACACTGTGTTAATAATTTTAAACATTTAGCGTTGTTGACCCACTAATCTAATAATTTTAAATATCAGGTGTCATTAACCCTTTAAAAAACTTTACCATTCTGTACTTAAAGGGTTCATTTTTAGGGTTTATCTTACTATATAATATTTATGAGATAATGTTCGCATTCCCATAAGTTGGGGCTGAAATGACCCTTAATCTTATTTCTGATAACCTGACAGTCCCTAATTTTATCCCTGAAACCCTAGACTTTTATAAAGGAGGAAACAGTACCTCCACTTTCTCTCATTTTTACCTTTCTGTTCACTTTCTAGAGCCCCCCCCCCCCCTCTCCCAAATCCCTACAACCCTTCCAATATCAAGGGATTCTCTGTAAACAAAGGCCACCCTTCGGAAAGTCAAATTGTGGCCTTTATTGACAGGTGGCCCTTATTCAGAAGTTAATTTGTTCTTAATAATCAATCATATTTGTAAAACAATGGCCTTTATTCACAGGGTGGCCTTTATTCACAGGGTGGCCTTTATTCAGAGGTGGCTGCTAACACATGTTCGACTGTATAATATTTCTTCAGAGATATACCTTTTTTATTATAATTGCACGATATTAGAAATTGTATAAGCTGGCTCCTGGACCCCCTCCCACTTAACCCTGCCCTCATTTCTTAGCCCCACCCTCATTTCTTAGCCTCACCCTTATTTCTTAGCCCCGCCCTCATTTCTTAGCCTCGCCCTTATTTCTTAGCCCCGCCCTCATTTCTTAGCGCCGCCCTTATTTCTTAGCCTCGTCTTATTTCTTTGCCCCGCCCTCATTTCTTAGCCTCAACCTTATTTCTTAGCCCTGCCCTTATTACTAAGAGCAAAATCCTCATGACTTAGCGGTAAGCCACTTTATTTTTAACCGTCTCATTTTCAGGCACTCGCACGAGCAAGATGTGCGTATAGATGACAATAAACAGAACATCATGATTGGTGATGATGATGATGATGATGTAGAAATGATGGATGACAACATCGCCGCTATGGTTCTGACAAGCCTCAGTTGCAGTCCTCAGTCACCCAATTACACTACACATGATTTTAAAGGTACAAATTTGTCATATTTTTGCCTCAAGTCTCAACACTTGATAAACACCAGAAAATGAAATTAATGTATCCTTACAAAAATGTTGATACACTTAACATGGGGGAGGGGGTTGATCATTGATGTGAACTAATAGCCAGGGCTCAGTTTGGGAAAACCCTTTATATACTGTATTTTCATTCATTTTCAATGGGATCAATTTTCATGTTTTTTTACTAAAATGGCTATTTCATGGGGACATAAATTCGTGAATTTTGAAAAAAATGCCTTATCTCTGCATTTAAATCCATGGGAATTTGATTTTGTGAATGAGTCGACCCATGAAATCCAGGAAAAATTAAAGCCCCAAGGAAAATTAATGATTCCACAGAATGTAAGTACACCTGGCTGGGAAGAGTCACATAATTATATACCTTCTGTAAACTATCTGGACACTGGACAGCTTCTTCACGTCTGAACTTTATCTGGTCATGGGTCGGATTAGAGCTCACAGCAGGTCATGGGTCGGATTAGAGCTCACAGCAGGTCATGGGTCAGATTAGAGCTCACAGCAGGTCATGGGTCAGATTAGAGCTCACAGCAGGTCATGGGTCAGATTAGAGCTCACAGCAGGTCATGGGTCAGATTAGAGCTCACAGCAGATCATGGCTCAGATTAGAGCTCACAGCAGATCATGGCTCAGATTAGAGCTCACAGCAGATCATGGCTCAGATTAGAGCTCACAGCAGATCATGGCTCAGATTAGAGCTCACAGCAGATCATGGGTCAGATTAGAGCTCACAGCAGTGAGGGACTAATTGAATATTGGACTATGACTACTGTATGGCAGAAACCTCTGAGGTTTAATGCCAAGATTATAGTCTATTACGCTGTAAAAATAAGTTCTTGATAGCTTCAATATTTCAGCAATTTTGTATAAATGTAAAAGCATGATTGTATTTTTTCATGTTTCTACAGATATTACAAAAACCGGTCTACTGTCGTCCAGTACTTCTAGTAGTGGTTTCTATAGCAACCAGTCGGAGCGCAGTGACCCTTCACCTCCATCGTCAAGTCACCTCAGCGAGAGTGCCCCTGCCAACACAGGAATGATGTTTTCGTCTTTTCCACACGACGATGGACTGGAACTTGAGGAAGGAAAGTCTGAAGGGGACATCAGCCCCAATGCTAAAGTACATACATTTTTTAAAATTTTATACTTGTAGGATGGTGGCATTTCCACATAAAAAGAGGATGACAGATTTAATTAAAGCAGGGCTTGACATTCCTTTCTTCTGTTAATAATTACAAGTAGAAATCAATTCCGGATGAGTTAGAGTTGTTGAACTAGTTGTAATTCTAAGATGTTTTCCAGCAGGAAGAGTAGTATGGAAAAAAATTTAGGAGCCCCATAATGCAAGAATGATCTGGGGTTTTTTTTGTTGTATAAATAAAAACAATTTGTTTTGATGCTGATTTACCAAAATAACATTTCAAAATGAGTTCAAGGGAGTTAAATCAGTTTGAACATCATTTTGAAAGGGAGATAATCAAATGATAGATTTTATCAAATAAAGGGAGTGAACTCTTTAAAATAATTGTTGTTAACCAAAGGGAGGTTACTCTACTGTCTAATATTTCTTTTGCAGATCGTTGTTAAAAGAACGATGTATAAGTGCACTTGGCCAGGTTGTAAAAAAGTTAGTTCTACTTGTACTGCTATTGAGAAACATGTCAGAGATCACCTTGGGTAAG
The DNA here is from genome assembly GCA_964023205.1 of Lutraria lutraria. Taxonomy (NCBI): domain Eukaryota; kingdom Metazoa; phylum Mollusca; class Bivalvia; order Venerida; family Mactridae; genus Lutraria; species Lutraria lutraria. The sequence goes on from OZ026850.1 coordinate 2,677,797, forward strand.
TCTAGTTTCTGTTTCAAAATCTGTACCAGTCCACAAATGCTGCCCTGTGATTGGTCAATATCATGACACTGTTCAGAATTAACCAATCAGTAGCTCGAGAACCTTGAACCTTCAAATCGAGGGTTCAACGCAACAGTGTCATAACTCATATTGAAATGAGAACAAGTTACTACAGTGTTGCTTTGAGCCCTCAAAATATTGACCAAAGATTCAGTGAACTGATTTGAGACAAATTGGGGTAAAAAAAACTTGAAACACAACTATATTTTCTCAGGCCTAATAAAAAGGTTTACATTAAATAGTAATTATATATTAGGGTGCTTTTGGTATAAGATTTTTGTTTTGCTTAAAAATAATGGTTTGCTTCTGGTAACCAAAAAACCGACCCTTATTATTTTTCCTTATATAAATGATATATCCAATTTCTCACTTTATATATACCTTTCCACGTGCTTTCAAGACCCCCTCCCCCCCCACCAAAAAAAAAAGCCCAGACTTACCTTCCCTACTAGTAGTGACTGAGTACTTCTAATGTGGCAGGCGACCAGAAAGAGACACATTTTTTTCGCCTTATCTTCACATTAGTTTGACAATCTGTGTTACTATTTTTAGAACACCAATGAAAGAGAAAGATGACAGCGAAACAGACTCCTGCGGGGAAGAGGAATTTTATTACACCGAAATCGAAGTGAATGTCGAAAACGTAACTCAGGGCTTTTCTGACATGTGTTCATCGAACAATAACTCACCCCCGTTCGTGAATGTTGCTGAACCAGTCAATTTCTCAATTCCAGATCATGATTATCAGAAAAAGGTAAGTGTTTTTGGCAGTTGCCATGGAAACAGAAATTTAAAAAATACAAATTGAGCACTGACACTAGTTGTTTTCATTACAGCCTGTGCTCAATTTGTACACATTGGCAGCATTAAGGTTTTAATCCGAAAATTTAGGCCATAAGAAACAAAGATTGTTAATCGTCTCCCAATCTTAGTTAATCAAAAGTTAGAAGGTAAATTTTTTACAATAACATCCATGTGGTTGCTTTTAAGATGGTCATGAGTTATATATTTTCATACCAGTATGTTTAATTTAGTGATGTTTTGATTAATAATAATCTCTATCTTTTTGAAAATTTCAGGAATTCAAGCAGACATTTGCATCTAGTGTGCCTTCTAACAGTACCATGTTTGGTCAAGCCCAGGCTATGCCTATCCCGATCAAAGTTAACGAAATTCAAAGATCTCTCTCATGGCAAAACTCTCACAGTTATGCAACCAGTGTAAGTCATTGAAATCTTTTCAGGAGACCAGTCTAAAAGCTAAGCATCTGATTGGTTGGTTATGAAGTCTGTTTAAAATCGACCAATGAAATCGCTTCATTCTTGGACTGGTTTTCAAATTTTGATTTAACTAATATTAATTTACTGGTAGCAAACAAATAATATTTAAATATAAACTAAACTCTATAGAATATTTTATTTGACACTAATTGTAATTGAAGTTATTTCAAGTTATATTACCGGTACAGTCAATATTGTCAAGGACTTATATACATACATGGATTCGCAACTGCTAAAAATAGCTCAAACGATATCGTTTGACGATCCCACAATGCATTGCTATATACTCGGCAATGTCCTACAGCTGTAATTGGGTGTTTACGAATTTTATTGTACTAAATAACTCTGGCAATTGGGCACGGGAAATTGGTAAAGGATGCAACAAAAAGATATTGAGATACATTTATAATTCACAAAGTCTAAGTATTAGCATTGAAAACAGCATCAGTCGACCATTTTAAATTCCAAGATGGCGGACATCTATTATAATCCTTTCGTCTCCGAGATTAAACATTCGGAATACTGTAAAGAAAAACCTTGTTCTTGGTTATCCACCCTACCCTAATTTTTCCCCTCGCCCATAGACATTTAATCTAAAGCCCGAGGAACGGTACATTTCTCATTTTTTACCTTTCTGCATGCTTTATTGAACAAACAAAAAAGAAACCCCTGTCTACATACCGTATACCCTCTTTTTAGAGTGCATGTAACCAAAAACAAACAATTTCTTTTTATGGCTCATGTGTGAACCAGAGTTTAAACTTTGATATGCTTGATGTGTATTTTTAGCCGTCACCTCCAATCAGGATTTCAAACAAGCCCTCGCCTCAAGAACGTCTGCAGCAGCATCAGGCTCAGTCGCCAAAGATCCACATGTTCTCATCGCCGAAATCTCTAAGCATTCATAAAAAACCGAGAAGTGAGGTACGTAAATGTCGGAAAGTGTACGGTATGGAAAACCGAGATATGTGGTGTACACAGTGTAAGTGGAAGAAAGCGTGTACGAGATTTCTCGAGTAGGAACGTTGAACAAAGTATACTTGCTGTTATAGACTCAAGGGAGCAGTAATTATTTGTGAAATGAAAATTACTGTTTTTGTCAAGGGAGCAGCAATTATCTGTGAAATGAAAATTACTGTTTTTGTCAAGGGAGCAGCAATTATCTGTGAAATGAAAATTACTGTTTTTGTCAAGGGAGCAGCAATTATCTGTGAAATGAAAATTACTGTTTTTGTCAAGGGAGCAGCAATTATCTGTGAAATGAAAATTATTGTAATTGTCAAGGGAGCAGCGATTATTTGATTATTGATTTTACAGTGCATGGAGCATTCATTGCACCAGAAATGACTGAAAAACAATGAGTGGTCTTTTAAAGCGACATATTTTTATATGTTTAGAGTATATGGGGATTTAAGGGGACAGTTATATGTACAAATGTATGATATATTATGTAATTGTACTTTAACCCCTATTTGTGTATCCGCTGATATCGTGGTAGAGTATTTCAGCTTTATTCAGTTTGATTGCTCAAGAAAACGTATTGAATGTGAAAAAATATGTTAATGTAATAATCCAAACATCCAGAGTTTTGGCTGTTCAGTGAACGGGGAATGGGGCGGAGCTATGATTGATCAAATGATCACATGATACTTTATGCATCATTCGTTACACTGCATGGCCGGCTAAAAACCAAAAAATTGGTGTCAATGTATGTTCCCTTTTTCAACATTGAAGAATCTTATTTTAATCTCAGGTCAATATTATTATAATGAATTTGGTAGTCTTAGGTAGATATGTATTTCATGTGTGATTGGTTGCCATGGTAACCATATTAATACATATAGTTTCATACAAAACTAGTGTATTGCAGATTTAGCGGGGTAACTGTAAAGTACCTTTTTTTTGCAAGAATTTTTTTTTTGCCAATATTCTTTTTTTTTTCGAGCGGCAGGGGTTGATAATAGTATTATAATAAATAAATAAAATTTAACCGTTTTGGAATAATTATTTCAAGCTCACGCGACTTTAAAATACTCTTTTAGCAAATTAATTTTGTGTCAAATCATTAGTCAGATCTGAGTCATTGTTTTACTTTTAGTTTTTTGTCATATTTAGTTACATGATAATCTAAAACCAAAGTAATCTTTGATCTTCATTTATTCTTCAGTCCTAATCATATTTTCAGTAAATGTGTATAACCAAAAGATCTTGGACAAGCTCGATTATGGGCGGAATCAGACCAGAATTTCAAGAGTTATGGGCCCTTGACTTTGAAAATTTGCTATATTTTAGCTTGTTTAGACTCTAGCGCCTTCTTGTTACACATATAATGCTGATTCATGTAGTTTGTTATTCCATTTAAATATACATTTTGTATAAGATCACATCTTTTGGATGTGAAATTAATTTTCACTGATTTTCTTGAATTTTGATGAATTTCAATGAATTTCAAATGGATTTTCATGATTTCACATTGATTTTCATGAGTTTGCTTAGATTTCATGACTTTATGTTGATTTTCATGATACAAAAAATGGATTTTCATGATTTCACATTGATTTTCATAAGTGTGTGAAGATTTCATGATTTTATGTTGATTTTCATGAGTTTGTGTACATTTCATGATTGTATGTTGATTTTCATGAATTTAAATGGATTTTCATGATTTCATGTGAATTTTCATGATTTCACATTGATTTTTATTATGTCATGTTGATTTTCATGATATCGTGTGGATAGCTTCATTTTCTTCATATCATGTGGATATTCATGGTGTAAAAGAATTTTTCATGATTTCAAATATATTTTCATGATTTCAATGGATTTTCATTTTTTCAAATGCAAAATTTCATGATTTTGTTGAAAATTAATTTTCATTTTTTCGTTGAAAAGTTCATGATTTTGTTGAAAATTTCATAATTTTATTGGAAAGTTCTTGATTTTATTGAAAATTTCATAATTTCGTTGAAAATTTCATGATTTCAGAAGAATTTTCAAAATTTTAAGTGGAATTATTTTGTGAAGTTTCATTACTTTGTGTGGGTTTTTGTTCGTAGGCTCAGAATTACTTTTTATTAACATTGATCTCAAAACATTTACAAAAATTAAGTTTTGTAAATGTTTATTAATACTGTGTGGATTGTGAATTAATGCTGCTAACAATTTACCACTATGCTAAAACAGTCTGCTGATTTAAGATTTCTACTTATTTAGAATTCTTATTCTGTGATTATTGGTCTCTGGATAATTTCTGATTTTAATCTTTAAGTATTGATAACAAAATATAGTGCAACCTCTCCAAAGCAACACCCTTTGGGAGCAGCAAAATTATGTTTTATTTAGAGGTTGTTGCTCTAGAGAGGTTAAATTGATCGTTAAAACGTGTAGTGGGAAAAATTCATATTGCAAAAAAATGTATATTATGAAAAATGATATTCAAATTTAGTTATTAATTAATTTGAGCGAAACAGTCAGATACTTTGAATTGAATTTTCATGAGCAATTTTTCCCCAATGATTAATAATGTCATATCAAAAGAAATTTATATTTTTCAATACATTTTCTTTCTAATGGTAACATTAACAGGATAAAAAAAATTACCAAAAATATAGTTATGTAGAGTCAATCGTGTGTTACATGTAGCAGCCACCTCCTCAGAAAGGCCACATTGTTGAGTAAAGGCTATTCTTTTTAAACCTGTCATTAATTATTTAGAACAAAACGACTCACGAGTAAAGGCCAACTGTCGATAAAGGGTAGTCTTTGAATTAATTTTTTGTGACAGGTTGCCCGACTATATATTTTATGAAGAAAATTCTCTAAAACTAAGTTGTCCCCCAAAAGTCTGAAAGAAGGAAAAATTCCTTACGGGCAGGGGGCAACCCACAAATTCGAAGACTGAAAGGGTGGCCTTTGCATGTACTCCAGTAAACGGGGTCAGTGACTGTGTGACAAGGCATTTTACATGAAATTTATTACAATTTTACCATTACTGTTTACGCGTTCGATCATTTTACTAACTGTGGTTAGATTATTTAGTATTTTGTTAATTGACACTTTAAATGTTGCTGACTAAAAAGAAATTAACACATTTTTGCCTTCATAATCTATCAGCACCTGTACAGGTATGTTTGTTTGTCCGAGGAAAGGGTCAACCATTCAATGCAACAAGATTGTAATTCTGTCTACATAAAAAAATTGCAACCTTTTAGCATTGAATTGGATGGCCAGTCATATTTTGTTCCAAAAAAAAAAAAATACAAATTCAATTATCTATATTGCCATATTTTAATTTCGTCACATGCAATTAATAATTTTCATTTATCCAAATTTGTTTTATGTCACCGGTGTTATGTAAATAGTCATATATACATGTATATACATACGTTACCATAGCAATGTTGTTAATTCTATATTTTTATTCATTTTTATTACTTACATATATCTTTGATTTTAATAGATTCTATCATTGTATATGTTTTATCTTTACTTCGTTTATCGCTGAAAAATATTCGTTTCCAAGTAAACCCCTCGAATATTTTTCATCCATATATAAAATGATGACTTAAATTGGTATTTTAAACTGGTTTAATATTTGTTGGTTTTGGTGTATTATAAACATTAAACAAATATAGTCAAACCTGTGTAAGCGGCCACCTCTAAATAAGGGTCACCCTGTGAATAGAGGTCATTTAAAAAAAAACAATATTGATTATTTAGAACACAATGACCTCTGAATAAAGGTCACCTGTCAATAAAAGCCATTTTATGTATTTTCTAAAGGTGGCCTTTGTTCACAGGTTTGATTATATTTGACTACTATATTGGCCTTACTTGCTGTAATATTTAAATGTGTACTACTGTTCTGTTGTGGTTTTATTTAATTATTTCCCGAACTTTGGGATTCATCTATGTCCATTTAGTTGTAGTCTTGTACGATTTAGTTTAAGATATATGTACCGAATAAGTGGTGATAAGTTGAATAATTATGAAATTGTGCGATTTTTTGCTTATTGTAATGAATGTGCTATATTTGTGTAAAATTGAGCTACATAATTTTTTTTTCATGCATGTAAGTTTAAATAGGTTTAAACATCGCCGGGAATTGGAGCAATTGTCACCGCAATCCAACACGAATTATTGCCCTTCAGTGGTGGCAGTCATCGTCGCTCTGAACACTATGGCCAAAAATCAAATCGCCACATTGAAGCGACCTACCAGAGACTTAGCGCGATTTGAAATCCGCAGCGATTTGCGATTTTTCACCCGAACCGTACTGTATATATATACAAGTATGTGCTACTTTTGACATGAATTTTAACAAAGGGCTGTACTTTCAAACATGAGAACAAAAGATATTGATCGGAGAGAAGAAATGTCCGAAGTAAGCCATTATACAGAGGTTAATATGTTCTGTTTTATCATGTGTGCTTACAAGCGGCTGTTGTATACGTGATGAATTTTATTAACAGACGGTCTTTAACTTAGGGTCTTTTAAATAACAAATATACTGGTCACCTAGATATTGTGTATTTTATGAATATCAGGTCGACGCCATAAAATATTTCAAGAGATCAAAGACACAAGGTTAAAGTGTCAAAATTTAGAATAAGTGACGCTTTCATTAGAATTACGTGAAGGAAAGTTGGTTTTTTCTCAATGCAATAAAAACATTCTTATGTGATTATATTATGTTAAATTTTGATAATCTAATACATTGTATATGCTGTAAAAATTGGAAATTTCTAATATGTGTGCATGGTTATTTTATTTTTATTTTGGTTACGTTTTAATCATTATTCTATGTTCTATCATATGTACGCATGTTTTTACATTTGTTCTTGTTTTTAACGAAATGATTCATAAATTGACATTCATTTTTTCTGTGTGTATATTCATGTAACATAATGTTCACTCTTAAGCCAGTATGTATTTTGTATTGTATAAGTGCTTTGAAGATTGCATATGACGTCGGCTAAAAATTTGTATTACGGAAATATTCCCCATTAAGCATTGATCCCTCTGCTTTTTTCACATACCAGTTAGGAATGAAATTGGCTTGAAATAAGGACTGGGGCTTTTAACAGAATTATTTCGTGGTGTTTTAAAATCTGATATATTTCACTTGTATCTTGGACTTTACTGTTAGCTAATGTCTTACGGTTAGAAATATGTGTTTACACTTTTCTTGACAGCCGTATAATAATTATAATGAATATTTATGTGACTATACCGCGTTTCATTTATAGTTACGGTACGTTATAATTATGCCAGTATTTTGATCAGCTCAGATCGCTGCAATATTTTATGGAATATTGACTAATTTGGTTTCTGTCTGTGATTAATTTGCCTTTAAATGTCATCTCATAGCTTCTTGTAAACAAGTTAATTTTGAACCGCCCAATGGTTACCCCACCCACCTTATTCAAACCAGTATGTTTTTGACAAATCAAGGTTGCCTCCCCTGACTTCTACTGCTGCAGATTTTTTGAAAGTCCGTCAAAAGTCCAAATATGTGATAAAGTCTGTTAGGAAGTATTATCTTTACACTAATTAAGTTGCATATTAGATGAAAAAACATTTGAAGATCTAGAACATATGCATTGTGAAAGTTGGAAATTTTAATTGTTTTATTTTGGGATAATGTCTATAAATGCATGTTTAGATAGACTAGCTGACTGAATTTAAGTGTGTTTTTTTAGATTAATGATTTACTTCTTTGGTGGTTTGCCTTCATATTTGACTGATGGTATTATATCTGTTATAAGTTAACTCAGGGTATTACTTATAGATTATTATGAACCTGATATTGGGTACCAGTCTAAAACCCTAAGTCTCTGATTGGTTAAATTTGAATGCAATTTTTGAATTAACCAATGACAAGGCTGCATTCATAGACTGGTATACCCAAACCCTGATTTATAACTTTTTGGACTTTGAATTATGTATGAATATTTTCATTCACCGTCATTGACATTTAACAACAAGCCCTTAATTACATTGTGAGCATCCTGAATAGGTCAAATACATGTAAGTGAACAACAAATTTAATCTATGATTAAATTGTCAGTTATTTTTGTCTCTGCTAGCTGTCCTCTCTAAATAACCACTACTGGCAAGCCTGTCTAAAAATGGTTCATCCCGCCGCCATGGTCCAATGGTTAGTGTCCTGGGTTTGCTAACCTAGCGATCTGGGTTCGATTCCCGGTCTCCCATTTGACAAAAATGTTGATTTTCCTCCGTAAGCGGAGGTTGCCAGCTCCTTGTGAAAAGGTAAGTTAGTACTGGTTAGAATACGGTCAAGGGTAACTGGTTGGGTGAACTGGCCGCCGTATATAACCGAACTATCTTTGAAAAACGTCACGGAAACCTCCGAAACACAATGAAATGGCTTTTTATTTGGCCTTAATTGACTTTAATGTGATAAATAAAGTTACTGCAGGTTCTCAATAATCTTGGTATGGTGTTATGGTGTTGACTATCATTTATAGTTTTGGTTAAACTCCATGCCCCGAGGTTAAAAAACTTCAGATTGGTCTCCGAGCTAAAATCTCATATTTTGTCTTTCAAAATTTCTTGGTTATTCTGATGGTGTTCTGGCAATAATGATATCATTGATACGTTAGTCTGTCACTTCAATTGATCTCCACATGTTTTTACACATTTGAATCAACTCTATACAGCTTTATCTTTTCAACCACAACCCTATCTTTTCCACCATAATCCTTTGAGAATGGACTTGAGATTTGTCAGCAATAAATTTGGCTGGAATAGAGTCGTTTCAGAGACCCTTAATTACTTGGCCATCGAGGCCCCTAATAAGTTAATACAGTACTAATGTTTGAGAGTGATATCTACAAATAATTTCACCAGCTTCTTCTCTTCCAAAGCTACAACAAAATATCTCTGTAAGAATCAAGAAGTAAGATTTTTTTTAATGATGAGACAAAAAAGGCATAATTTTTTTTTTTCGAAAACATTTGAATTTAATTTCAAATTATATATTTTTTTACAAAGAAACAGTATATGCATATCAATGATGGAATATTAGTGTTTTTAATTGTTGTTAATTTCTTCGGGGCATTTTTTCGCGGAATTTTCTTTTTCTGTCTTATGTCTACTTTGTTCGCTTAAGCTGTTATTAATTTTTAGAAAACATTTGTATACTGTATGTGATAAATAGTAGATGTGCAATAAGTTGTTAAAATACCAGTACATGCTGTGCATGCCTGCTTGATATGAGAAAGATAATTCACTAGTTATCCATGTATTTGATTTTTGACTAAGTTACCTCCCCTGTGTTAATATATTAACAGATACCTGATTGAATTATCTCCCTTGATTTTTTTTCAAAAGTGAGGTCATAACAAATAAGCAAATCGATTTTGTTTGTGTTATTTGGGGAAGATAACTCCTACATATAAAAAAATAAACATTTTATATACTAGGTATATGATTCTTAGAATTGGTAGGGACAAAACTGCCATTTTATAAATATTAATTTAGTGGAGTCTGACAGAAAAACATATCTGCCAGTAGACAGTTGTATATAATTTTTGAGTTGTAAAGAGAAAATTGTAGCATTTAGGTACGAATTTAAGACGAGAAAAACGGTTATTTGTTGTTATGCATTTTGACAATCTTAATTGACACAAAAACCAAACATTGGTCGAATTCGACCAATCTAGGCTGTACCAAAATTAAACAGTGGCAGTTATTTTGCATTCAGGCCAAAACAATGTTTGTTTCTGGTTACATGCAAATTAAAAATAGGGAAGTTCAATCGGAAGGAAATTTTTATTTTTTATTTTTTTTATACAGAAAAGGTAAAAAAGTGAGAGGAGAAAGTAAGTCGCTCACCTTGACCTATTTAAAAGTCATGTGTCGCAGGAAAAATTAGCATTGGTCGGGTAACCAGAAATAAACATTTTTTAAGCTGTAGTACATAACTTTAATAAATGTATACTAATGAGTGGTAGCTATTTACATGGCGGCCTTTATTCACAGGTAACCATAAAGTTGGGTTAAACTGTATCTACAGAAATTAATACCAAATATACAGAGATTTTCATTCACGTAATTAAAACATTATTTTCTTGTACTAAATCAGCCTAAGATATTATTCTTTTTTTAACAATTAAAAAGTTATTTTCATTTCATTCATTCATCATCTCGTAATTAAGAAAAAATAATTCTACTCATTTTATTAGTTTATTACTGTAAGACAGTTTTGTCATCTTGCTATTTCACTACCGGTAAATTTAGTGTCAGCATTATTATCATATGACTTGTTTTTATCTTGTATGCTTGTGCTTTGATGTTTTTGTGCTTTATATAATGTACCGTAAATGCTCTATTTAACACCCTGTGTGGATGTAATATTTCATAAGGTGGGGGGGGGGAAGTTTATTAGAGGCTGTTTGGTAGTGAAATAAATCATCATTTTACTCCATGCAAGAAGGGCCATGTAAATGCCTAATTTACTATTTTTCCACACAAAAATGACACGTTTTGATTGTTGCTGACTCTTTCATTTTTTATTTTCGTGATTTTCTGATTATAGGGGCGTTAAATAGGACGTTTACGGTATGATGATGTCATATTGAGGAGCACTTGTTAAATCTGATTGTTAGCCTGTATTAAAGGTCTCATTTGTTTGTAATTATCTGGATTATTTACTCAAATTAAACTTGTTTAAAAATCAGTTTAGTGTACTTTTTTTGTACAGTTGAACTTTTATGAGGTTGGATGGGTGGTCTAGTGTTGTAACTTGCTGGACTACTGATTTAAAGGTCAGGGGTTTGAATCTCCAGACATGCACCTGACATGAACTACCGACCTGTCAAAGAGGTTTGTCACGAAAAAAAAATAGAAAAAAAAATTTTCCCATGTAACCCATGTATATTTTTTTTCGTGACTAACCCCTTTGAACCTGTTTGTCACTTTGACAGCTTCCTCCGATGCATATTTATCTGGTCACAGGTCAGTCTATCATTTGAACATAAATCAGTTTGGGGCTAGTGATTGCTGGGTGTTCTGGGACGAGGGAAGCAATTCGACATTGGGGCGGGGAAGGGCGGTTTTGGGGCGAGGAAGGGTGGTTTTGGGTCGGGTGAATTATTCAAAAGAGATTTTTGCCAAAATTATTTTTTTGCCGAAATATTGGGACAGTGATCATAATGATAATGACATTATCACCAAGGAATGGACACAATAATGTAGTGTCAATGTCTGCAAAGACAATTACTTTCATAATTTAAAATTGAACAATGGCAATTATTTTCCAATTATTTATCACCTGTTGCTTTTGAGATACAAATGTAATGCCATTAGGAGAAAGTTCAACATGATTTTTTTACACCTCACACAAGAGTTACTGTGGAATCATTAATTTTCGTTGGGGATTTAATTTCGTGGATTTCGTGGGTCGGCTCATCAACGAAATCAAATCCCCACGAATTTAAATGCAGAGATAAAGCATTTTGTTTCAAAATCAAAATCCACGAATTTATGTCCCTACGAAATAGCCATTTTAGTAAAAACCACGAAAATTGAGCCCAACGAAAGTAAATGAAAATACAGTATTCAGATTGTAACAATCATTTTTCCAATACAAGCTCAAAGTAATCCATTAACTCATTCAAGCATAAAAAACTTCAAATGACAATACCAGCTAGGGTGATTAGGCTAATTAAATAATCATAAGTTGGAAGTATGAATTATTTAGAAAAAAAAAAATTTAATTGCATTACAGGGTGTGAGCAAAATTTTTACACAAAAATTATTCTAAAAAAAAAAAAAAATTTATCACATTTTAGTGGGGCCAAAATAAAGTCCTCAGTTCAATCTCTCCATAGCAACACCCTTTAAAAGTAGCAAAATTATGTTGTTGTTGAGAGGTTGTTGCTCTAGAGAGGTTTAATTAAGTTGAATCATGCAGTGGGAAAAATCATATTATTGCTGAAGAGAGGCTGTTGCTCATGAGAGGGCTGCTGTGAACAGATTACACTGTAAAACAGAATACTTTTATGAAACAATTTAAGTCGAAAGATAGAAAATCTTAATTACTTAATCTGTTCCAAACATTACCTTTGTAAGACTGCAAGGTACAATTCATCCCAAATATTTTTGCTTTACTAAGAATTATGCCATTTGGATTTTAATGGTAGGCATCAGAAATATGCTCAGACATGTAACCTTACATATAGCCTTACTTATTCCGCTTTCCGGTTGGACGAACTCTTAAAGGAATTCGAAAGAACAGTGGAAAAAACTCACCGTCATAAACAGTCTACCGGTAATTAGATTGACTACCTTAAACATGACTATATTTTTTTGTGTATTATTTTGAATGCAGTTTACTTTATAAGATTCAGAATATCTTCCGTTCTTCGCCCGTGAAACTGTTTTTTGTTACTAAAGTATTACAGATCTTGAACAAAATCATCCAAGAATTTTGAGCAAATAGTTCAATGTCTAAAATAAAATTATGGCTTCAATTTAAAACTAGAGCTTTGTCACAAAAGTGACCTACACCTCCATCACCGCTGTGACTCTACGAATGCGATAGTACACTATATAGCTAAGTACAAGGATACATAACTCTGCAATGTGTGGATCACTGGGCATGGAAATTGTGTCTTGTACATCTTCACTTCATGGAGGTGACATATTTCAAATTTCATTGCAATTGCTTAAGGAATGTGGAAGTAGTTCACTCCAAAAAATTGTAAAATTGTATGCACAGGGAATGCCTAACCAACGACCGACCGACAGAGTGACTCCAATATACTTACATATAGTATCCTCTCTCAAACTTTGTTTGCGGGTGAATAATAATCCATATCACACACATTCATTTTTGTGATTATTTCATAATTCTGATATTCCTGGTTAATATAATTATTTTATGGGAACAAATATGGTACACCCTGTACTTGTGTAAGTTATAAAAACAAGGTTTTTCCAGTGAAGGTGCCGTATTCAACGTAACTAATTAGAGAATAAACACAACGTTGGATTAATTTTAGGAATATACAACTTTTGAAAAATTGAACCAACAGAAACCTTGGACATAAGGTAAAAATTAGAAATTATGCTCACAAATATTTGAATACCTGTATTAAAGGCACTTATACTCATTTAGCTGTAACATTATTTCAAATTGCATAAAAAAAACTTTTTAAAACTGTTTTCTAAAAGTTATGCTTTGAACAAAATTTATGACATAAATTGGACAATTTATCATTAGAATTAAAAAAAGGGCAGTAACTCAAAAATAAATAAGGTAGAGTTATAAGTCATGGGCCTGGCACTTCTACTCATTGCCATCTAACTTATTTTAGAGTTTCTTATAAATATTTGCATTGTATTTGAGATACGCTCCAGACAAAAGGTTAACAATTACAGTCATGTGCAATTACCGGTACATTTTGTGTATACCATAAAATTAAATAAATGAATACAAATATTTAGCAGAGTGCAGAATGTCTTTTATGCTGAAATTGCAATTCGCGTATCGGTAAGTAAAATGAAGCCATGTTGTGAAATATAAAATTAAACATGTATCAACTTGCCAGTGTTTGCCATATTAGTAAATGTATAAATATTTAATCAAATATTTCATCAGATGGTAAAAATCATTCTTGCATAGCTAGGAAAACATTTCTCCTAGGATATGTGCATGAACTTGACAGCAGATGTCAACCAGGTATTATGTATATCAATATATCAGTAAAATCGCCTATACCTGAGCAGGCAATAATTTTTAATATCGTCCTGTAATATCACATGTACAGACACGATGCGCAAACAGTCTTAACATATTTACGGTAACAGCCCTTTTTGGATTGTAGATTCTACAAGATAATTTTTTTTATCGAAACAAAAATATTGTTTACCCTTCAAACATTGTTACCCTTCAAAAAGAAATGTTGATCTCAGCGCTGCCTCAGTAGCCCTCATGTTGAGATTTTTGTGTAAATCTCATTTGAGACAATCGATAATATTAAAAGTAACAAAATATTTTTTTGAATTAAAAATCTTTTTATTTTCTAGTTCCGAGCTAATCAAATAAACTAATGAATGGTAACATGACTGTGTTTTGGCTGTAAATAACAAAAGTTAACAAAAACAACATCAAAATTTGAAACATAATAAAATAAGATCAGCCTGAAGACTAGTTGTGGGATTTTTTGTATCCAAAAATTTCGGATAAAAAATGACCACTTATTATATGTCTGTTGTCAGACTGTACAATGATAATTTCTTAATCAAAAAGGGAAATATCGACAAAACAGAACATAACCCCCTCCCCCACAGCCCACACAACAATCCTACTCAGCAGGGGGGGGGTATTTCACAGGAAATACACAAGATAATTAAATGTCGTTTACATACGGAAAACTCTTAACAACAAAAATGGCAAATTCTTCAATACTGGTTAAATTTTAGCAGCAAAACAGCATGAACAATATTCAAAGCTCTAAGTCTCGAAATCCAAGAGTCCTATTGGTTGATTATTTGCATAATTACATTTTTGGATTAAAAAAACAAAAGGTAATTTCATTTCGGAAGTTTCGACAGTATATTGAAAATGTGTAAGCAACCCCCAATGGTCGCTACAAAATCGCTGACAAGAAAAGCAGTAATTTGAGATTGACACCAAATCTCAACATTTACAATCTTCAACTAGAGATTCATACTTGAAGATTATAAAAAATTGGAACATTCCAAATTTTCAATCGTTAGATTCAACCACTCAATATTTCGGATTCAAAAAACAAAAGGTAATTTCATTTCGGAAGTTTTGACAATATATTGAAATGTGTAAGCAATCCCCAATGGTCGCTACAAAACCGCTGACAAGAATTCAGCCTTTCAAGCCCAACAAGTTCGAAATATTCGGGTCTTACAATCTTCGGCTCACTATTTCTTACGTAAAGACGATCAAATCTACACCTAGGTTTAAATCTGCCGCCAAACTCTAAGTTATCATTTCGCATGGTATCCCATGTAAATTTAGCTTCTTTGCGCTGACCAGTAATTTCCCATATATCATACAGGCCTTCAGGAATACCGCCAACTTCTTTGATCTGAAACATGGGACAAATATACAAATTAATTGGTTTAAAACAAAGAACTACACATGTAATAACGGTATGTCCCCTCAAAGAAATGATAATTTCATGAGAAAAAGGATAAAAATTGGACTTTTGACTTATATGACCTTGAACATACAGGGCAAAGGTCAAGGTCTAAATTAAAGGTGGCAGACATCACATTGAACGGTAGACTACTCAAACTCCAAGTATAATGTAATAATATCAATAATATACAGTCGAACTTGAGTAAGCAATCACCTCTGAATAAAGGCCACCCTGTGATTACAGGCCATTCTTTTAAAAAAAAATCACTGATTATTTAGAGAAATATGAGCTGTGAATAAAGGCCACCTGTCAATAAAGGCCACATTTTGTCTTTCTCAATGGTGGCCTTTGTTCACAGGTTTGAATATATGTAATTTGTAAGACAATTATTTCTGGCCTGGTCCTAGGTTTTCATTGCATTTATTTCCACAAATAGGACTCTTTGAAAAGAAATTCAAGGAAAAAAGTCTGTCGAATTTCATAATTCATTTACAATTTTATGATTTTGGACTATGAGACATGGTTTTTGCTTTTTTCTGTGAGGTTTAACGCCATGCCAGCGGCCTCGACTTACTTCATTATCTCTCAAGTTTAGATCGCCACCAAATACCACAGTTCTCTCTTTTTCTACCTTCTGCATATGTGAAAAGCATTTCTTCAATTGTTCCTTTCTCGCTTTACTGTAATCTTTGGTACTCTCCAAATGAGCGGTCATCATACAAAACTTCTCACCTTTTATGGTACACTGAAAAACAAAAGTTTTGCGATAAACTAAGGCGAAAAAAGTTTATATCTGATTACATGCTCATTAAGAATAGTGCAGGTACTGGTAGCTCGGGGCTTTTTTTACGTGTGGTTGGCGGGAAAATAAGGGTAGGTCAGGTAACCAGATAAAAAACCTTTTTTTACGCGTAATTGAACTCAGGTAAAAAGGATTGAATCTCTATTCGCATAATTTATCTATAATTTTGTACAATGAGACTTACTGTGGAATCAATAATTTTTCGCTGGGGATTTAATGTCGTAGATTTCGTGGGTCAGCTTATCCACGAATCAAATCCCCACAAATTTAAATAGAGATGAGGCTTTTTTTTTCAAATCAAATCAACAAATTTAAGTCCCCACGAAATACCCATTTTAGTAAAAACCACGAAAATTGAGCCCAACGAAAATAAAAGAAAATACAGTATTTTGTTGTTTTTCTTTGGGGAGATAAAGTCACATAAGAAACTGTCTGTTTACACTCATAGCTCACCAACCTTTACAGACAACAAATTCCGGGTCATGAGGGTGTTTGCGAAAGACAGAATTTTTGTCTCCTCAACTCGTGCGAAAGCACCGGACTTGAACATCATCACCACGAAGTACCCTTCACTTCCACCGGGTATAATATTGTATAGAGGACATCTCTGTTCTATGATTCGTTCTGCATCAGGTATCAATTCTTGAAGAAATACAACATGAGGCTCTTCTCTGTGGAGGTAAAAAAAACACATCAGTGAAGAGTATTCTAAAACTCCTTACATGGCTTACCCCCCCCCCCCCCCCTTAATGTTATTTAAAGAATAAAAAGATATTGGGCTGAAAATCAAAATAAGTTTGTTTGACCCAGAATTTTAGAACTGAAAAGGTAGTTAGGGATTTTTCTTTACAATATAAAAACTTATTTTATTTATTTGCAAGGATTTTTGTGGGTAGGTTGGAACATTCCAAACAAACTTTTTTCGTTTTTAGCCTTGTGGATTTTTTTTGTTATTTTTGTGACTGAAGGGAGACAACTAGGTCAAGTCATTCACTCATCATTTTACCTGTATAGTCAAAATTTATATCAACATGGGTGTAAAACTGCGCAAAGCTTTTCAAAATTTGCACTTAAGTAGACAGACAGAATGACCCCTGGGGAGTTAAACTGGAAAACTTGCATTTTGTATCAATCGAATGATAATATTTTATCAGTAAGAACAAAATGATTTTTGCTAGATTAAAAAAAATGTATCTTTCTTAACCAGAAATGCTTTGACAGTGTTTTAAAGGCCAAGCATAGTTACAACACTATGTTTTTTCATCATATATCAGTTCACCCAAACATCAGTTTCCCATTTATGGAGAGCATTTGTTTCACATTAGACATTGCATAAATAAGAATGACTGCACTTAATTAAGAGTTAGGCCTAAAAAGCAATTGTTAGTTTCTGGATACATGCTCATAAACAAACAATAAAGTAGTCAGGGCCTTTTTTGCTCTTGGAAACAGGTGGAAAGATAAAAAAAGTGAGAAAGTGGGTTTTCCGTTCCCCAGACCTACCAAAAAGTAGAAAAATTATAGGCCCAAAACCACAGGCTACTGGCATGTGAAGAGCCCCCCCCCCCCTAAGACCCTCTACTACCCAGGAATTATTTTTACACACTCTGAAACACTGTCAAACATTATGTTTATAACATGTTTTATAACAACAAAATAAAGTTTTTTTTCACCATACATTGTATACATTATCATTATAGTCGATATATTATAATATATATAATTTATGGTGACTTTTTTTAACTTTATTTTTTTTGTTATAAACCTAATATTTGACAGTGTTTCTGAGTGTAAAGAGGGTCTGCAGGGGCCACCACACACCGGTAGCCTGTGCCCAAAACATTTCCCAAGATCTGAGATCAATTTGTGATCTAGATTATATCTTATGTTGCATCATGCATACTAACTTGTTTATTGTGTTACAAACACCTTCAGTTCGAGACTGGAGATTTTTCAGGTCAAGGCCATCGATGTTCCACGACATTAATCTAATCCTGTATGGCTCGTTGTCTTCTGCCAGTGTCTTATCTCCGCTACTTTAAAATGAATGAAACATGTTTATATAAATAACAGCTATGAAATTATTAACCTTGCTTCTCCTTTACGCAATCCATTTTCAAGCATGCAACTAGGGGAAAAATAAATGCAGCATTATATTTTCTCAATGTATCTCAATTCATTAAGTGTATATATACAAATGTATTATGCTGCCGTCTTCCTGATTTTAATAGAATTATTCTCTACACTTCATTTTAAATATTAAAACATTGCTAGAAAGAAAAAACTATTGCATTGCAAACAAGAAAACATCTTTCAAAAGTAATTTTCACATAACATTCTCTTATTAGCAATGGTTACTATCAAATTTGCAAATCGGTAAATCCAACAAATAAATCAGTCTATTTGGGAATGTGAGACATTTTGGCTCTGTCCCTCTCACTAACATAACATCTGGGATCAGTATACACATCGGTTCCAGGTAACATGAAAGCAGTGATAGAACGGGCCAAATTAGTACGGCTAAATTTATACCAAGCAGCGCTGAAATAATATTTCCTTCTTTCAAAAGTTTTCACCACCTTTTTGTAGACTTATAGCATCTGAATAAATCTAAATATGTACAGTCAAACCTGTAAACAAAGGCCATCCTTGGGAAAGACAAAATGTGACCTTTATCGACAGACTGATGGCCTTTATATAGAGGTAATTTCATTCTAAATGATTCATGACAGTTTTTAAGAGAAAGGCCTTTATTCATTCACAGTGAGGCCTTTATTCATTCACAGTGAGGCCTTTATTCACAGGGGGGCCTTTATTCACAGTGAGGCTTTTATTAACAGGGTGGCCTTTATTTACAGGGTGGCCTTTATTTACAGGGTGGCCTTTATTCATTCACAGTGTGGCCTTTATTCATTCACAGTGAGGCCTTTATTCATTCACAGTGAGGCCTTTATTCACAGGGGGGCTTTTATTCACAGTGAGGCTTTTATTAACAGGGTGGCCTTTATTTACAGGGTGGCCTTTATTCAAAGGGTGGTCTATATTCACAGGGCAGCCTTTATTTACAGGGTGTCCTTTATTCACAGGGTGTCCTTTATTTTGAGGGTGGAAGCCTCTAACGCAGGTTCAATCGTACTTGCAAAATGTCAACTGTTTAGAAATAATTTTGACTGGACCACAATTAAGTCGACATGCGAGTTAAAAAGTTAAATTACAATACATGTGCTTTAAAGTTAAAATACCTTAAATTTACTCCTTCATTTGAATTTGATGTGCTCTGCTGGCTGGCTCCACTTTCTTCAAAATATGCATTCAATGCTCGCTGTAAACATGAACATGATAAAGTTTATTAAAACTTTCAATTATACATTCAACATCAGGGTTTTCATTAATTTTTACTGTAAAAGGCCAAACCTTGATTGAAGAGGCTTTCCATGCTCATTTCCAATGTCGTAAATGATATATAATTGGGATTTCTAGGCAGCCAATTTTCTTTTCTAAGCAGTCAATTTGGCCTTTGGACACCTCTTATTGAAAACACTGCAGTACTGGTAAAATCATACCCGGTACTTCATATATAGGTGCTGGACAGCTCAGTTTAAATTGCATTGAAGTTCACTTAGTAAAATAGTATAAATTCAATTTAAACAAATCAATTCAATATTATACAAAAAGGTAAAAAACATATATATTGAAATCAATGACACACAAATCAAGATTGACTGATGACCAGTCAGGGCCTTTTTCCATCTATAAAAGTCAGATTTTTTTAGTCTATTCAGGGATGATAGCATCCCTGGTCTATTAGAGCAAAAAGGCTCTTAATTTGTTTTCCCAATTTGGGGAAAGAAATTCCCAGAAATGCAACACTATTCTAACTCAGATGTCAAACCTTCTATGAATTTGGCCAAAACCCACACTTAAATTTCCCAAAATGAATGGCTAAGGCCTCTTCCCAAATTTTGCAAAAAGGCCCTGCATGGGGGTGAAATATAACAGGCCCGTTAGGGAAGCAATTTCATATTGGCGGAGTGGGGGGTAAATTTAGATTTTGTCTGACAACATGGGGTGGTATTAGTTAGAGCCCATTGTAATAACCAGACCAACTGACATTTTTATGAAGGGGGTTAAGCCCTATACCCCCCCCCCCCCCCCCCCTCTGGTTCGGCCCTGATTATTATCAAATTAAGACATTGTATATCTCGTGCCACCTCTACGTTCCAGTCTCTGTCCTGCAAATAAAACATCGCTAGCGCGGTGTCTGTTCCAGTAATGGCTGCGAATGACTGACATCTTTCATCACACTCCTGTGCAGACGGTAGATTTGCAGCATTTTCTTCTTCAGAATCACTCATTATTAACCAGTTAGTAACTTCCGCCAATTCAGCTTCGCTCGATTTAATATGAGAATTCTCAGTTTAACCGATTAAATTTTACGTCCCGTTGAATAATGTTTTATAAATATCTTGATGTAAGTAAAAGCACACATCATGGAAACTCGCTTCTATCAAAGTTATTCTATGGATAAACCAAATTAGAAGCATACAAACCAGAAATCACTTCTGGTGTTGTGCACTTCTTTGACCAAATGTTAAGTTGCAATCAAACCCGACCATCAACATCTCCGGCATGAGTCCGTGTCACAAAGCATAAATCGTAGTTATTTGGTGCCAGTTGGAGATAAAACATCAATAAAATGTTGTTTATTCACTTCATACCGAAATGACATCGGAAATCTTGTAGAAAATATCACCAGTCATTCATAAAAAGTACGTTACATCTAAATGAAATATGTTTTCGCGATCATTACTTTGATTTGTATGATGTGTCTCTGTATTGGCCGTGATTTCAGCACATTTCTGCTAGCACTTGGTTGCTCTAGTCTACATTTATGAGACGTACGATCGATCCATTCATAATTTTGCTATTTCATCTATTGCCCATTACAGTCGGATGATAGATATTGGCAAGCGCAAAAAATGTCGATATCTTCACTAGTGTACAATTAGTTGAGACTATTGGTTGCTCCTGACAATTTTCTCAGAACACCATAGTATGAACTTATTATACACAACATGTACCCTCGTTACCTAGTCAATGTAAAAATCACTTCAACAATGTATGAAGTTCTGGCATGTTTTAGCCTTACATATTCGGTTTTCTGGTCCGCCAATGTCATTAATGAATTCAGAAGCGCCATTATCTCAGAGAGAAATGAGGGCAAATTGAAAAATTATATTGTCACAGTCGTATTACTTGTACTAGGCAAGTCCTAGCCAGTGAGAGGTCACTGTAATCTGGAACCAACCACACACATGTTGGCAGTATGAATTGCATTTATCTCCAATTTTCTAGTATACCTTATTGTACACTTTCAGGCTATGGCTTGTTCAGAGAAATCCACAATGAGTGCTGTCAATGAAGAATACTTCAATAGTTATGCTAACCTCGAAATTCATTCCCTAATGATCAAAGATAAACCCAGGACTGATGCATACAAGGACTTTCTTGAGAAAAACTCACAAGCAATCAAAGGGAAAGTTATTCTTGATGTAGGAGCTGGCTCAGGAATTCTGTCACTATTTGCAGCAAGATCTGGTGCTAGAAAAGTTTATGCCGTGGAAGCAAGCAACATGGCTGAATTGTGTGAAGATATCGTGAAGGTCAATAAGTATGATAGCGTGATAACTGTCATCAAAGGAATGATAGAAGAAGTGGAACTACCTGAAAAAGTGGATGTGATAATATCTGAATGGATGGGATTTTATTTACTGCATGAGTCAATGCTTAATTCCGTATTGTTTGCGCGTGATAAGTGGCTTAATGAAAAGGGGGTCATTCTACCTTCCCACGCTGGAATCTATGCCTGCCCTGTAAATATGGCAGAGTATTGCAAGGAAAAATTCAATTTCTGGGAGAATGTGTATGATTTCGATTTCTCACCATTTCTAATGCGTAGCTTAGCTATGCAAATGCAACAACCTGCAGTTGTTCATCTTAGCGATAGTCAGTTACTTTCCAAAAGTGAACTTGTTGCCAAGTTTGATTTAAAGACTATGACTTTGTCAGAAATAGAAGATTTCGAGGAGCAGGTAAAGTTTGTGATCGACAAGGATTCAGATATACACGGCATTGCTGTCTGGTTTGATGTTCGGTTTACACCGGATATTTCGGAGGATCAGTATGGACTAACTTGTAGAGAACAGTTCAAGCTTTCAGACAATGAAATCACGGACAAAAAATCGACTGAATCATCTTCATCTAAATTCCATCATGTTATGCTTGGCACATCACCAAGTGATCCAGAAACTCACTGGAAACAGACAATATGCTTTTTACCAGCTTCTCTTCAGGTGAATAAATCAGACAGCGTCATTTTTCGGTTACACTTTTCGCAGGATGAAAGCAACCTTAGGCATTATAATATATCTATTGAGATGCTGGAAGATTTCTCATTTTCGTCGTCGGATTCCGACCTTGACGATGAAGAAGAAGATGTGGAGAACCATCCAGTTCCGTGTGATTGTGGCGCGGGTCGATGCGCGTTAATTCAAGCCATCATGGAAAAATATGACGCTGAACAGAACGAGCTTGAAATGGAGGCGGAATTTACCGATGTTTCAGCAGAAGTGCAAGCTGCCCAGGCGATGAATGACTCTTGTTTAGATATGGACAACTCTTTAAAAGATGACTCATGCTCGAATTGTAGCCAAAAGGATGAAAACTGATTTGATATTATATTAAATTCTCAGTGTACCACTTAATTGACTAGTCAATAAATATGAATGATCCGATATGCTTATACAGGCTGTGTTATTTATGAAACTTTCGATCTGTGTTGTGTATTGTACATGTATGTCAGATGTAGAGTCAAACCTGTGAATAAAGGCCACCCTTGGGAAAGGCATAATGTGACCTTTATTGACAGGTAGCATTTATTCAGAGGCTCTTTTTGTTCTTAGTCATCCGGGACTATTTTTTTAAGAAAATGGCCTTTATTCACAGGGTGACCTTATTCAGAGGTGGTAGCTAACACAGGGTTGACTGTAGTAATCTACCATTGATTGAGCATAAACTATGTAAATAAAGCCAAAACAAGATCCTGGTTTCCATGAACTGACTATTTCAGTAGACCTTACATTTTTTCTGTCTCAGAAATTTCTTCCTTGTCAATATTTTTAATTTATACCTCTGAACTAGAATCAACACTCAGTACAACCTCTCCAGAGTGGTTCTCTCTTGAGCAACCTCTGTTAACAAAAGCATGCTTTTTTCCCTCTGCACAATTTAATATTACTTTAACCTCTCTAGGGCAACAACCTCTCAACAACAACATAATTTTCAAGTTTTGCTTCTCCCAAGGGGTATACTTTACAGAGATTTTTTTAGGGCGATTTTATAGCCGAAATTTGGTCATATTCCCAATGAAAAATAGTATCTTTTCTTCCCAATTCACAGACAAAAATTCCCAATCCTTTAAAAAAAATTTTTTTTTTTTAATAATTTTATAAGTTCATTAACATCACTATTGGTAGTAAATACCTTATTCTGCTACTGTTCTATGGGAGAATAAGTAGAATAAGTTGAACATTGCAAAAATTGTAGTTATACATTTTTTCCCAATTTTGATTCAAACACTGCAAATTCCCAATCACGAGGGTGTGGGTCATATTCCCAAAATACCGGAAACAAACCTGCTTTGGAGAGGTTGCACTGTACAGTCAAAGCTGAGTTAGCCACGAAAAAAAAGCCACCTTTTGTGAATACCATTCTTATAAAACCATCGTTGATTAATTATTTACAGCTAAATGATCTCCTAACAAAGGCCACCTTACAATTAAGGCCACATTTCGTCTTTCCCAAAGGTGGCCTCTATTCACAGGTTTGACTGTATACAAAAAAATACTGCTGACCTGTTAATTATACATTTTTTGGCTTTCAGGGCCTTTTTTCCTTCTATAACAGAGGCGGAAATTCGGTGACTTCCCAATTGCAAAAAGGCTGTTTTTCCCAATTTTAGGCATGAAATTCCCCAAAATACAGTGCTATTCAAACTCAGTAGTCTAACCTTCTCAAAATTTGGCCAAATATCACGTTTGAATTTCCCAAAATGAAAGACTAACGCACTTTCCCAATTGTTGGAAAAAAGGCCCTGCGGCGTTGTCATGGAAGCCAGATTTGTTAGTCTATAGTTGTGTTCTGTCAGTAATTTAAAAAGTTTTATGGAAAGAAGAAAATTAATATTGTAGGAAACACAAAATGTTAATTGGGTATGAATAAATTAGATTTATACATAGTGGCAACATTTACAATATTTACCTCCCTTGGCAGACATCTTGTTAGGCAAATTCAACAGGCATTGATTGAAAATATTTATATTTTTGTTTCGATAATTCTAAATATAGGATATTCATATGTGACAACTACATTTTCTTAAACCTGATGTGCTTATGGCATTAACAACTTCATGATTAAGTTAACTTTTATAAAATGAGTTGTTTGATAACCAATTTTTAGATTTTTTCTATTAAGCGCATAAGAAATTTGCCTAGCAAGATGGCCACCAGGGGAGATAAATATTGTAGACAGGGAACTATGTATCCAAATTGTCTTCAGGCTTACTACAAAATGATTCACAGACTAGCCTGTTTATAGGACTGTAATTCACCAGGTATGCGACTACGTGATCTGATCAACAAGTCAGTGCTGGGGGCAAACAATTCACAGATTGAGCCACAAATCTTACATCAGAGAGAAAATACAACATAGTTAACATTCTATAGTATTGTCACCTTAGAATGCTTATATTTTTGTGACAACACTGATGCTTAATTTAAAGCATCAGTGTTGTCACAAAAATAAGCATTCAAAGGCATATATAAGGCATAAAGAACTGTATGTTTCTGGTTACGTTAACTACTCTACGACCCTCTACTTTTATACTATTAACTAGCTAGAGGGAACGGAAAATCCACTTTTATCTTTCCACATACTTTCAATAGCAAGAAAAAGCTCTGACCTACATGTATACTTGCCCTATATTTTCATGAGCATGTAACCAAAAACAAATATTGTTTTAGGCCTAAACAATTATGAACATGAAAAGTGAACAACTTAAATGCCAAATCGTTTTTCAAGAAACATCACCTGTGACCAAAGCACGTTCATATTTAGTCCCAGGCGGTTTTGTCATTTCAATAAAGGGAGACAACTCCTTCTATTAATTGTTTTTGTGTATACGAGTTATCTTTTCGTAAAATAGCTTTTAAACTGGTTCCCGTTGACTTGTGTGTATGGAACGGGAACCAGTTTAAATAGCTTTCAGCGATTTTATTCAGTAACTTGTTATGTTCGAGCCCAGCTACCGACCATGTTTCTTTACGTGAGAAAGAAAGCAGTTGCTTTTGGCGGATGGGAATCTAGCTAGCCTGGTTCTTCACAGGAACGATTGTTAGGTGAACTGTCTGCCTCATATGACTCTGACGGTTGAAATGGGGCGTAAAACCCGATAATACGACATAGTTATTTACAATTTACCAATGTCCGTAAAACAGAAGCTTTGACTGTTAATCTGATAATAGCCATTAGCCAATTTACGGCATACGGATCGAAAAAATAATTTCTTGATGAAGTGGAAGTATATTGTTTGCATCAATTAGTTTTATTGAAAGGGAGGTAATTCTGGTTGGCGCGAAAAAATGCTGAACATTATCGTCTGCAAGTACGAATAGTTAGCTGCCCGTTGACAATGTTAGCATGAATTGAGTTTCTGCTTAGTAATATTGATTGGCGGTGTTTTCAGTGAAAATATTAAACGTTATGTCTGTTTGTGAGGATAATATTGATTTCCTATAAATACAACTGTACGATGGGATCTCTCCAGTATGTGTAACATGGCGGGCGTTCGTATGTGTATATAATGGGAAAACAATGGACGCGATTGTTTTCGTAATTTCTTAGCTACTTTTGAGGTTTGGCAATAAAATAGTTCGTTTTGGAAGGAAAGTTGAAACTTCATGATCGGTAAGACGCTTGTTTTTCATCATTTTAGACTTTAGCATGCTTTCTCACGAAACAGATTTTAAGCATTGCTTAAATACGATGCTTTAATGGCGACAATGCATGTACATGTATATATAAATAAGATGTTATTTCATTTAATCATATGTACAAGTCACTATTATATAATTTCGCAGTTTATGTTCAAGATGCTACTTATTTGGAGAAGGCGTCTGGTGTGGGGAGTGCTTTCTTCAGAAATTAAGGGAATATACATGTATACAGTGTTTTGGGGACTGATTTTGGGCAGAAATTCGGCCCCAAGTATGTTTTCTATCCTTAAATTCATAAAAAATCCCCATTCAGTAGAATTTCATTTTTTTAATTTGTAAAAAATATCATTAAATTGACCTGTAAGATGGATCTCTGTCTTTACATAAAAGTTATTAACTAAATTATTAACATTTCACGAATCCGTCCGCCCCAGTTTGAGATAATACTTTTTTCGTGTTAGGATCCTAAAATACCTTAGATTACTTAACTCCGTCATGAATATACACAAATGTTAGATGCATACTACACCTAATACACATGCTTGCTAGAAATATTTTATGTACATGTTTTGGAGGCATCGTAAAAATTTACCTAGGAAAGATAATTACAAGACCGGTGAAGAATGCGGAATACATGCTGCCTTCACGCTATCAAATAATGTTTTCAAGACTTCTACCACTTTGTGAACACCCCTTTTTATGCAACAGTCTATGTTCAGCATTATAATACTGGTTTTATTCGGCAAAAATGTGTTTGTTTCTGGTTAGGCCTACATGCTCATGAATTAGAAAAATAGGGAGGTAGCCATTTTTTTTGGATTCGTTTTTATTGTTCTCGAAAACGAGCGGAAAGGTAAAGAAAAATGAGAAAGTGCATTAATGATCTACCGTTCTTCGGGTCTGATAAAAAGTATTTGGTCTCGGGGAAAATTAGGGTAGATCTGGTAACCTGAAACAAATAAACAGATAAACAAATGCCTTATCTGAATGCAACATACATCGTAGATTGCTAGACTGGATACCGGCTTCATTTCTATGATACAAACTGATTGCCTGTGAATTTTCAAAAAAAATATAATTACCGACTACAGTACAGTCCATGTGTCGGTATTCGCAGGGTACCAGGATTTCCCATGATTACATTATCACAGAATAGCTAGTATAAATTCAATCAAAGTGCTGGCGACTCCAAAAAACAACATCATTCCAAATTTAATGAAAATTGATGTTAGTTTACTCCTTTTGCCGTTTTGCAACGATATTAATATTTTAATACTGTATTTTCATTTATTTTCGTTGGGCTCAATTTTCGTGGTTTTTACTAAAATGTCTGTTTCGTGGGGACATAAATTCGTGGATTTTGATTTTGAAACGAAATGCTTTATCTCTGCATTTAAATTCGTGGGGATTTGATTTCGTGGATGAGCCGACCCACGAAATCCACGAAATTAAATCCCCAACGAAAATTAATGATTCCACAGTAATAAACGGCGACCGGTTTACGTAACCACTTTATTACCAGTACTAACTTATATTACGACATTGATCCGACAACTTCTCCGTCTACGGAGGAAAAAAAATATTTTGGTAAAATTTTCATTGAATCATTTTGTATTGAACCTGTATCTATTTAAGTGTATATTTCTTTGTTTCCTATAGCATATATAGTCAGGCAACGGACTAGAATGTCGTTTTCTTTAATAACAGACAATGTTTCATGTACTGTGTGTGTACAGATACGATTGAATACTAGTGTCATGGCAAATTATAATCTGATTAAATTCAATAAAACATATCCTTAAGTTTACTCGCTACGTACGCTTACCGTACGCGTAAGGAAGATCGAGCACTACGTACGGTCAGATTGAGCAAGGGTGTAGCCAGTCTTGAATGAATGTTACTCACACATGGGTGGGCCTAACTCTCGCATGCTAGAATTTGTAAATTTGTAAAGACAGCTTACCTTTTTTGGTTTCAGATATAAGTACAAGACAACCTCTGTAGAGCTACACCCTGTGGGAGCTGCAAATATTGGCCGTTGTTTGGAGGTTGTTGCTCTACAGAGGTTAAATTTTCTGTAAATATCAACTTAGGGAAATTTTGAAGGTGTTGTTATAGAGAGGTTGTTGCTCTACAGAGGGGCGCTCTATCGAGGTTTTACTGTATGTATGTTTGTTTACGTCATGGTCGATGCAATGACACTCGTCTAGTTAAATGATACATGTACATAGAATTCTGATCTACATTACTCATTGTCTCCTTGTAATGGATTAATATCGTACAATTCATCAATAATTTCATTTTTGTTTCAATATTTTCTTATCTTTCCACAGATTGTGTGACGTCATCAGTTATTGATGAAATCAGCAATCATGAAGCGACAGAATGTGCGAACTTTGTCACTGATTGTGTGCACATTTACCTACCTCCTGGTAGGGGCGGCTGTCTTTGACGCATTTGAGTCCACTGTGGAGGTGAGTATCAGTCGAAAGTCCTCGGTCTTATACCTCGTTTAGTTTCGGAACACTTTGATATTTCCATAGGGTATCATTCGGAACACTTTGATATTTCCATTAGATATCATTCGGAATACTTTGATACTTCCATTTGAAGAGGGAGACATGGGTATTTTTCCATTAGGAAATATTCTCAAGATCTTGGGCTTGTATACAGAGCCGAGAGTATTTTTCTGTATTTTCGATTATTTGTCCTTTCCGGAGACATGTACATTAATATTTTGTATATTGAATTAAAATGTATATCATTTCGCCCTGTTTGGTTGTACATGACATTGTGTATATGTTGTATTACAAAAGGTTCTGAAATGTGATTAAACTTCAATTATGACAATACATACGTCATTGATTCATATTCAATTCCATTAATTCCAATTTAGTCAATGTTATTAATTATGCACAATTTACAGTAAACCGTAATGCAGAAAACGGCCCCTGGCGCTTCGCCCTCTATGGACACATGTATACGTGCCGTATGCATAAAATCATTCTAAATTTTGATTGGAATATTGATAGAAAAAGTTGTTATCAAAACACAGAAAAGAAATTCCAGAAAAAGTTGTTATCAAAACACAGAAAAGAAATTCCAACTTGAAAATGTCCGCCATTTTGAAAACCAAAATGGCTACTAGTCTTATTGGGTAAAGGACATAAATTATTGAACTACATACATGTATGTGCTAATTTTGGTGCTTGTATAGATCTCATACTGAACAATTTAGAGAAAGTTTCTACTTAATCTGCCCAGCTACAAGCTTTAGTGTATAATTGTCATAAATATGACCGAATTTTAGAAGGGGTTGTGGTTTTCAATAAGTGACTATGTACAGCCGAACACGGTTATAGTGAAATACAGATATGTCTTAGAGAATTGGGAAATAAATAGATTCCAGTAGAACATGTCTTAAATGACATCCCAGGGACCCGAAAAATCTCTAATTATATCCGTATTCCACTCTGTATTTCCTATGTCACTTTAAATGTATTTGGCTGTTTGATGTAACAAAATACTGTGGAATCATTCATTTTCGTAGGGGATTTAATTTCATGAATTTTGTGGGTCAGCTCGTCCACGAAATCAAATCCCCATTCAGTAATTCAAATAAGGCAGTTCTTTTTAAAAATCAAAAGCCACGAATTTATGTCTCTACGAAATAGTCATTTTAGTAAAAAAACACGAAAATTGACCCAAAACGAAAATAAATGAAAATACAGTAATCACGTATTTTCAGGTTGAAAAGAGGGACAAGTTATTGGATGAAGAGTTTTTCTATAGAGTAAAATACAACATGACAGATGAGGACTTTGAAGTATTACGACGGAACGTTGAAAAGACTGTACCATATTATGCTGGCGTACAGTGGAAGTTCAGTGGATCATTTTACTTCGCCCTTACAGTTGTTACAGTCATAGGTATGTATTCGTTTGTGCATGTGTCCGTCCGTCCGGAAGTCTTGTTTGAACAGTGGTGTAATTAACATCTGGACATTTAGTCTGATTTCTTATAATGCATACACCAGGGCCGTGGAAACTCCTTCGTCCTCCAATTATTTTCGTCTGTAATGGTAATCAAAAGGGGCTATAATCTCCTTGTCAGCCAAAATCTACCCCCCGCAGTGAAATTGCTTCTTACGGGCCTATGTGTAATTTCATGTATTAGTCATATTAAATATACATGTACAATGAAAGTCTTAATTTCGATGTAAAATTATTGAAACATACATGTATTGAGACTAAGCCAATCCTTGAAAAAATGTAGAGTTATGGTAGGTAGGAAGGTACTTAGGTAGAATGTATTTAGGTTGGCCAATAAACATGTAGTTTTTTTTCGATCTAATTCAATTTTTTAGACATATTCAATTCATATATTAACCAAATCAGTTTTATTTTTGTTCATTCGTCTTGTCCAATTGCAAGACTGACATGTTATGTTATAGATAGTTCCCACATCTACAATGTTTACCTCCCTTGGCGGCCATCTTGTATGGCAAATTCAACATGCATTTATATTTTTGTTTTGATAATTCTAGGTATAGAATATGCATACGTGACAACTACATTTTCTTAAACCTGATGTGCTTATGACCTTAACAAATACACGATAAAGTTAACTTTTGTAAAAAGAGTAGTTTAATAACCAATGAAATTTGCTAACTAAGATGATCGCCAAGGGAGGTAAGTATTGTAGATGTGGGAACTATATATTAAAATCATTTTAATACCTTTCTCTTTTCAGGATATGGACATAGCACTCCGCAAACAGTGAAAGGGAAGATATTTTGTATGTTCTACGCCGTGGCAGGCATTCCACTGTGTATTATCATGTTCCAAAGTGTGGGGGAGCGTCTCAACGTATTCATAACTTACGCTTTGAAACAATTACGGAAATGTTTGAAACTGACCAATCAGGACGTCTCAGAGACCCACGTGATCTTGGTTACAATGAATTTGTCAATGATAGTGCTTTCAACTGGCGCATTGATGTTCGACCATTATGAAAAGTGGGGAATTCTTGATTCATTTTATTATTGTTTTATCACTCTGACAACAATAGGCTTTGGTGACTTTGTCGCTCTTCAAAAGGGAGACGCTTTGCAGAAACAACCGGAATACGTAGTTTTTAGTTTATTTTTTATACTTATTGGTTTAACAGTCATATCCGCTGCCATGAATCTGCTCGTTTTACGATTTTTAACGATGAATACCGAAGATGAACGAAGAGACGAACTCGAAGCTGCTGTAGCCGCGCGTAATGCGATCTATTTAGACGGTGACGTCATCACTTCCAATGGAAATGTACATGTGGTCTCTAACGCCCAAGAACGACCGGCGGCGGAGTTTAGTGAGGTCATATCCGTGTGTTCATGCTCCTGCTACAAGTGGAGATCAAACAGAGGTCACGACACTCCTGAAAATAACAGACGCCGAGGGGATATATTTTCGTCCTCTGGCGGTAAAAGTAATTATGGGCGAGAGGACAGTAGTGATGAGGCGGATTCGTTTCTACAATATCATTCAAAGCGGAATTCTTTGTAAAATATCACGTGTTGTCTGTATATAGCTACCTAATTTCAAATCGAACAATATTTTAAATGTGCCAGACGAACTTCGATTGTCCTTTGACCTAAAAATGGTTTGTTTCTGGTTACCCGACCTACTCATATTTTTCCCGCGCCCCTATATTTTTTAAAGCCCAGTGAACAGTACACACTATCACTTTTTTATCTTTCCACATGCTTTCTTAAGTTATTCTTTGATAAGCCCCAACCTACCTACCCTATTTTTGTTGAGTATGTAACCAGAAACAAACGTTTTTGAGTTGAGTCGAAACTCTCGACTGACAGAAAGATACTTTTATTGAACATCTTCAATTAGCGCATGCATTCGATCGCCATTTGTTCTTCGTTAACATTGTCAAAATGGATACTCGCAGGTATTGTACTGTTGTTGTCAGTACACACGTACTAAATTTACGCCATGTTCACTTTTTATACTTCATTATAATTGATTATCAATTATCATTGCTATTGATAATGTTATCATTACAGATGCTAATTAGAATAAATAAAATGTTATCAGATTAAAAATACTTTTTTCCTGTAATTTTTTTATTTTTGGTGTACATATTTTTAATGGTAGTCGGGGAGATGTTGTCAAATACTAATTGCATTAGGCACATTTACCGGATCTAAATATAGATATGACGTAGCACGTGATTTATCCAAATATTTCACTGTTGCGCTGACTTTTTTTAATTCATCTTTAAAGCCTTTGATAACTTCAATGGCTCTAGGATCATACACAAAGTTCACGTCAAAATCGCCGAGAGATTTCGAGATTTTCTGACTTAAGATTTTAGTTATAATCATAACATTCATTGAAGTAGTTTTATCAGGAAGAGCTTCAAGGATGTCTTCTTCGGTAAGCGGGTCTTTGGAAGTGGGTGGGGTACCTCGGAGAATAGTTGGATAATTTGGCGGGAATGCATACTCATCGTATTGTTTCAGACTGGTTGCGTGTCCGACGCTACACGTAAATATGATATAAACACAGACGCTCACCACATCCTCTCTGCAAACAAACTTCCCAGACTCCCCAGGAACGCCGCGGATCCCTAGACCATTTTCTTCTTCCGGTTTAACTAGTTCTTCCCGCCAGTTTTGAATTTCAACATCGGCCAAAATTTGGTCGGTGACGTCATAGTATATTTTTAAGTAGCTTCTAACGTAATTTACGATTGCCTCGTATACTAACATAGCATCAGTTCGATAGTAGTAGGAGGGCAATGTCTCGGGGTCTTCAACACCTCGCTCGTACAAATCAGACGGCAGCGTTCCTTCCACATTCATCCGCCATTTTGATTTATATCGTCGAATTAACTCGTAAAATCCGTCAACACCAATCGCCATTGTTTCTTCAATCCATCCGTTTGGTCCCATTATTTTACCGTCTGCGTGGGCATTTATTCCAATCAGAAAAAGTAAATGTGGCGCCAAAAGTTTGAACACCGGGTGTGACTGTGATAGTTGTCTATGCGTGACAATCGCTATCCCTTCCATTGACATGTGAGTAAAACCGAGATGAATCATAGACTGATGTATGCAAGCGTCTGCGTTGTTAAACCACATTTTTGCAAGCGTCCATGTGTACTGAGGATCAGATGGTAGGAACACAGGATTGTCGTCTGCTGGTTCCTGTGACAGTTGAATCGCTATGGGGACCAGGGTCTCATCTCTTGTTTGGAAGAAAAGTGCCATCGGCGCGCAGACATGGTGATTTTCTTTTGCTGGGCAGTCTTGTAGGATCGCATAATCAATGATAAATATCCGCCTGTCACTTAAAGCTAGCGCTAATGGAAGACCCTCAAGGAACGGCTCAACCATTTCGTTGGTGACTCTAAATTTGTCGGGTAAGGTATGACACGTACGAATAAAAACGTTGTTTACACCGGAAAGTCGCTGTTGGCCGAATGCCTCATCGCTGTTCCATCTGCATAAAAAGTAGTAGAATTAATACATAATACACATGTAGATGTACTTAACTTTGCCAGTGATATAGTACGGAATAATAAGAACAACCTTCAAATCTGAGTTAATGGTCAGCTGTTAGTAAAGATCTTTGTGTGATTAAAGCATGCAAGAATGTAAAAAAGGCGAGACAATGTGATGTACCGTCCTTCGGGCCTATTGAATAGTCTATGGTCACGAGGAAAAATTAGGTTAGGCAAGATGGCCAGAAACAAATACTCGAATTAGGCCATAAATCTGCCATACTCACCTGTTCATGTCTGTTGGTCTGACGAATGCTTTTTTCGTGTATATATTTTTGATGTCATTCATTGTTGACCATTGGCTTGTGGTCAGTTGTACGATTCTACTTGTGACGGAGAGTTTCTTCCTCATTTTTGTAATGTCCCATCTGAAGTCTACAGAAGACACTTCATCCGATGGCAACGTTTTTATCTGTGGTGGAAGACCAGCCACTCTTGGACAGAGTTCGTAAAGAGCACGTTTCTCTTCAAGATCGAGTCTTCTTTGATCTATTATATATTTATAGAAACACTGATTGAGTTACGGCCCTTTCCAGATTAAGTTCACCCAGTGACTATTTAAAGAACTTTACAGAAAGGCTGTAACCATTCTCTTAGGTGAGAATCGTTCACTAAAGTTGCTTAAAAGTATGTTTTTTTATATTTTTGATCACTGATTATATTCAGAGCATAGGACAAATCTTTAAGGGAGGCATCCAGCTAGCTTAAGGAAGATCGATGGTTCTACTTAGCTTAAAAAAAGAGCTAATCATTTTATATACATGCATATCCAAGTTCAACGTACGTACCTTGGTTTATGTAGCTCAGTACCTTTCATAACTGAAGAAAACTAAGGTACGGTTTGGTCTAAACTTTTACCTTACCAAAACTTAAAATGGCGGCAAATGGATGAAAACAAGCTAAGATTTTGAATACTGTACATGTTTACCTTTCTGTTCGTCTTCCTGTGGTAGACTGGTATCAAGTGGATAAAATTTATATCTATAATTAGGCCTTATCCATCGAAAAATCGGAAACACAGTCTGTGTCCTCGTTTCTTTATTTACAACCATCACTGTGTCGACCTGCCACTCGCTGTTAAAACCGCTTCTATCCCTCCATAATTCTATACACTCAATGCTCGAGAACTGAAGTTAAACATCAGGGTCATAATAACATATTGTATATCACAATTATATTCATGTAGGAACGGGGTTGGGGGCTAGGTGGTAATTCATATGTAATATTGTAATTAAAGGAGGCTATAACTGATTTTACCCCACCCTGTTGACAGACACAATAAAACATCGTCCACCCCAATATAAAATTACGGGTCTGATATTGGGTGAAATTACGGGTTCCAAACAAAACATGATTTACATGCTCATAACAAACCGGGTATGTAGGTAGGTGCTTTATTTAATTGGCTCTTGGAAGCATGTGGAAAAGTAAACAAAAATAGTCCGTGCATATGTATAGATTAATGATCTTGTAAATGCCTACATGTATAATGTAGTTCTATAAGTTTGGAAAAAAAACAGATATTAAAACACGAAATTAATTGATGGAAATAAATAATCAATTACTGTTCTTTACACTTGCCGATTGGTGCTTTAGCTTGAATTTGTCCAGATTTCCACGTTCAAAATCATTATGAAACAAGACGTCAAGTTTCATTTCTTTAGATTTGACGCCATTTTCTCCATGCAGCACGATGTACACATTGGCGTCAGTTCCGGCATTCGGTCTGTCTCCCGTTTTAACGTAAACCGTGTAATGATAGTTACCAGCGAACGCAGAACTTCGTCTGCGCATGTTCAGATTAAATCGACCAAACATGACTGACTGGAATGAGAAATTATAGATGCGTTTAATAGCAAGGAATTCTGGGAAAATAAATGCAGAACATGTGAAAGCGAAATAAAAGCTCATTTTTATGGAAACTGTATTATTAATAACTACGTTACCATTTTCTTTAAATTTTAACAACAGAAAGAAAATAAGAAAAATATTTTAATCTCCGAGACTATCAATAACTGAGTTTAAGCATAAAATCTGTGCGAATGTCATAATTACATCATATGTAGGCCTACACATTTAAGAACCTTCAGTGTCTAAATGTGTCTTGTATATATACGTAAATTATATAATTATACTGGTCAGCGTTTGATAAGAATCACTCGAAATATTGCTTGTAGTGATTCATGATTCTACTGTTGATTACATTTGATTAAAATTTGACCATTTGAAAGCATCACATGCCAGAGCAAAAGATGACTGCATATATAGTTGAAAGTTCCACCTTGTTCATTTAAATGCGAAAGTAAAACTTCGACCAGAAAATAAAGTGCCTCTAGATAAGCCGGTACAGGCCACATGTAGCTACTACCGTGATCCTCCTTCGAAATATTTTCTAAGCGTGACATCCGAAAAAAAAGTATAGCATAATGTATGCACCTGATCATAACAAATAGAAATAATTATATTTACTTACCCGAAATTCATGTACAATCCGATTAACTGCAACTTATTCATATATATTTACTGAGCAATGTCAATGCCCGTGTTTGTACATTGTATGTAAGAACATAATTGTGTTAATAAGAAAATAACCTTTTACTATTCTGTATTGCTTTGTATTGTTACATACATATGACATATTTTATACATCATATTGTGTATATATTCGCTTGTCAGTTTTTTATTGACAAGTTTATGAGGTGTTTGTCAATCAGGCGTGCGGCCAATGAAGTCATAATTACCCTTCCAACGTGCATACTAATCAACAATAAACAATTAACACTCATTGAAGTATATATTCGAGGTTTCGTTTCCTTTGGGTACAAAGGAAATTCTTGTGTGGACAAACATCTTGGCGTTTTGCAAAATGTTAAGGACTAAATATGAAATGAACTTGACCTGAATACAGACGAATCTGTGAACGAAGACCTCTATAGGGAAAGACAACTTGTGGTCTTTATTGACAGACGGCCTTTATTCGGAGACCTGTTTTGTTTTAAATAATCAATGGCGGGTTTTAATGACCTTAATCGCAAGGTGACTTTTAGGTGGATTTTATTCGAATGGAGGCTGTAAATATGGCATATGTAACGCAAAACGTAAACTCCGTTTTTAGATCTACCAGCCACAACCCGTGTGGCCAATTAATATGGCATATGTAACGCAAAACGTAAACTCCGTTTTTAGATCTACCAGCCACAACCCGTGTGGCCAATTAACCCCAAACATGATTTTTTCTATCTTTAGGGTTTAGGGTTATGCTTGTTTCTGGTTACACGTTTATTTTAAATAAAAGTATTGTATGGAGTTTTTTATATTTTTTGGCTTGGAGCTACGGCTCCAAGCCTATGTATTGTTTTCGGTTACGTTTGTTCCCTAGATGCTGGTAGATGCAATGCGAAAGCTGGGTACAAGTGCACAAAAATGTTAAGAGTCCGGCGATTGGTTGAGAGCTATATGTTAACAGTACGGTGATTGGTTTACGCTTACTGTGTGAATCGGTATCACATGACTTGAGTGTACCAACTTCACTGTGCCAGTCTATTATGAAATCAGGGTGTTTCACTAAAGATCGGTTTGTTCTATTAACATTAATTACACGTTAAGGTACACATTTTAAAACTGTATATTTTTTCTGTTACTATGTACAATATATTTAAATCAATTATTTTAATCATTACTGAAAGACATATTAGCGGAGGATTGTTCAAGAGAATTTAAGGAAGCCCCTTCTATAATGAAACCTGCGAAACGCTATTGCCGCCAATAATTTTGTCACGTGATCTTGATGTACACATTTGCGATTTCAATGTAAAATCAGGGTGTTTCACTATAAATCGGCATGTTCCATCAACCGTTAAGGCACGAAAAGATAAGATATATTAACGCAGTCTCAATTATTTTTACTTTACTAGCTCTTTGTTTAATTATCAACATAATTGCTGAAGGTAATAAGCGGAGGATTAATTAATGAATGAAATACACCCCTACTATAATTTAACTTGCGAAACGCTTTCTCTGATGCAATTTAAAACTTGTGTACAGTACGATGAATTATAGGAAAATCTATAAATAGAAAAATATACCGATGTTTCAGACTACCTGTTGACTTTGAAAGAGGACAATTCCATAACTAAAATGGTCAACAAGACGAAATAAAATGAACCAATTTAGTTATGGTATCAGAACTAACTTTTATCAGCAACAACCAGCCAAGCCTTTCCTTTTTAAAAGGAAACTTTATTATTTACTTCAAAGCATAAGGAAAGGCAGGGCACCAAGTCGATCAAATCCCCCATTCATACCACTCCAAAGGGCTGCGAACTATATACATGAATTTGTTAATTTGTCAAATACTCATGATTGTCATAATAATCTGTATTACTCATATCATATAAATATTTTATACTTTCCTTAATGGAGGATTGAATAAAA
Source organism: Lutraria lutraria (assembly GCA_964023205.1). Taxonomy (NCBI): domain Eukaryota; kingdom Metazoa; phylum Mollusca; class Bivalvia; order Venerida; family Mactridae; genus Lutraria; species Lutraria lutraria. The sequence goes on from OZ026850.1 coordinate 2,716,138, forward strand.
TATACAGTCAATATCTTTTATATAAACCAACATGCTTCTTGTAATTCGTCTACCTATAACATTTTGTTATAGTTGTTATTGTCATGCCTAAGAAGATATAGCACACACAAACTAATCGGAAGTTGATAAACACTAGAAGAGAACGTCGGTGTAAACTTTATTACATGTACAGTAAAAACTACATACCATACCTATAAAAATCATGATCATTTAATTTATTGACATAATAATGAGTACATACTTTGAACATAGCAATAAATTCATAACATCAATACAATCATGTGACCTTTGACCGAATAAATACAATACCGCGTACAGTATAGGTTTTCTCGTAAATAATCATGATATATCTCACATTTATACGGGAGCCCTAATTGACATATAAAGACAACTAACAACAAAGTTATTGTAGATCATTTCTATTCATGGTAGAACGATGGTTCACGTTTGTCTGTGTGCTTCATTTGTCTCAAAGTCACCAACAATGTAACACAAACCTATTTTATTGACCTCGATTTAACCAGTAAGCACACCTTTGACCTATTATTTTACATAGAAAATTTCTAAAACTCCATGTAAATCGACAAAGCTGTACAAGGCTCGACTGTGTAAAATGCTCACCTAACTTGACTTATATAACTACACGTAGATATGATTTTAGGCTGCTAAGATTCATAAATTAAGCATTAAAACATTTTACACTCAATCACTGCTACTAGATGTACTGGTTTCTGATTCAGAAATGTCATCAATGTCATTACCTTCGTCGTCTTCATCTTCTACACTTTCAGCGTTATCTTCAGGAGATCCGAATTTCATGATTTTTCGAACTCTTCGTTGAACAGAACGGTTAAAATGTTTAAGAATCACCAGGCCGATAAAAACGACAAAGTCACCAATGAACGAGTATAATAAATACACAGTATACCTCTTTATCAAAGTACGTCGGTCCTCCACAACGGTTAAGACAAACTTCCGAGTTAAATCACCTAAAAGCCAACAAGAGTAGATGCCAGTATCACCCAAAGTCATTTTTTTAAAATGAATGCTACCAAACATGTCTATAGATGTTCCAGGATCGTCGTACTTGATCATGTCATCCACTGTTTCAAGTTTAGTCCCTCGTACCCAAAGAACCGTCCGCCTCAATTTAGCTCCAGGACATTTTAAGATTAAGTATGTATCAACTGTCACTTTCCTAGTTTCAGTAATGGCGTCGGCGATAAATTCTGGTTGTTTGCCATTATCCCTTTCCTTAATGTCATTTATCTTAGCAAAAACCAGTGGAATCCCCCTCTTTATTCGTTGAGTTTTTGAATGTTTACATGGCTCGTAGCATTCAGAATTCTGAACCTCATTTGGCCGCTTTAACCATAATTCGTGTGGAAAATCTCTCAGCAATTCGGATTGGCATGGTACACCTTTTGCATTGAGATTTAAAATATGTTCTAAGTGAGCATTTGGCACAATATCGGTTTGTTTAAGTTTTCGTACATTACAGAGTCCAAACCTTTTTTTAATGCCCGTCATATCGCAAGTAGCACAAGGGCTCCAAGTGTACCAATTTGTAAAGACCTCCACGTTTAATTTGCTAATAGTTTGTGGCTTCATCTCTTTTGTGGAGGAGAACTTGGATGTATCGACAACCTGTGTACCCTCCATGTCTATTACATCCACGTGATAAAAATGTAACACCCGAGATGCTTTGGAAAGGAAGTCCGCCAATTCCTCCCACTCTAAGCGTATGTTAACAAAACTATCACCATCGCCTGTTTGTCTACAGATATATGAACCTGAGTCAGACTTTCTCGCCTTTTTGATAATTAGGGTATGATCTAGAGATGTTGTGATTCTATTACGACGTTCATCATCATGGGCATCAGTGATAACTTCTTTAATGTGATACAAACCTTCAGATGACGGAAACATTTCGAGTTTAAACCATTGCCTGGATTTGTAAACGTCATGCAGGTTCTGATGACAACTACGGCATGGTAAATGAATAGCTTCGTCAATATCGACAGTCACTAACTTAGAGACGTTGTGCTTATGGATGCATTCAAGCGAAAACGTGTCGAGAGATCGCCTGTTGCGAATATTTCCAAACATACCTGAAACTTTCACACCGGGAGCTGAGGTGAAATCGTTTACATTCGTCCGAACTGAAATTTCATCCGAATACTCATCAACTTGTAAAGAAAATGGCGGCACTTCCTTTTCAACAATTTTGTAGAATTCAACTTTATTTGCTCCATTGTCTTCACGTATCTCTATTTTGACATTGTAACAGCTACCTTCATGGAAAGAAAGGGAGCCGAATATAGCAATGGCTATACATATATTGAATGCTCCACCTACCATAACTTCCGCTGACGCTATTGATGACGCATCACACGATGACGTCATGGACACCTGTTTCATTCAAACTTGATTTGCGCTCATCAATAAATGTGTTACATTAGAACTACTTACAATTACAGTTGAGGCCGATCGTCAGTCGAGGTAACTAACAGTGAATCTATTTAAGCTAAGTTTGCAAACCTTGATCGAGAATTTAATTATATATTTCAAAAGTACCAAAAAGGTAGAAACTGTTCATTGTTTAAGCTGTAAGCAATGACCACCAACGGGCGAGAAAATGTGGCTGTTAAGCAAAAATTAATGAGGTTTGTATGGTCCTTTAAATTAATACGTACGTGTGTGCCTTAAAATGGCCTCGTTATCAGGTGACAGGTCGGAGTGCTCGTATGTATTGATGAATAGTTATGTTTCCTTGCCTCTTAAATTGACACTTAACGCTAAAAGAATAAAAGGGAGAAAACTCGATATTATAATATCTTTATTAGAGTTACTTCCCATTAATGATAGCCGATATAGCGTACGGTTCAGAAAATTCCACTTCAACATTCAATATTACCTGAAGGTGATTTAATTCTTTAAAGAAGGTACTGTGTCATAAATAAGTTAAAAGCGTCATAGGTGGACGAATGGTTATAAGGTTAGTATTTGAAGAAAAACAACAACGTTGCTGTATTAATTAATTAATTAATATAAAAGTCGATACTATCATGACTAACCTTCTGGCTAATAACTTTATTCTCCCCATTAAGGTATCATATCCATATGACTGCACTTTTTGAACCCGCTTGAAAGTTAATGCTTCTAAAAAACACAATTTTTAAAAAATGTGTATGAGTTGTTGCCCTTGTTAAAAATTATAAAAATGTTAATTTCTGAAGATTTTGCACGGTGACTTACATTCTTGTATTAAAGTAGATTGATATCGTGTTATTGGATCTTTCTGTCGTGGGTTTTCATTAAATTGGATCTCCTTTTTTCTTTAATCTTTGAAAACTGGGCTACTCCCATACACATTGATCAATGCAAATTAAAAAGGCCACTAACTCAAAGGATAATCATTGTTTTGTTTAATCTCACAGTAAATCATTTTCTTTTCTAGAAACCTTTATATTTATGTTAAAGAATCGCTTAAAATGAAATATAATCTAACTTTTGTTGAGGGGTAGTTAAGAAGATTTTGGTTGATATTTTTTCTTCTTCTACTCTCCGTGTTCATTTGTTTCGTTGAAATACATATAACTTTGTTCCGTTATCTTGTTAAGTCGTGTTCGTGTTTTGTATTTTGTAAATATACATTTATATAGACGATGTGCTATGTACAAGTCTTCAATAAAACATTATAAAGGTTCCCAAAATCTTTTCGCTCCATTTTGAGATAATATTTTTGTACATAATGTATATTTATAAAACCTTAAGATATAAGTCATTGGTTGTAAATATTGACGTTAGGAAGTACAAATTTGGAAGTACGTTGGCCACGTGCACGTATTTATACAATAAATAGAAATACAACACATCCTTCCATATAGTGGCCACCTCAATAATACGGCTGCTTATTTTTGGACCTATATTTTCAGTATTACCTTTATACATTTGTATTTCAATTGTCTAATGAGACAACCTCTGTATAATAGCCGATTTATTTGGTCCAATGGGTGGTCTTTGAATCGAGGATTTAAAATGTGATAAACTGGTTCCCGATTTCTTTTCCTACGATCCGATAATGTACGTGGTACGTTGCGTTCGTGAAACGGGTACCAATTTATCAGACTCAGAGGTGTGTACACGGAGAGAAAGATTAGAAAACGTAACTTTACTACGTCTCTGTAGACACCTGTCACCCGAAGCACTGACACTGCCCCTGGACGACTTTAAGAAAAAGTTTTACGTAGAAAAGTAATTCTTATCAAAGACCAAATTGCCAATGCATTTCAACTTAATAATTATAAATTATTTTTAAAAAGTGTCCGACGCTTAGCTTAAAAAGAATGCACCTGGTGCGTCCTACCCCTTAAAAGTCCCCGACTATTGATAGAAATATTATTCAATGAAATCGTCTACTTTCCTAACGCCCCCATCATCCTCAAAACCTGGATACACCTCTGGTTACCCAGTAGATTTAACCCGCATATACTTCTATAAGCGCGATCGAGTCATTCAACGTTATTGCAGGGGCGGTTCAAAATGTTAATGGGTGGTTCAAGATTTTTATGGGTGGGGTGTTAAAGAAGTTTAGACATTCAGAGTCACACCAACATTTGTTATAACACTACAATTATTTGTTTCGAATATGTCATGTAATTTTAAGGAGTGTTGGTTGTTCCGCCCCAGGACGGACAAATAAAGTGTCACCTCAGGCTTCATTCATGAATATCTCGTGACTCGTGAAGTTCCATTAAGATACAACTTTCAATTTCCCAAAACTGTTTTCAAAACTGTTCTTAGAGGTACACAAATTAAGGTCAAAGAAATATTAAAATGTTTCCAGTGACGTAGACAGTTAACTGTTATCTATGTGCGAAACCCTTTAAATAAAGACCCCCTTATCAAATTTATCCAGCTACGCCCCTAGAAAAAATAATAATATTTTTTGAAATTATGAATGCAAACAAGGACTTATATACATACATGTATATAAGTCCTTGATGCAAACAAATATATTAATTGTATCTAGAATGGAGGTCGGTGCGCGCTCCATATAATTATATAAGTATGTCAACTGTTATATATAGATCTACATGTATGTGTATAATTAATGCGTATACACGTAATTTAAGTCTATATCTAGCCTACTGTAATTTTATATAAAAGAAATGTTTAAATTGGCAAAAAAATATATTTACATTTTAAAACGGCACAAAATATTAATTCCCCGCAACCCACCCTTAAAAAAATTCAAAGCCGCGCCTGCTTAATCCGTTGATTATATATGAATCATTATTAAACCATGATAGGTTATTATGTATGCATCAACGTGAATAATGTTATCTATGCTAAGTATTAGACTATATTGTATATTAAGTTATACAGTTGTTCCGTATTTTATAATAGTAAGTCTAACTTGGATTCTATATTATACATTTATTCGCAAACATTTGCTGCGATTTTCAAGCGATCGTCGATGAAACAATCGATTTTATCGTATTTTATATTGTTTTCATATAATAAATCAACATTTACGCACATTTACGGTTTAATTTACAGTAATTTATATATTAATTAATTGTCAAAAGAAATAACCGCGATCCCAGCCTTTGCAATCGATGACGTATGCGGTATAATTTGCATAAATCATGCTTCTCCAGCATCCAAGCCTCGTTTTCGAATCTAAAAGATGCTTATTTCCGCAAAGATTCTGAAAACAGCAATGTTTAAGTGACACTTCTGTTAACTATGGAATGAATTGGATAAAGATGGACTTGGGGAATATTTTGCGATTTAGACACCTTACATACACATTTTCCTCCATTTTCGATATAGTCTAGCTGCCATTGTTGGCGCATGAAACTCAACTATCGATGAAATGTCACGGTGATTTTTCCAACTCAGAATCGGTAACAAAAATGGCGGACAGCGAAGAAGGTATGGAAAGATCCGACAGTCCAGCGGTCAGTTATCCGGACTATGATGATCGAGGACACGGGCATTCTTTCGTAAAAAAGACATTTCACAAGCCTACATATTGCCACCATTGCACGGATATGTTATGGGGCCTGATAGGTCAGGGGCTTGTGTGCGAAGGTAGGTACCGCTAGGAAAACGTTACTCCGAAATTTTCAGCCTTACATGATTTTATTTCGATTGCACCTAGGGAAAGGAATTATAATGATAAGTGATGTATATGCCTCGGATTGTATTTACTCGTAATCGTTTTTCGTTTCTCGCTTGTGTCAATTTATTTGCTGTAGAATTTATGCAATGTTAGACCATATCAATATTGATTTTCCGTACGAAATGGCCTTGGCGATGTCAGTGAATATCTATAAATAGATTTAGTTTGTAAGGGTTTCACGACTTGTTCACATTTTAACTGAAATAAATCAACCACAAAACAAATCACGCTTCAACTACTTAATACTGAATACATTTATCACGTAAGTTAGGTTTAAACTCAGATAATTTAAGCTACAACGAATTTTCTCGCCCTGGCATACTTGTTAATTTATGTGGCTATGTTGAAAACAGGTCAAGTCAGTGTTTATTGAATAAAATAATGATGATTTGTTTTTTTGAATCTGCAAAAATCTTGCCCTCTATTCTTGATTTAAACCATTTACAAAGAATGGCAGACATACAAAATATATGTTGGCCTCTTCAGCTATTTTATCACATTATTGGATTTTTCAATGGGAAATGCTTAACAGGCAAATGAGTATAAAGATCCTCTTAGATAGATGGGAATGGCGATCAATAATATTATAGTTTTATTCAATCATTGATGGAAGTTAATAGAACAGAGCTTGGGTGACAAGTATGACAGTCAGTCTTATGAGCTTGAATAAAATATTTCCTTTCTTGTTGATAGTGAAATTTATATTTTCTAAACGAACAACATGAATTTTTAACAGACTGTCTTCTCCCTTTGTCTGACTGTTGGATTGGAATGGGTATACAAATATACAATGTGAATTTTGTTTTTGGTTGTTCTACGAAATTTTGAATACAGTCATCATACATAATATATCGGTAAATATTGATCATAATTGTTGCAGTAAAAAGAGCTGTAAATTTATTTTTAGAATTCATTTGTAAATTAGTTTGGTATTTAAAAATTAAATTATTATAATTTTATATTATCTCAAAACCTCTAGCTAGTTTCATGAAAAAATATCATACACAGGGGTCGGCCTAGGTTGAAATTTTAGGGAGAAGTGACTTCTCCCTAATCTCAATTCAGGGAGAAGTGGGGCCACTTTAGGGAGAAATGGGTAGTCGCATGGCAGAAGTTACGAATGCATTACTTTTTACCGGCTGCCATTCATTTTGATTGTTATAAAGTTATTATTACTATACATGTTAATTCTGGGCAGGAGCATGTCATATATTCCCCCTTTGTTATGATAATGACATAAATGAAAATTGAAGCTTATCATGTTTCTTTTTTCAAAATAATTATTTCTAGATATATCATAGTAATTAAAGATTCAGGAATTTATGTGACACGTTTTTCTGTGTTAAAATGCGAAATAGTCTACCTAGGACCCCTAAAGTTCTGTGGGACACAGACTCCGGAAAATAAACCTAAGTAAGGGAGATCACTGCATGGAAAGCTACTTTCTGTTTGCATTATGATTGACGAATAGATCATTTGTCAATGTCGCATGTTTTCACGAATAACCAATGACCGGTAATTAAATTTCGGATTGGAAACAATTTTTCATTCATCAAACTAAATTTTTATTTATTTGCCGGGAACATGTAGGATACTGACCAATTTTTACTTTCACTTTACTAAAGTCGAAACATCGTGAATCGCCCAGTAACTAAGTGGCGAGCGGCATTTCAGAATCACATATTTTTACTATGGAGAAGCAGTTTTAATTACAGATAGCTGTTATTAACCCATTACCACATAGAGAAATAGCTGTATAAGGTAGTTCATACTTATAGTGTTATCAGTAGATGGCTTATCAGTACCATTAGATAAACTATCAGTTTTACACACTGTACCAATACAGGTTTATTGGAAAACTGTAAAAATCAATGACTACTTGGTTTAAGCATCATTTACTATATGAAGTTATAAATTAATCACTTTTTGACCAATGTAAACTTTGTAGAGAATGTAATTTTCCTTCTAATGGTGCCAATATTTTAAATATTCTGGATTACAACATATTAATTGAGTTTAAACATGTACTTGAATGAAATTTCTGAATATCATTTATGATAAAGATTTTTTTTAAATCAGTTATTCATAATATATGTGCAGAAATACAATATTTTAACTAAAATACAGAAAAGTCATATCCTAACAAAAAAATCCAACAAAATTTAAAATCAAAATGTCAACAAATGAGCCAATTAATGTTCACAAATGAACTGATAAAAATCAAATGATCTGTTACAAATTGTGGACCTGTTGAATTGTATACTAATCGTTTAATTGACACAATAAAGCATCAATTTTCAATTAACAATGACATAAACATAATATGTCACTTCTGACCACAGTCAGATTTTATTGCACCCTAATCACAAAAGGATCTACACACATTGTTTTGAGAGTTGTGTTGAAAATAAAATCACCATGGAGATCCTTACTGTGAAGCATGTGTCATATAGGGAAAACCTACATGATCTATGATTGCAAAGATTTTCATTGGCTGTTTGTTTTTAGAACCAACCTTGACTGGTAATTTCCATTTCAATCAAGTGTAAACCCCCAAAACTTTATCTATGTTTACAAATTAAGAGCATGTCTGACCTAATTTTCTGGATGTTAATATTATTGATACTGATGGACTAAAATTGTATTTTATGACCTTTTCTATAAAAGCAACAGTATTATTTCTTTTGCTTATTTTTTAAACTATACTTTGAAGATAATAACTAAATACTTTTTGGGACCTGTTTATTTGTTTAAATGAATAAATTTTGGATTGAATATCACATGCGTAAAAAGGAGTATATATATGGCCATGGATAAAGGAGTTAAAATGCGTATCTATGTGGCAATAGATAAAGGAGTTAAAAGGAGTATATATATGGCCATAGATAGAGGAGTTAAAAGGAGTATCTATGTGGTAATGGGTTAATTAATTCTTCGCAGTTTGGAAAACTTCGCTGTCTCTTACTCAACTCGCGAACATGTCGCCTCTCTGTTTATCGCGTTGTGGACATAAACCCAAATCGGAACAACAAAGATAAAAGTACATGCCAGTCTACTGAATATAGATGTCAGTTACATCAATTAGACCCGCTATCTATTGTTAAAACTGTTGTTTTCACATCACACCGGGTATTTATTGTTATTTATCACCAAATAGCCATATCTTTTTGCCCAATCAAGAAGACTCATTAATTTCGGTTTACGAATGTAAACTGCACTCTGATTGGTTGATAACGATTAAGCTGTTACAACAAACGCTGCGATTGGCTATCATTGGTCTATTCGACTGCCCACTGCAGCATACGGAGGCGGTGCTTACTGCAGTGTAAAGTGTGAATTAAGATTGACTACGATAAGCTTTCCGTGTATATTAAAACCATCGGAGCGTGATTGATAATCATGTGTTACTGTGTAAGTCAGCTTGTATATTGTATACAGAGACAAAACAGACAAGATTTTAGGGCGAAGTCAATTTCGCCAGACCGTTATTTAGAGGCGAAGTCTGAAAGCTGAGGGCGATTATTTCGCCCATTTCGCCCACTCGGCCGACCCCTGCATACATGAATACATCCAAGTGTGAATTATTCTTAGTTGATTCTGAATTATAATTTCAGATTTCAATGATTTGGCTACAAAAAGAACATGGTAGATAAGATATAGTAAAATTCTTAGGTGGTGACCTTGGTCCCCCTAATATTTTCGTACTTTGTCTTCGGATTTTGTTTGTAGCTAAAATATCAAATGATTAGGCAAACGTACAGCTGACATTCCAGTCTACGATTCTGAAACTTAGTGAAACTGGAAATTTGAGATCGGCTTTTAAACTTTAAAGACGTTAATAATGGTTCATGTTATGCTCCCATGTTTTCATCTGAAATCTGACGGTAATTTTTGAGCCTGAGTAAAGTTGCACAAGTAATGTCTTATGAAACTTCCGTGTGTGACTGTCAAAACCCGGGACCTCGGGTTAAAGGAGAGCCCTGAATATGTAGCACTTAGTAAAATGAGCTTAATTCACAATTCGAAATATATTTTTTGCTTTTAACAAATAGATGGGTCAGGGTTTAAATATGACCCTTGGCTGTTAATAATTTAATGATTCAGGAAAATTACCTGCCATTGTAATTAGTGATCTTACGATTGTCGCCGATAATCAAATAATTGTCACTGTAATGCTGAAGTTGCAGACTATCTATAGTGCATTGCAGCATTCGAACATTTGATCGTCGCTCGTGAATACTCTAATTATTTTTACTTATCGTTGTTTACATCGTTCTCGGGACAAAGTAGACATTAAATTTGAAAATTTTGACGTGAATTTATTTATCTAAATATTTGCCGTAATAATTACCAGCATTTGACGCTCGTTACATACAATGACGGGATCCAATTGCACTAGATCCCAGCTTTGTACTTTGGCGTACATTCGCTGCATATGATGGCGGATACCAATCACCAGGCAGCACTGAATAAATCACCGCTTGCTGATATATTTAAGCAATCAGACGACGGAATGCCTTAAATCCTTTGCATCATTTTGCTGTCAACATGGTTGCATCGGAATTCAAAACAATTGAGTGTCCAGCGATATTTTGTTGTTTTCAGTGTAAATCACTCATGTTCAAAATAGCTGCTTCTCGAAAAGCAAGAAAACATGTTTTTAAAAGTATTGAAGCACTGCTTGCGTTCAGACACAGAGTTTTGATATATGAAAATTGACCATATATTAAAAAAGGCATATATATACATTGTATCATATTTATGTTGATTTGGTGAAACTTTTTGGATCGTGTTTTGTGGATTTTCGTCAAACAAAAAGTTGTGACTTTGGCAAGATCAGTTTAATGACCAAGACTAAGATATAAGTGTTAAAGTCTACACAAAAAGATAGAGAAATGAAGGCCTCTGTAGTATAGGTATGAGGTTTAAAACAAAGTAAAAATTACTATAAAAATGGTATTTTGAAATATAGGGTGGGTGGGCGGTGTCCACAATGGTGTCCGCTCTCTAATTCAGTTTTATACGAATCCTCACCACTCTTGATGGAAATGTTCATGGCCATGAGATCTCGGTCGAGATAGATTACCTGCCCAATCGGCCCAGGTTAATATGCCCTGTGAGGCCTTGACGCTTTGAAAAATTAATTTTGACGGGCGTATTTTGTGACCTGGCACTCATGTTACTTTAATAACAAACCATTTTGAGCTTCATTGATTTGAATAGCTGTCAAGTTGATGGTGTATCAAACTTTTGATTAAACAATGATTCGATTAATCAATAGATATTCAGTCTTCTAATTTGTGGGTTGACCCCTGTCGGAAAAGATTTTTTTCCTTTCTTTTAAGTCTTTTGGAGGGCAACCTAGTCTTCAAAAAGTATGTAGTCAGGCAACCTATCACAAAAAATTAATTCAAAGACTGGATAGTACTAAGTGTTACAATTAGATTGGATTCCATTAGATTATCGATAGCAATTTGTTCCGATCATGGAACACTAATTATATTTTATAATTACAATTTTGACCCTTTGGTGCAAATTCTCAAGAGTCAGAATTCTTATTTGACTAATTTCAAGGGTCAAATAGTTAAAAATTATTTCCAACTTTCTGGTCAAGGAAGAATTTGTCTATGTACAATTGTAGGGCTGGACACTCTTAATTACAAGTAGAAATTAACTCAGGACAAGTTAAAATTGCTGTAGATCTAGTTAGAATTCTTAGCTTGTTGTGCCGCCGGATGAGTAGCCGGATAAATACTGTTGGGCCGTGATAGAGCTGGGTATCGGTCCTTAAAAGTGTATCACGATATATCACAATATTTCATGCTCTATCGCGATACGTATCGCGATATATATAAATGGTAAATTTACAGAAAAGCATTTAAAAATTAAAATTTATATAATGTCTTGGGTAATAATACAGACTATAGCTGACAGTGTAGTTTCACACTTCAAATAATTTGTTCTTTTTTAGCACTGTTGAAACTATTAATGCATGTATACATATAAATATGTATGCATACACAGTCAATAATATTACAAGATTGACCAGCATTTAGACATGAATAACACTTTTCCACAATGTATGAACTATTTTTTACTATAATAATAAATAAACATAATGTTCAGTTATTTAAGTTAAACCCGATATATCGGTATGCTGAAAAAATATTGTGATATTTATATTGTCTAGCTGATATCGCGAAATAAACCGATAAAACCTCCCAGCTCTAGGCCCTGATATGCCCAACAAGATTTAGAAAGAAACGTGATGAGTAGGATTATGTCCTGCCTTCAGCCAAGAACTAAAAAGTTCAAAACATCATTTTTATTATCATACCAAGCTTTTACTATCACTGCCAGGCCCCTTTTTATGTCATTTTTGGGTCCGGTAAACTTCTCTGTTCCCCAAGTAAAAAAGTATTTATTTTTCCCCACTGAGAGAAAAAGTGCTCCTTAATAAAAAAAAATCCCAAATTTAGTGTTGCACAATGCAAATTTCCCCCATCAAAGGGACCCGATGTAAAAAAGGGCTGAGACTGCTCTTTATACTTCAGTTCAAAATGTCACCCCGGCACGGAGGGCCACAGTTTGTCTGTTTCATAAATGTCTATGAAATAACTGTTTTATTACTACTAAATCATAGTAATGCAAATATATTATTGTTCATATACTGTTAGTTTTAATTCTTTCTCTGAAAAAAATCTTGGAAACGATTTGGATTTGACATTTTCTACGAAATCATTTGGTTACGTCAGAACCATACAAATGTTTGCAGATATCAGAATCATATAAACACTTGCAGAGCTAAAAGACACTGTTGTACTCTAACCCGAACTGCAGTTGGTACGCTCTGCCTTGACCAGAAATGTACCGATTGTTACTGAACCTTAATTACGGAAGTGCCCGATCGAGGCAGGCAACTGTAAAAATTTGTTGACCGGAAACAGTTAAAAAGTATGACACAAGTTATAAATCCTGGCAAATATCCAACTTTTTTCTCTTAAACAGCAAAAAAAGACGAATTAATATTTACATGGTGCGTTGGGTAACAAAACAGTTGACTGGGTTAGATAGCTAATATTAATTACACATGTTTATCAAAGTGACTAGATTTTATGACAGGTGGCTATGACAGTCCATTGAATACAGGGGACATGATGTATATACATATGGTACATGTACATGCAGTTCTACATCTGTTCTAATTCAGTAATTGGCATGAATTACTGTCAAACATGTTCTTATAAACGACCATGAACAATTTTTCTGACATGTGTTGGAATTTCAGGTTTTATTAGCAAGCCTTGAATGGGCAGATTTTTATTGTTTATTTGTAGCATTGAGTTGAAGGATTCCTCTTTTTTAGCTCGTCTGTTTTCGAAGAAAAAGTCAAGCTATTGTGGTCACTGCGGAGTCCACGTTGTGTGCAAAAACTTTAATGTAGCTCATAACTTTGAAACTATAAGAGGTAGCAACATGAAACTTTGTAGGTGGATAGATCTCACTGAGTCGGTGAACAGACTTACAATACATTGGTATCTCTTGCGACGCTCTTGTGTTTTAATTTTCAATTTCCTTCAATGAAATTCGTAGTAGCCACCTGTTAGTACATGTATTGACCATGTGACGTCAGCTGAGTCCCTCCCCACATTAACTTAATATCTACCGAATGATTCCATAATCAGGGTACCAGCATTGTAGATAAGCTGCATATCAGTGTATTCAGGGATTTTTTGGGGGCGATTTTATATCCGAAATTCGGTCATATTCCCAATCGAAAATAGTATCTTTTTTTCCCAATTCACAGACAAAAATTCCCAATCCCCCCCCCCAAATTTTTTTTTAAATTTTTATTTTATAAGTTCATTAACATCACTATTGGTGGTAAATACCTTATTCTGCTACTGTTTTATGTGTAAATAAGTAGAATAAGTTGAACATTGCAAAAATTGTAGATATGCATTTTTTCCCAATTTTGATTAAAACACCGCAAAAATTCCCAATCCCAAGGGTATGGTCATATTCCCAAAATACCGAGAAAAAACCCTGGTATTTTATGCTTTAACTTAGTTTAAGAATATCAGGATACGCAATTTCATTTCCAAGCGTAGATAAGACGCAGACATATTAGGACTTACGCAAAAGGATTTTCTTCAATTCAAACTGAGTTAAATATGGAAACAATGTGGTTGAAGGCCTCTTGTTTAGTAAGAATGGTTGGCAGCGTGTGATTTTCAAGATTTTTAATTTGACTCTATTGACTCTCCTGGTTACTGTCGGCTATAGTACGGCCATCCAAGAAAGTATATCTGTATGAATTATGATCGATGGTAGTTCAAGTGCCAATATTTCCCACAAATGTTAACCATCACTAGACGATGTGTCGCATGCAACTCCCATGCCTGTTACTCCAATGTCAAGGTCACACTTGGTGTTCAAAGGTCATAATTTTGGTCTTTTTGCCAGGTCAGTTCTGTAATGTGTCATTCATTGGAAGATTTTTAATAACTTACCGTACGGTGTACCACAAATGTTAACCACCACTAGACAATGCGTCGCGCGCAACTCCCATGGCTGTAACTTTTAGGTCTAACGTCTTTGCAGCATGCGGGGGTACATTTTGTATTTGTCACCTTGTGAAAACTCTTAGTTTATTTTGATATTCATTTCAGTGTGCAATTTTGTCGTACATGAGAAATGTTTGCGAACAGTGGTGTCAGCTTGTTCCAGCATAGCAGCTACTTTGATCAAGAATCCAGTGGCCCACTGCTGGTCTGAGCCAAGCCAGTTTAAGAGGAAATTCTGCAATGTGTGTCGTAAACGTCTCGAGGACTCTGTAGCTGTTAGATGTGAAAGTAAGTGGAAGTTTTAGTTCAAAATTATGTTTAACCCTCAGTATTCTCGACTGGCCGAATTAGCGGCTTTGAAACAAGTTTGGGTCGGTTAGAAATTTCCAAAATTTAAAAAATATTGCTGGAAAACATGCGTCAGACACCCTTAGCAGACCTGTTAGTCTAGCTTTTGGGTTTGTTGGCTACGAACTTATTGTCTCGTCTTACCGAACGTCAAAATTAGAATAATCAGTTTCAAGTCGTCCCGAGTCAATTTCTCCTGATAATTATAGCTGACGAGTGGATTTGTTGAGCCCTGCAGAGCTAAAAATCCTGGCCCGTAGAAGTAGCAATGTATCTTAATCAATGAAAATCTCTGATTTATTTTGGTGCTGATTTGCTCTTATTTGAATGTAGTATTTTATATCAGACTATATGCATCAAATATGTTGATTTAATTAAAACTTTAGTAGCATTGTCGATAATTCTACATACAGAGAAAAATGGCGATTATGCCTTACATAAAAATTGTTTGTTTGCGGTACACCGACCTAGAGAATTTTCAGTGGATAGGTAGATAGTAAATTTTATTTTGAATATACAATACATGTGGGAAGGCTATTTTTTTATTTTGAAAAAATTACCAAGAGTCCTCCCCAAAACTTCGGTTAGGGGCCTTTTTGGTTAGTAGGTAATGTTTCTGCAAACAAAGATTTTTGGGATTGACTTACTTATAAATCTTCTATTTTTTACAGTCTGTGAATATTATGCACATTTGGATTGTCATGATTTTGTTGTCAGTGATTGTAAGGAGTGTGCCATCTACTCTCCAAATATTATCCGGGTAAGTTCTACAAGCTTTTGTGAAAATCTAATTGTACTTTTAAGTGTGTGTGACCTCTGAAAATCTTACTTTTAAGCGTGTGTGACCTCTGAAAATCTTACTTTTAAGTGTGTGTGACCTCTGAAAATCTTACTTTTAAGTGTGTGTGACCTCTGAAAATCTTACTTTTAAGTGTGTGTGATCTCAGAAAAGCTTACTTTTATTTGTGTTTGACCTCTGAAAATCTTACTTTTATTTGTGTGTGACCAGGCCCTGAGGTTATAGAACTTGAGCTAAAATCTCATATCTTGCTTTTTAATGTGCCTAAGTGAATTGTGATAGAATAATGATAATATTGATGTATACACTAATTCAATAGCATTATTTATCTAAATATGAATTTAAACATCAATCAGCTTTAACTTTTCAACCATATTAATTAATAATTATTACTTTGTGAATGAAAATGAGATTTGAGACTGTTCTCAAGTTTTATAACCCTGGGGACAGGGATATGCTTGTTATTATTTCTAATTCATTTCCTGGTTAGAGACTCCATGACTGTACTTTTAACAGAAGAATTAATATCCAGTAGATCCTTGTTTTTGTAAGATGGGTGGGGTACTTTTCCATCCCTCTCATGAAAAGATGTTTTTGTTAGATGGGTGAGGTACTTTTCCATCCCTCACATGAAAAGATGTTTTTGTTAGATGGGTGAGGTACTTTTCCATCCCTCACATGAAATGTTTTTGTTAGATGGGTGGGGTACTTACCACTTCTCAGTTATATATTTGTGTACTCTGTACTGACCAGTGCATATTAAAACTACAGTACAACCTCTGCAGAGCGGCCATCTCTTGAGCAACAACCCTTCTGCAACAACAGCACGATATTTTCCCACTGCAGGATTTAAATATCAATTTAACTTCTCTTGGGCAACAACCAATAACAACATAATTTTGCTACTCCTGAAGGGTGTTGCTTTAGAGAGCTTGCACTGTAAATAAAGAATGTAAAATTTCATGGCATGGTTTCTAATTTTTTTAGGTTTCAAACAAACTTAATGCTCCAAAAGAGTGTTAGTTCTATGAAAATCAATCTCGTTTTAATGTCTTAGCAAAGAATTTTATATGTATATAGATGCCTCTAGTATAATTGTTAACTTGTACTCTTCCAGTCGTCGATTGTACATTTTCACCATTGGCGAGAAGGAAATTTGCCTGCGAATTCAAAATGTCTGGCTTGCAAGAAGACCTGTTGGTCCTCAGAATGTCTGGCCGGAATGAGATGTGAATGGTGCGGACTTACTGTAAGTACATTTATAACAACATTTATTGCATAAATAGGCTTCCGGCCCGAAATACATGAATTGACACCAACTATTGATGTAATATAGTATACTAGTATACTTAATGACAATATATATGTTATATTCGAAATAAGATAATTGTTTTTGGGTGATTTTATAGATGAAATAATCAATTCGATCATATTCTCAACGGAAAATAGTATCTTTTTTCTCAATTCACTGACAAAAATTCCCAATAATTTTTTAAAAGAAAATTTCGGAATGTTTTTATTGCAAGTATAAGTAAGATATCTTTCTAGGTAAAATAAGACATTCTTTATTTTTAACATCCAAAATGCTAATGGGGCTTTAAGCTTATGAGCATCACTATTGGCTTGGTAGTAAATACCTAATTCTACTAATGTTCTATGGGAGAATAAGTTGAACACTGCAAAATTGTAGTTATCATTTTTTCCCAATTTTGATTAAAACACCGTGAAAATTCCCAATCCCAAGGGTATGGGTCATATTCCCAAAATACCAAAATAAAAACCTGCCATGCGAGTTCAAAGTAATAAAGGAGTACTTCAGAGTTAACATTGTGTAGCACCATACCTTGACGTATCTACTCCAAAATTTTTTCGTTGACTTAGGGTTGGACACTGGTACCAGGTACAGAGATAGTAATGAGAATCATTTAAATTTGTTTGAACAGTTCTAAAAAATACTGGTATAATAGTTGATACTTTAGACATTTGAAAAATTCCAAATCTCAACAAATCATTGTATTTCAAGCTGTGCATCACTAGTAAGAAACTAATGAATTTTTTTTAAATTGATCAAAACTTCAGTAATTGATAACAGGTTACACACAAAAAAAAAAGTTATTAAGCTATATCCTAGTTGTAAGCCAAATTCTTGTATCAGTTTTGGGTATCGCATGGTACATTTGTATCCATAAGTACCTTTAAATACCTGTATCATTTTGTTGGTATTGGAGGAAGAAATTTTGGGAAAAAACATACTTTTTGGGGGCAGCAGTAGGGTCAAAGTTGCTTGGAAATCGGCAAACAAGGGACCTTTTTATGCCATTTTTTGTCCGGTATTCTTCCCTGTTCCCCTAGTAAAAGAGTATACATGTATATTTTAAAATCCCCATACTTGAAAAAAAATCACCCAAATTTAGTGTTTCACAATACAAATTTCCCCCACCAATGGGACTCGAAACCTGTTCCTCAAAACAGTAAAAAAAGGGCTGGCCCTGCATAAATATATTGTCCCCTCTTTTTTATTTCAGGCCCATGCTAGCTGCTATCGTCTACTTCCAGCTGAATGCAACTTTGGTAGTTTACGAGAAATTATGTTACCCTCGAGTTGTTTGTCAATGCCACGTATGGACCTCAGTGTAGAAACAATGATGGGCATGAGTAAAAAAACAAGTGAGGGTCGTCCTATTTGTTGTTTCGTTTATCTGTTCAGGGGTGTGATTCTTCCTCCTTTCAGCTGATTTCCTCTTTTTTTGTCTTAAAATGTTTGAAACTAAAGTGTCCAGATTCAGTCTGACCTACTCAAAAATGATGTTTTTGCAAGCATGAAGGGGTAGGGTCAGGGTATTTCAGCCTTTTTGCTCTTGGAGCAGTCACACCTCTGAGTCTGTTGTTTAACGGCCCTTTCTACAGCTATGGTCATTTTAGGGCCATCGCAGATTGAGAAGAGAGAAGATACAGGGGAACCAGGCATTTGTATCCCTGATCTTCTTTTGAATGTTTTTTACTGGTTCTTTATTGTGTGCGGTGTAATGTCATTTTTATACGCCCTGGCGGGTGGGCGCCATCCACAACGGTGTCCGCTCTCTAATTCAAACAGTTTTATTCGGATCCTCACCAAACTTGATGGAAATGTTAATGGCCATGAGATTTCTGTCAAGTTTGATAAACAGGCACAGTTACAATTGGCCCAAGCACTTCTGAGTTATGCCCCTTGACGCTTTGAAAAATGAATTTTGACGTATTTTGTGACCTGGCACTCCTGTTGTCTGTTAGAATAAATGATATGTACAGGATCATTTGGCAGCTTTTCCAGTTTTACAATGTAGTAGTGGAGGAAAAGCCCAGACATACACCTGGGTAGAATCATCTATAGACCTTCTGTAAGCTAACGGGACTGCTTCCTCAAGTATTAAATTTTATCCCAGGGAGTAATTGAAGTTATAATTCAGAGGCCATAACCAATCAACCACTAACGTCCACCTATACAATCTTACCCTGTGAACAATGTTGAACAAAAATGAGAAGAAATAATACCTTTATACAAAAAGGTCAAATCTGTTTTTGTGGCCTCCTCTGTATAAAGGTCATTCTGTGAAATAAATTAACAATTGTATTATGACCTTACTATTGTATTCGCATACTTCTCTATATATTTATAAAAACTGTTTTCCCTTTTTTTCTTGCTTCTGATGCAGACATCCCAAGTAAGTGTAAAATTAAGTCAAGTAGTGTGTATACTATGTTTTTGGTTCAATTGAATATTGTTAAACTTCTCTGGTCCAGATTTTTTCAAGTTCAAAGTTATCCCGTAATACTAAGTCTCGACATCTATTTAAGTTTGAAAATCAACAACTTATGTTTGGCAATCATACCAAGTTTGAGTGTGTGTTCGCAGGTTGAGAAATTTATGTGGTGATGTCATCACATTTTTGTGGCTAAAAAATTGCTCATTGTTTTTCAATCATTTTTGGATGTACTGCCAAAGTCATCACACTTTTGTAGCTAAAAAAACAAATAAAATTGCTCATTGTTTTTCAATCATTTTTGGTCATTTTCTTTTATCTATTTTATATGCAGGTGTAACATATACACAAGTGCTTACAGTATTAATTAAAACATATCCAAATCACACAATACATGCCAGCGGCTTCAGAAATTGACGCTAATGTTCATCATCTTCCCCTCCGAAAAGAAGCTCTATATTTTCCCCGAAATAATCTATTTCCACTAATTTGCGCTAAAGATAACACCAAAATTTGTCTCTTATGTGTATTTCCCCCCACCCCGCCTTTGGCCAATTTCCAGCATCTAAAAAAAAAACAAGAAAAAAAAACTGCATGTTTTAGAAACAGTACATTTCTTTTTAAGTCTTTCTACATGGTCTTTGAATTTTTCCAGCACGGACAATATCAGAAGATTGGTCAAGCAGTGGAGATTCAAGGAATGATGAGGAACAACAAGAGAGAGAACGTCGTTCCCCACGTGATCGTGACGGCAAAGATAAAGATAAAGATACTGAGTGTAAGATTACCCATGTTGTATTTTTAGCTCACATGTGCGCTGAGTGCTTAGGCTGAGCTTATGTGATCGGTCGTTGCCCGTCGTCATGCGGCGTCATCTTTAGCCTTGTGAACACAATAGAGGTCACAGTTTTTGTTAGATTTTCACAAAACTTGGTCAGAATATTTGTATTGACAAAATCTTGGACAAGGTAGATAAAGGGTCATTTAGGGTTAAAAATAAGATCAAAAGGTCAAATTAATTTAAATGAATACCTTGTGTTTAACGAATTGTCTGATATAAGGTCTGGTCACCTTTGACCTTGACCCTAGATAATTTTTTCTTTAGTACATTAAAATACACTTTTCTGCATTTTTGACCTGTTTGGCTCGTTTCTTGATCCACAATTACCAGTATGTTCTAAGTTGAGTAAGTTAAACAGTTCTCGATAAGTTTATCGATAGTTTGTAAAATTTAGTTACAGTCTGCTTCATTTTATTCTATTTTTTCCAGGGGAGATAATTCGTGTGTTTGATGGCAATACTTCCATGAAGAGGCGTTTATACAGAACAATATCTGTACCAAAAAATGCCCCAGCCCAGGCAATACTGGTAAGTCTTGGTTTTTATGCACCCCCCCCCCCCCCGCCCCCCGCCATTCGAAATGGCAGAACAGCATGAAGTATTATCCCTGTCTGTCCATTCAAATTTTGATGTCCGTCAGTTCAAATTTTTGTTTCCGAGCGATAACTAAAAAATAGTGCATAGAGTTGCCTGATATTTAACATGAAGGTGTATGAAAATAAAACACAGGTCACGTTAGATATCTGTTAAGATCCAATAATTTTCAAAGGAGTTATGGCCCCTTTTTTACTTTGCTTTCAGCGCAGGAGCATTCGTCTTTTCCAAACACTTCTTATTTTAGGTCAGCAAATTGTAAAAATGGCCTGTAGAACAGTTCTTATAACTGTATAAGCTATCAGTAATTGAATATAGGGATAATTTGTGTGTGTATTAATTTCCCCCTTTTTCACCTCAAAATACTATTTTTCCCTTTTCTAGGGCCTGGATAGGGCCTTTCCATCAAAAGTAGAATAACAATAGAATATAACATCATTGGCCGATTCTTCCATATTCTTCTTAATACTCAGTGTTACATATTAATTATGTTCATTTACTAATGTATTCTTTTAGTGGTACGCTCAAGAAAATCATTTTGTTAATTTACTAATTTTTTCGTGAATTTTGATAAATTTAATCTTTTAATATGTCATGAAAATTTTCAATTCCAGGAGGCAGCTTTGAAAACATTCCACATATCTGATAACCCTAAAAATTATTACGTTGCTGAAGCTTCAGAATTCGGTAAGTAATTATTTACCCCACCCAGTCTCGTTATACCTTGGTCTTATCAAAGAACTATATTCTTAGAAATGATTTAGCTTATTTTAAAGTTAAATGTTTTTTTTGGTAAGCACTTTTTTATGAGATGAATTTACGTGTAAATTCTTCTTATATAGCGATCACGCAGACTATGAATTTCAACACTGCACTGCTCTGAACAGTAATCTTAGGTAGCACTTCGTACTACATTTTTTCGGTCTTCTTCGTTACTCGCTGTAATATTTTATTAAATAAACAGTACTAGGTCCTTGTTTCGGACAGAATTGTTGATACAGTTTTAAATTTTGTATCGACTCAGAGATATCCCTGCATCACAAAATTCATCTCATTTCAGGCCTTTGATCTACAAACTTTTATAACTGTGTAAAACTTGCATCTAACAAATCGTTGAACATTTCTTAATATCCATTATGTCCTTACACGTTACATATACCCACACAGGACCGATTGAAAATTTTGTGGCTTATTTCTTTGACCGAGTAATCCGTATCATATTATATCATACTGTTCGTTATACTGAATACTTAATTTAAGCGAATTGCAGGGTCATTTTAAATGCCGACATTCAACAAAAACTTAAAATATTGTATACACGAATGTTTCTAAGAATATAGTATCAGTCTTCACGCTAACCCACTAGCCCACAGACCGGGGCTAGTAAATTTCTGTTTGGGCTAATGAACTTTCTCAAAATTGTGTATTCGGGCTTAGTGGTTAATTGTCTATTTTCAATAGTCCACATACAGTTCGGGCTAGTGCTTCAAAAAAATTAGATCGAACACTATAGTATTTTTCGTCCCTGTCTTCATCTTCCTTCTACAAGAAATAAGCTCTATTTGTAAAATATATCTTAAGACTTAGTTTCATCTTACCAGAAAAAGGTTAGCTTACTTAAAGATGAATCTACTGAATCTGGATTTATCATAGATTTTAAGTCATTTTTATAAGCTCGTTTGAAAAGCAGGTCGTATTATGGAAACACCCATGGTGGGCAGGCGGGATCCACATCGTTGTCCGCTCTCTAATTCAAATAGTTCTATTCGGATCATCACCAAACTTGATGGCAATGTTTATAGCCTTGAGATCTTTGTCAAGTTCGATAATCAGCCCAATCGGCCCAGGCACTTCTGAGTTATGCCCCTTGACGCTTTGAAAAATAAATTTTGTCTGGCATAATTTGTGACCCGGCACTCTTGTTAAATGATTAAATAATATCATAATATGATAGTAATAATTTGGTAGTTCGTAATTGTCAGAATTCAGTTTACATCCACTAATATCATTAATTAAGTTTCTCATTATACATGAAAAGTTGTGTGTCAAGTATGGTCAGCTGATTATAATTAGAAAAGTTAGCAAAATTTCTTATTTTTGAAACAGCTAATTTAACCCATTGGTAGAAATCCTCAAGAGTCAGAATCCTGATTTTACTAATCTTAAGTGTGAAGATAACATTTTAAGGGTCAAATGGAAGCCCTAATTAATGAATTGAAAATATTATTTCAGTCATATTAGCAACAGAAATATATTTTACTCCATTACATAATCTTTATTGTTTATGACTCTAAGTAAAAAGTGTGATACAATTCAATGCATGTACAAATATGATGTATTAAGCAGTTACCATGTACCTTTTATTGTGTGCCAATTTCCCTGTGTCATTTCTTGTCAGTTCCCAATCCATTCTTGAAAGAATGAAAGTACAGTGCACCCTCTCTAAAGCAATACCCTGTGGGAGTAGCAGAATTATGTTATTATTGAGAGGTTGTTACTCTAATAGAGGTTACATTGATAGTTAAAGCCCCATGAGCTTTTTGCAATAAAAAATATATGTAAAAAACAAACATTTGCTGATATCATCCCAAGATAATTATTACCGACGAAACAAGCCATTTTTCTTCTTTTAAAAACACTCATTTTGCAGTGTATTTTGCTTAAAATTGTAAACTTGAAATATATAAAGCGTGTGACTTCATTTCAAACCGTGTGCATAATCTGACTGTGGGAAAACACAGCTGTTCTATAAATAGTATTTTTTTCCATGATATTGAATAAAATACGATTGTAGTTTTGGAAACATTTTTTCTTGCTATAAAGTATGCACGGGAGGAAAACACACAGGATTCCTCTGTTATAGAATAAACAGAAACTGTTAGGACCAATAAATGTATATGCTTATGGGACTTTAAATTATGCAGAGGGAAATTATCATGCTGTTTGTGAAGGGAAGTTGTTGCTCAAGAGAGGGCCGCTCAGGAGCGGTTGTACTGTATCAAGGTTTTCATTAAGAACCAATTGCAGATGAAAACAATCGGTTAAAATTGCAAAAAAGTTTGTTACAATTCTCAATTTGAAAATACTCATAAACTAGGTGGCGCCCTGGCCAAATCTGTTATTTCCACAAGAAAATCTGTTGTACTGAAAATTAATGTCAACCCTGCTGTATGTTGCTTCTATGTTGTTATTGACGGTGTTATTTCTTGTTGTTTCGTCCATTTACACCTAGCGTTGATATTTTCAGCTATGTTTGTAGGTGAGAAGCAACTGGACGAAAACAAACCCATTCGTGCCCAGCTCAAAACACCCGATGGAAAACGTCCATCTATATTTCTGCGCTATAAAGAACAGGACCCAGATAAAGGTCATATAAAGGTTTATCCTGGAGGACTTAAGTGAGTGAAATTCTGTTAATCTAACATTTCTTTTTCGTTCACAGATGAATCGTGACTGTACTGATCAATAATTTGGCTTTCAAAAGCTGTCAATCGCTCGGCGCTCATGGATTTTTATGCGGAAATTAGTACTATGTTTATCTACATCTGCCATGCAATTAATAAACTAGTTACCATTTCCTGTTGCCATGCAAGTCTATGTCTAGTTCAGTTTCCATGAACACTTTCAGTACTGAGGCCATTTCCAGACTTTGACCGAGATTCGAACCTGGGTCTTTGGGTTACTAGTCCAAGGCACTAACTACTTGGCCAATGGTCATGGCCGCAAAATTTCAGAGCCTTAGGTCGCAAAATTTCGGCCACTGTGTCCCTGTATTAATGTGAAGTTTGAAATATAGATAAGAATTGGAGTCTTAAAAAAACTTATAAAAAATCCCACTTCCCCAAAATACTATTTTGTACATCCCCTACCCCCTCCTAAAAGAACCCACTCAACTCATTAGACCATACAAAAATAGAGGGTTCAAAATTTGTCGACATGGTATTGAACAATCATTGTTAGGCCTTCAAAAATTGCTTTCAGTGCAACTTTTGCATTTATCAGCGATTTTTTTTGCCAGATTGGGAAAGGTACCAGTTCCAGACAAATTGGGAAAAAATTGCGGCAGTTTGACCCAAATTGGGAATCTTTATAATAATTTGGGAATTTTTCAAAAACAAGGACATTTTTTTATTAACTGCTCCTCATTGGTTTTTAATTCAGAACTGAATGTTGCAATAAATTCAATAAAAAATAATCTTTTTTTATGAATGAAGAAAATTCTGCACCAGATGGGAATTTTTTTCCCTTCGAAATTGGGAAATTGGATAATTTTTTCGAATTGGGAAGGTACCTTTTATGGGTACCAAACAAAGAAGGAAAACAAACGCTGAATTTAATTAACAAGATTATCAGTTAGATTTGGAGGGAAAATTGAAAATCTGTCCAGTAAGTAAAGAATAATTTTGACATCAAACGAGCCTGAAAAAAGAATACTAGTACTAACGTAGTATGTTGGGTGTTTTTGTTACAGAGTGTCTTCTGGCCACAAGAATATTACCGTGAACAGTGACTCGACCACTGAAGAAATCATTCGAACTGCTCTGAAAAAGTTCGGCATTGAGGTATGTATGTCCAAGCTCTCTATCATTTTGGTCTGTCCTACCCTTGGTGAAATTTTTATAGTGTTTGAAAATGAAATATATACTCAGCGTCACTAGAAACTTACCACCCTACACACCCCTATATATTTCAAATTTTAACATCCTGTGTAAACTGCTTTATACAATAGTTTATATGACTTGGGTCCCAAACTATGCTTATCATTTTAACAACACTTCACCGAGTGCAATATAAAAAAATCAAATCGATACGTATTTTTGTTAAGGAAATATAGACCAATGTATGGGTGGTAAGTTTCTAGTGACGCGGAGTATATGTTATTTTTGTCAAGTGCTATGTTGCTATTTTATTTCATTTGACTCAATTTTCAGTGCCCTTTTTCGAAAAGGGCTATTCAACCCACAATGTCGTATTTTACAAAATTAAATCCCCTTCATAAAAATTGGAATGGTCTGTCTAATATTTCGGTGAAGGTCAGGCTAATATTTAAATGGTCTTAAAAATTTTGAGATATAGGGGAAATATTGAAAAGTGGAATAAGTTTAATAGGGAAGGTGCTGCTAAAAGGTTTTTATACACCCATTTGAAAACAGGTGTGATGGGAACACACATGACGGGCGGGCAGGCGGGTGGCTTCCACAAAGGTTCCCGCTGTCTAATGCAAACAATTTATTCGGATCCTCACCAAACTTAATGGAAATGTTTATGGCCATGAGACCTCGGTCAAGTTCGATAACCAGACCAATCGGCCCAGGCACTTTTGATTGGCGTACTTTGTGACCTGGCACTCTGTTAGTATTAAATTTCTTCCATTTTATTTTCTAGGATACTGATCCAGCCAGATTCAGCCTGATTGAGGTCTTATTAGATAAAGGCGTGGCTGAGAGAACATTACAACACACTGACAAACCTTGGGAAGTTATCAAAAACAGTAGAAAAGTAAGTGAGATCTGTGTTGCTTAATAGGTAGTTCCAGGGGCCTAATTAGTAATTACATTTTAGGGGACTGGGGCCAGAGGCCTTCAGGTTATGGAATTTCACATCATTTTGAAGAAAAGGGGGAATTTTGTCTTTCAACAACAATACTATCATTAAACCGTTACATATTTATTTTACATTAACACATGTTTGTATTTTCGGGACACAAATTCTTGAAGTTGAAAATCAATCTACAAAAAAAGTTGTGGGAGGGGATTATTTTCAGAAAATGGGGGAAAATGTATTTTCATTGAGGGGAATATGGCCGAATTTTCGCACTTGAGGGAAAAAAGTTCCCCATAATTAAAATAAATAAAAATTTAGTGTTTCTCGATGCAAGGGATCCGATACCTGTTCACTAAAACAGTAAAAAAAGGGCTGGTTGATCGCTTGTGATTGCTGAATAATTGAATCATCACTGCATATTTTAGGAGTCGTTACGGCAGAACCAGATGACAAGATATTACCTTCAGCAAAAAGAAGATCCACATGGTCCTAGTATATCGTTATTTGTAGGAAATTTACCCACTGGATTGTCACAACGTCAGTACGAGAAAATACTTCTAGATATTGTTGGCAAACGTAAGTATTTTATCGGTCTTTTTTCCCTGGCATTTAATGTCACACCAAATGATATGGTCATTTCGTAACATCTCAAATTGAAGTATGAAGGAATGACCCACGCAAACACCTGGGTAGATCCACATTTATTTTGTAAGTAAGGTGGACATCTTTCTCACTTGAAATTAAATGTCACATGGGATTCGAACAAGCAGCAATGACATTATGACAGGCTACATGATCACTGGTATGAGGACAAATCATGAGTTGGTCAAAGCACTCCGAACAAATTATTATACCCCGCAAACAAAGTTTGAGAGGAGGTATATGGAGTCACTCTGTTGGTCGGTCGGTCGGTCCGCATAAAGTATCAGAAGTTTGTGGAACGAACTACTTTCACATTCTTTAAACAATTGCAATGAAACTTAAAATATGTTATCACCATGAAGTGTAGATGTGCAAGACACAATTTTCATTTCCGGTGATTTGCTCATTCCAGAGTTATGTGCCCATGAACTTAGCCATATAGTGTTCAATGGCAGTCTTAATTTGTGGAGCGAACTAATTTCACATTTTTCAAGAGATGGAATTGAAACTTGAAATATGTAATCAATATCAAATGTAGGTGTGCACACAATTTTCATTCCCAGCGATTCACTCATTGCAGAGTTATGTGCCCTTGAACTTAGTCGTATAGTGTACTATCACATTCTTAGTGTCAAAGCGGCGGCGGGGGTATTAGTTACCTCTGTGACAGCTCTAGTTTTTATTTACAGCCTTATGAGTTGGTTAATTTTGATTTGATTTTATTTTTCAGAGAATAAATGGGTTCGTTTTGATGTGATATACTATGAGTACGGTGCTCTTGTTCTAGACTTCTCACAGGCAGAGAAAGCTACTCGAGTGTTTAATATTCTTAAAGATGCTGTATTTGATGATAAACAACTATTAGTGCTTTTATTACCGAATATACAGGTTGGTAATTGTTTATTTTCTATTTTTTTCTTCTTCAATATACAGTGCAACAACCTCTCCAAAGCAACACGCTTTGAGAGTAGAAAAATTATGTTGTTGTTGAAAGGTTCTTGCTCTAGAGAGGTTAAGTTAATAGTTAAAACATGCAGTGGGAAAAAATCATGCTGTTGTTGAAGGGAGGTTGTTGCTGTAGAGAGGGCTGCTCTGCAGAGGTTGTACCGAATGTGTGTTGGCAGGGATCATTCTGGTTGGCAGTTTGTGTGAGAGAAAAAATCATGTTAAGGCTAAATCAGTGAGATATTTCCTAATTTTGTGAGATTTTCTTCCAAAGCAGTTTATGACATTTGCAGTACCTATTCAGGGCCCTTTTGCGAGAAAAAAAATGCGAGAATATTGCGAAATCGCGCCCCAAACTGATCCCTGTGTTGGTGACATTTTACAATTTTCAAGCTGTTAAGTTACTAAGTACTGTAAAAGTTAGTTTCTGAGTGCTAAATTTCACTATTTTCCATAAAAAAAATGTTTTGCATGATAATATTTTCATGAGCCTTCAGCGGAGATGTTCTGAGATTTCCAACATTGCAACTTCCTGTTTAGTTTTATGTACTTAATCCTCTTGTGAAACCATTGATCTCGATCAGAAGGTGCTTATTATAAAAAATGCAGTCAAACCTGGACACAAAGGCCACCCTTGTGAAAGAAATAATGTGGCCTTTATTGACAGGTGGTCATTATTTAGAGGTGATTTGGTTCTGTATGGTCAATGATGGTATTTAAAAGAATGGCCTTTATTCGGAGTTTGCTGCTAGCACAAGTTTGACTGTATGCATGGATCATAAGCATTTATTAAATCCCTTCTCTTTTGTGGGATTTATTCGCAAGTTTAACTGTATTTTGTATTTTTCTCTTCTTATTCCAGCCACACATGATACCAGATAATACTAACCCATTGTTAGTGTTTGTTAATGTAAAAAGTGGCGGCTGTCAGGGACTTAACCTAATTACATCCTTCAGAAAGCTACTTAATCCTCACCAAGTCTTTAATCTGGAAAATGGTGGCCCTCTTCCAGGGTAAGTACAAGTAGATTTCATGTTTTTATACCCCCACAAACAAAGTATGAGCGGGTATATTGAAGTCACTCTGTCTGTCGGTCCGTCCGTCCGCATAACTCTATGAATCTGATAGGGAAAATGAACCTGTTTCTATCAGCGCTTTTGATTATATACTTCACAAAATTTGATAACGAACACTTCCAATATTGCTTGTAGTGATTGCCTTATTATTTTGATACTACTGTTGGTTAGATTTGATTAATATTGGTCATTCAAGCGTCATACTTATGCCAGTGCAAAAATGACTTAAATAATGTCCAATGAAGCATTTCTGATTATCACTATGCAAACATCAACTAAGTGATCATTTATAATTTATATAAAAGTTTTCATGCGTCTGGCAATGTTAAATTCTTGGCTTCAGATCTTGTTTACAGAAACAAGCAATTTTAATTGAATGTGAAATTAGCAATTATCATTTATATATATATATATCATGTAATCATTTATTTCAGTTTATATGTGTTCCGAAATGTTCCTTACTACAAGATTTTAGCTTGTGGAGGGGACGGTACCGTTGGCTGGGTACTCTCCTGTCTCGATAATGTAGGTCAGGACGCAATCTGCCAGTCACCTCCCTTATCCATTCTTCCTTTAGGCACAGGTACGTACATTTATAGTTTACATATACAATCAAACTTAATGTTAATGGCAACCTCTAAATAAAAACCACTCTGTGAATCAAGGCCACATCAGAAAACCGGAATTGATTATTTTGAACAAACCAGTGATTTTTTTTTCAAAAATTTTCTCACTACCCATGCCCATCAAAAGGGGAAATTTAGCACAACAAATTTCAAAATGGGAGTATATAATAACATTTATTTCTATTGTATATGTGATTATTTAGTTCCTTAAATCATAAATGTAAATATTACTACACTGTAATTGGTGACAATGGTGAGAAAACTGTTGTATTTTTCTTCTTTTTACATGATCATGTAGAAAACACTTCTTGTTAGGGGAAAATTCTGCCCATTTTAGGGGGAAAATTAGGGAGATTTTACTAGGGGAAACGCCCATATTTCTGAATATTGGTCACTAGTATTATTAAAAAAATTTCAGTCAGATCTGATATAACTCAAGTAAATTTAATTCTGATAGATTGGATAATTGCTGGACATTTGAACTTAGGAAATTTTCATGCTGCTTGGTACCCGGTCGTCATGTTTCTGTTACTTTCAGGTAATGATTTAGCTCGAGTTTTACGTTGGGGACCAGGATATACGGGTGGAGAGGATCCTCTGAATTACTTGAGGGATGTTATAGATGCAGAAGATATTAAGTTAGACAGGTAAATGTTGGGTCCACTGCGGACATATTTCTATTTTTTCTACATATAAATTCGGCCATTTTTGAAAATTCAAAAATAGTTGATTTGCAGTTTGCAAATGACCTTAAAAAAAGCTTGTTCCCAGATTTTGGCAATTTTCACAAAAAGAATATTCTTTTATTGTAGCTTTTTGATTTCAGTGTTAACAAAGAGTTTATTTTCGTAGCCGTCTCTCTAATTCATGATTCTGAAATTACAGTACTTAACAATTCTTTGTGATAATACTAGGTGATAATATAAGTCAATGTACTAAGTCATGATATTATAGCATTATTCTGAAGCTGTGTCACAATTTGGGCCTATGCTAAAAATGTGCCCTAACGCTACCCTAGTTCGAAATTTTGGGTAGATAGGTTGTTAGGTAAATATGTTTTTTTTTATATTGAACCAAGACCAAGTGTTGACTAATACACAGAAATAAAAAATATGCAAATCGATAATGCCTTTTTTGTTACGGTCCTTGTACCGAAAAAAAATATTCTTGACTGAAAAGTTACCAAAATGTTTTGGTTTGCAGTCATTTTTCTGGGACAGTCGTGTTAGCAGGGCTTTTTTTCACAGGTAGGGGAAGGGGCCTTTTCCTTAAATTTGGGGAAAAATAACGCATAATTTTTGCAAAAGGGGAAGAAAAAACTTGATGTAAACTGAATTTTTGGGGAAAACTGCATGATTTTAAATAATTTTCCTGAGGGGAAGATGCCTATGAACGGCCCCTGCTACAGAAGGAAAAAAAGCCTTGGTTAGGGCATACAATCATATTATTATTTGTATTCTTGGTATTGAAAAAGTTGAAATATTTTAGATGGACGGTGATTTTTCATCCCAACGAGAAAGAACAAGATGAAACGAAAGTGGCCATTGCTAATGACACTAACTCAGCCAACACAAATGAGGATACCACGACTATATTTGTAATGAATAATTATTTTGGCATTGGTATCGACGCAGACATATCACTTGATTTCCATCAGGCTAGAGAGGAAAAACCAGATAAATTTAATAGTCGGTAAGTTCTTGAGGTGCTTTCACAGTTAAATTCAGATTTTTGAACTTTTGTGATAAATTTAATAGTCGCTAAGTTCTATAGATGCCTTCGCAGTTAAATTTAGATTTTTGAACTTTTAAGGATAAATTTATAAGTTGGTGAGTTTATCAGATCTATGTCTTTTTGCAGTCGAATTTTAGATACTTGGAACTTGAAGGACCGCCGGTCTAATGAAATAAGATTCTTTATCAGACCAACACACAATCTGTTGGACAAGTCCCCCGGTCCAGCGCCTTTCACTTAGTCTGCTAGTCATGTTTAGTTGTCCGAATGTTTTTCATATTGTTTTTGGTCTCTCTGTTGGTCTGTTTGTCTGTCTGTTTGTACCAAACTTTAACCTTGCCTATAAAATCAAAACGCTTGCACCTACATTCGTCAAACTTCATATGTAGGTTCCCCATGACAACCTCTACAGGACCTGGGCATTTTCAGGTCAAGGTCACGGGGTCATGGTGTTTAAAAAAAATTGTATATTTGTTTTAGGATGCTACTACTACATTTTTCATGGGTTTTTGACGAAACTTTCAAACACTTGTTGTTACCAAGAACCCCTGCACATATATTCCGTTTTTTTTTATTCGATCATTTTTGACGGAATTATGTCCCTTTGTTTATTTTGTGCATTTTCAAGTTTAAGGGTACCCAAAGGGGGCATTGTGTTTTTGAAACACATCTTGTTGTTAGTTGGGATTGTCTGGATGAAGTTTCTTATAGATACTGACCAAATCTGTGAATTGTTTACTTCTTGCCGTTATTTCAGTTTACATAACAAGAAGGTATATGTACAAATGAGTTTACGAAAGATGGTCAATAAGCATACATGTAAAGATTTACATAGGTGTATACGATTAGAAGTGGACGGGAAACTGGTGGATCTTCCTCCGTGCGAGGGTATAATTATCCTGAATATATTAAGGTATGTGGCGTAAATTAATTCCATTGTGCACCAGTATATAAAACTATAGGCTTTTTCCAAAATTGTCGAAATGCCAAATTGAGAGTTATTTATGTATATTTGTTGTCATTTTAGGTGAACAAGCCTTTTATAGCAAAGTAAAACAGGGCTACTTATTAGTTTCGCTGATGCAAGACCATTGACCATTAGATCGTTACATATGCATGTCGATTTAGACTGTACCATATTCGTTAAGCTTCAGATTTTATCGAAATTTACGTTTTGCAGTATTGAGTGGGATGAATCACTTTTAATGTGAATTTTCAGCCGATTTTCTAATAAGCGGTTAGCAGCTTTGATAATGGATAAATTCTGCATTTTGTAAAAACCATCTTCAAATATCACTCTCCCTTTAACTTGCACTTATTGATGATGATATACATTAAAATCATTAGATTGTGTTTTGCTGGTTTTGAAAGTAATGATGTATCTATGGTGTGTTTTAGTTGGGGGTCCGGGGCGAATCCGTGGGGCCCGGAGAAGGAGGACCAATTTCAGAAGCCTACTCATTATGACGGGAACCTTGAGGTAGTTGGCATAACGGGGGTCGTGCATATGGCGCAGATTCACAGTGGCCTAAGAACGGGCATCAGGGTAGCTCAAGGTGGCCATGTAAGTACAACTAATCATGCTTTATCATGGATGTGGTTTTACCTCGGGGTGTCAATATTTTGGATAAATTTGGAATTCGGGATTTATCTGTCCTGAAAGAGCTTATGGTTTCTAATCAAAATAAAAGTTTTTTGATGAAAATATCTCAAGAAATGGCCAAGTTATGGTAAATCTACTCTGTACTGAAGGATTTTCTTAAATACAAACAGAGGTAAATATGTTAACAATGTGGTTGAAGGCCTCTTGTTTGGCAAAAATGGTCGGCCGTGTATGATTTTCAGGATTTTTAATTTGGCTCTATTGACACCCCTGTTTTCTAGAAAATTCAAAAGCTCAGAAGCTGTTTTTTTTCTGCAACTTCCCACGGCTCGGATGATCGTGGGAGTCATTTTTGTGATGTGCTCGATTTCATTGAAAAAAAATCAGATCGTCTATGGGTGTACCTCTCTAGTAACTTTATTTTTTTTATGACATCGAAATTGCCATTGAATGAAAAAATTATGTTAATTTAGTACATGTAGTTACATATTTTTAGATGATTAAAGACTAGCTGGTTATTTTGATAATGTAGCGGTATGATATATTGTATTTCTAAATTGGCTGGGATATTCACCAGCCCGATTAGCTCAGGTGGTAGAGCATCTTACTTGCAAGCAGGATGTCGCAGGTTCGAGCCCTGCTTCAGGTACATTATTTTCCTCCTATTACGATTATAATCGCCATGGTTACGTACATATTTCAGTTAAGGATCACCTTACTGACAGATTTGCCTGTGCAAGTTGATGGAGAGCCATGGATACAGCCTGCAGGTCAAGTTGTAGTACTACGCTCTGCTTTAAAGGTACCTAGTCTATGTATCTCTACAATTATTTTATTATACCATATTTATATAGCCCTTTTTTCATGTAATTACACGTTCAAAAGTGCTGTACAATCACGATTACGACATGGTTAAAACAATATGTAATGAATACAAACATGTTAGTCAAAAATGATATGGGTGAAATATATACAACTATTGACAAATTTATAAGTCAACAAATCCACCATTAATTTATGCATACAAGTAAGGTACACAATAATTCTAAAATGATTCAAGTCCGGTTGGCTTCGTAAGCTGTTTGGCCAGTCCACACGCGCAATACTCCACCAGCCGGTGTTCACTGTTCACTACGCAATATATTTTAATGTCTAAGTAACAAGGTAAAAATACTTGAGATCGCTCGCCAATCTCAAATCCTGTTAAGTTTTTTGTCATTTTGCTAAGTTAATTAAGTTAAAACATAGATGATACTAATCATACAAAATTCCATCTATGTGTATTCAAACCAGTGTTTTGCAGCCAACTGCAAAGAAAGGTCACCCTGTGAATAAAGGTCATTCTAAAAAAAACATTGATTATTTGGAACAAAGTAAACTCTGAATAAAGGCCATGTATCAATAAAGACCACATTTTGTCTTATAGCAAGAGTGGTCTTTTTTCACAAACTTGACTGTTAATGATCTAAATTTGTATTCGAACGTCTTAAAGCTATATCATTTCCAACGTAAATTGCAGCATTTGTTCTGTATGTAGAAAGCATTGCATGTTAGAGTTCTGTTAGTCTTGACAGAAATATATCAGCTTAATTAAAGGCCAGATGATTTGCTGCATTGAAAGAACAATTTTTGAATTGACTAGTATTTAATTGTATGAATTTTCTATTTTTTTTCAGGCAACAATGTTGAAGAAAAGTAAGAATAAAATAAGAAGGCGCAATACAGAACCTAGTATATTTTTTCCAGAAAATGACAGCTTAAAAGCTCAGTCGCCCAGTGACGAAAATAGTACTGGACCCCTTTAACATAGTATGTTATCAAAGTATGAAACTATTTTCTTACAATTCATCTTGTAGCAATACTTTCAATGATTTTTTATAACGGGTCGTATTATGGAAACACCCATGGTTGGCGGGGAGGGTGGGTGGTTTTCACAACGGTGTCTACTTTGTAATTCAAACAGTCTTATTCAGATCCTCAACAAACTTGTTTATTTGAGAGCTCGGCCAAGTTCGATAACCAGCCCAATCGGCCCAGGAACATCTGAGTTATGGCCCTTGACGCTAAATTAATAACAGCAAAGTTATATCTTTCACTGTGCACATTTGCATTTACAAGTTAATCTCTGTGGTTTTCCAATCTTGGCAATAACTATTACAATCCTGTATTTTCGTTGGGCTTAATTTTCAATAGTATTACAATAGTCAAAACTGGTCCCAATAATCACCCCTAGTATTAATCTGTTATTTGGGGCCTCCATGATCGAGTTGTGCTGGTTTCCGACTTTTGAATGTTGTTCAAGGTCAGGTTCAATACTTGACATTTTCATTTTAATAAGTACAAAATTAATGTTCGCAATGATTAGAAAGCGTGTTGTGTTCAAGACCTCTGTGATCAAAGTCATGGTGTGTGTTCTAAGGTCAACAGGTATATTTAGGTCTGGTCCATATCTCTACCCACTTGCCCTCAAAAATGTCTAGCTATAATTGTGATCAAATTGGTGTCAGCGTCTGCGTCATGCAAAAACTTTAATGTAGCTTATACCTCAGAAAATATTAGAGATAGCAACATGAAACTTCATTAGTGGATAGATCTCACTGAGGCAGTGAACAGATGAGCACTGGCACCGCTGGCAGCACTTTAGTTTTCAATCAAATAGGGGTCTCTATGTTACATTGCTGTTGTTCGTTCATTTGTTTTGTATGATATTTTATTTGATAAAATTATTTTCTGAATAAAAAAATGTTTCTTCTTTTTTCTTTTCAGGTATGTTTCACTAAATCTTTCCTATGTGTTGACATTGTACACATGTATATAATAACTGACCTTATTAATTATGTGATCGTAAGACTTTGACAGCATACAAGTGTAAAATTGTGCGAGTTATTCTGTACCTTGTGTATGTGCGATACTTATTACTTTTGTTTGTTTGAATTTTGAACGTTCCAGAAGCACGCATGAGTTAACATGTCTTATTTGGAGGATGGTTTGTTTTAATTTAACGAAGATGTGTGATTGAAATGTTCATGACAAATAAATTTTGTGAGTGAATCTGCGTTGGATTCGAGTTTTTAGAACAAGTTTCGTGAGTGATTTTTTTTGGAAATTCTACCTCCGATTTTTGTGAAAGAATTGTGACGAAGAATTTTGACATTTCATTTTAAGTAACTAGGGATAAGTGCAATGTGTTACCTTTATTGTAGGTAGAAACTATAGTGATTGGTAAGATGAAAAATACAAAAAATGGCTGTTTTTTCAAGCCCTGGTGTTGCTTTTTTCTGTTTTTGTTTTTATAAAACAAAGTCTTTTATGCTTTATTTTGAAATTGATCACAGTGACTGTAAACAATGGTAATATTGGGTTAACACTGTTAGATCATTTCTGCCAGAGACAAGTGTCTACTTTCTTTCTCCTTTTATAAAAGTTATCTTATTTTTATTGGCTTATTGTTTAAGCAATGATCTGATCTAACCATTGTCCATTATTGAGTGAAAAGACAATGCAAGTCTAGTGATATAAATTTTTCTTAATTTGTGGTTTTGAACCAATTGTGAATGAATTGAAATAAATTCATTTTTATTTTACAATTGAATTTTCTGTAAATGCATTATTTAGTAATTCAAAAAATCAAATGAAAAAAAGAATTTTTTTAGATATGTTTATACTCTGTATTATGAAAAAATTTCCGGTTGTTTGAAACATACGTCGTGGTCCAATGGTTAGAGCTGGACATGTCACCCAGACTTCCAGGTTTGAGTCTCAGTCACGGCAGATCATACCCTTCTACGAAAAGTTGACAAAAATGTTGTTTCTCCTTCGTATGTGGAGACGTTGCCGGCTCCTTGTGAAACGGTAAGTTAGTACTGGTTAGAAAACAGTCCAGGACAACTTGTTAGGTGAACCTGCCGTCACTGTTTATAGCAGAAATATCGTTTAAAACGTGCGTTAAACCCA
Source organism: Lutraria lutraria (assembly GCA_964023205.1). Lineage (NCBI taxonomy): Eukaryota > Metazoa > Mollusca > Bivalvia > Venerida > Mactridae > Lutraria > Lutraria lutraria. The sequence goes on from OZ026850.1 coordinate 2,753,344, forward strand.
CTGCAACAGAAGAAAACGTAAGTTTATTAAAATCAAAGAAGCAAAATGCTCTCTTGGTACTGCAACATTTAATGTGTTGATGTCATGTTGTTACTGGTGTTAGCGTTAGTGTCAAACTGGCTCGTTCTTACATGTTGAGTTATATCAGATGCCATCTTTTTTAAATCCGATCTGGAAATATTTGTGCAGTTCTTTATTTGCATCTAGTCAGCATATTTTAATCTGTTCATTTAGCATGTTCTTCCATGTTAACTGTAAACTGCAGTATAGATCATTATTTATAAATCCAATATTTTCTGCGGCTATGTATAAATTACTTCGTTATATTTTTTATTTGCCATGCCAACATATTTTTAGTACATACATAAGTTCCATATATATTATATAAAGTATTGATATTTTTATGACAGACTTTATTTTTATTTTGCATATTTTTGTGGTCAAATAAATTTCATTTCCTGGCCACTTTAAGGCTTATTTTTATATAAAATTGTTGTTTGAGGTTTCGACTTATATTGCTTTTTAATAGCATAGTGTAATTGCTGATATATTTTGACTAAAACTTACCTGAGCATATAGTTTCATGAACGACTTATATTGGTCTATTTACCCCATTCTTATATATTCTTCATTCATAATTAAAGGGGCATATCCTACAACTGACAAACATTCTTTGAAAGTGTAAAAATGTGTTAGATGTATATGTAAAACAATATATAATGGATAATTGCAAGAAGAACTTGGGTCATAAAATGACTAGTTTAGGTACTAGCCGCAAAAATCATAGCTATGAATAATAAATCACTTCCACCCAAAAATTGTACAACAAATTCCAAAGAGTTTCCGATCTTTTATGGAAACTAATATTTTTTGTGATTTTATTTTTAATTGGATGAATTTTTGGCTGAAACTTTCTTTGTCGGCTTTTTTCTTTACAAGCTTCTAATTTATCACCTTTTTGCCTTGATTCTAGATGCACCAAGTTGTAGGGTATGCCCCTTTAAAGAAATATTTTTCGGCAGTATTAAATTATCTACTCACAGTTAAGGGTTGTTGATCTTGTTTGTGTTAAAAAAGTGGCTCGCTACGCACATGTTTAAACCTGGAGTTTCTGTGATGTCATCATGACGTCATAGACAGTGTACATAGAAATGATCTTAGTTAACTTTAAACAAGCTGGCAAGAGTTATGTGCCCTTTTCATAAAAAAAGCTTTATACCATTGCAATGTTCACTAATATATCAGATGGGCATCACTGCTTCTCTTTTTCTGCAGGTCATAGACTTCTTTCAGTCCCATTCAATTTTTTTTGCCAAGATTGTGATTTTCATATTAACTATTTCTCTGAAAAAGTATGTTTAACTGTTCTACCATCCTGTTTTTGCAGAAAGGTATTGAAAACATGGTATTTCTTTTTGTCATACTTTGTAATTCTAAGGTCAGACCTGAAATAAGTGAGTTAAGTGATCTCTGCTCAGGTAAGGGACGTCTTCAGTAATCATGGCCATAATGTTCCATTTTGTTAATAGATTTTATTCCTCTCAGTCCCGCTTTATTCATTTTGTCTTTTTTGCTAAAATTACGATAAAGCGTAACATTCATTTGGGTTTTTGTTGATGATTTTTATGACATATCTTCGTCTCGAAGGACATGTTACTTGAGAGAACTGGATTTTCTTATAAAAATTCTGCTTATTCTTTATATGTATGAATATGTTGCATTTAAAAAATGCTTTTAAAATGTTTTTCATTCAATTCCAAGACAACAGCTTATTGATGTTATTTGCATGGAGTTAATGACAAGATCCGTCATATTCTGATTTGAATAATTTCTTACGAGTTGTGGAGAAATGATGAAATAGTCTTGTATCAGAAATTTATTTTATAGAAGTTTCTGACTACTATTTATTAGCTGCACACTTTGTCTAGAATTCTGTTGGTGTTAAAATGATTTTTGTTGCAAGCAGAAATGTACTTAATAATGTTTTAACATATTATTGTTGAAAAGAACCTGTGTTTCAAGTGTGTTATTTAGAATTTAAATTATTTAAGTAAAAAAGGGGTTCTAGTGATTCCCTTAAAGTGTGAACATTCTGTTGTTTCTTCTTTGAAGACATGAGAAGGCTGGTTTTCTATATTCCAGTCGTCGGTTTGAGGCCAAGGCAACTGTTTCTTAAGTTTCTCGATGTCAAAGAGTGTGTTACGTAATTGTTAATATTAAATCCATCTTTGAGATGCTGTTTGCTTTGAAAAATAAGCGATGTTTAACTTATTTAGTACTGATAAGCGATCTAGGAGCTTTGGCTGAGCCTGTGTACGCTGTATGTTATTTCTGAAATGAGGTGACTGCTAAGTAAAAACTCTAGATTATAATGTTTAACCTGTCTTGGTCTGTTTTTGATGGCAATTTTACTGTTTATACTCTTGGTATTTTCTGATTAATGTGCAATATTTATTTGTTATGAATACAGATGAGGGCACAGTATTTTGTTGTTGTTAAATGTTTTTATTATTATTATAATTATTATTATATTATTATTAATCTTTTATTGAATATACATGTTTTGTTAATTTTTAGTTTATAGTTCATTATAATATCATTTTATTTGGCTCAAGATGGTCAAAGGCTCTGGTAGCCAGCATATTTATTTGTTCAATAATTTATTTGGTTCCTTTTGCTCTCAAATTCTATTTGAAACACTTTGGTTTGATTTATCAAATATTTGCAGTCAAATGCCCCAAAAATAGTATTTGTCACACATGATAACTTGTAGTATGATATATCGATTCTTATTGAAAGCTTCACTTTGCTGAATGGATACTTTTTTATCCTCTGGGCTCAAGTATCTCAAAAAATGGCAAAGTTAAGGTCAATTTAATCTGCTCTATTGGATTTTCTTTATAAATACAAACTGAGTTAAATATGGTAACAATGTGGTTGAAGGCCTCTTGTTTGTCAAAAATGGTCGGCTGTGTATGATTTTCAGGATTTTTTATTTGGCCCCATTGTCACCCCTAAACTAGTATACACCAGTTTGTTACTACTGTAAGTAAGAATCCCATCTCAGGGCCAGACAACTTTTAAATATGAGGAAGTCTAACTGGCTTAAGGAAGGTTGACGTTTCTAACCAGGCGTTCACCAGAATTCTTCCTCCACTGTTTACATTGAAGAGTCGCCAAATGACGTTTAAACCAAGTGACAAAAAATATCCTTAGTCTGTAAATTTGCTACCATTAGAAATCTGTCTCCCGACAAATGTCTCCCGACAACGCTCTCCCTTGTAATTTCAAAAGAACGTGTCTTTCTTATTCGTGATGAAACACGATGATTCGTTGAGATTGTGTACTTTTTCAAACACCTGAAGTATCGATTACGGTATCGGTATTTTATTAAACGGTTATGGTCCGGTTCAAATTTAAACGATTCTTGGTGGTACTGTCTCGGTATCTAGTACCGGTGTCCAACCCTAGCTCCTCTTAAGTTCTAGATTTTTTTTTTAATATATATTGTTGAAAACTTGGACATATATTTACACTGGTTGTGAATATGTTAATTTATATTATATCAAAGTTTATATTGTATTATTATAATTTATACATTTCTTAGTTAAAGGGACTAGACTCGAGATTTATATACTTTATCCTAATTCTAAAATCTTTTTTTCAATTGAAAGTAAAGGAAAACCAATGAAAACCAGACCCCATCCGGACTGGGCCAAATGTCCGGTATTCTTAAAAGTCCGGTTTTAAGAGAATTCCGGTTTTCTGAGAATTTTTTGTTAATGAATTCTGAAAAAAATTGACTAGGAAAATCGGCCGATTATCAGAAGATTCTGGTTTTCAGGGGTTTTGCGGTTTTGAGAATAAAAAATTTAATATGAAGGAATTTAAGGATTTCTTATACATGGATAAAAGTTTACTGGGGTGTTCAGGAATTTCTGCTTCTTTGAGGGTCTCTGGACTGTTAAGTTTTTTTCCCATTAATGTGTCATCAAGCCTAAATTTTAAATAGTTTTTTTTCAAAATTGTCAACTTGCGCCTGGGCCAATGTATGCTGTACTTATTCACCATACCCCTTGATACTGGATAAATAGTGTATTAGCCACTTGTGTATCCTTAAAAATGTTTGTTGCGGGGGATAGGGTACCATATAGGTAGGAAAGTTTTTCTTTTTTTTACACTGAACCCAAAATACCTGTTAAAATGCAATTTATATATTGAAAAAAAAATTGCCCAAGAGACCCTTAAAAGTTGGGTAGGGTCGTTATGGGTTAGTACAGTAGCGTAACCCTAAATAAAAAATTTTTAGGATGACCCTGTATATACATGAAGTATCGTTGAAAAATTGAAACAAACTCCACCTCACAGAGGCTACAACTTTTGCTTATGTCTTAGTTATACTTTTTATGATTTTCGATGTAAAATCTTTGGTGTAGTCCCTTTAACGGAGACCCTTTTTTCAGTCCATTTAAGACAAGTCTGTCGGCTTGTAGTGATTATCATTTGCTTAGTTTATGTATCATATTGTTAACTTGCACTTTTGAGAGTTACACTTTTTGACTGTCACAGGTAAAAAAAAAGTGTGGATCCATATTACCATGTCTTTGAGAACACGTCGCATATATTTTTCGTGATAAATTTATGAAAATTTTGATGATACATGAACGAGCTTGCTGTTATTTTGATTGTTTTATTGACAATATATTTAAACTATTCTAGTGTGATATAAGTTAAAAATGATTGGTTTCTGTGTTAAATTTTTATTTTGTGTTATTCTGCCTGGCCTGAAATTTATTGTGGTATTTATTTAGAAGTGATCATGAAACATATTCTGTCTTTTGCAAGTATTTACAGAGGTAACAATATTGTGGATATATCTGGAATACCAGATATATGTGTCCTGAAATAGCTTTGATTTCTTAGCAAAATGAAAGTTATTTGATGGAAATATCTCCAGAAATGGCAAAGTTATGGTCAATTTAATCTAGTCTGAAGCTTATTCTTTAACACAAACAGAGTTAAATGTATTAACAATGTGGTTTAAGGCCTCTTATTTGGCAAAAATGGTCGGCCACACAGGATTTTTATTTTGGCTCTATTGACGACGTGTATTTATTATATTGAACTCCAGCAGTCTTTGGCCTTGGAATTTGAATTAAGAGCTTTTAGACTGTAAAGAAATAAGTATTTTAACACCTGAGATCATGCTGTACTTTATCTTTAAGTCCAGCTTGAATTTACAGTTTCATTTTGTTATACCATAGTTAGATTTATTGATTTAAAGATTAGATATATCTTAGATACTGTGATTTGCATCATTTATTAATAAATAGTTACAAACAGCATATGTTTAACATAAATAGTTATTAAAACACAATTGCATATAGCACAAGAATTTAAAATACAAAATACCAGTAATTTGAAAATAAGTGAAAAACATTATACAAATGTATTTACATACATTTTACCTTATATACCAAGGATTACACTAATTAGAGACAGCTCTTATTTCCATTGTTGAATTAATCAATATTGAATTTTATATATTATTTATATTTTACGCAAATTTGAAATGATCTAGTTGGGGTTTATCTAGTTACCTTTCGGTACCTGATAAGATACTGTTAAAAGTTGACAAATTCCTTTATATACTAAAATGGAACAATTTTAAATAAGTACTGGTAGCTGATTGTTATAATTTAGAACATGCCTATTGAGTAAATTTGTTTAGCATTTGTTTATATGGATATTATTGAGGCCGTATTCAAAAAATGATTTGTTTGCATTACCTGAAAGAATTCTGATTATTCATGTTGTACAGGTACGCAACATAGTATTTTTAGGTTGTTGCCTAGTGATATGAACATATGGTGTGTGTTTAATAAAAAACTCGAACGTTTTTATGGAAAACAGTCAAAAAGAAATTTCAAAAGAATCTTCAACATTTTCATGTTGTGCTGAACAAATATTTTTTTTTAGGTATGGCTTGAAATATTTGCATCCTAGGCATCAGAGGGGAAGATGTAATTGAGTTCATGAGATTTATATGGAAGTTTGTGAGAATGTTTTGCGGAACACATTTTTCCTCATGAGAAATTACTGAATTCTATTCTGGCCATTAAGTCGGAAAGAATTGTTTTGTTTGTGTGTAATTAATGATTAATTGATTGTTTAGGATTTAACTGTTTTTGTGATTGTAATATATTTGTTTAAGTGATGATTTTATGCTAGGTGGTCATTGTGATTGTTGTACTGTTGATCTATATAAATATATGTATAGGTCTTATGAAGCTGAAATTTGTATTGGTTTATGGCAAAAGGGATTTTTTTCAATGTTTTTGCTGGTATAAATAGTTTCAATTTATTTTACTCATCTCTTCATAATGTTGTGGTTTTTTATGAATTTTGTGTGAAAACTCTGCAGAGCAGCGTTCTTCATTTTAATGAGTTGTTTCCCTTTCTGCAGGGCAGTATGTCATTACTTACCTCCCTTGATATGAGTCAGAACGACTGGATTTTTATAATCAGAATTTCTTTCATATATAATTCAGGTACAAATGCTACTATGTGAAGTGTTGACAGACTGATTTATTTTCCATTATATAATAGGAACTATCGACGGAATTCTACAAACAATACAAGTTTGGTCACACATACAGTTATGCACAGACAGAAACTAAAGACCTGTACATACATAGATAAGAAATTCCTGTAAGCGCCTGTAGAAAATGCTATTTTTGCACGCAGCAGATCTTTGAATTTTGCAAACTACTTAAAATTTGTGCAAATCTCATTAATGAATTTTCAACCACGTCATTAAGTACTCTTTTTTCTGATGCAAGAAAATATTTTCAATATGATTTGTTAAGAAGTTTCTTTGAGATTATTACTTAAATTCAACCAGTATAGCAGAAAAATGACAAAATGTACATTATAAGGTTCATGCAGGGGTCTTTGTACTTTTTTTGTGCTCCAATTTTTATCAACTCGGTATCATTTGTAGGGAATTTCTTGCTCTATTGCAAGATATAATTTACCTTGATACATCTTCAATAGAAAATTAGCAATAAGCAAACGTGATTTTGCGAGATTTTGTCAATCTGCCGCGTGACTTCGCGAGATTTAGACTACTTGCTTATCTGTGTATGTATAGGTCTTTGCAGAAACTAAAGATTTACACTGTACCCTTCTCCAATTTCTCTCCAGTTTCAACTGTGACCATCTCCCTGTAATAAGATAAGTCAATTTCTCAAGCATATATTTCATTTTAAAAACAGTCTGAGAACACTTCACAAGCTTTTGAATGTTAGTGCAATGTTCTGCTATGTAGCAGTTTATATGATACATATGTGTTTAACTTGACTATATAAAAATTGAATCCAGTGTGATATCAAAATGGTTATTTTCAACATATACATTTAATATTGTATTCTCATTAATGTGACAAATATTGACTGTTTTATTCATCCCTGCCAACGTGTATGTAATTAAGTATTAGTGTATATTTTTCTTGGATAAAATCTCTTCCTACATATGAATGCTATTTTTCTTAATCCGTTAATTATCATGGTATTGTTAGTATGTCTTGTCCAAATTCAGAAAAACCAAGATAAATGTATCTTTAATAAATTCTTGCGTTTAGCCAAAAAATTTGAAGTATTTAAATGAATGTATTTTCTATCAATTAGATTTTTACTACAATTTTTTTGTGTATTATAAACATAGATTTACTTACAAATGTATAATGTTTGCATTTATGTTTCCAACAATTGTAATTCAGTTTTAAAAAAATGTCTTGTAGAGTGTGGAAAAATAAGTTATTGACGGAAAATATATCCTTGAAATAATAATAAGAGAGTAGTAAAATATTTTTTATTGTACTGAAGTCTGTATTTGAATGTACTGTGCAACCTCTACAAAGCAACACCCTCTGGGAGAAGCAAAAATATGTTGTTATTGAGAGGTTGTTGCTTTAGATAGGTTAAATTAGTAGTTAAATGGTACAGTTTGGAAAAGTTATGCTGTTGTTGAAGAGAGGTTGTTGCTCAAGAGAGGGCCGCTCTGGAGAGGTTGCACTGTGTCTATAGATTGTACACTATCATCACACATACTGTCTAACGAGACAAAGCTCTGTGCAAAAGAATAACTTGGTTATGTTATATTAATTTCATATAATATTTCAGTAAGCACTTATTTAGACTTTTCTGACAATGTTATGGAAAAACTCAGTTGCTATAGGACAAGTTTTTTTTCTATCTGACACATACATTGTTTTTGAAATCCCTCTGAATAAATTGCCTGTCAAACTTACTGTACCGTCATTTCTTAAAAGTCAACATTCTATTTTTTAAGTGTTTGTAATGTAGTCTATAATGCAAAGTTATGAATGCGGAGGACTTAAAAAATTTGGCCTGTATTTTAATGAAGTGTTTTAATCAAAATCTTACACTATACAGGGATTTTCTTTATGTATATATCGAGGGTTCAACGCAATAGTGTCGTAACTCATATTGAAATAAGAACAAGTTACTACAGTGTTGCGCTGAGCCCTCGATATGTAGCTTGTAGAGGGTGTTCTCCAATCTAAAATTTTTTTGAGACCATGCAAATTTCCCCAAATTTCCAATTTAGTCCTTGAAATTTTATTCCCCAAATCGGTTTCAGGTAAGAATTTTTCCCACAAAAGAGACTTCAACCCGCTGTTTCATCCCCATATTAAGGGCTAGTGTGTCTTCCCTAAACCATAAAGAAAATCCCTGCTATATACATGTTAGGTTTTATACACTATTATACTAATTTGCACACCCGCCTCCGTGGTTGAGTGGTTAAGGTCGCTGACTTCAAATCACTGTAACCTCTCACTGATAGAGGGCCGTGGGTTCAAGTCCCGCTACCGACCATGTCTCTTTACTTAAGAAAGTAAGTCAGTTGCTTACGGAGAATGGAAGTCTAGTACTGGTTCTTCCCAGGAAAGATGGTTTGGTGAACTTTCCGCCTCATAATTATGACTTACTGTTAAAAAGAGGTGTAAAACTCGAAATATACAAATTTGCGCAGAGTTGTCCACACAAAGGAAGTCTTCAAAAATATCAAGGAATGATGATTGTATAAAATTGTGTGATGAGTCAAATTATAGATAAATGTTGGTATATTTCGGTCTTATCTTTTGTTGTGTATCACAAATTCATAATATATTGCAATTAATATAACATAACTAAGAGAATGGAAATATTATTTAACAGCGAAATTTGTTGTAAAATTTTCTCAATTTGCTATCATTTCTGATATATATGGATAGATGATCTATAACTATCATCTTATGTTCGCAAATTAGTGTTAATAGTGAAGTTAAACCGACGAAATGGATGGACGTTACCTCGAGCTTCATAATAAATCATTTTGATTTAAAATGTAGATCGAGTTCACAAAATCCTTAAAAATATTGAACGAAATTTTTGTTAGTCTTGAAACTATTAGAATAGCGATCAAAGATGTTATTTATTAATCAGTTGATGAATGTATGTGGATATTAAATAATGTAATTCAAGTTTAAAGATTTTATGTTATGTCCAAAATAAATAGCTCATCTAGTTTCTAGCATAGTAACAAAACAAGAAAGGTAATTCATAAAAAATATTTGCTAGTCATTTTGGAGTTACCTTTCTTTCCCTAAACAAAACAAGAAAGGTAATTCATAAAAAATATTTGCTAGTCATTTTGGAGTTACCTTTCTTTCCCTAGAAAACTGTATATTTCTTCAAAAACGTGCAAGCATAAGTTTTGGTTACTTTATCAATGTAGATGTTATACGTAAATAAACTGTTGGCATTATATTAATGTTTATTATTTAGTTATTTATTTGAAAACCAAGAAAATTTCATGAAATCAACAAGTAGGGTTTTTACGCTCTATGATCGGCCATCCTTTAGAAAATTACAAAATTTGAAAAATACCACATAGCGTTCTTTATTTCAGCTTCTTTTTCTACAATGTTAACAAAAATGTTTACCTACCAACTATTAAAAATTTTGGACGCATTACCGCAAATTAACTTTTTTTTAAAGTAATGGCCACATGAGATAAATTCAGAGAAATTGAATGATGTTTTTTTAAAGTACTGACTAACTAATGTTTCTGAAAAATACTGACTTACCAATTTTTCTTAAAAGTACAGATTAAGGATTCAATTCCTTGGGGGAAAAACATAATGAAAAAACCCACCTTCCGCAAATGTACTGAATACAATAAACTAAGGATAGAAGAATTTTACATTATTTTCATTTTTTATCATTCATCAATTTACTGTTACAATTATTGATATAAAAATTTTGCACTGAGAGCAGTTTACTAAAATGTTGTATCTTTGAAAGATTGTGGTATAAGTTTAGTCTGGTATTCTTACATCTGTTAGAATCCACTGAATTTTAATTGTAATTGGATGTTATAATTATTGTGAACTCACTCATAAATAGATTAAATGAGCTATATATTTTGTTTTACTGATACGTTCATACTTTGTAATTCAATAGTAAACATTACATTGTATGGATACTGCAATTTTTTTCTATGATTAAAGTATAATTTATCATCTGTTCCGTTTCTGTTCTTTTATTTACTTGTAACCCAGTCAAAACTGTGTAAAAGGGGCCCACCACCATCATACTAAATGAGAAGAAAAACTTTTATCGCATGTTGGCCCTATTCAGAGGTTTTATTGGTCTCTTACCATTGCTAACCATGTTCTCTGCTCACAGAGCTAGTTCGATAAACAACTATAGTACAACCTTAGTAGCTCTCCGGAAGTTAATCTGCGCATGTCATTAATCGAACTGGTCTAGTCGTACTATGGTAAAACAAAACAGAAGCGAGTCTTTTCGACCCAGACACTTTTCGACCCCAAGCCAAATATCAAGACTTTTTGATCCCAGGATGACTACACTATGTATTCGTGTTCATTCAAATGAATGATGTTTGAATAATATTCCAGTGACTAGTGGCAATGTTTACGTTGAATCGCGAAATCATATGACAAATACTTCCTAACTAGGTAACATTCAATTATGATGGTCAAAACATGCTTACATCACCCTAAATGTAATGGTCTTTTGCACTTTTACAGCATCATGATGTGAGTTAAAGAAATACGATGTATTCAAATGAAATACGTCATTAATAACTTATAAATTTCCTATAGCCGCCATCTTGGAACGAGATAAACTAGCGTATTATCGTTGGTTGAACGAGAGTAGCTAGACTAACCAGACTAGAGCACGACTAGGGTTAGTTCGATCTATGTTTAGTGAACTATTGTAACTATAGTTATTAATCGAACTCGCTCTGTATGTAACGATCAGCTTTTCCTCCTGAGATGTCATCATGGAGTACGAATGACATTTTGCTCACATAATTCGAACTCACTAACCAGTTATTGTTATAATAAATTTTTGGTCCAAGGTTTTATTACTTGATTTGATTGACATGTCTCAAGTCTCAATTTTGATGACTCAGTATTGTTAAGTTATTTTAGTGTTATTCTGTTACTTTTCCAACAGGAGTTTGTACACAAGTCATTCGATATTTATTTACATATTGCAAACGTACTAGTTTGTCTGAAATAAGAATTTGCGATTTGAACTAGAGTCCTATCTTAGAGTTTATTCCCGGATTTAACTTTCATCCCCAATTTATCTGTTGATAACAATGATATTAACTCCCCTCCATGCGGAACATTGACGCTATTTTCCTATGAAAAGACAACTCCTGTCGTTATTGATTTTTTACCTGTGTGATAAACTAGTTGTTTCCCTTTACGCCAAAAGTGGTAAGTATTGATTTGAGCAAGTTAACCTTATCGAATATGGATTATTTAGCGATATATGATATAATTGCCGAGGCACTGGACATTTGAAAAGAGTCTTCCCTAGGAATTAGGAATTATAGGGAAAAGTTTCAGGCACACATGACACAGGGAATAGAACAAACAAATTCTCTCCCAAGAACTGAGAGAAGTAAACATAAAAACTTTCACATGTTTATTTAATTAATCACATATTTCTATACAATATATTCAACACACACTCATATATACATATTAACACATAAATTAAACTCTTGGCATAAAATACACAGGAAAGCAGTAAAACAATACTTTATTTTCGTTGGGCTCAATTTTCGTGTTTTTTTTACGAAAATAGCTATTCCGTGGGGACATAAATTCGTGGATTTTGATTTTTGAAAACAAATGCCTTATCTCTGCATTTAAATTTGAGTCGACTTGATTTAGTGGACCAACAAAATTAAATCCTCAACGAGAATTAATGATTCCACAGTATATAATCGTGTGCATGCAAGGTGAAGTAGATAGAAGATGAATAAAATATACATACAAATTCATAAAAATCATAATAGGTCAAAGTGAACGATAAAAAGAGTAAAATATCTAAGAATTTATATACACTGTCAACCAATCGCCGGACTCTTAACATTTTTGTGCACTTGTACCCAACATTTGTATTGCATTTACCAGCAACTAGGGAACAAACGTACCGGTAACAGAAAACAATACTTAGGCTCGGAGCCCCAAGCCTATTACTAACGTGTAATTTACAAATTTATGCTTGAAGAAACACTTTCCCCATTAAGAGGCCATAAGGTTGCTATGGCGACGGTTAAACATTTAATTTCTTTTTCCAGAAAGTTTTCCGTTTCGTTGTAGATTTGAATAAGGTGGATGCGTAATTATGCAAAATTTCATGGAAATGATATAATGTGTAACAAAATTACAGAGGCAGTTATTTCTGGATCACCCCTCATATCAAAACGATAATTGCTACAAGAAACCTATGCCAACGAAGGTTCAGTTCGGTGTAGTACAATCTATTAATTATAATTAAACGATTCACCCATTAATTGCACTAATTTTTCATTAAAAGGTCTGTAAAAGTTCTCAAGTAGTTTTCTGGTTTCTGGAAACATATCACCGATGAGTTTATCCGCCTGCTTACGACTATTAACATTTTTATCGGGATTTGCTATTTTCTGTAAAGCCTCGTCAGTTAACGTATCTGAAAATAAAACATTACATTACAATAATCCATACAAACCAGAGATAATCCTACAAGAAAACAAAGAATTAATCTGACTCAGCGAAGATACTGTTTTCTCACTAAATCCACAAAACGTCAGGCAACGTTAACATTCCACTTCATTCAACACCACGCCACACATGACAGCACCGCTCGATTCATGGCAACACCACTTTTCACATGACAACACCACTCCACTCATGACAACATCGCTCCACATGACAACACCACTCCACACATGACAACACCACTCCACACATGACAACACCGCTCTCTCTACACATGACAACACCACTCCACACATGACAACACCACTCCACACATGACAACACCGCTCTCTCTACACATGACAACACCACTCTCTACACACATGACAACACCGCTCTCGCTCTCGCTCTCTCTCTCTCTCTCTCTCTCTCTCCAAACCACACATCACTGCTCCACTTTTTACCACACAACACCGTTTGTACACACAATCCCTACATTAGGCGCGAGTACAGGTCAGAACTCCAGGAAGGAGTCATCGAGAGTAGTAAATATAAATTATGTCGTAATCGACGAAGCATTTACTAGATACCTGATTTGTTTTGCGCATTTTCATACAGTTTCATTTGTCCGCCGTCTTTTGTAAGAAAATGTTGTACGGCGGGTCAAAAATAAGTTGTAGACGCCGTATTACAAATGCTGGGTCCGTATTCACAAAGCATCTTAAGATTTTCTTTAACTTAAGTCGATATTTTTACTTAAGTTTAATATTTTATCATGGTAAAAGTTTGTAAACCAGTCAAATTGAATTATCATTTTCATAATTGGCATCTTTAGAACAAAGATAAAATCATATTATTGTGATTTCCTCATTTATATTAGTACAACAGAGTTAAGGAAAAAGTCGAATTTAAGGAAAAACATAACTTAAGTTAAAAAATTACTAAAGATGCTTTGTGAATACGGACCCTGGACAAGAAATAGGGTGTAGTATAGCAATTTACGACAAACGAATGAAGAAAAATGAAAAATACAGAGAGAACTATTCTAGCTTTCTATAATAAATCAAAGCACTGAGAGTAGGCCTACTATCAGAAGCAAAAGTTAAAATGTAATTCATAATATCTGGTAGATGTGCATTAGATAAAACCAAAAAGCTCAACCAACTCTAGGCACCATTTTTCAAACTCAAATGTATATATTGTTTGAACTAATAATTTCCTCAAAAAAGTCAGTTTTGGCTCAGTGAAATGAAAGCGAAGCGTACTATGAATGAAACTTTTGTGCAGATGAATACTGAATTATTAAACTCAATAGTTTTACAGTTGGAACTGCCATTACATTGTAAGGCCTAAAAAAAGTTACTTGTTTCCGCTAGCCCGACCGTCCCTATTTTTTTGCTGCCGACCCTAAACTTTTTTTTGACCTATCAAAAAAAAAATTTGAAAATCGGTCCCTTTTCGTCCATTTTTTTACGTATCCGAATTCAGTTACTGTCCGAAATAGGTACACTTAAATGACCAAAAAACACTGCACAGATCAATTTCGCAGAATGCTTTTAATGAGAACTGATCTGGTCTGCAATTTTAATTGACCAAAGTCATGATTCATAATTCCAGATGGCAATTTGATTACATCTTTGTGAGTATACTTCGTTTCTGAAGCGTCCGTGGAATTGAATAAAGTTTATACCGCATTTTCCGAAAATTGTAAACATTTTCATGAATAATCACATTTTAATAGTATTTATTGAATTTTTACAACAGTATCATATTGCATTAAGCATTATGACCAACAGAATAACAAAGACTCGTGAATTTTCAAGAATAGTCATTAGTAGACATTACATTCATAGTAATGTGGTGTACGATTTTCGGACGACAAATTTCGGATACCATAGAGAAACTATACATCATTTTACATGAGTGTATGTGCATTTAATGAAAATCTTTTCTAATCGTGTTGTCTTATCTTTGACCCTTAATCATTGACACATACACTGGATGAATTCTCCATTTTTTTCAGGACTCGGTGTAAATTTTATGATAATCATTATTCAGCTAAGTTCATAAAACATCTTCCATTACAATTTGTTAATATTGCAGCAATAAGATACAGTCTTGGCTTAACATGTATATGTGACCAAAAAAGTCACTTTCCTGCCAAACAACCCATCTAGCAAATAATTGAATGTAGTAATATATTAATATGCTTTTGGTAGTAGATTTGCTTCTTAGTCAAAATTCAAGCCTAAATAGATTCAAATCAGTTTTCATACTAAATCATTTTGACTACATCTATACTATATTACATGAACATCAGATTATATAGTACAGAGGTTAAGTCGACATTCAGAATTTGGATTAATTGATATTGTTGTGGACAACCTAGATTTTCCAGTCTACTAGTCCGGCGATGAGTTGGTACTTGGAATGTTGTTCAATTTTCGCTTTTGTGCAGGCTGACACAAGAAAGCTCTCCTAGATTGTCGAAAAATGTCTTTCCTATGCTATCTTGAGAGCACTAGGAATAAATGAGAGGAACAGTTTACTTTGTAAATTGTTATATAATGTTTGTAATAGTCTCACTGCTATAGAAATAGATCATTTTAGTTCAGGGTAGTGAAATTGGAAACATTTGGAAAGCATCCCATATTAATTAATTGTAATACGACAGATAGACAAAACTTTTTCCAAATATTTCTATTCGTGATTCAAAAAAAAAAGAGAAAAAAAAAATTAATGCCTAACTACCTACCCTATTTTTTTCTGGCCCGCTTGCGGAAACAAGTAATTTTTTTTAGGCCTAATTATTCAAATGAATATAATCTTGCAATGCATCCAACTTAATTGTATCATAACTGCAATCGGTAGAGTTATACAACTGATGATACTATTTTTCAACGCGAATGTATGGCGTCACGTTTTTTGTCAAAACAAAACTGGGTGTATAACTATAGACGCACTCGCTTCGCTTTTGCTTCTAATAAATTGTTATTTTCAAACTTGAATATACTGAAATTGTGTCAATTTTCTTGACCCTAATCCCGGTAAGGCATCGATTATTGTATTTTGGGCGTTTTTAGATTTACGATTCGTCCAACTCGGTAAACGTGTATGACTAGACTAGCCTCTGGGAACTATGCACACTAACAAAATATTTAATGGTCTTACCGAGGTCTAAAAATGTAAATATTCTCTTCATATATTCCATTTGATTTTCAGAAAAATCTTCCAGTTTTATCACCATGATCTGGTCACGTGGGAAAACACGGAAATAATCTTCTAAATGTACATAGTATATTCCAATTTGCATCCTAAGCTGAAATCATCAATAACAAAAAATGTCTTAAAAGGCAGTGGCGAGGTTTCTTTGTTGTTATTTACACAGTTCAAACAAGTAAGTATGAGTTTATGAATTTCCTAAATTGCCGTTATACTTATAGTGAACAAATCGTTTGCCGTCACATGCTTCATCGATCTTACGGGATTTTTATCTTTTTATCAAGGACTTAATACATGTAGTAATATGTGACATATGTGTGTTTTTAAGTGCACGTCTTTATACTCATAGAGTCATAGACGTGCACATTTAAGTGAAGGGATGCATATTGTTTATTATGCAGTATAGATAGAGTAGTGTTTGACCACAGAGAGTCGAACAAATGTTGAATTTTCGTTTCAGAGCAGCCATTTGAATTGAATGTGTATCGGTAATAAATTGCGTTCTAAGTTTGCGAACATTGTAATTCACGGCATCATGACGCAAATTAACAAACTAACCCATTCATAAAGATCGTAAAGAAGGCACGAAAGAGTGACTCGTAGTAGCGCTAGGAGTCCATTTAGGTCACGCATTACAATGATAATATTATGTCAGTTAAACGATTACGAATTTAGTCACATTTACTGTATATTAATTCCACTAATATAAAATGTTTGTCTAGAACGGTTTATAACTTTATTTCGACAAAACTTTGCGGAAGAATACATTTTCGTACATCTTTGCCTTATTAATTTTTCCAAACACAAGAAGTACACATTAAACAATTGCTATAAGTTGGCGCGGCCTTAACTTTTCTATGCATGTAGATGTCACCCAATGGAAGGAAGGGTTTCTTCTGAATCATCCAATAGAATGGGGAATTTCTTTTGAATAATCAATACGTCATGCCAAGAAATATAGGTCAACACCTTCGCGAAAAATAGAACATTTTGAAAGCTGCATTCCAAGCTGCATAGAGAGAGGAGAGAAGTTTTTGTGACGATTGATTTATCAATCGTACACAGTGCTTTTGTTTAAACAAATTCAATCAAAACAAGACAAAACAAACGACACTCAAAACAGAACAACACGAAAAAAAACACAGAACAAAACGAAAAAAAAACGAACAAAACCGAATGCACATTTAATAAACTATAAATCGACAGTCGTACAAAATCTCTATCAGAACTACTTTCGGAAAAAAACGCTCAACTAGTTTTTTAAAATAAAATAAAATTATTTAAATACTTTCAATCATTTGTTTATTCCTGTTCTTTATCGTGTCCGTTGTCAGGCACCAAAACACGTCCCATCGCTTTCCTGTGAATTTCTAGACACAGTATTTGGCTCGATAGTTGTAATGGGGACATTTAAAAAGCCTCCATGAGAACTTCGGAAGGCAGAAACGAGAATCGAACTCACGTTTGGTAGTCCAGTGCGTTACCACTCGACTGAAAATTTATGTAATTTGAAAAACATATACATAAAATGACTGTTAGCACAACTTTATACAAGTCGGATCTTTTAAGGCTTTCGTCTCATGTTAGATGAACGGATGCACACACATATATATGGAATCGATATTAACATGACTGAAAGTCTGACCCGATCTTAAAGTCAACTACATGTATTAAATTGTTTTTACTTGAAATCAAAAAGCTTGTCTTGATTAAGTAAAATACATTGCAGTCATGCAGGTTTCCAAAATGAACGACAGTCAAAAATTAAGAACGGAACAGAAACTTCTGTTATGTTCAAAGTTCAACTTCAAACAAAAGGTAAGTCAAGTATTTAATTTACCTTTGGCTTTAGATCCTTATCGGTAAATATGGTGTTCAAACAACGACGCATACTGTAATGTCTAAAACACGTGCTCCCACGCTGAATGCCTAGAATAGCTTGGTCATGAAACCTTTGTGGACTTCCGTGAGTAAAGTATAAAAAATCTGAATACAGTCTGTAATATAATAACGGACATCAATAATCATACACCATGTACAGGCCCGTCAAAACAAGTGTGATTTATCCTTCGGCAAACCCAAAGCTAGCTAAATGCATTTCGATAATTTTACACAAAGGTCTGTATTCTTCATAATTTTGAAAAAAAACTTACCTTGTTGACAAACAATATGGGTGCTCACAACGAGGACAAAAGTTTCTTACAACATGTTTGCCGAAGGATAAATCACACAAGTTATGAGTTAAACGGGGTGATTAAGAGATCTATGTTCAACTCATACTATATTCATATCAATAACAGTAAAACCCCGATTATCCGAACTCGGATTATCCGAAAACCTGGTCTTAATAAAGGCACAAACTACTCATACATGTGTTTTTACGTTAAACATACACATGTTTATCTTTAAATGTATTGTTTCTTAAATAAAATATGAATTATAACACATTGATTTTGTTGTTATTATATGTAGATACGTGTACATCATATATATGGGAGTAAACTCCCTTTATTTTCATACAATTGTCTAGATTTCCCCTACCCAGGATTATCCGAAGTAATTTTTCGGTCCCGACGACTTAAGATAATCGGGGTTTTACTGCACATGTATATAATGAACCTACGCATAATAATGTATAATGATTAAATCACCATGAAAACCCACTGTCTGTCTATAATCGGTCAGGGCCCGTATTTATAAAGCATCTTAAGATTTTCTTAACTTAAGTCGAAATTTTTACTTAAGTGTAATTTATTTTCAGGGTAAAAGTTTGTAAACCAGTCATCAAAAGTGTGAAAATGAATTATCATTTTCATAATTGGCATTTTTAGAACAAAGATAAAATCATATTATTGTGATTTCCTCATTTATATTAGTACAAAAAAGGTACGGAAAAAGTCGAATTTAAGGAAAACTATAACTTGTTTTGTGAATACGGACCCTGAACATCGTGTGAGCAGGACCATCATTTACTTTATTTGTTAATTCAGCTTTACGTATTCTAAAATATTAGGACATTTTACATTTCGTATAGCACAGGCCGTTGTTAGAAAACCAAGTTAGTCGTTTTCTTTATTCATAAAATGCTCAAAAGTCGAGGTGATCGATTACTAGTATAAAAGTTGAGCAGTATATTTCTATCGTTTATTCTTAAAATACGACGACATGACTAAAAGACCACGAGGAAAATAACACCATACCTGTCAATGGGATTTCTTAACATCACAATGATTTTAGTTCGTGGATTCAAGTGGTATATCATGTCAGCATTTGTATATGGCTGTTCCGTGAGATTTCGAACTGCTGCTAATCGGTTTAACCATCGATTATCCCACAGAGATGAAGCGCTACAATCTCCTGTAAAGACAAGATGAAATCACAGTAGAACCCTTCTTTTCCAAACTTTTTCGGATTGACAAAAATGTCGGATTAGAGACGTTTTTGGATAAGAATGGTTCCGGCTTACAGTTTTGTAGTTTCCTTAGCAATACGTAATAAAAAATATCGGGACCAGCTGACGTGTTCGGTTTAGAGAGGGTCTTGTATTAGAAAGGTACGGATTAAGGAAGTTCATCTGTATTCATACAGCATACAGTCAAACCTGTGAACAAAAGACACCCTTGGGAAAGTCAAAATGTGGTCTTCATTAATTGTCTAATGGCCTTTATTGACAGGTGGCCTTTATTGACAGGTGGCCTTTATTCGGAGGTCAGTTTGTTCTAAATAGTCAATGTCGTTTTTTTTCCAAATAATAACCATTTTTTTACAGGATTACCTTTATTTGAACTACAGTACAACCTCTGTAAAGCAACACCCTGTGGGAGCTGCAAATATTGGCCGTTGTTTAGAGGTTGTTGCTCTACAGAGGTTAAATTACTTAATATAGTATAAATAGGCTCAGGGAAAATTAGAAGGGGTTTGTTACAGAGAGGTTGTTGCTCTGCAGAGGGTCGCTCTAGAGAGGTTGCACTGTACATAATTATGTCCAAGATTGTTGGAAATATGTCTCTTATTAACCATAGCGCACCAGTGTATACAATTAGGACATTCCTTAAAGGGGCATACCCTACAACTGACAAACATTCAGTGAAAGTGTAAAAATGTGTTAGATGTACAATGTATATGTAAAACAATATATAATGGATAATTGCAAGAAGAACTTGGGTCTAAAAATGACTAGTTTAGGTACTAGCCGCAAAAATCATAGCTATGAATAATAAATCACTTCCACCCAAAAATTGTACAACAAATTCCAAAGATTTTCTGATCTTTTATGGAAACTTACGGGCATGAACACTTCAAAGAAGAGGTAAATTTCAAATTTGCTGATTATGACACAGTCACTTCTCTGACGACTACAGCATAACATTTCAATGACTAAATGTATGTGTCACAAATACATATTTTTGTGATTTTTTTTAATTGGATGAATTTTTGGCTGAAACTTTCTTCGTCGCCTTTTTTCTTTACAAGCTTCTAATTTATCATCATTTTGTCTTGATTCTAGATGCACCAAGTTGTAGGGTATGCCCACAAAAGTAGTGTTTCCTTTATGAAAAATGTATAGGGTAGAGTGCATATTTGGATGTTTTTCTTAAATAAGATAGCTAAAATGAGCAGTAGCGACCGTTTTATTATTATTATTATTATTACGAAGAACATGTAGTCGTCTTAGTGCTCCGCCTTTGAGCATTTCGTACTCGTTCCTCTAAACTAACAGGTTAGAACGCCGGTTTAATATGTTCTAGCTATTAAGAGAAAATAACAAACATTTTTTTTAAAAATGGCGAGCACTAGATATACAGCTTTAACACTTGCATAGTTATTCATGGATAATGCGTTTATATTTTAGCGTGTATTATGTATTATGGTTGGCACCCTATCAGTACAGCATTTCTTTAAAGGGGCATACCCTACAACTTGGTGCATTTAGAATCAAGGCAAAATGATGATAAATTAGAAGCTTGTAAAGAAAAAAGCCGACGAAAAAGGTTTCAGCTTAAAATTCATCCATTTAAAAATAAAATCACAAAAATATTAGTTTCCTTAATAGATTGGTTCCAAACTCTTTGGAATTTGTTGTACAATTTTTGGGTGGAAGTGATTTATTATTCAAAGCTATGATTTTTGCGGCTAGTACCTAAACTAGTCATTTTATGACCCAAGTTCTTCTTGCAATTATCCATTATATATTGTTTTACATATACATCTAACACATTTTTACACTTTCACAAAATGTTTGTCAGTAGTAGGGTATGCCCCTTTAAATCAATTTTGTCTGCAGAAGACGCAGTGTTTTTATTTATATACACAGAGTATCTGTACATACCAAATACCATATTATGATAGCCTTTCTTATCACGTCCTTTTACTATTTCTTCAGTTGCTCTGGAAAAATACTTTCTTTGGTAGTCATCTAGATTTCTGCTTGATTTGATGACTATATAAAGTAGAGAACAAAGACGATGATCAATCAGTTAATGTACGTATGTGACATAATAATTTTAATTCAGCGCGTATCGTAAATTACAAAAATAGAAATAAAAACTAAAGTGTACATGTGAATTCAAATACAAAATATAAAACAACGATATAATCGAATTCAGACAGAAATGACTACATTAACCGGTTCTATACAGTGTTGAAATTAGCCGTAATGCTTGAATTGAAATGTTCGAGACAAAAGCCAAAACCTAACAACCTAAACATTATACATGTATATCGGATAAATTAATTTAAACCGAAACAATTACATTCTTTTTATAGTATATATATATATATATGTGTGTGTTGTTTAACTGCCAATTTGACAGGTTTGGTCATTTCAGAGCCGCAACGGCGAGATAAAGAGAGCATAGGCACTCGATTCCGTGATTTCTATGCGTTTATGGAAGTTCTTTTTCAATTCAACTCATCAAACAACGCAGATCTGTCGAAGGAAAAATCTTCAGTTTTTACCTTATTTGGTGTATAAAAACACCAAGGTAATGCACTCGCCATCTTTTCGATTGACGGAAATGACGAAAATAAGCCTGGGTCCCGGCTTTCCTTCTAAAATATGTCAAAACGTTTAAATTTGGGGCACACTACAACGAAAGCAAGGTTCCCGAAATGCTCGTGCAGTCTAGAAGGAAAGCCGAGATCCACGCTTATTTTCGTCATTTCCGTCAATCGAAAAGATGGCGAGTTCACAACCTTGTTGTTTTTAAACAATCAATTAGCGAAAAAAATGAAGATACATGTATTTCTTTCAACAGATTTGTGTTGTTTGATTAGTTAAATTGAAAAATAACGTCTGTAAATGTATACATATCACGGAATCGAGTGCCTATGAGAGAGAGAGAGAGAGAGGGGGGGGGGGGGGGGGGGAGATAAGATACACGAGAACCAAGCATTTATCTCCCTATTCTTTTTCAAATAGTTTTTTTCATGGTTCTTTATTGTGCTCGGTGTAAATCACTGATTCACGCCTCACCCGTTTCCCGCAATTTTTAGCAAGGTACTTGGCTCGATGGCTTGACTCTGCAATCAGGACACTGAAAAAGCATCCCCGAAATATTAAAAGGCGGAGCCAATATCCGAACCTTCGACATTTCGATCAGTGGTCCAGCGCGTAACCACTCGACATCATTGCATTATTTACATTTCTTACTTATTTGATAATAAGCAAGTAGTACTTCATAATTATTTTTATATTGTAATCAGAAAACATGACCCTGTTTATGCAATTGAACGCAATTTATGCGTAAAATACGTACTAAAACGTTTCCTTGACAACCAGTGATTTTCTTTAATTACACTCGACGATATCTGTGGATGCTGAACAAGTCTGTGGTGCATGTCGGTTGTCCCTGCCTTCGGGGCACCGACCATAAAAAAGTATGGAAGGCATACTACAGGTAATGCTGTCTTATTTTCAATGTGATCGGGATTTAGCCAACACGGGTTTTTATACTTTTTTAAGAATTTGAAAGGACCCTGAAAAAAAGAGAGTGTTGTAGTTTTCGATCGTCAGGTCTAATATATACATGTATATACAAATGTATAGTAATCGAGAGATACAATATAGGTTCAACTTTCATTTCCAGTCGTTAATCGAAGTGTAAACTCCCTCAGACCTAGAAATACACATTAAATGAAGCCCGAAGCGTCCTCTGGCATTCAGTGTAACCAGATAACGTCCTACTGTAAAGTACAGAGCATCCTCTCCAGAGCGACCCTCTCTTGAGCAACAACCTCCCTTCAACAGCAGCATACTTTTTACCGTTTTACTATTTATTTCACCTTTACAGAGCAACATCCTCTCAACATCAACAACATACTTTTGCTTCTCCTAAAGAGTGTTGCTTTAGAGAGGTTGTATAGTCTGGTTCCCGGACGTGCTCTACAATTACGTCAGGCAAAGCTCAATAATGGCGGCCATTAGTGGTAATGCACAGGCAACGAAATATTCTTATTTTGATTGACAGTTTGTGATGTTATGCCTAATCTTAATTGTTTATGTACTAATATTGTAACAGCGGTGAGATATTTTAATGATCATTCTTATTTGTTGATATATATACTTTCATGAAGTAGCTATAATTTCGAACGTGAGTCTTTATAGTTTCCAAAAAATCTTTTGTGATCATCTAAAAACGGACATCTATGATATATATTATATAAATAGGATTCATTACCAACCCTCACAAGCACTTGATCACTTGATATAAGAAAATACCCATACTTTGGAATGTACAGAGGACGCCGCCATTATTGCGCTTTGCCTGACCCGATAACATAGTGTAAGGGGAAGGAACTCCAGACTAGAGGTTGTACTGCACTGTATAAACAACAACAACATCTCTACTTTAATATTGGCACTATACTTACTTCTTATACAAAATACTAAAGTAAAACAAAATCTTACAGCTTTCATTAAATCCTCAGGTTCAATCTTGATCTTCACATCCCCGAAATGTTCCATCGCTCTGCTGAGATTCTGAAAAACGAGAATCGTCATTTAATGACAGCAAACATCGTAATCAGAGGAAGCCAAGAAACCGTACAAATGCAGTACTTCTTGAATTCGAGCAAATATACAATCCACCCTGAGAATAATACGTGGCTTTTATTGACATGTGGCCTTTATTGACATGTGGCTTTTATTGACATGTGGCCTTTATTGACATGTGGCCTTTATTGACATGTGACTTTTATTGACATGTTGCCTTTATTGACATGTGACTTTTATTGACATGTGGCCTTTATTGACATGTGGCCTTTATTGACATGTGGCCTTTATTGACATGTGGCCTTTATTGACATGTGACCTTTATTGACATGTGACTTTTATTGACATGTGGCCTTTATTGACATGTGACCTTTATTGACATGTGACCTTTATTGACATGTGGCCTTTATTGACATGTGGCCTTTATTGACATGTGACTTTTATTGACATGTGGCCTTTATTGACATGTGACTTTTATTGACATGTGGCCTTTATTGACATGTGACTTTTATTGATATGTGGCCTTTATTGACATGTGGCTTTCATTGACATGTGGCCTTTATTGACATGTGACTTTTATTGACATGTTGCCTTTATTGACATGTGACCTTTATTGACATGTGACCTTTATTGACATGTGGCCTTTATTGACATGTGACCTTTATTGACATGTGACCTTTATTGACATGTTGCCTTTATTGACATGTGACCTTTATTGACATGTGGCTTTTATTGACATGTGGCCTTTATTGACATGTGACCTTTATTGACATGTTGCCTTTATTGACATGTGACCTTTATTGACATGTGACTTTTATTGACATGTGGCCTTTATTGACATGTGACCTTTATTGACATGTGACTTTTATTGACATGTGGCCTTTATTGACATGTGGCTTTCATTGACATGTGGCCTTTATTGACATGTGACTTTTATTGACATGTTGCCTTTATTGACATGTGACCTTTATTGACATGTGACCTTTATTGACATGTGGCCTTTATTGACATGTGACCTTTATTGACATGTGACCTTTATTGACATGTTGCCTTTATTGACATGTGACCTTTATTGACATGTGACTTTTATTGACATGTGGCCTTTATTGACATGTGATCTTTATTGACATGTGACTTTTATTGACATGTGGCCTTTATTGACATGTGACTTTTATTGATATGTGGCCTTTATTGACATGTGGCTTTCATTGACATGTGGCCTTTATTGACATGTGACTTTTATTGACATGTTGCCTTTATTGACATGTGACCTTTATTGACATGTGACCTTTATTGACATGTGGCCTTTATTGACATGTGACTTTTATTGACATGTTGCCTTTATTGACATGTGACCTTTATTGACATGTGACCTTTATTGACATGTGGCCTTTATTGACATGTGACCTTTATTGACATGTGACCTTTATTGACATGTGGCCTTTATTGACATGTGGCCTTTATTGACATGTGGCCTTTATTGACATGTGACTTTTATTGACATGTGACCTTTATTGACATGTGGCCTTTATTGACATGTGGCCTTTATTGACATGTGACCTTTATTGACATGTTGCCTTTATTGACATGTGACCTTTATTGACATGTGGCTTTTATTGACCTGTGGCCTTTATTGACATGTGACTTTTATTGACATGTGGCCTTTATTGACATGTGACTTTTATTGACATGTGGCCTTTATTGACATGTGGCCTTTATTGACATGTGACCTTTATTGACATGTGACTTTTATTGACATGTGGCCTTTATTGACATGTGACCTTTATTGACATGTGGCTTTTATTGACATGTGACCTTTATTGACATGTGACCTTTATTGACATGTGGCCTTTATTGACATGTGGCCTTTATTGACATGTTGCCTTTATCGACATGTGGCCTTTATTGACATGTGGCCTTTATTGACATTTTGCCTTTATCGACAGGTGGCCTTTATTGACATGTGGCCTTTATTGACATTTTGCCTTTATCGACAGGTGGCCTTTATTGACATGTGGCCTTTATTGACATGTGGCATTTATTGACATGTGACCTTTATTGACATGTTGCCTTTATATGGAGGTGATTTTGTTCTCTATAGCCAACGGCTGTTTCAAAAGAATGACCTTTATTCACAGGGTGGCCTTTATTCACAGGATTGCCTTTATTTACAGGGTGGCCTTTATTTACAGAATGGCCTTTATTCACAGGATGGCCTTTATTTACAGTATGACCTTTATTCACAGGATGGCCTTTATTCAGAGAATGGCCTTTATTCACAGGATGGCCTTTATTCACAGGATGGCATTTATTCACAAAATGGCCTTTATTCACAGGATGGCCTTTATTCACAGGATGGCCTTTATTTACAGAATGGCCTTTATTTACAGAATGGCCTATATTCACAGAATGGTCTTTATTTACAGAATGGCCTATATTCACTGAATGGCCTTAATTCACAGGATGGCCTATATTCACAGAGGGCCTTTATTTACAGAATGGCCTTTTTTCACAAAATGGCCTTCATTCACAGGATTGTCTTTATTCACAAAATGGCCTTTATTCACAGGATGGCCTTTATTCACAAAATGGCCTTTATTCACAGGATGGCCTTTATTCACAAAATGGCCTTTATTGACAGAATGACCTTTATTCACAGAATGACATTTATTCACAGAATGGCCTTTATTCACAGGATGGCATTTATACACAAAATGGCCTTTATTCACAGATGACCTTTATTCACAGAATGACCTTTATTCACAGGATGGCCTATATTCACAGAATGACCTTGATTCACAGAATGACCTTTATTCGAAGAATGACCTTTATTCACAGGATGACCTTTATTCACAGAATGGCCTTCATTCACAGAATGGCCTTTATTCACAGGATGACCTTTATTCACAGAATGACCTTTATTCACAGAATGGCCTTTATTCACAGGATGGCATTTATACACAAAATGGCCTTTATTCACAGAATGACCTTTATTCACAGAATGACCTTTATTCACAGGATGGCCTATATTCACAGAATGACCTTGATTCACAGAATGACCTTTATTCGAAGAATGACCTTTATTCACAGGATGACCTTTATTCACAGGATGGCCTATATTCACAGAATGACCTTGATTCACAGAATGACCTTTATTCGAAGAATGACCTTTATTCACAGGATGACCTTTATTCACAGGATGGCATTTATACACAAAATGGCCTTTATTCACAGATGACCTTTATTCACATGATGGCCTTTATTCACAGGATGGCATTTATTCACAGAATGACCTTTATTCGATGAAGGCCTCTAACAGGTCTAACTGTATGTGAATATAATTTATGTGATTTCAGTCGAACTAGAAATATGTTTTTTGCACTGCCGAAGCCGTGTCTATGATGAATCAGACCCCAGTTGACTCTAGTTTAGCAATTACCGCACAGAAAAAGTGTTTACTAAAACCCGTAGATCACAGTTCGTCGTTGTATAAAGATACTTCTTATACCTGTGGCCTAAGTCAGATAGATCTCTCGTAACTGTTGACTATGAAAAAAGTGGGTTTTTTGCGTGCAACAAAGCAGTGTGATAGAAGTGGGCGCCATCTTGCGTGAACTAAATGATGGTATCTTTGATAAGGTTAATTTTTTGTGTGAAAAAAATGCATTTATGGATACGGATTTGTCAAATGACGTGTTTTTTAACAAAAAATATACATTAATTTTGTATCTATTTGTAACGCGGCGGTCCGGGTTCGATTCTAGATCGTGGCAGGTCACATGTACACCATTCCATGTAAATTTGACAACAATGTCGATTTCCCTCAACACGTGGAGCAGTTGCCGGTTCCTTGTGGAAGGGCAAGTTAATTAATTCTGATTAGAATACGGTTGAAAAACAACAACAGCGTAATCCCATCTATATGTACATTGTATATATGAACTGAAGAAATGCTGAAGCATTTTTATGTCTTCATTAGTTCTAAAAGTTTGTATGCACAATATTGTTAGATATGTATACCTGTTCGTATTGTTCCAGGAATACAGTCGAATGCTTTGTATTGGACATGTAATGGTCTGTGTATAGTTTGAAATAATACAATGATGATATACTCAGTATGATCAGAAATGCTAAAATTCTACGCCACATCTGAAATATAAGAATACATTCTTAATACTGTGGAATCATTAATTTTCGTTGGGGATTTAATTTCGTGGGTCGACTCATCCACGAAATCAAATCCCCACGAATTCTAATGTAGAGATGCAGAAAGGCTTTTTTTCAAAAAATCAAAATCCACGAATTTATGTCCCCACGAAATAGCCTTTTAGTTAAAAACAACGAAAATTTAGCCCAACGAAAATTAATGAAAATACAGTATTATATATAATTATTAAAGACGTTTTCGGTAGTTCGCTACATTTTTCACATAGACATATAGGAAAAATTAAGACTGATCAATGATTTTTTTAACTTTGCATGATCGTAGCATATGATAACAGAAACATTTTAAGCGAACAAAAATTGGGGGTCACTGATCTCATTTTTTAGTTATCTGCCCTTGAATTTGGATTTTTTGCTTATTTTAGGTCATTTCAAGGGCAGATAACTATAAAATGTAGCGAACTACCGAAAACGTCTTTAATTAACTCTCTAATATTATAAGGGAGATAAGAAGAAAACGTCACTCAACACAAAAGAGACGTCGGCAATACGACTAAAAAATCGGCCAATACGGACAAAACTCGACAATACGGGATTTACGCACTCCCATTGGTTTAAAAACTCGGCACAATATGGTATTATGAAACGCGGGATTTTCATTGGTTGTTGAAACTCACCACATTACGAGCGAATTCTTTAGAAAAGAAACGTATGGCTGTCATTGTTTTTTTATTCAACGTTCCAAAATGAGCGGCAATTCTTGAATATTTAATATTAGACAGTTATTGATAAAATACTTATTAATTAGGGAAATTCATACTGGCCGAGTTATTTGACTGAGGTTCGCTGTATCGGCCAGGGTTCGAGGTTTGAAAACTTAAGATCGGACTCCAAGCTCAAATCCCAAATTTTGTCTTTTAATGTTAGAATGTTAAATGTTAAATATGATAAAACAATAATGATATTACTTAGCATAATTTATCTGAACAGCTAGATATCTAAACATTAATCAACTCTTTCATTTTAACCATGGTATTTGAGAACTGAATTGAGATTTGAGCTCAGAGACCGTTCTCAAGTTTTATAAACAATTGGGCCCGAGTCTGTTAACACGTTAAAAAACATAGGCACTAGATTCCGTGATTTTATACTGCACTAGTTTTCGGGAACCTTGCTTTCGTTGTAGTGCGCCCCAAATTTAAACGTTTTGACAGCTTTTAGAAACAAAACCGGGACCAAACCTTATTTTCGTCACTTCCGTCAATTGAAAAATGGCGAGTGAGGAAAAAAAAATTGAAGAATGTTCTTTCGACAGGTCTGTGTTGTTTGATGGGTTACACTTTGAAAAATAACGTCTATAAACGTATAAAAGTCACGGAATCGAGTGCCTATGTTAAAAATGATATTTTTTATAATTATGAGTTACACGTTTATTCAGAATGCATTTATAGTACATGTACATAATATCTGCAACAATACGATTTTTCAACAACCAATTATAAAACAAGACGGCCATAGTGGTGGGGTATCGCTCGTCTACACAAATGTTGAGGTTCATTTCCTAATAATAATTAATTCTGCCAGTTCACTGTTATCTAAATAATGATTTCACAATGATAGAGTGTAAAAAAAACTTAACATTGCATTAAATACATGAATTTTCGTTATAACTACATGTGTATTTTACTACTGATAATATAATACATTCCTTATAGGGAACATCGCAGTGACGTCACGCGTCCCTGTTACCAGTTAGTAAATATCGCTGGTGGGCCAAAAAATCAATATCGAGTTCTTATCAATACTTTTTGGTAGATAAAACATTATCATGGTTCTGTCATGTATAACTTTTGGCTGCTTAGAAGGTTCAACATTAATATGGCATATGACTTATAACGAAACACCACCTGATAGGATTAATTAAGTGACTTTTCTGCCATGGTTTGTAGGAATAAAATAGTTTTCTAACTAGATCTAATCATAATTCGTCTTATGGTTTTAAAATCAGTCGAAAAGCTAAACATAACGTACGTGTTCACCCTTATGCATGGATGCTTCGTGTAAATGACAAATATATTCATATTTTAATTTTAGAATTGGATTTGTTCACTCTCAAATTATTTGCTTATTGAAGCTTAACATTTAGGATTTATTATTTCAGACTCATGATCCAAGATTTTATACTTACGAGTAAAGACTATATAATTGGAAGTCATTTTGACCAAACTATACATGGAAATTATTGGTAACATAGTAATGTTAAATTGTATTGAGACTTCCCATATATCCTTTGGAATGACGTTATAAGGCTACCGGCCAAATTCCATGACCTCATTTATGATACGAACGATAGAAGTCAAATAAGAAGACTAAGTTTGACGCAAAGCATCAAAGACGGCGCACATGTTTGGTTCAAGCATAAAATGTTTTGCACATAACTACAGTTTCTCCAACATACAGTCTTTTATGAAGTACAGAAAAAAACAAATGTCGTTGATTTTTAAATTTACCCATTGTTTGTATAAAAACTGATTTTTAGATAAGCGTAACAGTCTTCGAAACAGTTTTCGGGACTTTGGCGAATAAAAAGAGCGTAGCCTAACCGTTTGGGACAAGCTATTAACAAGCTATTAAAATATAGAATAACCATTTCAAAAGCTTTGTAGTTACGGTAAAAACATACATTTTAAATATTCTGACAATTTTTTATCACTTAATAGAAACATTCAGGTCAAATCAAGTTGTTTGAGAAAGATGGAAAGAAAAGAAATACTTTTTTTAATAAAACCAGCTTCTCCCAAATTGATTACGCAACCCAAGGGAACTTTTCTTTACAGTATGCAATACTAACGCCGCCGTTCACTGCGCCGTCAATAATACGCAAATCCACGACAAACGTCGGTCATGACCACTACTCTGACAAATTTTGATTAAAGACAACCTTTCGGGGCTAAGAAAGTATTTGTTAAAGAGCACGGTGGTCCACTGGCCGCTAATTTATACGGCATTGGTGCCTTGGTCGTTGTGTTATGTCTTAACTCGTAAGTATTAAATCTTTATTCATTCAAATTTCTTGGAATATGAGTCAGAATCAGGGCAGAATTGACCTGCTTACGACACAGCGAGTGTAGTCACGCCCATATTTTTCAAGGGGAGTAACTATTGTTTAGTCCGTCATTTGAAACAAAGAAAATAAAACGGTCATATGTAAAAGAAAACATTCCCTTACGAAAAAGTGAATCATGTTTTAACAAGAAAAACTATAACAAAACGTTATAGGTAGACGCATTTAAGAAGCATATTGGTTTATGTTGTTTTTTTTTGTATGAAGTTGCTTTTTTCATAAAGGATATTGACTGTATATTTTATCAAGGACTTATATACATACATATATAAGTCCTTGATTTTATTCAATCCTCCATTAAGGAGAGTATAAAATATTTACAGGATATGAGTAATACACATTATAATGACAATTATGTGTATTTGACAAATTAATACATTCATGTATATAGTTCACAAGCACATGGTAGTATCATACCCTACATCAATCAAATAGAATCAACCCTAAATGTTAACGAATTCACCATAAATCTGAGCACTTTCATACAACCACATAGAACATCAAGTAGCCACACAACAACTTATCTAGGTAATGCCTTTATGATTTATTTACCTGTCAACTATTAATAGATTCAGTCATCACATTAGCCAATCAAATGGCCAGGATTAGCCAAACTAGTAATAGACACTACACTATATACTCGCAAACAACTATAATAAACAAATACTCATAAGTATAATTCGTCTTGAAAATAGATCTATTCCAGGTCAATGGTTTTCCGTAAAATACCTTTTTACATTATAAAAGTATAAAAGGACTTGCAGGCCTCTTTGTCGATTTCAGTGTCTTAGTTTTTCGATGTAATAAATGACGGGCGTAGACATAGTAAACAAAAAACTTTAATATTAAAAAAGATCGACTTTTTAAGAAAAGTGTAATTATGAATGTTTTTATGCATTAGTTGTTGTCAATATTTAGAATTTTATGCTATAAATCACAAGCGACGCGACGACGCGAAACGAAGCGTAGCGTGTTGAAAATATTTATGTGATCTAAAAAAAATTAATTTCGAAATACGAATTAATGTTTCAGGTTTATGTTCCGTAAATTTTGCGATTGTTAAGATTTTCTTAAGGTTGGGTGGTTTTTGAATGTAGAAGTCTATCAACACGCCTTTGTTAATTACATACCCTTATACACCCCTACTAAACGGTGGCTCATTCACATTTTTGTGATCTGTTAAATATGAGCCATCGACACATTCGTTAAGGAGCCATTTCAAGTTGAAACATGTAAACACATTGTATAAAAATATCCGTTTTTAAAGCACATGCTTGTTTTTCAAAAATCGAAGAATTTAATGCCACCCAGAACGTTTTTCTCGTCATTTTGCATGCATTTTCGACAAGAAATACTCTAAAATGGCGTTGCTAGAACTTTTAGAACTTATCAACTCGTGTGTTTTCTTCCACGAGGAGACACATCTGTAGTGATTTCCCTTCCATGAAGTGGATGCTGGACCATTTAATCGTGCATGCTACATTGTCCCAACATCCCTTTTGCCTCAACACAAAAAATAGCTCACAGAGCTCGCTTTAAAACGAAATACACAACATATTTGCAAATGTGACTGAGCCATCGACAACGTGCTGGAGCCATCGGCAATGTGTAAGAGCCCTCGCAAATGTGATGGAGCCAGCACCATTATTCAATGAGTGTCAACATATCATTGTGAAATTATCCCGCTATCAAATTATACGTGAATGAGCAACCGTTTAGTAGGGGTGCTTATACAAACATTCATTTCAAACTGCAAAACTCCTGTTTATTTCTATAGAATGAATCATTTATAAATCATTCACCACGAGCTTTATCTGAATTGTGTAATTTGGAATTTGTAAAACTACAATTATAGGTCGAATTAGTAGTTAGTAACATGAGCTCCCTGTATGATATTATATAAATATCACATCCCACATAGGGTGATAGAACGTAATGTTCACCCGAGACAAGTAATGTCGACCGAGGCGTTAGCCGAGGTTGACATTACTTTGTCAAGGGTGAACATTACGTTCTATCACCCTATGTGGGATGTGATATTTATTTTATTATACCGAACAAAACAATGATTAAGAAAGACAAGAATGCAACAAACATGCTAACAATTATATGGTTCTTTTCGTACTGGTTGAGTCAAAACACTAAGTCTTCTTCAGAGATTGAAACGAAGTATAGTTATTTCGCTGTCAAATTATCTTCTGGTAAACGGGATGTCAAATTATGAGTTGATTTTGATAATCGCCCATACAAACGTCCAGGATATAGAACAGATTGACTAAAACACGGCACCCGTTAATAATCGCGTCAGCGCGTGAGGGCAGTTTCGTTATGGCAAGCGGGCCGAAATGTAATGTCACAGGGTAACATTACGGATTGTCACCCTCTGACGTCACATGAGGCTATAGAGTAAATAAGTCACGTGAGGTATAATAATATTCAATGAGTGTCAACATATCATTGTGAAGTTATCCCGCTATCAAATTATACGTGAATGAGCAACCGTTTAGTAGGGGTGCTTATACAAACATTCATTTCAAACTGCAAAACTCCTGTTTATTTCTATAGAATGAATCATTTATAAATCATTCACCACGAGCTTTATCTGAATTGTGTAATTTGGAATTTGTAAAACTACAATTATAGGTCGAATTAGTAGTTAGTAACATGAGCTCCCTGTATGATATTATATAAATATCACATCCCACATAGGGTGATAGAACGTAATGTTCACCCAAGACAAGTAATGTCGACCGAGGCGTTAGCCGAGGTTGACATTACTTTGTCAAGGGTGAACATTACGTTCTATCACCCTATGTGGGATGTGATATTTATTTTATTATACCGAACAAAAAAAAAAAAATTAAGAAAGACACGTAATTCAACAAACATGTTAACAAATATATAATATATAAATAGAAATTGAAACGAAGCTTCTTTCTGACACCATAGTTACTTTTGCTGTCAAAATGTCTACTGCAAAACCGGATGTCAAACTACAAGTATATTCTACTAAAGTGCCTAAAGTGTCTAGACAAGGTTAGTATTCGATACGACAGAGATGGATTAAAATTCGACACCCGGTAAAATCGCGTGAGCGCGTGAGGGCAGTTTCGTTATGGCAAGCGGGCCGAAATGTAATGTCAGAGGGTAACATTACGGATTGTCACCCTCTGACGTCACATAAGACTATAGAGTAAATAAGTCACGTGAGGTATAATAAAGAGTAATGTATAACTGACCCCGGTCCATCATTTCAATATGCTGTATGACCAGAAGTTGATCATGTTTGAATGTTAAAATCTGTAAGGATTAGGTACCTTTACCTGTAGTGAACACTAATTCCATTACAGGGTACTGAAATTAATAGTATTTGGGAGGTAGACGAATTACCAGAAGCATTGGTTCAGTTTTGTCCACAGACACTTGTTTAGAAAAAAATACCCCACCCACCACAGTCGCTCATATACATATGAATACTAGTCGTATGAGCGACTGTGGTGTGTGGCGTAATTTTTTCTAAACAAGTTTTCTGTGGGGTTTTCTAGACGAATTTTAGTCATGGGTATGAGTTTATTCTAGTTGTTATATACTAAACAAAACTTCCAACGCACACTGATGATCAATGTTTTAATCAATATTGTTATTAAATTTTGATATTATGCATACATGTCACATAACCATCTGGTAACAGTTTGCATAAGTAAAACTTAATGAAAACTTAACAAACAATGTATCGTATCCAATTTAGGTCAGTTACTTGTGATTTATAAAGTCACATTTCCCAAAAATTTTGTAAATATCTGATATAACCACCGACCGCAATATAACAAAAGCGCGACAACGTCTCCTCATTCACAGAAAACTTGGGGTTAGGAGCTTTAAAAAAACAAAATAATCGTATTTTTGTCAATCCCAACACATAAACTTATCATATCTATCAATAAAACCTAAAATAAGCCGTTTTGAAAAAATACATTTTTCAACGTCAACAATATATACAGGGTGTCCCAAAAGAAAGGTAACACTTTCATGCATGTTTATTGTCCCTTTAAATTGCAGCTGAATACCTAATTTTTGTGTAGATATGTAGACCAAAGATGTACCTTTATTTTTTGTTGTATTTTGGTTTTTAAAGCTCCTAACCCCAAATGTCTGTGTCCTCATTGACCAAATAAGGTGTCGGATAGAATGCATAGGAACATTGTTCACATCCTGCTGAATCGCTATGGTACTTTGTGCAGGTTTCTTGGCTGTATTCAAGCCTGGAGTAGACCTATCGCACATGCTCGATTTTCGAGGCTGAATCTTGGCATAATTATGACCTAGTGGTCGCAAAATCAATTGCTAAAGTAATAAATAAACGTTAACGGATGATTTTATACCAATCTTGATTTATCGAATTGCACGTGAAAATCGTGCACGCACTCGAGCGTTTAACAGCTTATTGGCGATTAGCCGCGTAATTATGTGACATATTTTGTCAATACACATTGTTTTAATTAGTAACATTTTCTGCAAATTTTATTGGAATTAAATGATAAATGAAGAAAATATAAAGAAATATTAATAGTTACAGGGTTAGTAACTGACCCGATACGGGATATACGGGTCTGTGGAAAACCATATGGGGCGAGACCGAAGGTCGAGTCCTGATATGGTTTTCCACAGACCCGTATATCCCGTATCGGGTCAGTTACTATCCCTGTAACGATTATATCACGCAGACTACCTTCCTCCTCATAATTTACAATAAAAGTCTCCATTACAGACCCAATATTTAAATATAGATGACTCCATTACAGACCTAATATATTCTGTTAACCTAATATAGGATATATTAGGTCACCACGTGACGTCAAAACATCCAATGACTGGAGAGTATTTTGTAGTAGGCGTGATATAGACTGATTCGGTTACTATAACGTTTTGTTATAGTTTTTCTTGTTATATCAAAACGTAAAAAGTACTTTGATAAGACTGAGCACATGAACATGAGCAAATGATGTTATATATAGAATGACAAGGATTAATCAGTCTTTAATGATTAAAGAAAAATCGACACATTTCAGGCAAAAAGATAAAAAAAATACACAATAATCAATATGCTTTGATAAAGAAAATATAGGTTACCATGAAATATCTAAAGAAAGAATCATTAAAATATCTTTCACAACAAAGGCAAGACTTTTGGAAACCTGAAAACGAAAACTAACGTATGTTTATTAGATACTAAACAAAAGAAATGTAACTTACTTTTCTTCATAGAAGTAAAAGTAAACTTTTTTCACCCAACTGTCCAGAGAAGAGCGTTTTAATGCATTTTTTCAACTTATTTGAAAACACAAGTTTATCTAGCATTACGGTTTGCCAACCGTATACAAGATAATATACAACTAGGAGTTTATATTGTTACGTGAAAGCAACCGAAACGACGTGACTATTCTTGATTTATTTCACCCGCATGAAAGATCTCACATTTGTCAAATGGTAATGTTTACATGATTGAGCAATTATTTTCATTTAAATTCTGCTGGGTATGTACAACCACAAAATTTATACAGAAATTATACAATGTTTTATATATGTTTGCTACTTCCGATAAAATTAATGGCGGCGGACAAGATTATCACCAGAGAAAAATTGTTTTAAATGGTAAATCATCAATGCTTTAATTCAAATTTCGGTGAATAATTGGAAAAAGACTATTTATTGTTAGTTCACATATTTATGCCATCCCAAAGCAAGAAACGACGGAGAGAAAGAGGCTCTTCTTCAAGCGAGTCGGACGCGGGAGTGGCAAAAATGGCGACCAGCACCAAGGTAAATAAAAAAAGAACACTTCTAATCCCTCAATGGCTAGTGCTGATAAACAGATTTCAACTAACGAGGCATCAAAGGATAAAGTAGCGTCCGAAAAAAAAACAATATTCCCTGTGAGTAATGGTACGACAAACGAATTCCAATATGTACAGATGCCTGCGAACCTCATCCCACCAACATCCATGATTAAACAAAAAACCATACCTGCTGATCTGTCTGCAAAAAATGACATTATTCTCTGTAAAGTTTCAAAGCTTGATAAAATTGAAGCACAACAGGCAACCATAGTATCCAGATTGAATATGATAGAAGCAAAAATATCCGACAACAAGGAACTAATTGATACTGCTAATACAAAACTTCATGAACTTGAATCCAGTAATAAATTCCTGAGTGACAAATATGACGATTTGTACACAAATAAAGACACTATAGACACAATACAGGGTGAGATAAAAACTTTGAGGGCTGAAAACAAAACCTTGAAAAAGAAAAATGTTGATCTACATGATGACATAACTGATCTACGTTGTCGCTCCATGCGTGATAATTTGGTAATACTGAGGGTCTCAGAGCACCCTCGCCTGCTACAAGATTTGGCACCAAATGTTCAGCAAGGCTTGCACAGACATACATCAAGTTCCGAGAGTCAAATGGACACTAACATGGTACTGCCAACCAATGATGCAAATAAATCACCGGAAAATACGACCAATCCCACGTATGCAGAAGTGTCTACATCCGAAGATTGTGTATCAAAAGTATACATGTTTTGTGAACAAATTCTTAATATTACTGATGCAAGATCTAAAATCAACATAAATCGAGCTCATCGCTCACCAGGTAGACCAATCAGCGGAAAAATCAGACCCATCATCATCAACTTTAAAGACACAAACTCAAAAATGATTATTAAAAATGCATTAAAAAGTGTGAATTTAAGAAATTCTCCCTTTTCTGTATTCGACCAGCTGCCGCGCGAAGTCCAAGAACGTCGCCGCGAATTACTTCCGGTTATGCACGACGCAAAGAGACATGGCCAGAGAGCATACTCAAAGATTAAACATTCGGAATACCACGGATATTTTCGCTGTTGTTAACATTCGGATCATCACGGATATTTTTGTATTTTCGCTTTTGTAAACAAGGGTATGAAATCCCGTTGATTCACGCGTTATTATCGCGGGATTTGATTACTTTTGACTGTTAATACGGAAGTTGCGGATCCATGTTATTGTTATTAAAAGTGAAAAGTAATCAAATCCCGCGGTGATGAAACGTAAATCAACGGGGTTTCATGCTCTTGTTTACTATAGCGAAAATACGAAAATGTCCGTGATGATCCGAATGTTAACAACAGCGAAAATATCCGTGGTATTCCGAATGTTTAATCTCGGCGACAAAAAAATATAATAGATGTCCGCCATCTTAGAATTTAAAATGTTCGACTGATGCCTTTTTCAAGCTTATACCAAGGACTTATATACATACATGGATTCGCAACTTCTAAAAATAGCTCAAACGATATCGAGAGACGATCCCACAATGCATTGCTATACACTCGGCAATGTCCGACAGCTGTAATCGGGTGTTTATGAACTTGATTATACTTAACACGGGAAACTGGTAAAGGATGCAACAAGTTATGGGAAAGAGCCATAGATCTACCTTTTGTACTATTGCATAATACATGTACAAATGTACCATTTTTAAAAAAACACCAGCCATGTTTATTTTGAAACAGAAGATACATTACTATTTATACAATGCCGCGAGTGTATTGTTGATTTATTTTCTGATTGTGTTAATTCATTAATTATTAACAAACTCATAAAACAATGTGTATTTATTGCTTAAACTGTGATTTAAAGGGGCATGCCCTGGAACTGAAGGGTCTCGAATAGCAATCAAATTGGTATCATTTTAATGCCTAAATCAATTAATGAAAGCCCTGTAAAATATTTACAAAATATCCCGCTAGTTTACTCAAAATACACATTTCAAGATTTACCAAACATGCCGATTTCGGCCTCAGAATTATTCGTCATTTTTTCAAAACTCAATCCTTTCGGTGTCTGTCAAAACCGAAAACATCGCGGAAAAATGTCAACAAACTGAAATGGTAAGTATTACTAGTTTTATGTTCGCTTGAAAGGCAGCGCACATGCTCAGTTAAACCCTCAGACCTATCGGAAATATCATTATCGACAATAAAAGCCTTACATACTTTTATTTAAACCGACATATAAATTTCGGCGCGCGCGTTATAGGGTCATTTTTCAACGCACATTCTTCTTTGACTTTTCGGTAATAATTGGTTACAATAAGTGACAAACACATTTTTGGTGTACGAAAAAAAGACCCAGCAGTTCCTGGGCATGCCCCTTTAAAGGTTAAAATTACCAAGAATTATATTGTTGATATTTAATTGTTGGTTTATATCTTTTCGTTCACAAAGATGGTATCTTTTCATTTTTTTTTTTATTATCCTGAAGAAGCCAATGCGGCGAAACGTAGATATAATATCGTTTTCATGTTTCGTGTTTGGTGATTTTTCATCTTTATTGATTATCGTTCACAAATCACTAACATGTCTTTCTAACACTAATGATCAAGAAGTTTCTGCAAAAATGTTGTTGTTATCTACCCTTGTTGAAAATACCCAACAACATTAATTATTCCAATTTTTTTGGCCAGACGAAAGTCCTTTTTTTAAATATAGCATACATATGAAAAACCCAAGACATCGATTATCAACAATTATGTTGGACGCGTTCGTGACTAGTAAACCTAGTTCAGTTTCAAACTTGTTTGTCAAACCTTATATTTGTCTTCTAGAAGTTTTATGAAACCAAAACTGGTTCATGTATTTTTTGAAAACAAAACAAGAATCGGTTTCTTAAACCAGCCTGTTTTCCAACACGAACGTTACATACTTTCCCCTTTCATGAATGGCGACAAACATAACCCACGATACAGTTCGATTTATTAAGGACGTATATCACAATAAACACTAACGGACAGATTAAAAAAACAAACTTTGCATATATAAAAATTAGTCCTTTCCTACCACAAAAAGAAAAGAAAAAAATATAATTATGTATCCATGCTCGTTTGTGAGTTAATTATGCCCAATTGTTTGACCCCCCTATGAGACCATTTTGAGTGGATTATAAAAAACATGTATTTTTTAAAAATGGCTGGTACAACCGTATTACTTCATCAACATGAACCAATTTCTATACATCGTTTTGATTGGAAATAGAGTGCACATATTGTTTAAAGGATGAAATCTGTCCAATTTTACCCCAAATTGGAAAAGAATCCCTCTAAAAAGGAAGACGATCTAGCACATTGTTGAAGAAAAAAAACCATCCATATTTTTTAAGAATTACACAATATATAATACTAAACAACATAAAAAGGAAAAAAGAGGAGTACCCATGCTACTTTTTCTAATACACATGATCAAAGTTGACGGCATGAGTCAAAAGTACACAAAAAATTCAGGCATTTCAACAAACATCCCTTATAAAATATAAATCAAACACAGTTTTCTTGAATATTTCACTGTTATTTCGCATCATACTATCTAATACACAGTTAAAGATGTGAATTGATACATAAAATGCATATTTTTCATAAATCTACGAATACAAACTCGCGTAATCCAGGGCCGGCGAGTACACATTCTCCGTAAGATTAACTAGTCGGTATATAGTTTGTACCTGCACAGTAGCGATGCGCACTATCAAATGTGATATACATGTTTTTACGTCTATAAGGGATAAAACATAATTGTACATACTTAATTATCTCAACATTGAATAATCATATAAAATCAACAAATGTGTTATTGCAAAACAGATTAATATATCAATAAATAAATAAAACATACTTTATGTTCATCCTTGGATAGCCCCAAAATATGAAAACTGAAATAAGTGAATCGTTATACAATGTACATGTATATGATTTATTCAAAATACTAGAAATATTGTTAGCATGTTTTATCAGTGTTTGGATATCATAAACCCGACGTTTGTGGACTCCCACTGAACTGGTTACAGTTCTATCACAAATTGTTGGGAACTGTAAACATGTAACGTAAATGTATTTTTCTCCAGTCTCCACCACCACGACACAAATAAATGGGTTTATTGACAACAAACATGGCCGTTTTTGATCGACTGTTTTAATTGTATTTCTCAAGTGTTTGTCATTGTTATTTTCATATGTTTGTAACAAGATACTTTGTGTATACGTTACTTAATAAAATTATGTCTGTTCTGTTCTTTAACTTCAGCAACACCATTTCAAAAACCATCTACCAAATGTTCAATCGTGGGTAACTTAATATTGTTTGTATTAGGGGCAATGACCTGATAATATCTTCCAATGTGTATATAACTTGTGTACTTTATTAACCCTCATCCTTGCGAGCCTACCAACTTTGTTCTCATTACGAATTTTACAATGGATAGCGCATCTTTATTAATATTAGTACAGTCCAAGCGGACCTCCCGTTTGCAAACAATTCCATGAATAAGTTTAATATCAAGGTAAAGCTGCGTGTTTGAAGTTTTCTGTGACATACTGAGACCATCTCAATACTGAGCTCAAAGTTTGGCATCAAAGGTTGTCGTAATATCGAACATAAATACTCTTGTATACAAGAAAGGCAATTGCAAGTTATGTTTATTTATATTCCTAATGTTTTATTATTTCTATGTGTGGTCTACATTTTGCAGTCAATATGTTATGTCCAGTCTTGTATATACGACGATGCCCCAGAGTGGATTTTGTACAATAACTGAAGAAGAAGAAGAAGTATTACAAATTATTACAATTTAATAAAACGATAATTTGGAGATGAATTAATACAGTTACCAACTTACCATTCAGCCGTTTTTTTGTCATTCTTAAATCTTTTTGCATTGTACTTTCTTTAAAACAAGCTTATAATTATCACGAATAAAGATAATTATGATCGCAGAACTCTAGCACTTTGTTTAATTCAAGGTCACGTACCTTATATGGACAAAGAAGTTTTATGTGATTGTGGAATACTTAACCTAAATATATCCGTGAATCAAACACATTCCAAGCTTTAAAAGGACTACCG
Organism: Lutraria lutraria; assembly: GCA_964023205.1. Classification (NCBI taxonomy): domain Eukaryota; kingdom Metazoa; phylum Mollusca; class Bivalvia; order Venerida; family Mactridae; genus Lutraria; species Lutraria lutraria. The sequence goes on from OZ026850.1 coordinate 2,795,864, forward strand.
AGAACATATCTTAATATATCGTATAATGTTAAACAGGATATATTATAACTTATCTGTATATTGTTCTTAACTCAGACTGATTTTAAATTATACCACTTTTTAATAGTTATATCAATGCAAATGACTTTTTATAAGATTTGTCGTAGGTGATATTCTGTATTTTTATTATTTTAGCTATATATATATATGTATTTTAGTATTCTGAATGTTTCTTTGGGGGTATTTCTTTTTCTTATTTTTTTCCATTGTTGCAAATTCTAACCTTTATACATGTAGTGTGCAACTGTTAATGAAAAAAATATGAAAAGAGTGCTATATAAATATGGTAAATAATGATAATAAATATCATTCATAGTAACGACGACTTATGTTATTATTATTGTAAACTTAAAAATAGATTAGATAAACTTTTTTGTTTTATATTCTACTATTACGTCTACGTTTAAGTCCTTACCTTCACATTAAATACGAGTACTAAATACCGCATGGTAAAAATAAGAACCGTAATAGCTAGCTTTCTTTTCCACAAGGAATTGCCTTTGATGTCGTCTTCGAGCAAATGGTCACGGGGAACGTGTACCCCAGTATACACAACTACATTACAGCACATTGGTATGTTGCGTAAAGTATGGTGTATAAGTGCAGCTTATCAAATTTTCATGGTTTGGAGAGAAATTTATACATGTTTACACTTCTTGTGATCAATTTCCTGATATACTGCTTCATGAATGAATAGTCTTTATTATTACCCCTCACTTTTTTCGTAATGTTAATTTCCCATAGGCAAACAGGTAACATTTTTACTGTTACATTCATGGTACCATGTGACTGATCATTTTTTTACTGTCACTGGGTAATAGTAAATTTCTAACAGTATTTTTTTACTGTCACATAGGTAACAGTATTTCTTTTAGTATTTTTTACTGTCACTTAGGTGATAGTAAATTTTTTAAGTATTTTCTTGAAAAAAGTTTGGGGTAATAAAATAAATAACACATAGCTTACGTTGTGGGTAACAGTAAAAATGTCATCCCACGGAAAGTACTGTTACCCTTCGGCCTTGGGTAACAGTACTTTCCTCAGGCTGACATTTTTACTGTTACCCACAAAGCTATGTGTTATTTATATACTAACTAAATGTGTTATTATTACAGCCAAATGATAAATACATCGTTTGAGCTTTATTTTGTTCTACCGTTGCTCCTGTCTTAAGTTAATAATCTTTAATTTGCAGCGATAAATCGTTAAATAAAAGCAATAAGCGGCCTAAGTGGTAACAGAAGTGAAATGGATGATGTTTCCACATCTTAAAACAAATTGACACATGGCAAAAATGAGGAATTATTTGTTTTGTTCAACTAACCGTGGTGTTATAAGACTTAAGAACCGTCTAAAACACGTTCATAAGAATTTATGTTGAAAGCATATCACTGTTTAATGCTTCAGCAACACTCATGAATTATTGTGATAGAATACTGTATGCTGGACATCATTATTGTTTAGTCATTATCAACTTAGAAATATCAAAAATACGAAATATGAGAATTGAGCTATTGAGCTTTTTATAACCTTAGACCCTGTTTTTATGACATTATGTTTTTATAACAAAATTTTGTGTTGGCAATTATGGTTATGTTTGGTGGCTAAAGAGTATGCTTTTAATATTTTTTGCATGTGGAATCTGTTTCACATCATGTACCCGTATGTAAAAAGTTACTAAAAACTATGAACAAGTTGATCTATCACTTCAGTAAGTTGATAATTGCGTAAATTAGTATGTTTACTTAGGTTAAAATAATAGAAACCCACAACTTAAAGCCAATAACCTCTAAACACAAATTATCCATAATTCATCCAAAATTAGGCGATGTACTTTTATCGCAAATGATGAAAGAGACAAGGCCACTTAGAAGCCATTTGACTTAAGTAACTTGAACCCTTTAGTTACTTAAGTCAAATGGCTTCTAAGTGGTATGTAAAGCCAGTAACAATGAAGAATAATGCGACACACGCCACAGTAATGTATTTCAAAATAATTAAAAAAATAATGAAAAGAAAAAAATGCATAACATTGATTTTGGTACAGAAGAGAAATCGAAGAAAAAATGCTTCTAAACACACTAATGAATAAAAAAGTTACTAATATCCAGATTCTATTTGAGTTAAGTACTGATGGAAGTGAGTCCGTTTTTCTAGAATTTAGCATCCATTCTTTCAGAAATTGTTATCAACAATAGAGGAAATGTACATGTTTATTCAAATCGTCTGGCTGTACACCAGTTTAGCTGTAGTGGTTCATCATGTCGAAAAAATCGAAGGATATTCTGGTGAAATGATTAAAGCAAATTTTGTGTACGAAAAGAATGAAGTTTTAGAAAATATCACTGCCAATACGGTTTTGCAGTGTGCAAGACGCTGTTTATACATCTCAGAATGTGCTGCTATGGAACTTCAAGAAGAAAACTCCACTTGTTCCTTATTCACTACAATTAGGAGAATTTCTGAGCCAACAAGGCATATACAGTACATAAAACTGGTAAGGTCTTTCTTTTTACACTAAAATACTGTATTGAGTATGTTTAATGCATCAACCTTTATTGTGTTTCCTATTGAAGCTCCTCCGAAAAGAAGAACGCTTCCATGGCTTTGCTTTGTGCTTTCCCCCTCTAGTCTTTTTCTGCTTTTAATTCAATCATATATTCTTCGTAATTCATAATTAGAGTCTATGTAAATGTAGATTGTGTATTTAACCACTAAATAAACTAGATATGAATAATTTAATGATAGGAATAATGATCAGTGTAAAACTTTTTAAAAATCGGAAGTTTCAGACATGTAATACTACATATATAATAGTTCAGGTCATTGGTTTGGTTTCCAGCATCTATTGTGTGATGAAGGATGGTCCAGATTTTCTACATCTTGCTACATGGTTACAGCATTGGAACACAATTGGACTGAATGTCAGAATACTTGTTGTATGAACGGTGGATATCTTGCGTCGGTTACATCTAAAGAGGAATCACAATTTGTAATAAACATTTCAAATGGATTTAGGCGATGGATCGGCGGAAGACAAAACGTATATGGAAACGGAAGTATCTCCTCTTGGTTATGGGATAGTGGAGAAAGCTGGGAGTATACTGATTGGTCACCAGATGAACCTGACCACAGAGCGAACTATTGCCTTATGATCAAGGACGAATCTGGCTGGTACAATAAAGGTTGTCAGGTTGTGAAGAGATGTGTGTGTGAGAAAAGAATTGAAATCGGATAACCAACTCCCTCTGGTTATTGAAACGTTCAATATATTTGGAAGTACTGTTGATGTTTGAATTTACCTAAATGAACAATCATAAAGTTATTTATTTATGTTCATTGACATTTAAGGTCAACGGCACATTACAGAATACATGACATACATATTTGTGATAAAACAATAATATACATAAATATTATGACTAGCACAAAAGGAGCATCTACTTTTAATAACTTTTTTATATGTGTTTCTAATGACTTGCATACATACATGTTTATATAAGTCCTTAAAAATATTACAGTTAAAGAAAAAAGATATATAAAAGAAAAAATACATAGACTATCACAGATACAGAAAGTTATATACATGTACATAGAATCACTGAAATACTGACTTTCACAGATACAACATCAATAATATAAAACAATCTGCCTTTCTAACAGCAATATGATTTTTTTGCAAATGTTTAACTAAATTTTTGAATCTTTTAAATTTTTTAACGCCTATAATATCTTCTAGTATAGAGTTCCGGACTTTGACTCCGCTATAATGGAAGTTTGTTTACTAACATTACATTAAAATTGAATTTACTAGATTTTGTGTTGTGTGTAACAATATCACAGCAACGAACAATATCATCACCAAGATATGATGGGCATGTATTATAAGAAAACATATGTACATATTCTCGAGGACTATACCCTTTAATAAAGCGAATCACCTTGTTTTGCATTATCTACACTTTCTGTTTTAGACCTTTGCTGAAACCTTCATATCAGGATGAGCACGAATAATCAAAATGACATTGTATGAGTGCAGAACATAAACTTTTTTTTGTGCGTTGAAGTCTAGACACCTGTTATGGTTCTCAAATTGGTAACAAGAAAGAAGATGATCAGTTCAGTTTTCGTACCATACATTTCCTATTTCCTTACTTTCAATATTCCCGGTCGACATTATATTTGGTTTACATTTTTGAAGTAATTGTTTTCTGAGATTTAACCTTGCATCGACAGCCTGGGTTTTTTGCCGATTTTTGTTCAGTTTTAACGGTAGATAAAGACCCCATGTTCTCACCTGGATAGAACCAACGACATTCTGTAAGTCCGCTGGACAATTTCCTCGCATGATAATCTTGGCTTCCGGGTTTGATTTAAACTCACAGTGGTGAGGAACTACATGTAGACACTAAATGATTACTTGTCAAAGTCTATAACGGCTTGACCACGGAGTCCCATTTCTCTTTTTAAACATTGTACTTCAGGAAATATTTTAAATGAGCAATTTGTTTTGTTATAGAGCAGTGTCAACTTTTTAGTTCATACTTGCATTGTATTGATACTGCAATTATTGTTGTTGGATAAAAATATAGTACATCTTCCGTGTCATTTGTGTTACACAATCCTTCTTGACGTGGTATTAGCAGCCATATAATTAAAACTGTGTACAGAAACAATCGACCTTTAAAGAGAATAGATTCGGCTGTGTAGTCCCCTACCTGTATTAACACTGAAGGGGACTATAGCTTTGCCCTTCGTCTGTCCATCCGTCCATCTGTCCGCCTCAAACTGAACCCTGCGATAACTTAAACACTATTCAAGCAAGGTTAATGAAACTTGCTATGTAAATTGATGGCAATGTGGTGATTGTGCTCTTATTTTGTTTTCCCTCAAGTCAAATTTGTGGTGACTTATGGTAAGCTTAGGATTTCTCAAACTAGTCATTGGCAAGGCCTAACCGGTAGGGGATTTGTGTGTTTCGAGCAACACCAGTGACTTTTTTAGTTTAAGGTTGACTTTTATCAGATGTTTAGTTGACGAGCTCGAAAGAATGGTATTTGATCACATTCATGTTGGTGTTAATTCAACGTAATTCAATACGTAATAAATTTCCGATAAGTATTTTCATTACCATTTCCAAACACCTGCGCAGGATTACTTGAAATACTTGTCACTTGTCTAAGACGTTTATATAATGTTTGGAAACAATGCGACTGTTTGATAAATAATCCGGTGTCACATAAACTATCCTTAGAGATTTGGTCTTATCAGAACTCTCTAACTATAACAAAAACTTATCTATAACCTATTTTTAGAATGTGTATCCATATATATGTTCAGTTTTATAAATAGACCACCCAACTAAATATTAAAGTCATATTTTGCTGTCAAAGGTTATATTAATACAGAATAATAAAACTGTCGAATAGGAGAAAGACACGTGATGTTTATTAAGCTATTTATTTTGTTTCCCATACTACCCTGTCAATATTTTGATGGGTTTTAGATTGGAGATCCAAAGTGAGTCAACAGAAATGAGAATGGAGATTCTTCCTATGGCTAGCTAAATACATACTTTTCCAAAATAAAAACAAAGAATTATTTAATTGTATGTGACGTATTGGTCCGAGCCACCGAAATGCACCATCAAAAGTCCTTACGCTCTGAATGGTTTGGCACTTAATGTAAAAAAGCCATTGCAGTAGAAGGATTAAACATCCCAAAAATGATGAAAGAATGGAGATCACTAAGCCGTCAATGGACGAAAGTTGTTTGAGGTTTTTTAAATATGTACATAAACACATGAAGAAATAGAGAAACAAAAGCAGATATTATCAAAGATCAGAGGTGTTATAAAATGCACCAGCGTTAAAGGAATTTAAAAGAATTTGATAACATGAAAGGAAGTGCAAAATGAATAATACATGAAACTGAAAAATCAATGCAAAAAAATAATTTGCGACATCAAATCAAAAGGATTTCTGCATATATCTTCCAGGCTTATTCTATCTTCGTCACTACTACTATTGCTATGTACATTTCTGGATGTGGCATCCACATGGTCACACTTACATTCTTACATTCTTTTCACATCGTACCAGTAAGAACAGTCGAAATGGATATTCAGTTTTTCTTGGTGTACACAAGTCTTGCGATTATGGCTCATCATATCCACAAAATTGAAGGATATTCTGGGGAAATGACTAAAGCAAACATTGAGTACGAAATGAATGATGTTTTAGAAAACATCACTGCGTATACTGTTTTACAGTGTGCTAGACGCTGTTTATACATCTCTGAATGTACTGCTGTTGAACTACAAGAAGAAATCTCTACTTGTTTCATCTTAACTTCAGCCAGGAAAACTTCTGAACCGACCAGACATAGACAGTATATTAAACTGGTAAGTTCTTATATTTTCCTCTTTGTTGAATGGTATATGTTTAAAGCTTCCGTTGAAGCTCCTCTGGTAACAAGCATGGCTCCAGAGAAGCATTGCTTTGTTGAGTACTCCCTCCTTTATCCTTTCCTACTACTATCGTCGTATGTTTTTTGGAACTCATATCATTTTAGTCTATGTGAATTGCAAAGAAATCGCCAAACAATTTTATCCTTTTGCAAGAAAATTAGCACCATGAGAGATTTGCTGAGTTTGGGAAGAAATGAAAAGAATTCAACTGTATCAATCAATGTAAAAATACTCATAAAGAGTGCTAATTCACTGGATTAACATAATTATACATGCTTTTGGATTTTGCATAATAATCAGTGTAAACTCTTTTTAAAAGTCGGACAATTAAATACAATAACACTTCAGTACTTTTGATTGTTATTCAGGATCAGTTGTGTGATGAGGGATGGACCAGATTTTCTACATCTTGCTACTTGTTTACCTCAATTCCACAGAACTGGACCGAATGTCAGAGTACCTGTTCTGATTACGGTGGAAAGCTTGCATCGGTTACTTCTGAAAAAGAATCGCAGTTTATTATCAGCCATGCACGTGGATTTAAACGTTGGATCGGCGGGAAAAAGAATGTATATGGAAACGGAAGTAGCTCCTCCTGGTTTTGGGATAATGGAGAGAGCTGGGATTATACTCATTGGTCACCAGGAAAACCTGACAGCAAAGAAGATAAATATTGCATTATGTATATCGACGCATCTGGCTGGTACGATAATGGATGTCACATCTGGTAAACTGACTGACCCCCCCCCCCCCTCCTTTTGATGTCTTTTAAGTCCATAATATTTGAAAATACTGCTGATATTTGTTCTAACATTAATGAACAAATAGTTGTCACTAGATCTGTGGCAAACCTTACATAGAGACTACATCAATATTAAGTCTACCGCATTATCGTGTCCAGGCATTGTCCTACAGGTCTTCAAATATTTCGCTTATAGATATATTTCTTCTGTATAATTAGATTACCCCTGTTTTAAGGTCGAACTATTAAGGTTATTTAATTTATCAAGGCATTCAACACGCAAATTCATGACAAGAGAGATGAGTTCTGTTGATTTTTTATTCCTTAATTTTCTCATTTCCTGATCTACATTTGATCTGGTTTTCATTTTGCAGTTTATGCACCACGTCATGTATTATAACTCATACTGATTTAGAAGAAAGAACAGTATAAGTTTCCATTAAGTTCCCTTACGGTTCAATTCCTGGTTTCTGTTGTGATGTCTTACATAATTTATAATGATATATGGATATATTAGTAATTTTTCTAGTATAGTATGAAAAACTTGGCCAATCGTGCAATTATTATAATTGTTAACTATCAATGGATTGAATGAGCAAATTCATTTCTTCCACAGCTGTGTCTACTTTTAAGTTCATACTCAAATATTTCAATAGTAAATGTTGATTTTCTGATGGCAATTATTATTTTCTACTAAAAATGCAATTCATCTTCCATGGCATCTGTGTTACACAATCCTTCTTAGTGTATGTTATGCAGCGTATACAAAGAATCAAACCAATGAATACGACAAAAATATTTAAAACAAAATAATGTTTAAGTATCTATTTTTTATGTCGATGTGCCTTGACCTTATTTTATTGAGTTTACATTTCATAGTCAATGCGTTATATTCAAGCACAGCTTAATAAAGTGATGTAAAATATTATTTAGCTTGTTTTTTGCGATTCAATTTTTTTGTGTTATAGTGTATTATTAACAAGCTTATATATATATTACACAAGAAAAATATTTATAGAAATAAAAAAATTGTGTTATTGTTAATATAGATTTAAAATAGATTAAATGAACTGTTTGTTTTGTTTTACTGTAACGTCTAATTTTAAGTCCTTACCTTCATATTAGATACCTGTACTAAATATTGCATAAGGACCGCAATAGCCTTCTTTATCATAATATTAATTAATGGAGGAAAAGGAATAGACTCTAATGTGGTCTTCAAGCAAATGGTCACGAGGAACGTGTGACCTCAGTAAACACCAGCTACATCACAACACATTGGTATATTATCTAAAGTAGGGTGTATTAAGTACAGCTGATCAAATGTTCATGGTTTGGAGAGAAATAAATATATGTTTTCATTTCACCTTTTTCGATAATTCCCTACTGTACGGCTTTATCAGCCAAACCAAGATGATCTACTTTGATCGCAAATGCTAAAAGAGATATGGCCACTTTGAAGCCACTTGACTAAAGTTACAGAAAGTGTTCCAATTTGAAAAGCCATTAAAAAGAACGATTGATGTGACACACTAAATGATCAGCAAAACATATCTAACATCTAAGGATAACAAATCGCCACAGGAATGGCTTTCAAAAGAATTTTTTAAAAATGATCAAAGGAAGAAAGAATGCATAACATTTGGTACCGAAAAGAAATCAAAGAAAAAATGCTTTGAAAAACAATGAAGAATAAAACAGTTACATATGTACCAATATCCAGATTCTAGTTTAGTTAAATTCTGGTGGAAGTGACTTTTAATCAGAATTTGGCATCCATTCGTTCAGAAATTGTCATCAACAATATAGAATAATACATCATTGGGTGTACATACGTTTAGCTGTTGTGGCTCATCATGTTCACAAAATTGAAGGATATTCTGGGGAAATGATTTAAGCAACTGTTGTGTACGAAATGAATGATGTTTTAGATAAACATCACTGCCCATACTATTTTACAGTGTGCAAGACGCTGTTTATATGTCTCAGCATGTTCTGCTGTTGAACTACAAGAAGAATACTCCACTTGTTTCTTAATTTAACATGAACCAGGAGAACTTCTGAACCGACAAGGCATGTACAGTATATTAAACAGCTAGGGTTTTACTTTCTCAACTACTGTGGAATCATAAATTTTCGTTGGGGATTTAATTTCGTGGATTTCGTGGGTCGGCTCATCCACGAAATCAAATCCCCACGAATTCAAAGCGGAGATAAGGCATTTCTTTTCAAAACTCAAAATCCACGAATTTATGTCCCCACGAAATAGCCATTTTAGTAAAAACCACGAAAATTGATCCCAACGAAAATTAATGATTTCACAGTATTTCGTTTGTTTTATGGCGTCAACATCAATTGAGTTTTCCGTTGATGCTTCTCCGATTGAACCACAAGGCGTGGTTCCAGTGAAGCATTGCTTTTTGAAGTATTCCCATCCCCCCTTTGTCCTTTTCTGTTTTTAATACACCGTCTTATAATTGTTTAGACCTTATCATTTGAGTCTATGCAATTTACAGTGAAATCGCTCCACACTTTTATCAATGAAATATGTGCATGAAAATTAGCACCATGAAAAATTTGCAGCGTTTGATAATAAATACCGATATGAAGAGTATCAATTAGACAGTAATTTAAGTTTTCATTTTGCTTTTCGATTCTATGCCTTTTTGCTGTTGTGATATCTTGTGTTCATAAATATATACGTGTAAAGAATTAAAGAATATGATGAATTGTGTATTTATTATTGTAAACTCTAAAAATATTAAATAGATTATCTATTTTGTTCTACAGTTGCGTTACTATTAAGTTAATAGTTAGCAACTCATGGTTGAATTGAAGATGAAAAGCATTTTCTATTTGAATGTAAATAGGATGATTCAATAAGATCGGAGTATATTCTATGATATTATAGAATGCATCCAAATACGTTTAAGACAGAACAATAACTAAATTCCAGTGATAACCTAATAATGAGAAACCTTCCCGTATTTATCTATAAAGCATTCGAGATAAGGTCGTCATTTAGTAACCAAAGCCAAATGATCCAACCTGCATACAAAGGTCATCGAATTTGGAAGAGAAGTCCGGCTTTAATGCAAGGTTAACCTTTTTCAGATGTTTGGTCGCCATATGAATAAACGTAGTCTTTAGAATGTTATTTAGTCACATGTCTGTATCAGTCAACCGTTCAGATTTGGTTGTATTCTTATATTAACACAACTTTGTTTTTCATCCTCTTACTAACTAAATAAAATTTACAAAAGCATTTTAGTTTCCATTTTCAATATCTGGAATGAGGTGTAATACTTTCACGAGAAAAGATTAAAATGGCAAGATCACTTAACCGCTAATTGACGAAAATAATTTAATGAGCTTAAACGTGTAACAAGTCAGAAGATGAAAGAGACACGTAACATCGTTCTAGTAACGCAACAAAACAAATCGAAGATCAGAGAGGTGATAAAATAACACAGTACTTAATGCTTTTTGAAAAACGAAGAGGGTATAAAGGGAATAAAATATGGTATCGACAAAATCAAAGTTTCAAATGATTAACAACTTACTTAATATATAAAACTATTTCCTGATAGATCCGATATTTTCATTTCATTTTTTTTTCTTATGCTACTTCTAAAAATGGCTCAACGCTTTCACAAAATGAATGAGCACACGGCGAATGAAAATCAACTCATTCTTCGTTTTTTTTCTTTCTTACGGACAAACTTATCTTCGAAAGATTTTCTAACAGCAATAAGTCATTAAATAGATAATTTGGGGAAACGGGTCTTTAACCACTACCTTACTTGCTCTAAGTTTTAAACAAATACGTTTCAGGGTATTGGAATATTGCTTCAGAAAAGAAAAATCGGACGATAGCACAACAAAAATAGAAACACACTACATGTATGTTTAATTTGTAAACTAGTACATAATACCAAGACGGAATTTTAGCAACATCTTTCATACAGCCATCACAATCCTAAAAGAAAAAAGATATTAATAAATGTTTTGCTATTGTTTATGCTCGTGTAATTGTGAATACGATACATTCATAAATATATACATGTACATGTCTATATATACAAACTAAAATCCGATAACAATGGTGACATAATTAGAGATTAGAGAGAGCCCTACCGTTTTTAAAACAAATGCCCGTTAATTTTTGCAGGAGTTTACACACAAGCGATCATAATGTACGTATAAGCAAAGCTTTAAATCGATAATACTATCTTACCCTTAGAGGTCACAGAAAAACCCTAAATGTCCGGGGTCACATTGACAGGAAAGTGCACCAGAAGTGTCGGTGACACAATTGCCATTCACACAAGGACTATTAATGCATGGATCGACTGAAAAGGTGATAAAAATAAAACACGTAATTTATTATTTGTTTACTGGGGTTTCACGTCGCACCGACGACCAGGGTCATTTTGGCAACTTTTCTAGCAGTAATGGCGGAGGAGGACTTCCTCGGTATAACTACTAACATTCTGTAAGCTATCCTGACAGCTTACCCACGTGTGAACTTTGGAGTATCATAATACAAAAATAATAAAATTATATTGCTAATATTATGTATATTGAATTGATAGTTATAAAAAAAATATCTGATGCGATCTGAAACTTGAAGGAAGTTAATCCACAATGACTCAATAGCAAAACACAGAAATCAAAATGAAAACGTTCTCGACGTCTTAGGGTGTAATTTAGATACAAGGCTATCTATAAAAAGTATTGGTTGGCAACCAAAACTTCTGCCAGTGAGTAGGTAGACAAAAACTAGTCTAGGAAAAAAAAGAAAACTCAGATGCCATCAAAAATATTAGTCGAACGATTTTTGAGACGATTGCGTACTTACAAACCGACAATCTTAGGGCCTTTAACCTGAATGAAAACCGTAAAACTTAAACACAAATACCATCTTCCCTGTACAATGCTTGGTTTCCCAAAACCTACGGTCAAATATACAAAAACATAAGAAAATGACGAAAAAAACAGTCCCTGGAGGGCATAGTCTTGGTAACGCCTTTGGCAAAGCTACATGGGCTGAAACCCAACCTCGTACTTACCAAAGAGAAAATAAAAATGAAATTACTCAGTTTACCTCTGTCACAGAAGTATCCTATGTAGCCACTGTTGCATGTGCACATTGCATTATTTCCGTTCACTGAGCAACTTCCGTGCACGCATGGGTTAGGTTTACAATGGTCTACTGTAAAATAAGATATAATGTATCATCTAATTTGTACAATACAGTTTGTCTCTCGACTTTAACGTTGCACAAAAACCAAAGTCAATGTCACTTTTTCAGGGGGTGGATGGCGCTAAAATCTTGACGAAAATTCGAGACAGCAGAGGTATTTTGACGTGTGGAAAGGGAGATCACTGCATTAGAAATTGCTATGATAAATATGCTCAAAATATATTCTCTCTGTGATGATCCAAAGTTGACTGGTTTAGCCGTTCGGACATGTTTTCCATTCCTTATTATTAAATTTTTTAAATTTACCTTCATCACAAAAGAAACCAATGTAGCCGTCATTGCACGAGCATCTGAAAGCGCCCCCTAACGCCGTTAAGCACACACCATGAACACATGGCTGAACTGAACAAGGGTCATCTTGAAAAAGAAATTGGTGTGAATACTAGTATACGTAAGAAAAAATGCTGCTACTTTCCAAAATACTTCCTTACCCAAAACTCAATCAACACAAAGTAAAAATTGAGGATAAAACACAGTCTCCCGGGGAGATACTGTCTTGGATCAGTCTCCCGGGGAGATACTGTCTTGGATCAGTCTCCCGGGGAGATACTGTCTTGGATTGGTCTGTCACTAAGCTAGAAAGTTTCTGATACTTCTGTTTACTATCAACCAAATTCTGAAAATCTCGTGTACACCTCGTCAACTTCAGCTTCGACATTAGGTCCATCTAGCTAAACACTGTAGCAGTATTCATCAAGCAGCTTTTTAACAAATATGCCACTAATGAGTTTTGCTTGCTTGTGAACAAAATAGCATACATGGGTTCCCTATAAACTATAAAACATCTTATTTGTTGATTCATTGCCATTTTAAGTTTTGTCAATTTGTGCTTCATCTACTTGACTTTATATTTCAATAACAAAATACTGATAAAACTTTTTAAAAGATTTATGTAATTATCACAATACCTTGCATTGTATTTGTTGCAATGTAAGTGTATAACATTAAGTTAGACCGTACATGATATGAACAAAATTTAAAAGAAAGAAAAAAAGTCATCAAACCAGTCAATAAATATGACAGAACGAGCAGAGTACGCTATTACGTCACTTATATGATGCATTCTTCGTGGCGTTGCATGTCACCTTGCTACTAAATGGTGCTGTTTACAACTTACGTAAATCACAAGTCTGTCCGAAATAACCAGGATCGCAGAGGCATCTAGCGTCAGAACCAAGATTGACACAATGACCATGCAAACAGTTCAAAGACGAACATGGGTCCACTGTAGAAGGTAAAAGAATGGTTTTCCGGTCACATGATAAGATCAAGTGCAAATGACTACTAGAAGTTGAAAGTCGGCTAGAGTAGGGAATCGCTTACGAGATACGTCGTAACGGCGTGAGATACCTATATAATGAGTTCAAATATAGATGTTTTCTATATTACACTGAAAAATGTCACCGTTACATATTTCACTGTTCATTCTAATTCTGGTGACAGTCTACCGGTGTATGAAGATTTTAAAAACCTGGTCTTATTCGACGTAGAAATATTTTTTCTTTAAGTATCATGATTTAATGTTATCTCCACATATTGCTCTGAACTGGAGCAGCAAGCCCTTCAACTTACATTAAGTACGTTTCGACATCACTGTGACCGCAGTTTATTTATCTTTGCTACAGTATATAATTTTTTAATCCTTTGTGAATTTATATCCACACCTGCGTTTATCGAAAGAAAATCAACTTTGTAATCACATATCACCGACGAATGCTTCAGTGGATGGATACCTAAGACACTGCAATTCAAGATTTGATGATTCAGTTTCTCCGCGGCCATGGTGAAACAGCTGCCTACCAAAGATGAAGGTTGACACACCTGACCAGTTGTGGAAACTTACCTTTCCGGAACAGTACGTATTTTTTACATTTTTTTTATTTTGATATTCTATATAACGTAAATACAAACATACCTGTTGTTTTAACGGCGACTTGAATTGTAGACATCCCCGGACAGAGAGAACATGTTCTATTACAAAAATATTTCAGTTTATTGATAGAACAAATATCTTGCCCCGTTCCTTGTAACGATTGTATGAGAACTTGGCAATTGCTGTCATCACTGCATGCTTAAATCATAAATGGAATCGTGACAAATTCTGCGCAGTAACTATAACTTTGGACGTTACTCATTAACTGCGCAGTGAATATATACATTTGTACTCATTAAATATACACAGTAACTCTGCGCAGTAACTATATACCCATTAAATATACACAGTAACTCTGCGCAGTAATTACATGTACATTGTATATACCCATAAAATATACACAGTAACTCTGCGCAGTAACTACATTGTATATACCCATTAAATATACACAGTAACTCTGCGCAGTGAATACATTTTATATACCCATTAAATATACACAGTAACTCTGCGCAGTAAAAACATTGTATATACCCATTAAATATACACAGTAACTCTGCGCAGTAACTACATTGTATATACCCAATAAATATACACAGTAACTCTGCGCAGTAAAATCATTGTATATACCCATTAAATATACACAGTCACTCTGCGCAGTAACTACATTGTATATACCCATAAAATATACACAGTAACTCTGCGCAGTAACTACATTGTATATACCCATTAAATATGCACAGGAACTATATACATATTAAATATGCACAATAACTGTATTTATTACGAATGCGCGGTAACTCTGCGCAGTAACTACATGTATGTACTCTCGCATGGAAGCTTTGGATGGTAACGTACTATCATATAAGCGCAGTTACTACTCTTTTAAAAAGATGCGCGGTAATTCAGCTACGTGGTGGTACCCATTAAACTTATACAAACTGAAATAAATTACGTTTTATCAAATGTACAGCACCATACATGGTTATCAGATTCGTTTCACCATGTAAATGAAGCCTTTTGAAGTTTTGTGGAATAGTCATTACTTTGAAGTTTTAGCGACAATTACGTAGTCAATATATATGTATGGTTATTTATGTTGAAATATTACCTGGTAATGTTCCAACTGGTGTCACCATTGACGTAGCTACAGCAGCAGACATCATTAGAAATAAGAAATATCACATATTTATAAAGTATTAAAATTCTTTAAATATAATTTATAAAGAAAGTTTTCAACATTGACTTTCGTTCCCCGCCCCTGCGAGTGGACTTTCAGAAAACATTAATTTGTCTTGAACTTGTATAGTTCATGAATAGTTCATGAAATACTCATCAGATAGAGCTCTCGATCTTCTGGTTTTTATTACCCAAGTGGGCGTGTTCTGATTTGTAGGCGTTTCCTGCTAGAAACAGAGGCGGTTCTTGAATCATTTGCTTTCATAAAAACGTGTTGGTTTCTCAAGTTAGTGTTATACTTGATAATGGATATTTACAATACCATCTACGGTAAAGTATATCAATTCAAAATATGCATTTGACAACCGTTGGGTATCACTAATTGATTACCACAAAAGTTCAGAGTATCGGCAAATACTTCAGTATTTGACAATAACATTAGCATTTATTCTTCCAACCATCTTTACATGTTGTACATCAATATTATATTCTAGAAATACGTCCATGTATATAACAACCATGATATTGCTAACAAACAACTGCTGGACCCTAAATTTCTTTTATCCTAGAAGCGGTTTCAAGTTGTTGTTTTTCGCTGGGGTTTTAGCGTCGCATCAACAGTTAGAGCCATTTTGCGACCTTTCCCGGCTTTAACGATTGCGGACAACGCCTTGCGTATACCTAGGTAGGACCATCAACGCTCCTCAAATGTAAAATTAGGTCGTTGGTGGGATTCGCAACCATTGCCATTCGGCCACTGAGGCCCAATTTATCAACTATTAAACACTGGCCCTTACACGTCTGTTTACTCAAGAGATGTGGAATACATTACGTGTATGCATCACATTATATTCCGTGTTAGAACTCTTAAGGTCTTCCTAGCCTAATACAGTACTTTTCTGGCATATCTTTTTAATGCTAGATGAATATGTTATTATTTCAAAACTAGTATAGCCCAAGTATCATTATTGCTATGAAAGTTACCATAGATACTTCAATTAATATTACTTTTTTTTTTAAATGCAAGAGTTGTTGCCCTTGTTTTAAAATAGAAAAATATTAATTTCTGTAAATATTGCACGGTGACTTAAATTTCTTCTTTATCATTTTAGATTGATAATGTGCTATAGCATCTTTTTACCATGGGTTTTCATTGAAATATGTTTTTCTCTAGTCTTTGAAAAATGGGCTACTCTCATAGACTTCAATGCAAATATAAAGGGCCAATAACTCAAAGGGCTATCTTTTTAAAAAATCTTATGATAAATCATTTTCAATCATGGAAACCTATAAAATTGATAAATATTTCAAAACCTGTCCACTCCTTTTTGAGATAATAATTGAGGGGCATTAGACTGGGAAGACCTTGATATATACGAGTACATACCTGTTACTACTGTTGATTGTGAGTTTGTTGTCACAGGTACATTCGTCGCCGGCGGTGATATGGCTGAAAAAAAAAAGAAATTCTAAATAAATGTCACGTGACGTAATGCGTATAAATTTAACACTATGGAAATATAAGCCAAGCGTTTATGATCTCTGATTTGTCATCCGCATTAGCCCCTCACCAGCCGGGACCAAATTGCACATGTTAGGATGCACAGAGGATCTACCCAAATGGGGTGAGAAAACTGTCCATCTAGCTCACGGAAGATCGATTGTTCTGCCCTGACCCCGAGGTTATAAAATCTCAGCTCAATCTCAGCTCCTAACTCACACGCCCAGCTCAGCTGAGATTTAAGCTTAGAAAGAGGTTATAAAACTTTCTGACGTTTCGTCTGCACCTAAATAAATTATATATACAATGGATGCTGGTGAACACCGGTCTCAGAAACTTTGCTCACGCTGAGCACTGACTCAGAAGTTGTATAACCTCGACATATCCCGAGTTCGGTCTCACCCAACAACAGTCACCTCCTTACAACAGCCATTTTTGACTTTCCTATTGGTGGCTGTTGTAGGGAGGTTGCACTGTACACATTTTCTCTATTTGATAATATAGAGCGCTTCGAAAGTTAGGTCGATATGTAGGTTTTTAAGATGGTTTAAGAAATTCAGTACTTGAACATGTTCCGACGTAAGCTCTGTACTTATCCCAGGATATTGCGTTACACGTGGAATTATCGGCTGTTAGACAACATGTTTCTAGTTCACCTCCGGGATAGTCTGGTGCACAAGATAAACCACACGCTGTAAACTGTGCCACGGAGTGGTACTCTAAAATAATGTCCAAAAATGAATTTTATCCATATTATGATGAATATGATGATACTGATGATGATGATGATGATGATGAACTTGATGATACTGATGAACTTGATGATACTGATGATGATGATACTGATGAACTTGATGATACTGATGATGTTGATGATACTGATGTTGATGATACTGATGAACTTGATGATACTGATGAAGATGAATATGATGATACTGATGATGTTGATGATGATGATACTGATGTTGATGATACTGATGAACTTGATGATACTGATGAAGATGAATATGATGATACTGATGATAATGATGATACTGATGATGATACTGATGAACTTGATGATACTGATGAACTTGATGATACTGATGAAGATGAATATGATGATACTGATGATGTTGATGATGATGATACTGATGTTGATGATACTGATGAACTTGATGATACTGATGAAGATGAATATGATGATACTGATGATAATGATGATACTGATGTTGATGATACTGATGAACTTGATGATACTGATGAAGATGAATATGATGATACTGATGATAATGATGATACTGATGTTGATGATACTGATGAACTTGATGATACTGATGATGATGATACTGATGATGATGATGATACTGATGTTGATGATACTGATGAACTTGATGATACTGATGAAGATGAATATGATGATACTGATGATGATGATGATACTGATGAACTTGATGATGCTGCTGATGAAGATGGTGATGATGATTATGATGATGAAAGTGCTAGTGATGCTGATAATGGTAATAGTGATGATGAATATAATAGTGGTGATAATAATGATATTGATGGTCTGTGAAAATAATGGTGAGGGTGGTGGTGATGATGATGATGTTGATGTTGTTGATAATGATGATGATGTCTATGATGATGGTGATAATGGCAAGGATGATAACCATACTTGATTTTAGTTCACATTTGCAAATGACTAACAATTTATTCAACATACATGTAATTGTAATTCAGGACTGTAGGTCTGAAGTCGTCGAATTTCATACCCTAGTGATGTGCAGGCATCGCTTAAAAGATAACTAAACGTACAGTGGAATCTGTTTTGTCTCATTTGTTTCACACATAAGATATTCTACAGAATGATCGGGCTAGCATTAGTTAGTCACACAGGACCATTGGATGAGGCTATCCTAAAAAATTGTTTTTTGTGGTTAGTTGACCAAACTTTTAACAGTGAGTAGGATGGTAGACGTATTATTGTTAACATTATATGCTTACAAGTACAGAAAATTAAAAAAACTGTGATAAAGAACAAAAAAGTTTATCGAAATCGCTAAAAATGTTTGGGTCATATTTTTGTGAGTTGTTAGTGTAGCAGCAAGCCAACTTTTTTAAGGATGGCCTGTGTCAGAACTTTTGGACTTTTGTTAAACGGAATCAAATTTGAGTAAAACTTTTACTTACGACCTCCTAAGTCATCCAAGATAAATCTCTGAGATATGTCCTTTTCTTAAATAGAAAAATTATTCATAAACTTAGATCACATCTTAAGCACAAAACGACACGCTAAGCACATACAAACATGTTTAAAACATTACGTCACGTTTAAAACATTACGTCACGTTTAGAAAATTACGTCACATTTAGAACATAACATCACGTTTAGAACATAACGTCACGTTTAGAACATAATGCCACGTTTGGAACATAACGTCACCTTTAGAACATAACGTCACGTTAAGAACATATCGTCTTATTTAAAACATAATGTCACATTTAGAACATAACATCACGTTCAGAACATAACGTTACGTTTAGAATATAACGTCACGTTTAGAACTTATCGTCACGTTTAGAACATAATGTCACGTTTAGAATATAAAGTCATGTTTAGAACATAACGTCACGTTTAGATCATAATGCCACGTTTGGAACATAACGTCACCTTTAGAACATAACGTCACGTTAAGAACATAACGTCATATTTAAAACATAATTTCACATTTAGAATATAACATCACGTTCAGAACATAACGTTACGTTTAGAATATAACGTCATGTTTAGAACTTATCGTCACGTTTAAAACATAATGTCACGTTTAGAACATAACGTCACGTTTAGAATATAAAATCACGTTTAGAACATAACGTCACGTTTAGAACATTACGTCACGTTTAAAACATTACGTCACGTTTAGAACGTTATGTTACGTTTAAAACATTACGTCACGTTTAGAACATAACGTCACGTTTAGAACTTAATGTCACGTTCAGATCATAACACTCGGCACATAAAGTCATAAAAAAATCAATTAAAAACAAATGCGTACTGGGGTTACGTTAATTAAAGTTAGTGCATATCTGTGAAGTACTAACACAAAGGTCAAACAAAGATTCGAACTTACCATGAAAGCAATTAACGGCCCACACAGTACAGAGGATGTAAATACCTGTAAGCGTAAGAAACCTAGATCTATAAATTACATTTCTTATCAAGCATGTATACATACGTAGCACATACGAAATATACAGTACAACCTATGAACAGCAACAACTTTGAGCAACAACCTCCCTTCAACAACAGCATGTTTTTCCAACTGTACGATTTCAATACTCTCAACCTCTCTAGAGCAACAACCTCTCAACAACAGCATACTTTTGCAACTCCCAAAGAGTGTTGTTTTGGAGAGGTCACACCTAACATCAAAAGCTTAGTTCAACACCACCCACGAATAAAGAGCATTTGGGAGTAAACACACTCATTAACCTTTGAATAAAGTCCGCTCCTAAAATAGACAATTTTTACACTCCAAAAAATGGCTGTTATCGGTAGCTTTTACAGTAGAGTACTATTCTGTTACGTGTCAGGCCATTAATGATATGACGATCTTTAACTTAGGCCTAAACACAATTTTTTGTTTCTGGTTACCTGTCATATCCTAACCCCCGCGGCCCTTAAACTCCTTATCAGGCATCAACATTCTTACTTATTTACCTTTCTATACGCATAATAGAATAATAATAAATAAGACGCTGTATTAGTTATATGCATAAGCGCCCGGTGACAGCTTGGCTTAACCTCAGACGGACGGATGGGCGGACAGACGGACAATCAAACAATAACTTGTAGTCTCCAACATCAATTTATGCCCGTTACCTACTTCCCTACCCTATTTCTAATGAGCATGAAACCAGAAACAAACCATTAGTTCACGCCTAAGTTTGTCCAACTACACTTTCGAAGTCTATCCAACACTTAGAATCAGTTATAATGTTCAGGTCCGGAAGTTAATCACGATAGATGAACTATTCAATTAGTAACAATAGTAAGAGAGAAAGAAACGTATGTACCGGTAGTGTATAGCATATTTGAAGACTGTGTCACCGACTTAAAACATACATCTAAGTCGGTATAATAGATACACATGAAGAGGTCATATTACAGACAGAATCTTTTAGCGATAAGAAATTTAAGAAGTTCACACTATTTTATCTTTCTTTATAAAGATCGTAATTACCATAAATAAACTTTTAAAAGACCCAGTCGTAATTAGTATGATTTAAAAACTCCTTAGATACCAAAATCCGAGCTTAATATAAGTCATACCTGTGAACAAAGGCCAGCCTTAGGAAAGACATAATGCGGCCTTTATTGACAGGTGGTCTGTATTTGGAGGTAACTTTTTTTCTAGATAATCAATTACAGTATTTTGTATAGCGACCAATTGGAGATGGTCGCTACACAGATTTGACTGCATACGATGGATGATCAACAAGTTGAAAACTACAGTGTAACCTCCAAGAATGGTCATCTCCGAACAACAGCCACCTCCCTGTTACAGTCAGTATACTAGCAACCTAAATTGACGTTTTACTCTATTTTCACTCTCTCAACAACAGTCACCTCCCTGTTACAGTCAGTATACTAGCAACCTAAATTGACGTTTTACTCTATTTTCACTCTCTCAACAATAGCCACCTCCTTACAACAGCCATTTTTGTCCTTCCCATTTATGGCTGTTGTAGGGGGGCTGTACTGTAGAGGAAATTTTGTCAACCGTTCTAACACGTATATATTGGGGTGGTCACTTAAAAAGATCGTTTTTACTATGAGGTGGTCGATTTCTTAATGCGGTCGTAGTCCAGACTTCTTCACAAACAAGTTATCACGCATTAAAGCAGACGAGGGAATGTAATAGTAAAATATATGTACGTGTATCAAAAACAGGGATCAGGAAAAAAGAGATAGGCTAGGCATCTCTTTGCAATATCGTTTTAATAACACGATTGTGATCATTAGTAGGGCCTAGTTCCAACGCTTATCTGAAAAACACTATCAATATTTCTGACGCAACCTTTTCTGTGATAGATTATTACTCGCGAGGCAATTGTGAATTCTAGATTACATTATACCAGTGCTAAGCGCATGAATGAATTAACTGTGAATTAATTTATATGGAAACACGTTCATGCCATTTAATTCTAACATGTCCATTTGTTAGATTGCCTGAACAAAGATGAAAGCGGCGTTATGTATATGAATAATTTATGGCACACTTTTTCCTACTTTGTTGCAAATAAAACGCGGTCCCGTAAGTGAGAATAATAATATATTTGGCGGTATCGGGATTTAACTGACATTTCAAGATGTATCAATATAATTGTCACACACTTGATAATAATTCATTATTCTATCTATCTAATTTTCACGTGGCTATTGAACCATTTTACTCCACATCGGGCGTTTAGTAACGCGAGAAGGAATTGTTCAAACACACGGCTTCCAATGAGCCAAAATGGAGTCTAAAAAGACTCAAGGATTTTTGGACGTTTTGAAAGAATTCGCAGAGTCAAGCACGTGGCATGGAATTCCAAAAATAGCGTCATCACGACAGTTGGCTGTGAAAATATTGTGGTGTATTTTACTTATGTGTGCGTTCTGTGCTGTCACTACACAACTGTACTCACTTTTCACGTAAGTAAATAAAACATTTCAAGATTTGGGGAAAGGATTTATAAAACATATTTAAGCCCCATTAGCTTTTTGCTGTAGAAAAAATATATGCAAAAACAATTAATTGCTGATATCATCCCATAACTATTACTGACGAAACAAGCCCTTTTTCACTTTTATTTTTGCTTTTGTAAACTTGAAATATGTAGGGCTCGTGACGTCACTTTACTACGTGTGCATAGCATGACTGCGAGAAAACACAGGTGTTCTATAAATAGTTTTTTTCAAATGATATTGAAAAAAAATACGATAGTGGTTTCGGAAACAGTTTTTCTTGCTATAAAGTATGCACTGGAGGATAACATACCGGATTCCTCTGTTATAGAACAAACAGGAACTATTAGGACCAATACATTTATAAGCTTATGGGACTTTAAGTGACTGTGTTTAATCTCACTACCCTTTTCTCTAATAATTCATCATCATTGTTTTCTAAGACCACCCTGTGAACCAAGGTCATTCTTTTAAAAGCCCTCGTTGATAAATAAAAAAGGTCACCTGTCAATAAAGTTCACATTACGTTTTTCCCAAGGATGGCCTTTGTTCACAGGTTTGACTATAGGACATTTTTATAATTATGCTGGTAAATAATGAAAAATACGAAATTCTAGTAAATCAATGACTGATTCCTTGTTTTCACTAAAATGACCATAACCGTGGGATAGGTCGTTTAACAACAGATAGAATAAACAAAGATGGTTTTCGTATTAGGTTTTTAATTTATCTACAATTCACGCGGTTTCGTATTTCAGGACGTTCCGTTCATACCCGGTCCAGACGACAGTCTCTCTAGAATTTACGCAGCTTCAATTTCCGGCTATTTCTTTCTGCAACATGAACCCGGTAAAGAAATCGCAGTTGAAACTGTCACCAACGCTAAGAGACACGATCTACCCGAAGGTATAGAAACGTAACAATAAGTTAAATTTTGCATGTTTTAGGCGTAAAAAATATGTTTGTTTCTGTCTCATTAACATAAGATACTGTGGAATCATTAATTTTCGTTGGTGGTTTAATTTCGTGGATTTCGTGGGTCGGCTCATCTATGAAACTAAATACCCACGAATTTAAATGCAGAGATAAGGCATTTTTCAAAAATCAAAATCCACGAATTTACGACCCACGAAATAGTTATTTTAGTAAAAACCACGAAATATGAGCCTAACGAAAATAAATGAACATACAATATGTAACTAAGAAAGAGATTTAAAAGAAATTCATTTCCATTTTATTTATTATTCTTGAAAGCGCGCGGAAAGGTAAAGAAATCGAGACAGTGGACGTGCCGTTCCTCGGGCTTAATAACAATCAGAGGTCACGGGTAGATATTAGGGTATGTCAGAAAACAAGAAACAACCATTTTTACGCCTTAGAAGCACAAATTTATCTTCTAGTTGTTTCTTTTGAAAATTTTGATCTTAAAAAAACTACCAGGAAATTATTTTTTCTAAATACAAATCATGCGCCATTCTGCACACCTCAGTAACTTCCGTGTGTACATTTTTTGGACAAATTCCAATAGGCATAATTCATGTTTTTCGAGAAACGGAAAAAACAGGAAGTTATTAGTGCGAAGTCTTTACCGTAAATATATTTAAAATAAGATCGGATGTTCGGATAATCGGTTGTCAAAAATAATTTTAAGGGGACTATGTCGTCTTACGGTCTTTTAATGACAATATCTAGCTCCACTATTTTCCAGCTTAAAATGTTTCTGTTACCATATGCAATGATCATTCAATGTTTTTAAAAAAGCATGAAAGAGTTTTCATTTTTCTTATTTGTCTTAGTGCAAAAAAATGGAATCTGTAGCAAACGTTTTATGCTCAAATGTCGTGAAATGACACCAACTGTTGGTGCGATGTCAAATTTCTTTCGTGATGTTATTGTTAATGAATAGACAATACATGTATGTAAATACATGTAAATATGCAAAAGATATTCTCATTCAGAATATAGGTTCGTGAAATTGTGACGAGCAGAATTTGTCGCTGATAAAAATGTTCATACTTATTTCAGAGACGCAAGGCTAAACAGAAAAAGAAACAGACAGCGCTTCGAGAAAAAAGAGATATTGAAATGTTTAACGTAACTATGTCTGGTTCAATGAATGAATCACAGCTGTATAATATGATAAAGGAATTTAAAAAGGATTACGTAAAAACTGGAAGTGTTGAAACGCCGACGTACTTTGGCGGCGAAACTAATCAAACGTTCACATTTTTCAGTAGTGGCGGGAATGAAAATTTTACTTACTCCAGTAGCGACGGTGGCGAATTGTTCCGCTTTTTTAGTGATGGCAATGAAGAAACGCCGAACGTTTTTAGCGGTGTCAGTAACAAAACTTTGACTGATTTCTTCGGCGACAATAATGTTACCTTCACAAAATATGAAATAGTCACTTACGATACTGTGGAAGACGTGACACCATCATCACAATCTCCTCTAGATATCTTCCCTGACGAGTTTGATGAATATGAATATATATATGACTGGGACAATGATTTTGACGAATGGGAGACCTTCATGGACCCCTTCGGACCCTATGATTCGTTTGGGGAATATACTGATTTCTATCCTGATGACATTGTTAGTAACGAAACAACGTGAGTACCAAGTGACTTTGTTATACCACGTGACTCTGTTTTACAGAGTGACGTCGTTTTACCGTGTGACTCTGTTTTCCATCGTGACCCTGTTTTAATTACCGCGTGTCTCTGTTTCACCACGTGAGAATTTTTGACAAGCCACTGTGTTTGTTTAACGCTATTATAATTTAACAACAATAGTCATAATTAAAATACAGTCAAGCCTGTGAACAAAGGTCAAATTTGAGAAAGACGTGATGTGGCTTTTATTGACGGATGGCCTCTGTTCGGGGGTTCTTTTGTTCCAAATAATCAATGATAGTTTTGGTATGACCTTTATTCACAGGGTGACCTTTATTTTGTAGGTGGCCGGTCACAAAGGCTTGACTATATTATTAATGAATGTCTTATTAAGATGCGTTTTAAACATAAACAAGTGAATCAATTTTTTTAGACATTAAACAGAATTTCATAGAAATATTTCAATTAAGAGTTTGTATATGTCTGAGGAATGGTACATTCACATTTTGCCCTATCGCAATCCTTTAAAGAACAAATTTTGCTCTAAGAAAAAAGATCAATAAAAATCCATGCATACCTTCACTATTTCTAATGAGTATGTATCCAGAAACAAGCATTTTTTACGCCTAATCATGTTTTAAATGTATTTTGTGAAAGCGAAAGCCCGCCATCTAAAGAAGATGAACCAGAATTATTCCAAGACCCCCAGGATAAGTGGGAGGAGAGAGCTACCAGGATAAAGACGCTGTACAGAAACGAGTCATTGTAAGAAAGCAGTTTCATCTATATAACTTTGAAACCCCACTTATCAATGTGTCTTGTTTATATTTTTATACCCCTGTATCGATAGATCGGGTGCATATTGTTTTTAACCTGTCTCATTTTCTG
This sequence comes from Lutraria lutraria, assembly GCA_964023205.1. Classification (NCBI taxonomy): domain Eukaryota; kingdom Metazoa; phylum Mollusca; class Bivalvia; order Venerida; family Mactridae; genus Lutraria; species Lutraria lutraria. The sequence continues at coordinate 2,822,149 of OZ026850.1, forward strand.
TTCGTCGGTCTGTTTGTACCAAACTTTAACCTTACCTATAAAATCAAAACGATTCCACCTACACTCATCAAACTTCATATGGTGGTTCCTCATGACCACTGCATGGCTTGTGTATTTTCAGGTCAATGGGAAAAAGGTCAGGGTCACGGAATCACATCTTCTTTTCCTTTACTACTCCAATATTATAGACTTCAATGCAAATTTTAAGGAACGATAACTCAAACGATTGTACATGCATGAAGTTGATTTTGAAAAAAATAACTCGAAGCAAATTGTTTTTGTATAAGAATCAGAATTTTAACAAAATTAATATATTTTTTTGACAATGTGGGTATCGAACTAAAGCTAACAATTTACTTGAGTGGTTATTTGAGCAATTTAGTCCCGAAAACGAAAAGTAAACAATATATCAATTAGCGGTAGAATCAATGTTAATGTGTCCGATATTTTTAAATATTTCAGTAAAAAATAAATATGTATATATTTATATTTTATCATCAAGCTGAATCTGAGGCTTTCTATTATATAATATATGTAATATATTGATTAATATCACGCATTTTTCCTCTCTAAGCAACGTCACTATATCTTCTTGACGTCAATGTCATTTCCTCTTTGAGGAACAATTTATCAATAATATCAACACCGGTGAAGACGAATATGCTGAAACATTTTTGTAATAAATGGCAGTTAATTAAATCATGTTTTATGGTTTTACATTTATATGCATTTACATGTATATACAAAATCTTTCAGGGAAACTCGTAAAACAATGGGACATCAGAAAACAGATCTAATTCAACAAGCCTTGTTTTCTAAGAGAGCACAGAACATTTCGTAAGTATTCAGGTCTTTTTTATCCAATCAGGTAACACGCAGTCTGGCTTATCAGGTATGTTTTTTTGTACAACTGTATGTAATACCCTCGTCACACCGGACTTGCGTCCTAGCTGCGTCTTAAACAGTCAAAATGAGGAGGTCGCGCCGATGGTCGCATTTAGAACGCCAGTGATTTTTCTAAAATAAATCCAGATTTCGGTCACCCGTCGCACGTGGGTCATGTTTTTTTGCGGTCTGAACATGTGCCGCGTTCTTCGAGTTCCTACCGAGTCTGGACACCGAACCTCAGCGTTTACTTTTTTATCACGTCCAAAGTACACGTCGTCACTCTGCGTCCTTAGAGTCCAAGCGGCGTTCTCTTGTGTTCTCCCAATACGACCCACGGCGTTCGCCTTGTCCATGTCGTGTCCTGGGTCGCCGTAGGATCGCAATAAAGACGCGAGTCCGGTGTGACGGGGATATAACGGTTTATCTTCAATGATTATTAAGGGTCGGTAGGACTGTGGAACTTTCTCTTTCAAATAAATAGTTCATACCAAATTAAAAATATCGTCAAGAAATAATTGATTTACAGCGAAAAAGGTCAAAAGTCAGCATTAAGTATATCGGAAACCAGCAGCTTTTTCAAGACGCCATGTTTTTTTGCAGGTACCCGACTTACTCTTATTTTCCCATATAGCCCTAGACTTTTTGTTAGAGCCGGGAAACGCTACCTCCACAGATGAATATTTTACCTTTCCGCAAAAAAATCCCTCGCTTTACCTACTAGCATGCTAGTACCTAGATACGATATTTTTAAAATGCATGTAACCAGAAACAAACATTATTACTCCTAACCTAAGGACAAATTTTGTCTCCTAATTTCAGAAAGTATTTTAGCCATTTTTCATCAACGAAATATGGTAATTGTTACACGCTGGATAACACGAAATATCGGGCTCTACAGAGCGGGCTTGAACATGGTAAATATAGACTTTTTAGGAGAAATCTATTAATAGAACGTGACGACATACTCATTTACATTTATGACGTCATTTATCATCACATCCGGGTATTTCGTGTTGCCTGGGTTGTGATTGCCTAGATAAATTGTCTGTTTTAAAGTCATATACTATAGTATCCGTTTGTTAAGGGATTTGGGAAACTTCTTGGGTCCGCTTTGTGAAATGGAAGAAAGTATTTCAGGCTAACACTGTTTTGACAAAACTTGCCATTCATTTTCAGTATCTTCTATTAGCAGTACATTCAGCACTTTGATCTTATCATTCAGGTATACAGCTTACGTTGTACTTGGAAGTTGACGAATATATTGAGAACCATTCCACCGGATATGGAATCCGAATGGTGTTTCATGAGCCGGGAACCTTCCCTCTACCAACCAATGAAGGTTTGACACTGGATCCCGGCTTTGAAACAAATATAGGCTTAAGAGCGGTATGGATTTATATGTTCTTATTGTTTGGACTTCTGCTTGAAAATAAATTCATAGAAAAGAGAACTTGGCGATCGCCCTTTTGGACACGACTAAAGCTTAGCTATCCTTTGCCATTTTTTATTTTGACATTCACATTAAATGTTGATACGTGTGGACCGATTTCAAAATACATGTATACTAAATGGTGTGATAGATACTCGTTTGCGAACAAACACAATAATAATTATAATAATATAGTTTAATTGAAATAAAACGACCATTGGACATGTTAAGTCTTTGTGATGATGGTATGTTTTCTCTATTTTTCCCCATGAATTTTCTGATAAATATTTGATAGATAAACATTACAAGACTTAGAGAGCCGTACGGAGAATGCACTGACGGAAAGGAATTTGAGAAGAAATACAACTTCACTTACAGTAAAGCGGTACGTGTAAGCAGACAGCATATATAATTATAATAAAGATAAATGTTCCCGGTTTCCTCTAACCCTACTGACCATGCTTATTTCTGCCGAGATTAGACTTCAATTCGGTGTCGGTCATTTTCTCTCGACGATTTCTTCTAATTTTTATATGACCTATATCTCAGAACTGACAAAATTAAATATATTTTCAAAAATCGACATTTTATTTTTTGGAGATTTTCGCGGAAACCAGGTGCTGTTTCTGGACCTGCCCTAGAGGATTATCATATCACGATCAAATTTAAAAATATGAATAAAGTCCGGAGTCTGCAGAAAAAACGTTTGTCGAGTTAATTTAGAGGAATCCATCACCGTTTCCATTTCTTTCCATTACGACTTGGATATTTTCTTATATTTTTCCTAGACAGAAATGACTAGAGAAACGAAAATATTTTTGTGTGTTTTGTTGCTATTGATAGCGACAAACCTGTACAGTGTTTGCAGCTACTTCCAAATAGAGGTCGTTCTTTTAAAACCGCCATTGATTATTTAGATAAGACGCATAAATAAAGGTCTTCTACAGTCGACCTTTGTTTACAGGTTTTGGCTGTATTTTGAAATTGTTCGAAATGCTTTTTGTTTGACACTTTCAGGCTTGTCTGGAGTTTTGTCGCATTCGTAAAATTATTCAGATGTGTGATTGTAAACCCTACAGCACCCCAGACGTGTTGGATCTTGTTGAGCCAAGTTATTTATCTGTATGCAAGGAATGGGATTATTTTGGTAAGGCAATATCTAGAAAATGATGAATCAATATTAATGTAAACACGCTATGACCGTCGTTTGTGAAATATAAATTGCTTTACGCCGCAGTCCCATCGGCCTCTCGTTAACTTCGCGTTTTAAGATTTATAGAACGCGAAGAAAAACGTAATGGTGAACGAACGTAACGTGCGTTTAAAAGCGTTTGTATAGAAATACATGAAAACTTTTTTTGACGAGGTTTAAACATTATTCCCGTTTGGTCGAAAACGTACCACTTCGAATTATTTACGTAATCAGTCATGAATTAAACTTGGTGCTATTGTAGTTAACGTAAATTAAACGAATCACGAATTCCGTGTCCAACTGGACGTAAAGAAATATAACCAAATATAGAAATTGATGTGACATATGGTTTTCCATTTTTCTGGTAAGAGAACTTGATGGTTTTGAAAATGGTTGGAACGTATATAACATGCAATTAAGGATCTTAGTTGGGACTGGGGCAATAGCACTAAGATATTTGCGTACTTGAATTGTGTTATTTTTAATCATTCATGCGCGGACGGACGGAAGAAATAATCATTTTTGTCGCATATTTCAGATTATATTTGTATGTTTTCTGCAAATCAAATGATGGAAAAACAACAATCTGACTGTCACTGTATCAACCCATGCTCGTAGGTATTCAAATCAAATTAAAGTACAACCTCTCCAGAGCTGTACTCTGAGTTTAATCATACAGAGGAAAAATCATGATGTTGTTGAATGGATGCTGTAGCTCAAGAGAGGGCCGTTCTGTGGAGGTTGTACTGTATAATTAATAGACCCTCACGTATCAAAACTCAAATAATTTATGAAAATGAATAAGAGCGTTTCTTAATAAGATCCAAAATATAACAAAGTAACTCTTTGTACGCACTTTGCTCTGAATCGCATCCTGAGAGAAAACTTGCAGGCTAGGGGTAACTAAGGGGCAGCATCCGGTAGTGTACCAAAGACTTCTTTGACTGTAAATATACCGCTACAGAATACGGTAAGGCTTTTTGACAAAAAGGCTTTGAAACATAAATACTGTTAAACCTGTGAACAAAGGCAATATTTACTACATAGGAAGTAGAAACTATGGCCACTATTGACGGATGGCCTTTATTCGTAGGTCATTTGTTGTATATTATCAATGACGGTTTCAAAACACGGACTTAATTCACAGGGTGGCTTTATTCGGGGATGGCCGCTAACTCAGGTTTGAATGTAAATGCAATATTAGCAGAGCATACATGTATATATAAATACGATAATACTTTCATGTTTCAGCGAATTTATGTATCAGATGATGATCTCTGGGCGATCTTGGCCGAATAAAGGATATCTGGTAAGTGGTAGTTACCTCGAAAGCGTTGTTTGCAACATTTTAGGCACAAAGGTATCTTGTTGGCTTGTAATGCGCTCCAGTTATACATTGGGCTTGTTTAACGTCGCACAATCAGTCAGGATCATTCGGTGATTTATCCAGATTTAACCGTGAAGGAATTTTGTTAAAACATGAAAAAATACCGAATTAACGCCAACTTGGCTAAGATTTACCTCTATCCCAATACTCAAACAATGCAGTCCACGAAACGATTGGCATGTCTCTCAACATCGGCCAAACTACATAGTTCACAAAACAATCGGAACGTCTCGGACTAATCACTATATAACAGGCCCCAGTTTCACAAAAAAATAATATTTTGCTTAAACTCAACTTAAATATTAAATCGTATATTTCTTTGTTTTATTGTAAGCAATTGAGAATGTGGTATTAAAAGAAGGTACAAAAATGATCTAATCAAAATTTCCCACAATTTCAATCAAATTACAATTTGTTGATATGGTATAATTCAGTAAAATTGATTTAAGTCTGTTATTGGGAATTTGACTTTTGACTCAAATGAAAAAGGAGTTCTGAAATTTAATTTGTCTGCCAAATCCACCATACTTGATGCTGGCATGTTTGACATCACCTTAGTAAATAAGGAAAGAATGGTAATATGTCTGATCCTCTGATGGAAGACACAAGATCTCTAGACAGAAAAAAACACTCGAGTCCATTATTGAATTTCCGCTCAATTTTGTTTGTGAAACTAGAGCCTGAGTTCTAAAAAGAATTTCTACATCTTTTACAGGAAAAAGTGTTGATGAGAGATTTGTGTTCGAAGAACATATCTTCTTCAAATAAAGTCTGCTTTCAGCTGAAGAATGATAGCGAAGAGTTTAACTATGAAAGGTGAGTGAACAAATCTACGAAATTACGCCGTTTGGACAAGAAAAGTAAAAAAGTAGAGGGCCTTCAGTGACAAAAATCCGGACCGGGGGTAGCCCTTTATATAAGGAGTTGCAACAGTTATGTGGCATTAGAAGAAAACGAAAAATAATGCACTTACGCGATGTTTTCCTAGTTCGAATGACAGAAAATGCGCTTGTAACGATAACATTGTGACGTCACTAGGTCACGTGGATTCCCCGCACTGAAAGCGGCTTTGTGCTTAGAATGTTTCGACCGTACCATAAAGTAAAACTAGCTATATATGTTCATCTAAACCTGTGATAGTGTCCACCTCTGAATAAAACCTACCATAGGATTAAAGGTCATTCTTTAATTATTCAGAATGAAATAACCTCAGAATTAAGACCACCTGGCAATAAGGGCCAAATTTTGTCTTATCCAATGGTGGCCTGTATTCACTGTCCTTTTTTTCATTATAGATATAAAAACAGCTTTGCTAGAATCCTCATCTATTTCGAAGACCTTAATTACGAGAAGATTACGGAAGAGCCATTTTACTCGGTAAGGGACATCTCTTGGCACTAAATAGGAACCATATTTTTCACATGTTTCTCTTTTTGTTTGTTTGGGGCTTTCAAGCAGACCGTTCCAAGTCGGTGGAAATTTCTACTCGAGGAAAATTTTTTTTTTTTTGTTAGTAGAGTAAAATAACCTTCAAATAAGGGTCATCTGTCAAAAAGGGCCAAGTTTTGTCATTCTCAAGGAGTGGCCTTTTTCACAAGTTTGACCTCACTACATTTATATCGTCAGATCTATGTATAAAGATATCAAAATGTGTGACATGCATACAATATGGACCCTTAATACAGTTGGCTCTTACTGAGAGGGCAACTGAATCTATTGTATCAATTCATATTACCACGAGAGGCCCCATTTTCAATGCGGCACTTTAAGGAACTTTCATTAGTACTCCATTTAACGTTTTCACCTTTGAGATAATGCTGAATCGTGGAATACTGTGTGGTAACATAGAATAAGTCTACTGAATTATTTCGTCCAATTATTAAGCCACTGTCCAGGAACTTTTTTTCAAAACAGAAGTTTCTTTCATTCTTTGGTCTTGATACTGTAAACATGATTGTGTAAATTTATTCAAGCTTTGTACTATCATATGTGTGTTAGCGTATTTTTTTTCAATATTAAGTCAACATTTATTTATTCAAAAAGCTATTTTTTACTTCAGAACAAATATGTGTTTTATATATTATAAATTATGATGAATCATATTTGTTGCCGCTACAGTTATGAAACTATTAAAGTAAATATTGACTCGGAATTTATTATGAAAGATATGAAGTTAATCAATCAAATATTGATTTTTTGGGGGGAATCAAACATTTTTATCGGTCAAGGGTCGTACAATAAAGAATAAAGAGCAGATCTTCTCTTAATTAAGCAACAACCTCCCTTTAGCGATAGCATGATATATTCCCCATTGCATGATTTAACTTTTAAGAGCAACGTCCTGTCAACAACAACAACAACATAATTGTGTTACCCCCAAAGGGTGTTGCTTTGGAGAGGTTGCAACGAATTTCCTCACCTTGAGGGAACCAGCCTTAATATGGTGTATATGTATACTGTATTTATGTTTGATCAATTAAAACTGTGTACTCCGGATCATTTTGTCCTATTGTACTTGTATACAGAACAACCTCTGTAGAGCAACACCCTGTGTGAGCTGCAAATATTGGCCGTTGTTAAGAGTTTGTTGCTCTACAGAGGTTAAATTTATAGCAAATATCAGCGAAGGGAAATTTTGAAGGAGTTGTTATAGAGAGGTTGTTGCTTTACAGAGGTTAAATTTATAGCAAATATCAGCGTAGCGAAATTTTTAAGGAGTTGTTATAGAGAGGTTGTTGCTCTACAGAGGTTAAATTTATAGCAAATATCAGCGTAGGGAAATTTTTAAGGAGTTGTTATAGAGAGGTTGTTGCTCTACAGAGGTTAAATTTATAGCAAATATCAGCGTAGGGAAATTTTTAAGGAGTTGTTATAGAGAGGTTGTTGCTCTACAGAGGTTAAATTTATAGCAAATATCAGCGTAGGGAAATTTTTAAGGAGTTGTTATAGAGAGGTTGTTGCTCTACAGAGGTTAAATTTATAGTCAATATCAGCATAGGGAAATTTTGAAGGAGTTGTTATAGAGAGGTTGCTGCTCTACAGAGGGCCGCTCTGGAGAGGTTTCACATATATATATATTTATAAAATAAATCTTGTAAAAGCTCTTTAACACTATTCGTTAGTCGGTGTTCGTCTGTCTGTTCAAACTACATCAATGTTAACGTATTGGGATCCTAACACCCAATTTTTGAAAATATTGAAGGAAAAAGAACATGAATTTAAATGAAAATTCATGGTAAAAATTGTTCCATCACCCTATTTTTTTACCAGAATTTTATGATTATTGATTGTTCTTACAGACAGTTCGATTTATCTCGGACATAGGGGGCGCTGTCGGTCTATTTCTTGGGACCTCGTTGCTGAGTTTGTTTGAGATACTACAGCTGATACTAGAGATTGTTCTTCACCTTAATAACAAGACAATGAAACAACCAATTTCCAACGGACCAACGAGTGTTTAGAAGTTCATAAAGTTGTCGAGAAGACAGACCGGTATGTTGCGGTCAAATTTAGTAGAACATTGTTCTTGTTAAAGTACTTAAAGCGCTTTGGGTTAATCGAGATAAACTGTTTCCCATTCCATGATGCAGTGCACCAAAAGCTTTGTACACACAAGTCAACGGGAACCAGTTTAGTGTTAGGAAAATCAGCAATCGGAACTCCTTGGTCTGAAGAAAATGTCTCAGACAAAATAGACTGGTCGCCATTTTGTTGTTATTGTTCACGGGCTACTTTCCGTCATGGCTGAGCCCGGGAATCAAACGATGGATACAACCGGTTTCTCCTTCAATGGGAACTTGAAGTCCATTCTATCAATCGCGAACGATAAACATATTTGAAAGTCTGCCATTCTGAGAACGAATCTTGTAAACGAGTGTTTAGTGTTGAACAAGTAGTGACCGGAAACTGACGGGAATGTCCGGGAAGTTACGATTGGAAAGAAAGGGAAGTAACAGTCATCATATGTGTACATAATAAATAGTGTTGATATTATTTCATGACGGCCATTTTTTCGGACCCATTTTCCACATTTCTTCTGTACTTCTGTACTAACTTGAAAATGTGACCTCATTAATTCTAAGTCTACAATGTGATACACATGTTATGATACTGAGTTTTTACTGTTTATAGTAAATCGCCTACCTGCTTCATTAAACTGAATATCTAAGTGATAAATATTGCTACTAGTCTTAAAGCAATTGCAGCTGCATCAAAGAAACCATATTTGCGCATGCTCCGCACAATACTTTTAGATCCAGCACAGTTTTCAATTCATAATATGTAACTTCTTGTATTTCGTGTGTTTATATTTTGACCGTTTATTGTTTACAATGTTTTATATTCACCACCAACAAATGTACGAACACTTGAGAAGTTTTAGTTGTTTATGACTCACACAACAGCATATTTACTCCAAGCGCATTAAAAGGACATTTTCAACAGCGTTTTAGTTACTGTAGAATCATTAATTTTCGTTGGGGATTTAATTTCGTGGATTTCGTGGTTCGACTCATCCACGAAATCAAATGCCCACGAATTCAAATGCGGAGATAAGGCATTTCTTTTCAAAAATCAAAATCCACGAATTTATGTCCCCACGAAATAGCCTTTTTTGTAAAAGCCACGAAAATTGAACCCAACGAAAATTAATGATTCCACAGTATATACCCGAGGGCAGTTGACAAAACCAGTTCTCCACAAGTTACTGCCAATTTCTTCAAAAGCATGCAATCTGTGCTTATTTGATTGAAGGGAGGCTTGACTTCAGCCAAACTTCCCTTCAATCAAATTAGCACAGATTGCATGCATTATGCCAAGTGCTTAAACAGACATACCTAAGGTATGTACACCTAAAGCTCTCCCTATTGAGCCAATAGGTTCGGATCCTAAGTTCTAAAGCTGCTAGATTCTAAAGTTGATGAAATAATATAAACACATTCGTTTGAAAACAAAAAATAACTTTATTGCAGGATGAAACGTTCAACAAACTTAATATTAACAGGAAATATAACAACATACTTAACAAAATAAATATTGAAAGATAATTCAACGATAGAAGACCTGAAACAATTACATTGAGTTATACATAAAACCAATTTTCTTTCTCTTTTCGTAAGTAACTTCTGTACACTTGGTCGAATTTGTTAATGTCCAGCTTATATCTTTTAGCACTAGACAAAATCACTGAACACACTTTATTGATATCCATGGTGGTCAATCAAACATTTCTTAAATAAATCTCGATTTGGTAAATATATGGATCTCCTACAAATATTGGAAAACTTAAGAATCAATCTACTTGCTGTTTTTTTTCTCCAAAAATCGAGTTTTAAAAGAAGGAGGTTCAAAATTAGTCTCAGATAACATTCCACGTAATGAATGTCCCTAGAGACTGGAGGTGAACGGCACTAAGTGCTGCAATAGTTATAATGAAATGGTCAGGGGTGAACCAGGGGAAAATAAATACAAATGTACATTAATTGATTCGTGATAACTCAAATACTCGGATGCTCACCGAAGCCCTAATAACTCGTACTACAGTACATAGTACATCTATTACATTTTCTTAAAGTGTTGAAATTGTCAGTTTATACATATAGTCAGAATTGAAATCTTTCCAGATTATTCGAAAGACGTTTCGCTGACACGTTGCATCATAAGACTAAAGAAAGTGACGGAGAAGAAAAGAACAACGAAGAAGAAGACCACAAAGAGAATCGTATCGAGCTTCTCAAGGAACATCCCCCATGTATAGATCTCCTCCTCCTCCTCCTCCATTTCTGCATCAATCATGATTGCCTGTTCGAATTCTTTCTTCTTTTCACTTCCTTTTACTTCACCTCCTTTTGTCGGATTGCCTTCCATGTCTTCAAGAACGAACGGCATCACTTTGTTTTTCTCACACCCCTTAGATTTCCTCTTCGGGCGGAAACACCTTATGCTACACTCTTTGTCACCGATACTTGCCATAACTTTAGCCTGGATGATAGTGTAGAAGACGGACAGGACACTGAGAAACAAGAGAACGATGATAAACAACAAGAATAGTGAGACCTGGAGAGAATTGTCCGGAAGAGTATCACTGACGATGGTGACGAAGATACCATACGATAGAAAAATGGTGATAGCAAAGGAACCTTTCTCGCCGGAGCCAATTGGTACCAAGAAGATGCAGATGTTGAGGAAAGCCAACATGAGAAGAGGCATTATCAGCGTGAATGTAGTGAAGTTTGCACGTCGCTGTAGATTAAAAACCACATCGATGAACCAAGTGTTGTAGTTGAGATACCTGTTGGTATTGACGCTTGAAATTACCCAAGCAGAGTTTTCAGTGAATTCATCAAGATTAACATCACCGTCGTGGCTTAGTGAGACTGTAGTCTGAGTCTCATCAGACACATAGTAGGTGATAGTACACCTTTGTTCATCAAATGGGTAATACTTGATATCCACATGACACACAACACTGAAAAGATCATAATGAAACAAATAAGTGTCGTGTACAAAATATAATAACAAACAAGCGGCCACTTATAGAAATTAAAGGAAATTTTCAAAGAAATCCCTAAAAAAACACAAAAAGCAAACTACCAAATCAATGAAACCAAAAAAAAATGGAAAAAAATAACATCACAAAAGAGAGAGGTCGCAAAAAATATTCACACAACCGTGGAATGGTCTGCGGTATAATTCTACAAGTGTTGAAGAAGATTCAAAGGAACAAACCTAACTCTAACTTGTCGATACACCTAATATAAACATAGAAAAATATCCCATCAGAACTCAAAAGTACAAAAATGCTCTGATAGAGATATGCCAATAACTTAAAGGTAACCTGAGTAGACACATTGTTAATGATACATATGGTGTTTCAATCACAAAGACGAGTAGTGTCGCTAAGGGGTTCGTCTTGATGAACAAACACTACAACAAAGCAAAAGGATTCTTCAACCGGAAAGCCTTAATTAATACAATGTCCAAAACAAAACGCAAAAGAATGTTCAAACTCACCTGTAAATGCCTTCAGGCACCCAGTGTACATCTCCGTTGCTTTCAAGTTTAGCAATATCTGCGTCTGGATTGCCTACAACTCCTTCACCATCGAATTCCTGAAAAATAAAGGCTACTGAACTTTTCTCATTCAACTCATAATATTTTCTTATCCAAACTCCACTTAAATTAATCCATCTTCCTACCTGAGCACTAGTTCGACTACTAGTATTTGTGTAATTGCATAGCTGAATTGTCAAGGCATTGAACCAATCAGGTGCCATGTAACAAACATAATCTCTAATCATGAAAACTCTCTAAACTGACAGTTTCAAAAAGATAACATGCATTTTTATTTTGACCATCAAAGAAGAAAAATAGGAGTGTTATGTATCGTCCGCTTTGTCTAGATACGCTCAATACCATGCATGAATTGTATGCTTGTAGCTGTAACATAAAGAAGCTAAATCGCTGGGTCACAAACGCCTAACTTGCCGATTTTTCTTGTAACCACACAATCTTTAATCGTGCTTTCTCAAAACGAAAACAATGAGGTTATACGATAGTAGAATTAATGTTATGGCATCTAAAAGCAATTCTAATCCAGTCAAAATGACTACATGTACTGATACGATATTTCAGGCCGGCCGTCTTGACATTCTTTTTGCGATATTATAGTTCCACACTTTACGTGGCAGATTTGTGTATACATTCAGTCAAATCCATTAATCGCTATTGTAATCCAAACAATTACCTTTAAAATAATCAAACTCGGCCGCCATATTTGATTTACAGGAACTTTTATGGAGTCTGTGTTGGCATACGTAGCCGGGTCCCAGGTGATAACCTCGTCATTCCAAGTGATTGTAAAGTAGCCAAGAATTGAAAACTTTTGTTCAGCTGTGTCAAACTCGAGCAAACTCTGTGGAACAAACTTGGTCCGCAGGGGAACAGTTTCCGTCTGTGTATGTCGTGGCCTAATTCTGGTATCATATCTGAATAAAACATACAAAAGCAACGTATCAAGGTGTGTTTTTTGTTAGTTTGTCCGCCTGTCAGTTTGTTCGATCATTCAAATAATATTTGGTATTCAACTTATGTACATGTATAACATTGACGAATATTTAACTGAAGTTAAGCATACAGCGCTAAAGGATCTGTATGTATCTCCATTCAAAAAGAAAAAAAAATTTTTTTATAAATTTTAGTCTTCAACTAAATAGACGTACACGCAGACATTATTACATATAGATAAGAAAATGATTCCTACAAACACGCGCTCGAAATTTACCCATTTATACCAAAATACTACCCTCTCCATATCCCCGGTTGGAACTTTAAAAAATGCGCTTTCGTTTTAATTCTTATTATAATTATATCAATTATATTAGTATTAGTACCGATAATTACACAATCTCATATTAATACATGGGTTTATTATATTTTTAAAAATGATAAACGACACATTTTCATCAGTCTCATTTTCATGGCAATCTTTGAGAGTCCAAGACAATATTCATAGCTACTAGTATATTTCATAGATAAAAACGTTACTACGATACGCCCATATGATTAAATAGTATTTTATATTTCCGAAAATAATGACGACAACTAGAATAGAAACAAATCAACTAAGATACACGCATATTTGAAAATTATTTCCAATCTGTTTCACATAACCAGCTCGCCCGTCCGATGAATGACTGAACAATACAAATATATTCAGTATGTCTACATCACTGGCTTTATAATGGTTAATTCTGCTAAGTTGATATTTCTTTTTTTTTACCAGAAATTTGTTTCAAATCAGATTTAAATAATTAACTTACCCGTGCAATGAATGATTGAATAAGCTCTTTAGTATGTCTACATCACTGGCGTGGCTGCCTGGTGTCAGGGTCAGTACCGAGAAAGCCAAGAAAACGCTGGTTACGTCCATCTTCTGTTGTAAGTACCGCTTTCTTCACTTTGTAAGTTAACGTGTCTTTAATACTGCTCTGAATCCATTGCGGCTTTTTGTTCAAGCGACTCACCTACTTATTCAGGGTTGTCTAAAAATTATCGGAAGAACTTATTTCTAAGTTAATTTCGATTTATTAGTTTAAGTACAAATTATGGACCAATTACGGGAACTGTTTTTTTCTCTCGCCATACAAGATGATTTATTCATACCAAAAAAATGAGTCGAAAATTCTTTGAAAGAAATCCAAGATATGCTTACAGTTATTGTCGGTGTACATAAATATCTACAGTACATAAACCGTTAGGCATCTTGAATAGGCTCTTAGAAAAATGGATACATGATCCCCTAACGACACCCAACGCCCAGACACATTCCAACGTTTGGGGCCATTAAACAGTCTTGCCGAGGTATGCCACCTTCTAAAGGTCTGCAAAGCTTAATAAGGAACTGATTCTAATCGAAACTATCGCCTATGTACTTATGATATCAAAAATGTCAGATCAGTTCTTTTGCCCCTGTCATTCAAAAATGACAGAGGTGTATTAAGTGTTACCCCGTCCTTCCATGCGTCCGGCCGTTCAAATTTTGGTTTTCGATCGATAACTCAATGAATATTTCATGGATTGGTTTCATATTTCTCATGAAGGTATATGTTAATAAAATACAGGCCAGGTTTGATTTTCGTTAAACTTCAAACATTTTTACAGGAGTTATGGCCACTTTTTGACTTAGCTCTGAGCGGGGTTTTTTGGCGTCCTTCGCACATATTTCTAGTGTTTATCTTATCATATCAAAATTATTATCGTATTTATTAATTAATCGGCCCTTCTGTTAAGTAATGATTAAAATTTCGTGAATTTTAAATTAAGGCTATAAATAAGCTCGATTAAGGGTAAATATTGTTTTTATTTATATGTTACGTACTTATTTTTTTTAATAACGGCATATGTTTGTTCTTTATTGATATTAAGAGGTATTTGTCGATAATTTTGAATAATTACTGTCGGCCTCGAATTTCACAACAGCGGACGATTCTATTGGAGTTTTTAAAATAACAAAAGAACACAGCGGCGCTCAGTTATATAAGCCTCTAAATTAAACATTGTATAAAGAAGCCAGTACACGAGCACTTGTGTCTGAAAAACCGTCCCGGCATGCGGTGCAATATTTGTTCGAAATTAGTCCTTCTTTAGCAATGACTTGACATTATTAATTTATATAACACTCACCATACTCAACAGAAAGACTTTTTTGAGAAATCCCATGTCATCACTATTTAAATGGTGATATAATTCAATTCTGTAAAACGTATAACAATTCCTTCGTCTTTTTTGTTTTTAGTCCAAAACTGTTTGGAAAAACCACACACAGAAAACGGGCGAGGCGTGTATGGGTGCTCTACACCGGGCACGATAAAGAACCAGAAAAAAACAATTCGAGAAAAGAGTAGGGATGTAAAAGTCCGGGTTACCTGTTTCTTCTCTCCCCTCTGTCTGTGCGGCTTTGTAATGACCTTAGCTTTTGTATGGACAGTTCAACAAGAGATACACATAGACGTAACACCTCAATTTTCACGGTACTGGTCACGGTAGTTGGGATGGAGACTCTGAAAAAACATCCCTAAAATACCGGAAGTCGGAGCCGAGATTTGAACCTATGACCTTTCGATTGGTAGTGCAGCACGTTACCACTAGACCACTATCGACTGACAAACGGACAGATTGACGTACGGACGCACATAGTGACAGACAGACAGACAAGAAACATCTTCCATGAATCAAAATCTACTTTTAGGCTTGCATCCACGTCATTAATGTTCTAATATTCAAATTGTCACTCTACGACCACGCATTTTATCGGTGACAAAATGAAGGTCGTTATTGCACAATTACATAATGATTAAAGTTATTAAACGTAGGTGTCGAACGATACAACTTTAATAATTCGTTTACCAAAGCAATTAATTTACCATTAACAAGTCTAACTGTTGCCAATTGTTTAATATTGCAATTATCGATACAAATAAAGCTTAAGTGCTTCTTTTCTGAATTCAGCAAATGAAAAGAATTCTTTGTAAATATCGACCCTTTTTCAACAACAACAACAACATTTCAATGATAGTCTGTTATAATCATGTTTCGGTGAAGGCTCCCTAACCCTTAATATAGGGATGAAACAGCTGGTTGAAGCTTCTTTTGGGGCTGAAACCAATTTGGGAATGGAATTTCAAGGAGTAAATTTGAAATTTGATGAAAACTTCCGGATCTTAAAGAAATTTTCTGAGGGGAAGGCGCCCTTTACAGGCTTCAAATGTATATACTTTAGAAAGCACCTGAATTTGGAGAGTATATAAAACAAAAGCTGGTTTTTATGATCATTTTACAGAAAACAATTTGTTGAATCATTGTTTATTTAGTGTATGTAAACTTACTAAGGTCACATTTTGACTTGACTTGACCTGTATATCATTGACTTATGGACCAGAGTTCTGCTTTCTGACCGAACTTTCTGTAATGTCATATGAAACACAGTATACACAAATGTAATTTTATTTAATAAGTTAAACAAAATATCGAATTAATTTTTTAAAAAGTACCCACAGAAACGCCTCAAGAAATCCATTGGATTGTCGTGAAGGTCAAAGAACATTTGAGCGAGAGGTCAAGAGTTTCTAGCCTGGGTAGGACACATTTCTCTCCCACATGCATTGAAGATATCTTTCACTCGCTTCTGTTGGTACTTTTTAAAAAATTGATTATTTTTAAAATAGTGGTGGTCCTGACGGTGGTGGTGATTATGATAATGATCGTGTTGGTGTAGATGATGATGGTAATGATGAAGATGATGGTATTGGTGATAATGGTGATGATGATGATGATGCGGATGGTGATGTTGATAGTGATGCTGATGTTGGTGTAGATGATGATGGCCATGATGGTAATGATGATGATGATGATGATTATTATTATTATTATGATGATGGTGTTGATGGTGATGATGATATCGATGATCATGATGATGTTGTTGATGACGATGATGATGGTAATGGTGAAGGTAACAACAATGATTAAACTTACGTGGTAGCAACAGTATCGATCAATAACTGATGATTAGTAAGCAGTTTTATTGCTCAATATTCATTCAACCAAATATGAATTGATTTCTGATATAGAGAGGCATGTAACAGAATTATGTGTTGGGACTTACCCTAAACACAATAATGCAGACGTTTGGTTACATGCAAAAATTGATTAATCGATGATGAAGCACTTGATGCTAATAACTTAAACATATTGTTTTATTTCTCGCTTTGCGGTAACTGGTGACAACAGGTGAAGGTCAATACGTCTGAAAGACAAATTGATTACATCTTGTAAATCGATTTCATGTACCTTAATGTTGCATTTAACCGAACGTTTTTTTATGTCTTGTTTTTTTTTTCAGGAAAAGTGCAATGTATGTTCAGTTGTGCTTATATTAAGTTTTGAAGTGTCAGACCACTAAATTAAGATCATGTCGCTGAAAGATCTAGTTGCCAATTTTGAAACAATGAAAAAAGAGTTAATCCAGTGACTGTGCAATTTTATATCAATGGGACTGGCTTCGTATTACGCATACATGTATATATAACACCTGATTTTCGGATAACATCTTATTTTCAGATGATCAAATGTCGAAAAATCGGGGTTTCAAGTATCTACATACGGTATATTCATTGTTACATATTGCAATGGTATTCGCACTCAACATCATTTTAATTACAAAATTTGCAAACACAGTTCATCAAGATTTACTTGTAGCACTGAATTTTCCAATCGGAACTCCTCAGCGTTTGTCTAAAAAGTGCTGATATAACAGGAAGGCCGCTATACTTTGTTGTCGTTGTTCACAGACTACTTTCCACTATGACAGATTCTGCGTTCTATACATAGCGTGACGTCACCACGTTTGTCTAACCTCTATACATAGAACTGATTACTATCCACATTTAGATAGTTGTACATACGCTAAAATATAGTTACGCGGAAGGATAAAAAATGTCTAAACAACCATATCGGTTGTATGTTATTAACAAAATGTGTTTTGTTATGTAAAATGAATACGCTATACCAGTTCTATTCTTGTGCATTTGTCAATAACACTAATTATTCAATGAAACGCAATGTTGAAGAACGCTTGACTCCAATGTGTACCATACGATGACGTCACGTTATGTTATTTTCCTGCAAATACCCACAATGCCCCGAGCATAAGAACACAGGTCAGTGCATAGCGCTACCGTAGTGTACACATTACAGACCCTGTGAATCCAACGACGGAAACAACTTGGTTCTCGTTCAATGGGAACTTGGTGCCCATTCTATCAATCGCGAACAATAAACACGTTTGAACATCAAATATGCCATTCAATGAATGATTCCCGAAAACAAATGCCTAGTATTGAAAAAGTAATGACCGGAAACCACATGACCTAAATTTGTAACCCTACGCTAATGTACGAGGCGTATTTCTCAGTGACGGGAGTGCCCGAGGAGTTACGATTGTGAATTTGCCTCAAATAGATAATATTACCAATAAGAATGAACAAAATTCATCGATTTACCCCAGTTCTAACAGAATATGTAGTCGACAGCTAATCTCTTTTCAACTCGCCGATGAAAAGTTCAAAACACAAAAACATTCATTCATGATCAAAATTCAGCGATTTACCCCAGTTCTAACAGAATATGTAGTCAACAGCTAATCTCTTTTCAACTCGCCGATGAAAAGTTCAAAACACAAAAACATTCATTCATGATCAAAATTCAGCGACTTACCCCAGTTCTAACAGAATATGTAGTCAACAGCTAATCTCTTTTCAACTCAGCGATGAAAAGTTCAAAACACAAAAACATTCATTCATGAACAAAATTCATCGATTTACCCCAGTTCTAACAGAATATGTAGTCAACAGCTAATCTCTTTTCAACTCACCGATGAAAAGTTCAAAACACAAAAACATTCATTCATGAACAAAATTCATCGATTTACCCCAGTTCTAACAGAATATGTAGTCGACAGCTAATCTCTTTTCAACTCACCGATGAAAAGTTCAAAACACAAAAACATTCATTCATCACGATTTTCATGCCATTTTGAAAGATATTTAGAAATGTCACAAAAAATTAAAATGCAAATAATTGTTACCAAGACCGCGCTTCCAACTGCACCAATCGCATTCGCAGACATGCGTCTATCAGTTTTACAAACATGTTTATTTACGAACAGCGCCGTTGACGTTCTATCAATCAAAGCATCTTCAACAAAGAGCTTCACAAAATCACCCTCGGTCATTTGTCCAAAACTTGAGTTGGTGTTGCACAAACAAGGCCATATGTACAATGGTTTTATTTCATCGTAATTATAAGACGATGTTCCAGCGGAATTTGTTGTTGATGTATTTGAAATACTTGTTGTTGTCGTGGTTGCAGGAGCTGTTGTGGTTGTGGAAGGTGTTGTTGATTCTGTTGTTTGAAGTGTTGTAGGAGCCGTTGTTGTTGCTGTCGATACTGCTGTTGTCGTGGTAGTAGAAGTTGTTGTTGTTGAAGTTGTTGTTGGTTCTGTTGCTTGAGTTGCTGTGGAAGAAGTCGTGCTTGTTGACGTCGTGATTGTAGATGTAGACGATGTCGTAGATGTTGTAGATGATGTTGAAGTTGTCGTGGTGGTGGTTGATAGACACCTAGGTGGATCAGGCCACCACATACTGTTGTTTTGGCAAACACTGGTACTTTCACCTGTAAGATTATATCCGGCATTGCAAGTATAGGTAACTTCATCCTCCAAAATGGTGCCTTCATACGAAACCGTTCCATTGGCAACATCCGTGGGTGCACCACAGTCTGTCGATAAAGCATATGTTTTAAGATAAATTTGGTTAAGTGAAATTTTGAACCTACGTCGTGTAGTTAGATTCAATAGATTGATAAGTTTATTTTATTTGTCTGGTGTTCAACGGTCAATTCGAAAGCTATGGTCATTTATGAGATTCCCCAGTGAAAGGATAAAAGAGATACAAGATAGCTAGTGTTCCCTGGTTCCTTATCATGCCCGGTGTAAGGCACCGATACACGCCTAACATTTTCTAGACACAGTACTTGGCTTGGTTGCGGGGATGGGGATACTGACAAAGCGACCCTGAAAAATTCGAAAGTCGGGGCCGAGAATCGAACCCACGACCTTTCGTTCAATAGTCAAGCGCGGAACCACTGGACCACGGATCACATGGTGAAGTGAAATTTTGAACTTACGGCGTTTAGTAAAAATAAAACTTTGGACATATTGTCTTCTGTATTTTAATCTTATCGTGACATCAAGTCAGTGTTAGATCCGCTATTGCTTGGTCCAAAAGATGATAATAATATCAAGATTTTACTGGATTTCATTTATAGATTCGTCTAATCAAACTTGTACACACTGAACAAAGGTCACCCTTGGTAAAGACAAAATCTGATCTTTATTGACAGGTGACCTTTATCCGAAGGTCTTTTTGTTCTAAATAATATATAGATAGTTTTTAAAAGATTTGCTTTAAATCAGAGGTGATCGCTAACACAGATTTGACTGTATATAAACTTCAGGGTATATGATTACACAATGCTGTACTTTTCATTAAAAAATTGAAGACACCAACCAGGGATGCAAGCTCGAAAATAGGTCCAGGTGCTTATGCTGCTCTTTAAGGCACAGTCATGAGTAGGACCACAGTGTGAGTACATTTTACAATCCGACAAAGTGACATCGTACATCCAACATGATACGCTCAAACACACATCCAAACAGCTTATTGTTGACGTCTTTTCCACAACAAGCGACGGTAATTCGTCAATTTTGGTGAAATACTTAACATCGAAAGTGAATGACTCACAGTCTGAAATATAACACAAGCTATTTAGTTAGTGCAGCGAAGTAGAATAATTTGCGTGTTATGTTTCTTGGAAACCGTTTTATACATTCTTTCTAAAGTATTCGGAAATCTCAGTAATAATTATACAGTTACGACACTTTACCTGCATCGCACGTGTAGACATAGGACCTCGTGTCCGAGGGACTCCCGCTGTAGCTAAGTTCGGAGCAACTGGCTGATATGCATCGGTTTTGTGATGGGATGTACTCCACTGCTAAAATTGTCGAATTATCAATCAATTCAAGGCAGCTCGTGACATTGTGCATATCTTCAATGGTACCTGTTTCACATACACTATGGACCTCGCATTTATGGCATGTTTGTAGGATGCACTGCGCATGCGTCAAAACTGAAAAATGAAATGTTATCACAAAGTTTACAAAAATCGTGAAAGTAAGTTATTGAACCAATTAATCATGCTTACACAAAGCTTCTGGGTGACATGTATTAGACCAGATGGAATTGTAGTTTAAATTTTAGCACGCATTTTAATGTTCACATATTTTCGCGATGAATGATACAAATAAGGTAAAATGTCGCCTTATCAGTAAATTAAATTATTTCGTTCATTTGATTACATAGTATGCTAAAATTATTATTTGATGAAATAGAAGAATGTATTTTTTCTCTTTGGAATCCAGTCTAAGAACTGAATGCTTTCTGAAATCGCAAAGTTCATAATTATATAGGTATAAACGATACAGCAATTATTTGGTAAGATAATTACGTGTACATAAAACTTCATTTTTGTGTTCCTTAGAAATATCCGAAAACATTCAGATTGGATGTATAACCTACGTTTACGTTTGTTACAGTTTATCCGTTGCATAACGGCCCATTCGACAGCAATGGTCAATTTAGAGCCCAGAGCCCAAAGAGAGAAGGAGAGGGGGGGGGGTAGGAAGGAGGGAAGATACAGAAGAACCGGGCTTCATATCATGCATTCTCTATTCTCGAATAGTTTTCCTGGTTCCTGGTACAGTGCCCGGTGCATCGCCCCGATATACACCTAAACCTTTTTCCTGAGATTTTCTAGACACAGTACTGGACACTGTAGAGGGGATGAGGACCCTGAAATATCTGAAACCTAAGCCGAGATTTGAACCCGCGACCTTTTGATTAGTAGTCCAGTACATTACCATTAGACCATCGAGCCATACCACTTTTGTTACAAATGACAAATTTAAAGACTAATAAAATTAACAATTACGTGTATAAGAAATTATCCTTACCTTGTGTTCCAAAAACACACGAAAATACGGCAAAATACGCGTATGTTTTAATTCCCATAGTGTTCTGATAAACATCACATCTGCCTTGCTCGGTTTTGATTTATGTTCCGGCGTGCACCTCGTGTCATCAGCAAATCATAAATGTATCCACCTTTGTGCTCGACGGCTTTTTCTCCCTTTTTTCCGATCTCCATAGCAGGTTAATGAAAAAAAATGTCATTTAGCTTCCGCCCTTTCATCTTCGGGTGTCATTATGTCGGCTGCATTGTGAACTTGTAATTAAATATTGATTACATCTGTAATTATTGTATAAAATACATAGGAAGTCATATCAGCACACGCTTGATGGTCTTTTCACGTTTAGGAAACTATGTGAACTCGTGTTTTTCATATTATTAAGGTGATTTTGTTTTGTTGGTTTTGATTTTAGCAGTATTGATTTAGTCTGGTATGATTGAATACCATACTAGAGAAATAATGGTCTGCTTTTATGGTCGACAGTTAATGGATCCAATTAATGGAAATATGTGTGTACCGATTGACCCGTCGAATAAACAAATAAACAGTCGAACGGACGATTTGTCGAACAAACAAAACATCAATCTGTGTTTGTATTTAAATCCAATTTTTGTAAATATTAAAGTTTATTTGTGTCTTGGTTTATTTTTGCCATAGAATCAAACCTGTGAACAAAGGCCACACTTTGGACAGACAAAATGTGACCTTAATTGACAGGTAGATCTTATTCAGGCGTCAGTATGTTCTCAATAATCAATGATTTTTTTTTAAATAATGGCCTTTATTCACAGAATGGCCTTTATTCACAGAATGGCCTTTATTCGCAGAATGGCCTTTATTCACAGAATGACCTTTATTCACAGAATGACCTTTATTCACAGAATGACCTTTATTCACAGAATGGCCTTTATTCACAGAATGACCTTTATTCACAGAATGACCTTTATTCACAGAATGACCATTATTCCCAGAATGACCTTTATTCGCAGGATGGCCTTTATTCGCAGAATGGCCTTTATTCACAGAATGACCTTTATTCACAGAATGGCCTTTATTCACAGAATGACCTTTATTCACAGAATGACCTTTATTCGCAGGATGGCCTTTATTCGCAGAATGACCTTTATTCACAGAATGACCTTTATTCACAGAATGACCTTTATTTGGAGGTGACCGCTAACGCATGTTTTACTGTACAGTTCAGCCTCTCAAGGGCTGCCCTCTCTTGAGCAACAACAGCATGATTGTTCCCACTGGACGATTTAACTATTATTTCAACCTCTCTAGAGCAACAACCTCTGAACAACAACATGATTTTGCTACTTTCAAATGGTGTTGCTTTCGAGAGGTTGCACTGTACTTTTTTCACAAGTCAATATTCCAACATGGCACCTATAAAAGACTTAATTTCTACACCAGCAGGGGTTATTTTTCCATTTACATTCCGTATCAATGTCATTAGACTCCACACAATAGCAGACTTGAGGTCATTCACTGTAGAAGATTATACTGTGAAATCATTAATTTTCGTTGGGTTCAACTTTCGTGGTTTTTACTAAAATAGCTATTTCGTGGGGACATAAATTCGTGGATTTTGATTTTTGAAAAGAAACCTTATTTCTGCATTTGAATTCGTGGGGATTTGATTTCGTGGATGAGTCGACCCACGAAATCCACGAAATTAAACCCCTAACGAAAATTAATGATTCCACAGTATTCCCAACGATATGAGTCTATGAGTCGTCTGAGATCCATTTTAGACATGTATTAAATTGTTCCTTTAGGACATATTGGTCAATATAACCTATAACAGACTGACGACAATATTGCATTAGTATGTGAATGTGCATTTGACCTTGACTGAGAAAGCTTTTTCTTTCAAATAATTAAGAAAAAGGACGATCCTTTCTAATATCAACTAAAGGTAAAAAGATGCGCCAACACAGCATATCTAATATAAGAATATAAATAAAGGTATCCAAGCAATATCTTTAATAATTTATAATTCTCTATTTTTCAACAAGGGCAATAACTCTTACAAAATTTTCAACATTTATTTCTTAAATTCATTCATCTGTATTTTTTTACTATTGGAACGGGAACTAGTTTAACATGTAAAAAAACGTAGTGCTTTGGTCTGCATAAAAATTCATGCGCGCCTAGGTAGTGACGGTCACATGGAAAGTTGTTTTATCGTTCAGATTCAAGAATTAAGAGTTAGGAACTAAATCACTAAAAATTGTATTTGCATATAATAGACTAAGCGTTTTCCTGAAGGTAACATAAATCCGAAAGAATAGTCCCATTCGAACTACTGTTCACATATTACGAAGTATTGATCCGAGCACTCTTTATTGTTAAAGTAAAAATTACCAGATTGTTTCATCCTAATGCAATGTTCAAAATTGTGATTTTCCCAAGAGTCAGGAGCCCACAAGGGGCTGTTTTTATGGATCACTATCCCAGATGTCGTTGTGTACGCGTCATCAGACGACTCATCAGCGGCGTGAATATTTGAACCATCCACCCAAAAGTCTTCATTGAACCCTGGAATGGAATTAAAATTCAAAGTTAAAGCGTATAATCATTGGAACCTTATGTGACTTCAAAATCCCATCAGTGCATGACGTCACCACAAGTAGGCAACACGACTTCCGTTAGAAAATTCCTTTGTTCGTATCTCAATCGAAGCAACATGTATGTATGCCAAATTGACAAAACACGTAACGGCCGAGTTCTGATGTCGGAATTCTCTTGAAGATGTTTTCGGTAGTTCGCTACATTTTTCACATAGACATAATTATAGGAAAAAAATAAGCAAAAAATCCTAATTCAAGGGCAGATAACTCAAAAAAGAGACCAGTAACTTAAGTTCCAAGTCTTCTTTAGATAATATGTTCTGTATACTTATATATATTACTAGACTCATCTTCACAACAATAAGTGAATGGCTTGGGTAATTCGACAAACTGGGCATATCAGAAAGACTGTTGTCAAGCGAAATCCCAATGCACACCATTTGTGTTGTAAAAACGTCTTAGAAAGCACTACATGTATTGTAATGGAATAAAACAGTTACTGTACCCTACCATTTAATGTATTACGAAGGAAAGTGTGTTTCTCCACTGTTGTGACTTCAACAAGCGCTCCATGACACGACAGACATAATTCACGAGCTTCTTGCTGGGTATATGATGTCGTAACTAACCTGTAGATATAAAATTTTAACCATTCTATGTATAAATAGCGGCTGCGCCATCAAACTGACATTAACCCCATCACTATGCAATTTTAGATTTTTATTCATACGCGGCGGAAAAAAGTCGCGGTAAAATAGTGCCGCTTGATTTGTATTCAGAGACCAAACAAATATCAAATTATAACAAAACGAAGCTGAGCGAGCAACCGTAACTACCCGAGGATTCCCGGACATTCCCTACCCTGAGAATTTAATTCGTCGAATGGGAAGCTGAGATCTCGAACAGGTGATAATAACGTTGGTCCAGTCAGACAAACAGGATATTAAGGTGCTATAGTACAATGTACGTACATTTGTATATTTAAAAAGTAGAAACGAGATTCTGGCGAGAGGTTATCGGCAAAACTTTCACTTAACCACAAAGACATTAAAACCATGAATAAAACAGCATAGGACTACTTAGAAATACAGTACAACCTCTCCATAGCGACCCTCTGTAGAGCAACAACCTCCCTTCAACAACAGCATGATTGTTATCCACTGTACGATTTAGATAGTAATTTAACCTCTGTAAGGCAACAACCTCTCAATATATTGTTGCTATTCCAAAAGGGTGTTGCTTTAGAGAAGTTGCAAAAATTTAAACCACCGCCAAAATTTGAGCGTATACAGTACGTGAACGAAAAATAATGTCATTGGCATGGCTAATTTTTTTAGGCCTTCTATACAACAATATTTAGTATGCCTATAAAACTGTTATGAATAAAATTGGCATACCAGTACTTGAATTCTGTGTTATCTGTCAAAACGACGTTCTTGTAGTTAGTGGCAACGGGACAAGTCTCTAGGTAGACTAAAATTCAGAGAATGAAATTAGTTCGAGTGTTTGGATCAATTCAAACATAACAATATTGTGTTCAAGCCTAACATACGCTTAAATACGTAAAATGCTGCCCATTCGTCATTCTTTTTGTTCGTCCGTCCGTCCGCCAGTAGGTTCGTTCGTACATTCGTTCGTTCGTCCGTTCTTTCAGAATAGATAAAAAAATTCTATAAATTCAAATTAACTGTTGTTTATATTTATGTATAGCGCCATGGTAAAAAAAGATCTACCTGGTTCCCGACAACATTCCCCGAATACACAGGTTCGGCAGGTAGACAGATTTGTTCCCATACGGAGGTTCAATAAATCATGTACCAGTGAAAATATCGTGTCAAGAAAAATCAAAGTACTGAAAGCTCTCTCGCTTCTAAATATGAGCGAGTAGGGCTGTCCCGATACAGATCTCAGCCGATACGATACGTATTGCGATACGGTACTAGCGATATGCGATATCAACGATACGATATAAAAATATTTTAAAGTAATGAAAAACGTTGTAATATTAGTGTTTTTTGGGAACTCTGCACACTTGTTTGGTGGTAGAAAGTCCTACTTAACTGTTAAAAAGATATAAAACTAAAATTGTCTTGTACTTAAAGTCATCAATTTGATTCACATATATGTTAGTTGATTTTGTGAAAATAAAATAATTATGAGAAATTTTATTACAGAAGCAAGTTATAATCGCGGTCCCATAAATGACCTTATATCAATAATAGAACCTAGCCACATAAAATTGTTTAAAGAATAAGGGTTATGATTGTCAAATTGATTAACAATACTAAATTAAATCAATAATGAGTAATCATATGATGGTGAGACATATTGTTCTAAGGTTGCTTGTCCCACCACTATACTTGACATCACGTTGACACTTCTTACAGACAACTACGTGCTTGTTTCATTAATCGGCAAACCAAAATGCTGCCATATTTTTATGTAAAATTACATGGTGGCGTAATACAAATTATAAGTCAATTTCTACTTGACAAAATCTGAATACTAGTGCTCGAATTTGTTGTCTAGCTTTACCTCACGCTACTAATGTCTATAAATAAAGTATGGAATCCCTGATATTAGTTGAGTAAGCATTGCCGACGATGATACGAGAGTAAAATCGCAAATTTAGTTCAGTTGTTCAACATTCTAAGAGTTTTTTAATATAAAATATAAAAAAAACGCGATACGGCCGATACGGGACCTTCCGATACGATAGGCATATCGTTCAGCACTGTACCGGTACGTACCGGTACGTAGCCATATCGGGACAGCCCTATGAGCGAGTCAGAAAAGTGTAAAGTAGGGTACACGTCAACATTATACCTGGCAAGCACTCTCCCTGTTTCTCCCATCGTCCATCTGGTAAGCATGTCATCTCAGAATGATCGGGCTGTGATTTAACGTAACCATGGTTACATGAGTAACGCAGCTTACTTCCGACGGTGTAAACGTTGCCAAAAATAGATGTACCAGTGAAGTTCAGATTGTTTCCGCACGCTGGAAGATAAAAGACAAAAACTAAACTTGGCCTAAAAAATATTTTTTTTTTTGGATACTAGTGCATGCTCATCGGGTAGGAGGGTAAGGGATTTTTGGGGCTCCGACTGAAAGCGCGCGGAAAGGTAAAACAAAGGGAGAAGTTGGATGTACAGTTTCTCAGGCCTTATAAAGTCTAGTGTCGCGGTGAAATAAAAATTTGGGTATATCGGATTACCAGAAAACATAGGCGTTAGAAATAAGAAGGAAGCTAAAAATCAATTGCTATGCGCGTTTAATAATTTTGACCCCTATTTTTTCAATAGATTACTAGTAGTGTCTTTATGCAAAAAGTTACGTATATTAATATAACAAATAGAATAATTAGTTTCAAGTGTTTGTTGAACTTTTCACGCTTACAAAAATACGAACAATGCTCTTAACAACGGGGTCCTTATCTAACTGTCACTTCTGTTTCACACCTTAATTTAAAAAATAATTCACTGGAGATCTGAACTTATTTTGAATGGAATAATAGTCTATCTTATGTAATTATGAGTTGTTTGTTTAGCATAAACTTAAAGGACAAATAACAGTGCCGCATTATATGGAAGAAACTAGCGCCGTAACAGGAGGTATGGTTGAGAACTCCATCTTGTAGTAAACGCAGCTTGTAAAGTGTATACTACTGACAAAAGTGAAATTGGTAATTCAAATGATATATCGGACGATATTACTAAATAAACAGAGATAAAAGATATCATTTTTTCAACATGCTGGTACATTGACATTCGACCATAACATCAATATCTTATAGAATATCTAAGGGGATTGGTATTCTGAGTGGCTGTTTTTTCTTCCAGTAGTTAAAACAAAACATGAAATACAAATGTATAGCATTTTGGTTGTATCAAGTTGGAACGCAGTTCGCAGTCCTCGGGTCGCAGTTTAAAAACATTGAATCGCGAACTCTGCGTTCTGACTTTATATTATATTGTTATTTTACTTACTTTCCATGCACTGTGAAAGAATAGCTTCATTCGACTTTAAATAAAACATTACTAGTAATAAAACTGCACCAAAAATTTAAAACAAACATTCAATACCATAAGTACATGTGTACTTATAATGATGATGTCATGTTTCTAAAGTTGATATAAAGGATAAGGTTTTTAATGATTCGTACATTTTCTCGTTTGTTCACTTTGCTTTCTCCTGTTTATATCAAATTTATTTCCTTTCGGATCAGAAGGTGTACCGCCATTTTCCCAAGATATTTCAATTACTGTAGAATCATTAATTTTCGTTGGGGGTTTAATTTCGTGGATTTCGTGGGTTGACTCATCCACGAAATCAAATCCCCACGAATTCAAATGCAGAGATAAGGCATTTCTTTTCATAAATCAAAATCCACGAATTTATGTCCCGCACGAAATAGCTATTTTAGTAAAAACCACGAAAGTTGAACCCAACGAAAATTAATGATATCACAGTATATACGGCGGTCAGTTCACCTTTATCTATTTCCCTGACTTGTATTCTAACCAGTACTGATTAACTCGCCCTTCCACAAGGAGCTGACACCTTCTCCACATGAAGGGGAAAACGACATTTTGTCTTATATTCGTAGACAGGTATGACCGCCAGTTTACAAGTCCAGTGCACTAGACACTGGACCACGTCCGTGGGATTAGATTGTGTTAACAGGGAATCGGGCCATTCTTAAAAAATGCTGGTGCACGGTTAAGCGACCCAAACTTTTAACAGTGGGTAGATAGGGCGGCATTTTTTCAGCTTACAGAAAACGAAAAGCTTCAATACAGAACAGAAAAACATTATTTTTCCTCCCCCCCTCCCCCCCCCCCCCTCTGTTTGGGGCGGCTCTGAAATTACCATAGCCGAAAAATGGGCCGTTATAAATGGATAAATAAATTATTAAATATTAATATTATAAAGATAATCCTTTTACGTCCAACCTTTAATTCTACATGAACTGTTTGTACTATTGCGTTCGCATTTCTCGTTCCAGTCACATGATGTGCATTCTACGTCATCGGTCTGAAACTGAAAATATACATATTTGCATCGTTCCGAACCAGTGAAAATACACATATTCGATAATCGATATTCAGTCCATACGTCATCGTTCCGAACCAGTGAAAATACACATATTCGATAATCGATATTCTGTTTTTACGTCATCGTTCTGAAACATGTTTTCATAATGAAAATCGTCAATTGTGGTTGTATTATCAGATACGCTTCCCGTACCAAAAACTGCCAGTTACCTTTATCTTCGGATTGGCTTGACTTGGCATTCATACCAAACTGTCCAATACATTTCGCCCTCCCGTTAAGCCAAATTGTCTCCCTTGAAATCGATGCAAAATTAGATATCGGTTTTTGTCTGATGGCAGCAAAAGGTCATAGAGGAAAATATTTTTCATTCTGTTATTATCATAATTTCTTTTTATTTGTCAACTTTTATGTTGGCGGGAGTCAAATTGGTTCCCGTCCAACGTTGCAGTGCACCAAAGAGTTGTCAATGTACAGAGTTAGAGGGAACCAGTTTACCCGTTGTAGTGCATCCGATGTCTCTGTGCAACATGAGTCAATGGGAACCAGCTACGTATATATCAGCTACAATCGGAATTCCTCGGCGTTTGTCTAAAGAAAAGTGCGTATTTCTAAGTTACGGAAATGACCGATTAGTTACGACTGTATCAGCTCACGAACCCGAACACCATTATAAACCTAACCAGGGACGCTATATTACTTTATATACGAATGTATGTAGTACATGTATAACCGACCTAACCAATCAGGAGAGTTATTTTCAAGCAAATCTCTTCACACCGATCGTAGTGGATTAAAAACTTACCTTCATCCATTTTGATTTGTTCCCAAATACGTATCCTGGTTTTTCCAAAATCGCTGTCACGTGATCGCCCATAATTACGTGACACAGTTGAAACCTCACGTGATAATTTATATACGAACAGTCACGTGTTGATTTGCATTCGTCAATACACTGTTGCATTGAGAAGCTGCTTAATTTCATGAAAACGGAAACACCATTCGAATTCTCCTTGGTCACGACAAATTTGTTAAATTTCAACTCATCCATGGCAACCGTTTCGTATCGTCCGCTTAGAAAAATCCATATTAACGATATAAGATATCCGATCATAACGTTTTTTCTTACCAATCACTTAAATTCTTTCTTATTTCGCCTAAGATCCTTGTGAAAAGTTGCTTTTAGAGAAAGAACGTAGCTTTATACTTCAAATTGAATATTCTAAATAATTGAATAATCTAAAAAAAACTATTTAAAAAATATATCTTTATTACAGTAATGCGATCCAGCGACGGATACTTTCGTTTCAAACCATAAAACATACAATGCAGTAAAATGTCAAGATTTTAAGACACGCGAACAAATGAGTTTTCATGTTTCAGAATTCAACCATTTAGTGTGTGAAAGATATTTGAAAATGAGACAGGTTTTGTCATCCTGCGCCTTTTAAGGGATAATATGTACCTGAATGAATGCGGAAATTCATCAAGAAATTAATTGCTCCCCTTTCGTATCTTTAGTTAGCCATGTTTGCTCGTATTATGGCTGTTTGTCTACAGGTTATTTTTGAGCACTGTGTGTGTGCGTGCATTAACTAATCAAACAGTCACTTCCGGTAATTGATAGCATAAGGGTGGGCACTGTGAAATGTTCTAATCTAAGGCTTAAGTGCAATGAGGTGATGGCATCGATCACGTGACAAAAATATCTTTCATTTCCTGTTTGATAACAACATCAACAAACGAGAACAAAACTCGTGTAATTGAAGGGGTGCAACATTTAATATGGCTTCACCTGTATTGCCATATACATGTATTGCAATACTTACTAGTGTAGTCGACCAGTATTGCAATACGTATTGCAATACAGAGAAGTACATGTAATGGAAAACACAATAAGATTAATGCCACTGTAAACTCAAGTGTTAACTATTACCAGATAGAAATATAACTGTATGAGATTGTTTATTCATATAGTGTGACCAGTAGATGGCTTATCAGTATCAATAAAAAAGTTTTGCACCAAATGCATTAATGTACCAATACATGTATAGGTTTATTGGAAAAATACAAATAATCTGTTATTCGGTCGTTGATGGTTCAAAACAACACTAAAATTTGTCTCTGCATTTATTTAATTCTATGGATTGTAGTTATCAGTTATGAAAGAAAATATCGTGGTACATGGATGTCGTACCGCGGTACGTATCGACCCGACGCTGTATCGCAATAGTATATATCGTTGCACCACTATTTAATTGTATCGAATCAATCTCTACCCAGAGTTGTCGTTCCTTTCCGAACCACACATACGGTACCTAGTATGAGCGTAGCGGGAACGACAACTCTTGGTAGAGATTGGTATCTAATGGGACCTAACTCCTAATCACATGATAACAGAGAATGAAAATGTTCAAATAACAAAATAAATATGATGCTTAAAATAAACTTTGTAATATTTTTATTTGCCCCTCTTTGTTTGGTCTCAGAATAAATTAATTGGAGCGGCACTATTTTTTCCGACATTTTACCG
The DNA here is from genome assembly GCA_964023205.1 of Lutraria lutraria. NCBI lineage: Eukaryota > Metazoa > Mollusca > Bivalvia > Venerida > Mactridae > Lutraria > Lutraria lutraria. Next base: position 2,854,358 of record OZ026850.1, read on the forward strand.
CCGCGTATGAAGAAAAATATTGTTTTTTATAGTGATGCGTTTAAGGACAGATGCTAGTGTTAGATTGATAAGTCACGTCTTGGTTTCTATTACCGTGTCTCAACAATCGGAACTCCTCGGCGTTTGTCTAATTCACTGACGGAAATGCCCGAGTAGTTACGATTGTCGTCTTAATGTACTGCTTTCGGATGAAAGAAGATCTCGGATAAAAAGAGATCAATAATATAACAGAAGAATAAAAATAACGATAATAATGAGTATTACTACGTACAACTATTGATTGATAATTTTAACATGATAATAACAAAATAGTTCTGTATCCTATAACAGCGAAATTGCTCATCACAAAAATGTTCTGCTCTCGCTAAGATTTACACATTTGAATCACGAAATGAATCCCCTAATTACGGCGCATCCAGCCCCGAATATTAAAATGATCCTTTGTCAGTATTTGCACTTCGCGTCGACCGTTCCGAATTTCCCTTCGGAGGCAAACACAGCCTTCGCCATGATCCCCGACTCCCGGATGAAAACACTGTCCACCCATCTGAAAAGGAAACGTTAATAAATTTGAGTGAATTTAAGGCCTTAAAATATTTGGTTCAGGTTACCTTACCCTAATATTTTCCCGCGACCCGAGACTTTTATAAGGCCCGATCGGGAACAGTACACACACTTTCTCATTATTTTTACCTTTCCGCACACTAACAAGACTGGTACAAAAAGATTCCAAAAAATCCCTACGTATTCATCCTTTTTTCACTGTGCATGGAACCGGAAACAAACATTTTACGTCTAATGTACTAATGGACCCGCACAAAAATGTTAATTTGTCCAATTCTTAAGTTGTTACAGTAAAACTCGATTATAATGATTTCCGGGGAACCCGAATAAGTACAAACGTACTTAGAGACATTTGCTAGGTACATTTTCAGCTTTTTTTCGCATAGACATATAGGGAAAATGACTACTCGTTCATGATTTTTTTTAACTTTGCATGATCATATCGTTTGATAATATTTTGAGCAAAAGAGTGAAATGACCTTAGCCAAATTTTCAAAGGCACATAACTCAAAAACGAGTTCGTCAACACCCATTTTTCTTGCTCATAATGTTTCTGTTATCATATGCCATTTTCATGCCAAGTTTTAAAAAACCTCATGTAAGAGTTTTCATTTCCGTATTTTGTCTATGTGGGAAAAAACTGGAACCTATAGCAAACGTCTTTCGCTTTTCACATTCACAATATCCCATATAATGAAATGAAGAACAGCGCATTTGGGGTGGAATAAAAAGTAATTCACTGTAATCGATTCTTCGCAGTACCCGAGTTCACTATTACCGTACTTTTCTGCATACCACAAAGCCCTCAAATGAATGTATATGCGGCCGCGGTCGTGGCCCGGCCAGTGATTACTGCATTTTTAACCCGGTGATTCGGGGCGAAATCCTAGTCGCGGCTGGTCATAGTATTCTATGAAAAATTGACAAAAATATTGACTTTTCTCTGAATATTGAGAATTTGCCGGCTCTTGCGAATGGGTGTCTCAGTACTGGTAAAAGTACCGTCCAGGAAGCTGGTTAGTTTAACAGGCCGCCGTATATACGACAAACTGAAATAATGTAGAAAATCGGCATTAAATCCCCTGATACGAAATGAACTTGTATATACAAACTTACCTCGCTACACTCGTCGGAAAAATCGTAGCATTGGTTGGCGGGGTCCATGAAGAACCAGTTAGTTGAACAGAGCCCATACATTGCTGACGTCACATTCATAAATGCCACCAACACCAGGATACTTAACAATAGCTGGTTCATAGTTGATGTTTATGACTGAAATAAAGTAATTAATTACTGTAAGTGTTGTACGTAAGCATTTAACAAAAACGAAATTGTCGCAAGTTACAGTGTAGAAGTAGGTCACGGTGTCAGAAGTAGATTTCAATTATTTTTGCCGGACCACTCGCTGCAGTAGCTTTACCCTCTACGACCCCCTCCCCCGCGTAACATTCGTTCAAAGATGGTAACGCCCCAGGAGATCAACTGACTAAAAACCAGTGATTTAATTTCCAATAAAAGCAACCTGTGAATAAAAACTATATTTTACTCTATCAAACGAGGTCTTTATATACAAATGTACATGTTTTGTTAAAATTATCATGATTCCTAAACATCCTTAAATCATTTGGATTTAAAAATTACAAGTTGAAAGCTTTTACAGTGTAATAAAACATTTATAATACTATTTAAGTCGTATTTGTAACGAAAATAGAAAAAAAACAAATATACCCTTTTTCCAATTTGTTGAGTTTTAAACCTTTTTATTTATCTATCCAGTTTTAAACACTCGAAGTAATTTCCAAAACACACAAATGATAGCCAAGAAAATTCAAAACGTAATTGTAATAAAGCGTATTTTATCAGCGGAATGTTTCCGTGAAGATTAAAATCACACGGCATGGCAGAACTTTATCACGAACCCGGCAGCAACGTGCGTGCGTGATTTTTCTTACTCCTAAAATAACATGTGGGTGGAGTATCAAGGCCTAAGAAAACGTTTGTTTCTGGTTACACGCTCATTACAATTATGGTAGGTATGCAGGCGACTTAATTAGCTATTGAACGCTTGTGGTAAGGTGAAATAAGTGGGAAAGGGGTGTTCCGTTCCTAGGGCCCTAAAAAGGTATAAGTTCGGGGTTAGCCGGGTGACCAGAAACACGTAAAACAATGTTTTACGCCTAAACGTGAAACAGACGGCTAGCAATTAAGATAAAATGAAAAGTTTCTCGGAATGTTAATTTTGATTTATACTACATTTATATCTCAACAGATAGAAAATGGTACTGTCTGGTATAACTTTACAGCACACATTGTTTATTATACTGCCAATGTACATTTTGCACAGCCCGGCCCCTTCAGTGGTGGGCGGGGCTATTTTCCATAAGCTGTAGCATTACAGATCGATGTGCAAAATCCTCATCTTTGTATGTTTGGAATATATTTTACTAAAGTCATTTCAGTGCTGAGAGCAACTGTTCATTGTAGTAGGCTCCTTCCTGCTGAATCATCCATGAGGTCCAACTTAATGTAGTGTATGGCTATATATCGAAAACTTCTTTTTTATTTCAAGATCCAGTCGGTAGAAACAGGTCATACAGCAAGAATCCAACCCCCCCCCCCCCCCCCCCCCTCTTGCCGTTCCCTCACATTTCACTCTCTAAGCCACTCCCTCTTTTCAACTCAACTCCTCCCCCTCCCCTTTCATCCAACCCTCTCTCATTTTCTAAACCACTCCCTCTTTCCAACTCAACTCCTCCCCCGCCTCTTCCATCCAACCCTCTCCTCTCTCCCTCTCATTTTCTAAGCCACTCCCTCTTTCCAACTCAACTCCTCCTCCCGACATTTTCATCCACCCCCTTCCCCACACTCTCACGGTCTCATCCCCTCAGTAATCTCTCTTCCACAAACGTCCTCTCTTCCCTCCCCTCTCCCATAACCTCCTTCCTCATTAAACAAGACAAGTGAACATGCGCATGTAACTTATCTCGGTCCTCATGCACCTGTCAATATTTTCCCGCCCTGGGGGGCGACGGGCATACACGGGACTTTAGACAGAAGACCATTTCCGACAGGCGGGAATTTGATCAACTTAATGACTCCGGGTCCCGGGAAATTGACTTTGGCCGGGTTTTACATCTGTGTCGCATTTGATAGACCAAGTAGGCTCTAGGGTGGGGATTTAGACGAATACTGATGTCTCTAGGGTGGGTATTTAGACAAAAAAAAACAGAAATGTCTAATTCCCTTGGGTCGAATCAATTAAAAAGTCAATTATTCTAGTAGCATAATTATGAAAATTTATTCAGTAAATGAAAATTTATTCAGTCAGTGGAAATCTATTCAGTAACATATGAACATTTATTCAGTAAATGACAATTTATTTTGGTTACATATAAACATTTATTCAGAAACATATGAAAATCTATTCAGTAAATGAAAATCTATTCAGTAACATAATCATGGAAATTTATTCAGTTATATAATACCAATTAATTCAGCTAACATGCACCAATTTATTCGGTAAACATATACCAAACCGTTCAAGACACTAAATACAATAAAACTTCGTTAACTCGAGGAATCCTCGGACAAGACGGAATGCTCGAGATAAACATGGTGCTCGTTATAACCGGGTATTTTTTGTTTATTGGATGAAAAATAATTTTAAAAAATAAAAGAAACTGACGGACTTCAGGATTTCACGAGATAAGCCTAGTGCTCGTGTTTTGATGCTCGTAATGACAAAGTTTACTGTACTTAATTGAACATCTACATGTACCAATTAAATTAGTTAATGTGATACTTAACAGATAATGACCAAACTCCAAAAATCAGAGAAAAAAGACGCCGTGCTAATTCAAGCACCTGATAACATTGTTTTTCTTGTTTGAAAATATTGTTGAGGTCAAGGTTATATTTGAAATGTCAAGGTCATATTAATACAATGTACAATAATTAAAAAGTCCAATCTGTAAATAAAAATTTAAGGAAAGGGGTTACGTGGTCGAACTTTTCCGTGAAAATGATCCTTTGTAAGAGTCTTGTACTCAATTTTGTCATCTCTGCGGCTTTTCACAATTTTGAGGCAAACACAACCATCACCATGGTCACCGACACCTGGGTGATAACATTGGCCTCCCATCTGAAAATAAAAAAAACATTGCTATTATCAACATTTTTTAAAATAGTATTAGTGTGTTCGTTTAAGCATGACAACTTCGCATTCCCCTCCCCCTTATGGGGTTAAACGTAGCATCGGCAGCCAGTGTCGTTTGAAAATTTGTCAAGTTTTTATACGTAGAGGGGGGAGATCACATGCCTACACCAGAGTATAAATACCGGTCCGTAAACTATAGCTAGACAGTTTTCCAACATATGAAATGTTCCCATGTGTGATTCGATTTCACAGCAATGAGTGGTAAGTTATTACCAGCCAGATACCACAACCAATCGACCACGAAGGCTCCCTTTACAGCTTCGTTGAACTTATATTTAGGCGGTGTTCTTAAAAGTACATCTCGAAGAGCAAAACACCGCCAAAATTCTGTCTCGAATATTGTTATTAATATACACATGTAGTAACTTCAAAAGAGAAAAATATTTTTGCCGAACCGGGGATTGAACCCAGGACCTGTAGCTTTGTAGGCGGATACTACAATACTATTAGAAGTGGTCCACATTTCTACAGTACGCTAACGTATATAGGCACCTAACTCTTAGACGACAACGATACGTACCCCTTTGCATTCGTCATTATTATCGAAACATCCATCCGTGAACCAGTCGGTCGAACACAGTCCATACATTGCTGACGTAACATGGATTATCAACACGAAACACAGGGTGGTGAATATTATTGTTGTTTTCATAATGAATGGTGTTTCTGGTGTTTCCGACTGTAAAAAAGAAATAACGTGTACATGCAAACTTGTTTGTAGTCACCTCCGAATAAAAGCCATCCTGTGAATTAATGCTATTCTTTTGAAAACCGTCATTTATTACTTAAAACAAATGACTTCTGAATAATGGCTGCCTGTCAATAAAGGCCACATTTTGTCTTTCCCAAGAGTGGCCTTTGTTTGACAGTATGTGTTTTCTGCGGTATGAATTAAAGGAATACGTTTGATATATTGTTATATTTATAATGAGACAGGTTTAAGGAATAGTGTCCATTATTAGTTATTCCAAGGACTTACTATATATACATTGACTGACCAATTTCGCGACTTATTGTGGCCGTTTCATAAAACATCTTATGCCACTTCTTAAGTAAGAAGTGTCTTATCTCCCTTCTCGGCGTTATTTTAAATGTGGACAATTCATAGCTACGAATTCTTAAGTAAAGAACGATTCCTACTCATGAGCTTTCTTAAAGATAAGAAAACTTGGCCGTTGCCTTTATCATTTCGAGACAGCCTTTGATTTTTATACTGTTGAGTACGATGTACTATAGATATTCGTATGTAGGTACATTTTTGTGTAATCTTGAAATCATTTGTACTGATCCGTTCTCGTGAAAACATGAAATGAACGCGGACGGATATTACCGAACTCACACGAAGTAACGATGGATGCACAGCATTAAGAAAGACAGCCAAGCGGTAATAAAAAATATGCACAGTGTTAATACAAACCATACATCTTAAAGCGCGCATCAATATTTATGCACATGGACAGGTCTAGCTTCTGCCGATAACAAACCCGCCGCCGGTCAGGTGCATACAGCAGACCCGCGCACGAAATTCTTGCAATAATACGTACAGGTCTTTCCAAAATATATGGACCCCTCACAAACAAAGAAAACAGTTTCACACCAATCATGACTTTGAATAACGACTAGCGTCTTATTATGACAAGGAAGATTTGTCAAACGACAATTAACCTGCTTAAATTCAGCTGTGCTTGAGAAACCACGTCGAAAAATGTTGTTTTACTTGTTGTTCAAATAACAGATTTTAACCAAGTTAAGACGCCGGACTTCCAACGTATAAATATAATTAAGCGTCTTTTACAGGTTTCCCACGCGCGCCTTGAAAATCCAGATTTTTGTTTTGGTTCTTGGAAACTGAATGATAGCTTTCCTTACAGTCACTCGCTCGGTGCGTATGAATATTTATGCAGACTGTGTTTATCTAAATCCGCCATGCGAATATTAAATATTCCGTTTCATGCCGCAGTGAAGTCTATGTAAGTTCAGTTCCAACAGGTGCTTTCAGTACTTTAATTATATCAATGTATACTTCAAAGTAAGCATATGTATACTGCTGTGACCGTGAAGAATTTTATAGTTTTTCTGGGGGTACGTCACTGAATCGTTTAATACTAGTGAATGCATCTGTCAATATTCTGTCCGCCCAGGGTCTCGGCGGGCTGACCCAAGGGAATTTCACATTTCTAAAATTTTGATGGCTAAATCCCCACCCTAGAGCATACATGGTGTATCAAATGCGACATGGAGGTAAAACCCGGCCGAAGTCTATTTCCCGGGACCCGGAGTCATTAAGTTGATCAAATTCCCGCCTGTCGGAAATGGTCTTCTGTCTAAAGTCCCGTGTATGCCCGCAGCCCCCCCCCCCCCCGCGCGGCCAAAGGACACATACACTAAGAACGTTTTCGCGTTTTGGAACGTTTGATTAATTGGTTGAAGTTAGGATTTCAATGAAACTCAATATAAAACCCTTCTTAAGGACCGGAAAATATTTCTATAAAAAGGATTTCATTATAAATCAAGTTGTAATATAGACGATATTCGTTCATTTATCAAAGCACTGTAAGTATACTCGAGGAAACTGAACTTGCATGGCGGATGTAGCGAGTTACTGCTATGGAAAGCTATCCTTCCATAATCGTCATTTCCGGCATTATAGACAAACTATTATACATGATTGTGCGTAGTGTCCGTGCTAAAACTCAATTACGCATAAAATGATTCTTTAAAAAGACAGATTCATGCTTAATTATACAGTCGTATAAGCAATTCTATACTCACATTTTAAATCCCAATTTATTTTATTTTCAACGATAAGAAACTATGTATTTCTAAAATGTGTAGTGCAAACAAAACAGGAAATAAAATTCTGCTATTAAATGTTCACTGTGATGTTTCGAAGACTCTTCAATAGACGTCTGGATGGAGGTGAGTTTGTAAGCTAGTTTAGCTAACTTTTACAATCGGCGAGTGTATTTATATGTGCATACATCGTTCGTGACGTACAGGATAGTTTGCTAAAGGTATCAACAATGACAAATATGGTGTTTAAAAACAATAGCAAAGCTTGTATTCGTGAACTTTTTCCTCAGGTTTATAGCTGATCTTCAAAAGTACTTCCGTTATATCGTCGCCAAGAACACATACCGCGCACGCCCCAAGGTTTGGACTCTCGAATCAAAGGTCGGAAGACCAAACAATCTACCTGTTGGGTCTAAGCAGGTAGAAGGGGGGGTCATGGAACAAGATTGATGTAATGTAACCTTAATCTGGTTCCTTGTCCACTATTCCTTCGATTATTAGGATCCAATCACGTATTGCCAGGGGCAGGTAATCCAGACTAATGTAACGTACCTTACCAAACCGTACCGTGAACAGCCTCCAGACATTGTATTGAAATATTGATGAACGTAAAATTCACAGAGCACAATCATAAATTATGCTGACTAAAACATATTTTATTTTGCCTAGAAAGTCGACTTCCTTTTCAGAAATGGCCCTAATCCTAAGTTATTCGGAGAACTTTAGGCTGTATGGTTGATTTTTGAAAATATTTAAACTACTTCCGGTTTGACTGTTCATCAGTAACATGCTTAACAACCATTATTTGTGAAGATAAACTGTAAGGAATGGATGATCTTTAGGAAGCAAGCATGTTCAAATATTGAGTGTGTTCTTTATACAAACAGTACAACCTCTCCAGAGCGACCCTCCCTTGATCTAACAACTACACTTCAAGAACAGTATGTCTTTCCCCCTGGTCGATTTAACTATTAAATTAACCTCTCTAGAGCAACAACCTCTCAACAACAACATAATTTTGCTACTCCCAAAGGATGTTGCTTTAGAGAGGTCGCACTGTATACATGTACTAGTATATAAAGGCAACATTGAAATCAAAATTGGAAATAACACTGCAGCCTATTCTCTTCATAATGGTTGGGACTCTAGTCTATAAGTTGAAAGACTTCTTTCACTGGAGTTTTATGTCGAATAAATTTTTAAAAGTCAGGTTCTGTTGGGTTATTTATCCAACATTATAACGTTGTGGGAAGATCCCATGCAGGCACACACCTGTGTAGATCCACCGACCTTCCGTAGCCCGAAGTTCGCTAGACAGATTCCGCACATCTGAAATTTTCCCCGGAGTGGGATTCGAACATACAACAGGAGGTGCTAGTGATTGGTTGGCTGAGGCCATATTAGCCCTCGACCACACCACGTGAGGACCCTTTTAGAACACTATACCCGTGAGTGCATCCGAGAGGTAAGATACTAGCAATAGATCTCGAGTCACTATCTCTACCCAGAGTTGTCGTTCCCGCTACGCTCACACTAACCATGTGTGGATTGGAAAGGAACGACAACTCTGGGTAAAGATTGCTCGAGTCCCTGGTAGGCAGAGGAAATGTAGTCGTTATATACGATTGTCCTAGAATTATCGGTTTATTTGTTTCATCGGATCAATACATATATACCACAAAGAGTGACAATTGATCAAAGACAGCCTATATAATAACGTGGCTGCCTTGAAAGTTTAGTAAATCTATTTTAACTTTATTTTACCTACATGGTTACACTTAATCTCGATATTTTAATAACGTACTGTGACAAAATTAATATAAATGTTTCATGTACCTTTAATACAGCATGTTGCGACTTTGTTAACACGCTGTAATTAAATATGAACTCCAAATTGACGTACATTAATAACATCAATTATCTAGATACTGTACATATACGACATTTGTTCAAAATCGCTGTCCACGCGACTATTATCACAACTTCGTGATTCCAAAACAACTGTTATGACGTAGTGTGTACCGTACAACGTCACTTAGCAACCAGAATATCAAAATTACGTACGTCATTTCAGATTGGTTTACAGTATTTCCTCTGCATGTAAGTGTCACATGACTAGCCTCGATTACCTGCCCCTTACACTACGTGATTACTATTACGTAGCATAGTACGACGGGAACCAGCCTATCAATCAATCAAATAGAATCAACCCTAAATGTTAACGAATTCACCATAAATCTGAGCCACATTGAACTTCAAATAGCCACACAACAACTTATCTAGGCAATGCTTACCTGTCAACTATTAATAGATTCAGTCACCACCATTAGCCAATCAAATGGCCTGGATTAGCCAAACTAGTAATAGACACTACACTATATACTCGCAAACAGCTATAATAAACAAATACTTATAAGTATAATTTGTCTAGAAAAAGTGAGAGGGTAGACATACCATTCTTGGGCCTAATTAAAAGGTAAGTCGCCGGCAAAAATTAGGGTAGGTTTTGTAACCAGAAACAAACATTTTTGGCCTTAGTATCCAAGGTAACAAATTATCCAAGATGTTCCAAATGATGTCCACAACACATGTTCAACACACTAAAGGCTTCATGTCGCTGACAGCTGCTTTGACTAAACGGGCGTGCTCAGAATCATTATGTACGCCACTAAAGTTCATGTCCATCAAATTTGACTGTCAGATCACATGTGTTGCATTATATATATTCATTATAAAATGTTTATGTGTCAGTAATACAGATGAGTGTTGATATGTCATGTAAAATTTATACACAGTACTGAACAGCACAACCACGGTCTTTTTTTACCTTCTGAACGCTTTAAATACAAGAATGAAATAAATAAAATCCTATCTACCGACCCAGTATTTAAAAAGCATGAAATCAGAAACTAAACGATTAGTCCTAAGACTATGAATTTCTATAAATAAATAAGTAAAAAAGTAAGATAATTCACTTTCTTTGACCTTCAAAATTTATGTGACCTTGACATTACAAATGTAACCTTGACATTCCAAACATTCTTATCAAGCAAGAACAAGCAATATAAAATATTTATATTTATTTCATATGTAACATTATCACAAGGTTTACAGACAATAGCACTGTTAATTGAATTACAACATTACAACAGGGCCTAACAATAAATTGTTAGTTTCTGGTAACATAGTCATCAAAAATAGGATAGGACGGGTTTGTTGTGTTTTTTTCTCTTGAAAGAGTGTGGAAAGCTAAAAATGTACCTTTCCTCTGGCCTAATACAAAGTTAAGGATCACTGAGAAAAAATTAGTAGATTGGATAACCAGAAACCAACATTTTTTTATTATGCCTATTTTGATAAATAAATGTTAACCAATGATATTAAACACAAAATAATACATTGATCCCAAGACTTAGTAAAATGTAAGAGAATATTCTCATTCTTTTTACTGAAACCTTAAAACTAATCTACTGAAATTTACCTTTCAATAAACTTTCCATCTCAAGATATACAGAACTGTGAGAGCAACCTCTTTATTTTTGTGAACAATTTGTGAGATCAATCTCTCCACTTGAGTAATCAGTTTGAGTAATATTCTCAAACTTTAAGTGACTAAATGGAGGCCAGTCTCTCTCTCTACTTTAAGTGAACAGATAGAGAGCAATCTCTATACTTATAGTGAACCATTTGAGAGCAAGCTCTATACTTGTAGTGAACAATTAGAGAGCAATCTCTATACTTATAGTGAACAATTTAAGAACAAGCTCTATACTTATAGTGAACAATTTGAGAACAATCTACATACTCTTAATGAACACTGAGAGTCCAATCTCTCTAAATTTAGTGAACACTAAAGACCAATTTCTTTATTTTAGTGAACAATTTGAGAGCAATCTCTCTATAATCTCTTTATTTTAGTGAACAATTTAAGACCAATCTCACAAACCATTAGTGAACAAATGGAGGCCAGTCTCTCTACTTTAAATGAATAATTTAAGGAAACACTTGAACCTTATTTATGACACATTCACTTGATTCTTGTATAGTTTGTGAACGTCCTAACTAGATACATGAATAAAAAATCATCTTTTTTCAAGAAAAAAGACTAATCGGTACTGACAATCAAACATTCATCTATCTTGGCCTTATATGGAAGAAAAATGAAAATGTTCAAAATGTTGTGTGTGCCATGAAGAACGTGTAAACATTGCTTTGTTACATTGCACAAGTTCCCAATAAATTATCATAACATGCAAAAATACAACAATGAAAAATATTTCTTGTACAACAAATAAATGACAATCTTATTTACTTAACATTTAACATAATTAAATACAAACACAATTTGTGTCTTTAAATTAAGCTGTCATGGATTAATATTAATTATTTTTAAGCCCAACAGTCATAAAACAATATCTATCAACCTGTCACCAAAGTACAATGTAATCTGAAATCTGGACCAGTAGAACTTTTCACAACAAAGACCACCTGTCAAAAAGTGCACTAGTCAACAAAGACCAACTGTCAACAAGGACCGACTGTCAACAAGGACCAACTGTCAACAAGGAACACAAGTCAACAAGGACCACATGTCAACAAGGACCACCTGTCAACAAGGATCACCTGTCAACAATGACCAACTGTCAACAAGGAACACAAGTCAACAATGACCAACTGTCAACAAGGAACACAAGTCAACAACGACCACATGTCAACAAGGACCACAAGTCAACAACGACCACATGTCAACAACGACCACATGTCAACAAGGACCACAAGTCAACAACGACCACATGTCAACAAGGACCACAAGTCAACAAGGACCACCTGTCAACAAGGACCACAAGTCAACAAGGACCACCTGTCAACAAGGACCACCTGTCAACAAGGACCACAAGTCAACAAGGACCACAAGTCAACAAGGACCACAAGTCAACAAGGACCACCTGTCAACAACTACCACATGTCAACAAGGACCACCTGTCAACAACGACCACCTGTCAATAACGACCACAAGTCAACAACGACCACAAGTCAACAAGGACCACATGTCAACAAGGACCACAAGTCAACAAGGACTAAAGTCAACAACGACCACATGTCAACAACGACCACAAGTCAACAACGACCACATGTCAATAAGGACCACAAGTCAACAACGACCACCTGTCAACAAGGACCACATGTCAACTGTCAACAATGACCACAAGTCAACATGAACCACCTGTCAACAAAGACCACCTGTCAACATTTGCAAATTTTATATAAGGTTAGTCTTAATATATGAGGTAATTCAGACAAACTTTATAAAGAAAAATCCCTGTCCTTAGAAAATTACATTTGTACATCAAACATTTAAACATCTGTAACAAAATGTTTCATTACATACATGTACATATAATGTTTACATACATACATACACATTAAACATATCATGTACTGTTAAGAACAGCTATTTAATTACAGGTAAGTAATGTTGCTAATGTAGTGCTTAAACTGGTTCCCATTGATTTTGTCTATACATATAGTACAGACCTTTGGTGCAATGCAGTATGGAATGGGAACCAGCAAAAGTAATGCTTAAACTGGTTCCCGTCAACTCTGTCTGTACAAATTTAAAGTAAAGCTTAAACTGGTTCCCGTTGATTCTTTCTGCACATAGACAACCATATGGTGCAATGCAATATGGAATGGGAACCAGTTTATAGTAAAGCTTTGACTGAGAAAAGAAGGGACATTGCTCAAGCTGACGCTGCAAGATTCGAAAATATCAGTCGCAGCCACCGCAACATAATGGTGACTAAAGAGATGAACTAATAAATATCTTAAGAAAGTGGCTCATGGGTGCAGTGGCTACCACTTTGACCGCTCATCATAGCTTGTGCAAATCCGAGCAAATTACAACCATAGTTACAATTAAGAAGAGATTAAATTAAATCACACTGTATTTTCATTTATTTTCGTTGGACTCAATTTTCATGGTTTTTACTAAAATGGCTATTTTGTGGGGACATACATTCGTGGATTTAGTTTTTGAAAAGAAATGCCTTATCTCTGGGGATTTTATTTCGTGGATGAACCGACCCATGAATTCCACAAAATTAAATCCCCAACGAAAATTAATGATTCCACAGTACTATACAAAACATGGGGATGAAGTTAAGCTGTGCATAAATGGAATTATATGTATAGGGGCCTACCACTAGTTATTTTTAGAGGGTGTAACATGGAACAATAACAATTATTCAATTATATGTATTTTAACTGAAGGCCATATTGTAAATAAGTTCTGTACCTTTTCTTTGAAAAAATATGTTTTACTGATATAAGATACTTAACATGTAACCTTCAAGAAATAAAAAATTTATTATTATTATTAACAGCAGCCTATATTTCATCATTCAATAATACATAGCTTGATTTCCAATATTGTTGGCAGAATGCTTTAGAATATTTAATAAGACATGTCCTTGTTTACAAATAAAATGGACCCAAATTAATTCAAATAAACTAAACAATATTTTTGATGTAACAGAGTTCAAATAACTTGGTACATACATGTAAGACTTGCTCGAAAAATGTATATAATCACATGTCACAGTTTGACCTATTGCCCATCAGATGACCCCAATTTACCACCAACGAATGAAGTCAGATGACAAATTGTTACAATACGAACAAATTTCATGTCTTAAGAAATTCACCTTTCCGCTCATTTACTATGGGGAAAAACGCAATAAATAAACTATACACAGATTAAATACAACAAAATCTCAATTTTATGACCATTTCAACGCTAGACAGTTTTCATTACTACAAGGACTATATATACACACACGGACTCGGAACGGCTAAATACAGCTTAAACAATATCAAGAGCATCCCACAATCCACTGCGATACTCGAATATTTCTGACAGCTATAATCGGTTGTTTACAGACTTAAATATACTAGAAAACGCAATAAATATGCACATACAAATTAAATACAGCGTAAACCTAATTTCAATGACCATTTTATCATTATAAGACTATTTCATTACAACTAGCATAAATATACAGTACAACCTCTCCAGAGAGGCCCTCTGTAGAGCAACAACCTCTCTATAACAACACCTTCAAAATTACCATATACCATTCTGACAGGTGAATGGGGCTGAATTTTGACCCAAAATCAGTACCTTAAAAGACAGAGACCTGAGATTTCGATAATAAAAGTGCTGTAAGCTAAAATAGAACATGTACATTGTATTTATGTCCATTAAAAAACTATGCTTTTATAATTATGAAAATAGTATTAAAAAAGAGGTTAGTGTACAGGCATCAATATAGCACTAATAAGTATATGGAGAAAAGCTGGGATGGTACCAAGCGTTTATTAGGCTTCATTTTCTACAGTCAAACGGTCAAACCTGTACACAAAGGCCACCCTTGTGAATTACAAACAGTGGTCTTTATTGATAGGTGACCTTCATTCAGAGGTCATTTTGTTTTAGATAATCAATGACGTTTTTAAAAAATTTCCTTTATTCACAGGGCGGCCTTTAAGCACAGGGTGACCTTTATTCACATGGTGACCTTTATTCACAGGGTGGCCTTTAAGCACAGGGTGACCTTTATCCACAGGCAGCCTTTAAGCACATGGAGACCTTTATTGACAGGTGGCCTTTATCCACAGGGTAACCTTTATCCACAGGGTGACCTTTAAGCACAGTGTGACCTTTATCCACAGGGCGGCCTTTAACCACAGGGTGACCTTTATTAACAGGTGGTCTTTATTCGGAGATGGCCCTTAACAAAGGTTTGACTTAAATTAAGATCACAATTTGAAGAATACAGAAAAATCTCATCAAGAGGCTACTTTAATATCTAGACCATCATATCAAACTGCAGGGCTCTCATTTGACCCTTAAAATGACCTTTTGACCTTTGAAATTAGCAAAATAAGGCTTCCAACTTTTGAGAATTTGTACCAAAGGGTCAAATTTACTATTACATTAGTAGGAAATTTTATTGACCCTTTAAAACATTTTTTAGCTAAGGGTCATTTTTAACCTTAACTTTTTATATCTTACGAGTACCCTGATAATAACAGTGATTTTTTGGAATTTTCAAAACTACCAGTGGCTTTCTGAAGGGGAAAATATAGCGTGATGAATCAGAAAGAGAAAAATATGAAATAAAAACCATTCTATCTCTTTTTGTCAATCTCTTCACACAGCCTCCGATTTCAATGGATTGTTCCGCAATAAGCCATTTTTTAGCAATTTATTTTGTAATTTCTGTTTGTGGACTTCTTTAATTTCTTTTCAGTGGGAAATATGACTTCTTTATGTGGAGAAAATAAAGCATTTTTATGGGGGAAATATAACACTTTTGGACTTGGGGAAACAGCCTGTATAAGGTTGTAAAATATACAGGAAAAAATCACTGAGTGACAACCATTTTGTGGACTAATTTTCTATAATTTTCTGTATTTCAACTTGATAATAATTCCACCTTATTTACAGGATCACTTTTGTTTAGAAAGAAAAGTGGTTTTCATATTGCGATCATTTTGTAAATAATTTAAAATTAATATTAACCTTCAATTTAGAACCCTCAGACCCAAAGGCCAGAGGGTAACAAATCAAATAAAATACATTACAAATCCTGTATGTATACAGTTTTTTTCTATCTGAAACCAAGGCAAAGAAATCATAAAAACATATTTTTAAAACTCAATTAAAAATTATTTTAAATGGTAATTTAGAATTCTTCCAATTAAGCTTTCCCTGTCAAAAGTACGTAGTCATTCACAGAATTTAGTATTGCTGTAAAAAACTGTTTAACAGTTAAAACATTAAAAGTTACTTGAAGTAAAACAAATAAAAACAATCGAAAACAAAAGAATTTACACCAAGACCAAAGAATAAAATTTACCCCCCCCCCCCTCCAGAAAAAAAAATTATGTAAAGGGAGACAATACATCATGACTAAAATATGTTAAAATAAAAATTATGACACAATAACAAAATTGAACACATATTTTTCATCAATATTACCAACACAGTCAAACCTGTGTTAGCGGTCACCTCCAAGAAAAGGCCATTCTTTTTATAAAAATACTGTCATTGATTAATTAGAACAAATGACCTCCAAATATGGGCCATCTGTCATAAAGGCCACATTTTATCTTTCACAAGGGTGACCTGTGTTCACAGGGTTGACTGTACTTGATAATTTCATGTTTTTTTTATTTTTTTAAAAACTGTTCAAACTGCCGCTTAATTTTCTCTGAAGTTCAAGCGTGTTGACATCTGGAAAAAGCTCTTCTAAAATAACATCAAGTACTGTGTACCAAAAATGTCTGAAATAGATGAAAAAAATTTTTTTTGTGGCTCACAGGGGTTGAAATAGAGCCAAATTAAAAATCCTGAAATTCAAACGTGGCCGACCATTTTTGCTAAACAAGAGGCCTTCAACCACATTGTTTCCATATCTACCACAGTTTGTATTAAAGAAAATCCTTCAGAGCAGATTAAATTGACCATAACTTTGCTATTTCTTGAGATAATTTCATCAAATAACTTTTATTTTGCTCAGAAATCATAGCTCTTACAGTACAGATAAAACCAGGATATTGTCACTCTTGTGTTTAGGATTTTGTTCCAAAAACATGGGTAAGAGGAAAAAAAAATAAAAATCCACAGCAAACCATGTGATTTCTGGGAGTTGCCATTTTGTTTTTTGTAGTGACAGTTAAAACAGGATGTGACAAGAGGGCCCTAAGCGGTGCCAGCACTCGTCTGTTTACAGCATCAGTAAGATCTATCCATAATGTGAAGTTTCATGTTGCCACCTCTTATAGTTAATGAGTTATGAGCTACATTAAGTTTTTTGCGCAGACGCAAACACCGTAGTGATCACAATTGCTCAACTTTTTCTTCGAAAACAGACAAGCCATAGATGGTCTATAGTGTCAGTATCTGCAGTTTCTTTCAACAATATTTCATCTGTACAAATTAACCTAGGTAGGGTAACAAATCACAAACATTTTTTGACACCAGGGATGAAAAAGAAAATAACACCAAAAATGACTTTAAAAGTGAAAATAAATTTAGATTTGTTTCTTTGATGAGTTTTACGCCCCTTTTCAACAGTCAGAGTCATATAAGGCGGACAGTTCATCTAACCATTGCTCCTGGGAAGAACCAGTACTATACTCCCATCCTCCGTAAGCAACTGCCTACTTTCTTACATAAAGAGACATAGTTGGTAGTTGAGCTTGAAACCACGACCCTCTATCAGTGAGAGGTTACAGTGATTTGAAGTCAGCCACTCGACCACGGAAGCAGGTCTGACAATTGAGACAAAGTATCAATAATTTACCGATTCAGTTTGTCGTATTTAAAACACTCGATCACTTCTTTCACTGCGATGTCACTCTCGTCACTTCCAACAATAAACGTCAAAATTCCTGAAAAGTAATACAAGAAATTAGAAGTAAATCAAAGCACTGTATGCAATGATTAACTATTTGAAGTACTCAGCATTTCTTACATAGTTAAATGTTTCACATGATTGTATACCTTAAGTAGTCACCTGTATTAAATATGTACCTGTCCAGAGAGGTCACTAGTCAGCAGTTGTAAAATGTTTTAAATGGTCTCCTGTCTTAAGTTATAGCCCGTCTTTAGTGAACACCTATCTTAAGCAGTCACCTATCTTAAGTGGTCTCTTGTCTTTCAGTGGTCACTTTTTCCAGTGGTCACCTGTCTTAAGGGTTTCCCTATCTTAAGAGGTCACCTGTCTTTGGAGGTTTCAAGTCTTTAACTACCCTTTGAAGCAGGTCATATTGTCTGAAAATGTAACTTGATACCAAATAATGTTGAGCTAAGATAGGCTAAAAATGCTTATAAGCCCATCCTTAAGAAAACGTTGTTTGCCGTTACCTTACCCAGAAAATGATCAACGGGTAAGGAATATTTTGTTTACAATTTATTTTTATATTGAACACAAAATACATGTCAAAATGCTATTTTTTTAATGAAAAAAAATCTAAAAAAAATGAGGGGCCAAAAAAAGTTCGGTAGGGGCCTAATCTCTGAGTAATACCTGGCAGAAATTCCATGAGGCATCTTGTAGCCTGAGTCTGTATTTGTTCTCGCTGTAGATCAGTGTACACTGGTCGTTGTTCAGCGGATAATTCATCATCCGGCCATATAGTCTCATGAAAAGTTTTCATATAAAATAAAACCATATCAGACGACGTGAAAAATTCAACCTTTTCTTCAATCAATCTGTAACAAAAACAACATTAATTCGAAAAAGTCCTCAGGAAGGTTTAAGAAAATTATGTGGCTTCTTTAATGCGGAGGGAAGGGTTTACAAAATTACTGAAAATTTTGAGTGGTAATCTATATTTCCTGATATTTTGACATGATAAATGCCAATAAATTCAGACCGTTGGTTCTTTTTGGGCAGAAAGAGAGGGTTTAGTGTCCCAAGTTGTCGTTATATAGAAGTTTTACTGTAAAATAAATACCGGTTTATTCCTTTTCCAAAGAGGACCTTGACTGCTTTTATAACATTTTCTCTACACATCCAGTGATCCTGCCTTCGTAATAATTCGGTCAACAAATCTAGCGCAGCATCATTTAAAGAACTGTCCGATGTCCTAACGTTGTGCACCGCTGGAAAAAAGCAAGCATCGAATGTAAGTAAAACTATAGAAAGTACAGTCAAGCCTGTGTTAGTGGCCACCTCCAAATAAAGGCCGCCCGGTGTATAAAATCCATTTTTAGAAAATCCATCATTGATTATTTAGAACAAAATTACCTCCAAATAAAGGCCACCCTGTCAATAAAGGTCACATTTGAGTCTTTCCCATGGATGGCCTTTGTTCACAGCTTTGACTGTAAGTTGTGAGGCAAGAAAGAAAAATAATCATGTTTAGGATTGATTGATTGTAAAAGTAAGAGCTGGTAGGTTAAAAGACGTCTTTCTTATTTTAGTCTAAACATATGATAAGAATACATGTATGTAAGGTTCAATACGTCCCCAAAGAATGAGGATTCCGATAAGAAAACACTACAGAAGCCTAAAAAATAAAATGACCAACATGGAAAAAAGTCTATGATCAGTAGAAAAATAGTGTTTTTCGACTAAGTGGAAACTAGTATTTTTTTTACTATTTGCCCTGGTGATTAACTGAATACAAAGAATATTTCATTATAATAATTTTATTATTATTTCAGGGCAGACTTCAAATTTACTCCCTAAATTTCTACTTGATATCTTAACATTGAGGTTTTTCTATACATGCACGCACATTAAGATTTATCAATATGCACTGCAACCTCTCCAAAGCAACACCCTAAGTGAGTAGCGAACTTAAGTTATTGTTGAGAGGTTGTTGCTCTAGAGAGGTTAAATTAATAGCTAAATCGTAAAATGGAAAAAAATATGTTGTTGTTGCAGGGAGATTGTTGCTCAAGAGAGGGCCGCTCTGGAGAGGTTGTACTGTAGATGTTTTATCAGCAGCATATAACGTACCAATAGATGGCGCTTTATTTTCAGACAGAGTTACGTCCCTTGATTGTTTTTCGTTTGTTCCCTGTTGTTGTGTTTGTAGTTGTTGGTCCTGCCAAGTCAATATACTGGTCCCTGTGTATATAATGTGTATATGTTTCATAAATAATTTCCAATGTTACTAAAAGATATAATATTATTTAAAAAACTAACAATATTTAAAAAAAGAAAGAAAATGATGCGTGCAAAATTGAGCCTTTTTTAGCAAGTTTTTTATTGTCTTATATAAGTGTAAAAATTTGTAAATATATAGAATGTTGGACATTTTGCCTTATTCAGGAAGATCTAAATAGACTGAAAAATAAAATATTTAAACATTTAAGGGAAACAACTCAGAATTATCAACACATGAGTTATATCCTATAAAATAAATCATGGTTAATTTTGTTATTATCACATAAATACCATAATAAGTAGAGCTGATATAAAACTTAATTTGAGCATATTTGTAGTAAAACATAAAAAACAATTCTGAAGACTTGTTAATAATTATTTCCTTCAGATAGAACATCTATACACTATAATGAACAGTCATACAAAAATGGAACCCCAAGCAAGCTACATGATGGTTTGATTTATAATTCTATCAAATGAATTCAGTGTTGTAGTAAATGAACAAAGGCAAAATTATGCAAATGAAGATTAATTATGCAAATGAAGATTAATTATGCAAATGAAGATTAATTATGCAAATGAGCTTTTAGTATGTTAATGAAGTTCTTTTATGCAAATGAGGTTTAATTATGCAAATGAGTTATAATACTGTCAATTAAATAGTTAATGGTGATTGAATAAAAGTACTGGTAAGTAAATGGAAAACTCACCTAAAGTTGTGTCATTCAGGCTTTCGTTGTCTTCTGTGTCAGCAAAATTCTCTTGTAGTTCCACAAACTTTTCTAATATTGATGCTAATTCATTAGAACTCTGTACAAATACAAGGTTTTGAATACTTAAGTTAGTTAAGAGTCAATTCAGCACATACATTGCATGTATTTTCTTTACGAAACTAAGAACAGCCTAATTAAGCCCTCATTCGACTGATATTATAGCAAATTAGCAATCAGGGAATTCAACAAAGTAAGGGCCCATCATACTAATTTATTATACTATACTAGAAATGTATCCTAAGGACACAAATGCCTGTCACTGAGAGCTAGGTCAAAAAGGGGCCATTGCTCCTTTGAAAATGTTAGTATTTAACAGAATTAAACTTGACCTGTATTTTATTATTGTAATTCGACCCGCTCCCCCACTCCCCAAAAATAACATAGAAATTTTACCTTCTCTTCATCATAATCGTAAATGAGGTCAATAAAATCTGTGTCACTTGAAAGCTCTTCTTCCACTTTTATGTCCTTTTCGTCACTCTGATCAAACTGTTGAATAATTCTCGGTAATTGTTGCGGCAAGCTGGGTAATCCCTCAACAATTTTGTCGAAAACATCCGACATTGTTTTAACGACCCGCTGTTACAAAAAAAAAAATTCTAAAATTAAAATCTTACATTTTTTTTTTAAATCTTAACTTAAACACTAGTTTTCAACAATACAATACATCTACAAAATTTACCTCCCTTGGTGGCTATCTAAAAAGGCTATTTTGACTAGCATTGGTAGAAGATATTTATATTTTTATTCTAATAATTCTAAATATAGGATATTCATAAGTGACAACTACATTTTCTTAAACCTGATATGGTTTTTCCAACTTCATGATTAAGTTATATTTTGTAAATTGAGTTGTTTAATAACTACTTTTTTGTTTTTTTCTATTAAACACATAAGAAATTTGACTTTCAAGATGGCCGCCAATTTAAAACAAGGGAGGTAAATATTGTAGTTGTGGGAACTATGTATTCATCAGTAAAAATACCAACAGATAATTTATTTTTCTAGTTTTCCAATATTCTGTACTAGTTCTAACCTAGCTCTCCGCAATTTACTCCCAAACTTCACCACATGAGTCATAAACAGAGCCAGAACAAAATTGTCTATGACATAATCTCTTTAACCAAATTGTCACATACAATGACAGAATATTTGCCATCTCCAGGGTTTGAACTCCTAACCATGAGGTCTATAGTCCCGAAATAAGTCAAAAAAATTGTCAATTTATATACCTGATCAATTCTCGATCCAGTGCTCTCCGGATTTTTTTTCACAAAAGCAATATGGCCGTCACCACTGTACCCCATGAACTGGATCAATTCCTTGCTGTTACACAAGTCTGGTTTAGCAATAAGAGCCTGAAATATATTATAATTAATGAAGGTAATAATAGTAATTCCTCAGAACTGTTCTTTTTGCATGCTAGCGGCTCAACATAAATCTTGACCACATAAATCTAAACCACGAAATTTTTAACCACTTTAGTCTAAACCACAAAAATTTAACCACTTTAGTCTAAACTACAAAAATTTAACCACTTTAATCTAAACCACAAAAATTTAACCACTTTAGTCTAAACCACAAAAATTTAACCACTTTAGTCTAAACCACAAAAATTTAACCACTTTAGTCTAAACCACAAAAATTTAACCACTTTAGTCTAAACCACAAAAATTTAACCACTTTAGTCTAAACCACAAAAATTTAACCACTTTAGTCTAAACCACAAAAATTTAACCACTTTAGTCTAAACCACAAAAATTTAACCACTTTAGTCTAAACTACAAAAATTTAACCACTTGAGTGTTAAAACCTTAAAGATAAGGCCTCTGTAGGCCAGTGGTTATGGTCATTGACTTGTAATCACAGGCCGCTCACTGCCATGAGTTCAAAACCCATCCAGGTAACTACAAATTTCACACTTAGGGAAAATGTACTGCTAACTTAAGGAAGGTCATAGATTCTACCCAGGTGCAGCCAGGAGTATTCTTCTATCCACGGCCAAAGCTGGAAAAGTCACCATAAGACTCAGGCTTTGGTGTGTTTCATAAATTTATTCATTTTGAAGACATTGAGCAGTCTACTAAAAGGATGGAGCACAATTCTTGAGAGAGATGTGTTTAACATTAAAGAAAAATCCATTAACATACCTTAATGAATGTTTCTAGGAGTTGTTTCCGATTATCGACTGTATCTTTACCCATATTACCGAATGGAAGTGACGGTAGAATCTTCTTTGGCCCCTTAATGTCTAAAATTAGATATTCATATACTAATACAATGATTGTGTGCAAAGAACCATCTGGGAATAGGCACCTACCGTCTGTAAGACCAGTAGGGCTATGTCTACTGTCTAGTTCAAACACTTGTACTAGTTGCAGTAAATTTTAACCTTTGAGTAAAAACAACATTTTATTAACTGGGAAAACTGTACATATCATTTTGTTTATAAATGTTTTAACTCCCACTATTATCATCATCGAGTCAGAAACTGAAAGTCAAGCCTTGCTAGACTGGCATGTACCTATCATTTCATACTTGATTATAAACTACAAGATGAAGCCACCTCCCCATTGGAGATAAACAATATAAAAACCCTCCTCCAGATGAAGTGACCACCCCAATTAGAGATTAACTATTTAAATGCCCCTCCTGCAGATGAAGTGACCACCCCCCATCAGAGATGAACTATTTAAATGCCCCTCCTGCAGATGAAACCACCTCCCTATTAAAGATAAATTATATAAATGCCCCTCCTCCAGATGAAGCCACCTCCCCATAGGAGATAAACAATATAAATGCCCTCCTCCAGATGAAGCCACCTCCCTATTAAAGATAAATGATATAAATGCCCCTCCTCCAGATGAAGCCACCTCCCTATTAAAGATAAATGATATAAATGCCCCTCCTCCAGATGAAGCCACCACCCCATAGGAGAAAACAATATAAATGCACCTCCTCCAGATGAAGCCACCTCCCTATTAAAGATAAATGATATAAATGCCCCTCCTCCAGATGAAACCACCTCCCTATTAAAGATAAATGATATAAATGCCCCTCCTCCAGATGAAACCACCTCCCTATTAAAGATAAATGATATAAATGCCCCTCCTCCAGATGAAACCACCTCCCTATTAAAGATAAATGATGTAAATGCCCCTCCTCCAGATGAAGCCACCTCCCCATAGGAGATAAACAATATAAATGCCCCTCCTCCAGATAAAGCCACCTCCCTATTAAAGATAAATGATATAAATGCCCCTCCTCCAGATGAAGCCACCTCCACATAGGAGATAAACAATATAAATGCCCCTCCTCCAGATGAAGCCACCTCCCTATTAAAGATAAATGATATAAATGCCCCTCCTCCAGATGAAACCACCTCCCTATTAAAGATAAATGATATAAATGCCCCTCCTCCAGATGACACCACCTCCCTATTAAAGATAAATGATATAAATGCCCCTCCTCCAGATGAAACCACCTCCCTATTAAAGATAAATGATATAAATGCCCCTCCTCCAGATAAAGCCACCTCCCTATTAAAGATAAATGATATAAATGCCCCTCCTCCAGATGAAGCCACCTCCCCATAGGAGAAAAACAATATAAATGCCCCTCCTCCAGATAAAGTCACCTCCCTATTAAAGATAAATTATATAAATGCCCCTCCTCCAGATGAAGCCACCTCCCCATAGGAGATAAACAATATAAATGCCCCTCCTCCAGATGAAGCCACCTCCCTATTAAAGATAAATGATATAAATGCCCCTCCTCCAGATGAAGCCACTTCCCTATTAAAGATAAATGATATAAATGCCCCTCCTCCAGATGAAGCCACCTCCCCATAGGAGATAAACAATATAAATGCCCCTCCCCCTGGTAAAGCAACTATCCAATTGGAACCCAACAATAAAAATATGACAAAACAATAGCTTAAGGTAAAAAAAACTTTAAATTTACAAATTATTCCTTATATATCTAAAAATTAAAGTCCAATTGCAAGATAATTGGTAAATTGTAACTTAATATTCTAAACATCTTTCCAGTTTAATACTATTATAACAGGAATAAGGATTTACCTTTCATGCTTTTCTTGTAATTTGGATTATCATCGAGCCACGACTGTAAGTTGATGAATTCACTGTATCGTCTTTTTACGCTCCCAGACTTGTGAACAAGGCCACTTTCCTCAGACTGATATAAAGCTTGGAACTAAAAACAAATTTCAATCATCTTTGACAGCATTCCATCAATTTATAAATTGCAAAAGCGAACCAGACAAAAATCATATTTTCTTACATAAAAAGCGATGGACCCGCCTCCGTGGTCCAGTGGTTAAGGTAGCTGACTTCAAATCGCTGTAACCTCTCTCAGAGTCTCTGACTGAGGGTCATGAGTTTGAGCCCCACTACTAATTACTAACCATGACTGTTTATGTGAGAATTTCTCAGAAAGTAGGCAGTTGCTTACGGAGGATGGGAGTCTAGTACTGGTTCTTCCCAGGAACGATGCTTAGGTGAATGGGCTGTCTGGGAGAACTTTTTTAACTTAATAAAGCTATTGAATGCTTCTCTAGATATATGTATTAGTTCATAAATGACAAATTTAGAAGAAAATTTTGTTTACCTTCCTACCCTCTTCTAAAATTTAGCGTCAGTAAGGGCATATATATATATATATATAAAATGTTAAAAAATATATCCGAGTCAAGCAAATTAATAATGAAAAATAATTAACATTCCATAGGTATTATTATATATTTCATTTGCCGACCGGTTTCGTCACTGACTCATTTTTATTTTTAATAATAGTTTTATTATTAATGCCCTGATGAGTCAGTGACGAAACCGGTCGGCAAATGAAATATATAATAATACCTATGGAATTTTAGTTATTTTTCATTATATATATATATATATATATATATCTTCTTTTTTTAATTAAGGCTTGAAAATAGACAATTTCTAACCTCAATTACATAAAGTGTGTAGTTCTCCTTGGCTGTCTCAGTGTCTGCAATTCTCACATCCTGAAACACTGAAGGATTCTCATCAGATTGTGACGACCCTCTCAGTCTTGTACTCAACATATCTGTTGCTGATTGAGATCTCTTTATATCCTTGTCTAAAGGAGGAGGGGCTGCCTCCTCTACAGAAGGGGACAGCCTTTTCCTGTCAATAAAATTCAAGGGGTTTGGAATGCTAAATCGTTTCAAAGAAGGAAAAATATTGGAACTTGGTTTCTCTTCAGTTTCACTTGACGTACTTGGAGTTTGTTCACCTGGAGACAAGTCCTCGGTCTTACTCGTACATGAATTGTCAATAGTCCTTTGATTTTTATCAACTGAGGTAATAGCAAGTGGAAGTTTGTTGGTTTTATCTATTTCACTAACTTTGGTCTCAATTTCATTATCAGAAATCTCTTCACAATTCTTAAAGTCACCTGATGCAGCACTCGACTCCGAATTTGTAGAAAGTTGGTCCGATTCATCTCCGGCGATAAAAAATTTTGCGTTCTGACTTAATGAACAAGTGTGCTGCTGAGGTGATATACGTGCTGCGTCATTAGAGTTAAGACGATTACATTCATGGCAAAGTTGATTGGAAACTGGAAACACTTCTATATCATCCTTCCACTTAACTGTACTCACTCTTTGCTCTGGTGCATCAGAATCCTTACCCAATTCCTTACTCAATGAATCAGATTTATCTCTCAGTTTTTCAGTACTTCTTTCAACACAGGAATTTGAATGAGTTGTTAAAATTGATTGTACAGTTTGTTCCTGTGATGGAGTTTCAGAAATGGTTATAGTAGGAATGCTTTCAACAGAAACACATAATTCTTCATCCGATGTAATTTTAATGACTTTTTCATGAAGGAATGTTGCATCACACAATAAATTAACTACATTTTGTAATATATTGCACATCAATATTTCTTTCAAGGCACACACAAGAGTTCTAGATGCAAGCATATCATCCCATAATAAATGAACTAAAAGGAGTTCTACAATAGACTTTTGATAGACTTGTTCAATCTCTGAACTTTTCACAGCCGGATGCAAACCAACCTTTGACCCGTAACAATCTTCAACTGATGTGAACACGCCTGGTTTAGCAAAAGACCACCCACCTGTATCTGCCTGAGATTTACGTCGTGATTTCTTTGATTGCACTTTAAACATGGTCTTAGCCTGATGTACATAATGGAGATGGTCTTTTAAAAGCAACAAAATATATTCCAGTAACTTTTGCGTATCGGCTTGGCTTATTCGACTTTCAAGCTCTTGACTGACATGATTGAAGAGAGATTCTGCTTCATCTAAAGTTATTTTCTCTTTACTGAATAGGTTGTACCAAGATTCAAAGAAATCTTTCTTTATCAAACAAATGATTCTTTGCATTTCTTTCCTCAGTTCACACTCTCTATGTCTCAATGTAGATCTCTGATTAAAATTGTGTTTATGAGTAGGAATTGGCAACACATTGTAATCATGGACCAGCTTTTCTTCCTGTGAGCTACCATTATTCTGTAACAATGCCTTAGAATGCTCAGAAAATACTCTAGAATTGTCATGATGTGTTTTTGGACCCTTTTCAGTTTTCTGTGAATTCCACCAGCTAATAACTAAGTCAAATGAATGCAAAATATACGCACACACCGTCTCGTACGTTGACAGAACTACATCTGAAGGTAGAAGTGTTTTACAGATTAAAATATTTTTTGTTGCCCATACAGAACTATACAGGGTCACAATGTATGTGGCTATTATTCCCAAACACCACCACGACCGTAACAAACACAGAGTTACTCCCATAAAAATCGAAGCCATCAAAACTCTTTGAAAAGGTGTGTACTTCCTGTGGTGTGAGAACAGTTCCCTCAATGGTCGCATAACTTTGGCCTCCATTTTGAGACATTTCAATTAACAATCGTCCAAGCTGTAGAGTGTCGATCATAACATTTTGCATTCTCTTAATTTATATGACGTCCGCCATTTTGAATTGTGTCACGTGACTCGTAGATGGTCATTAAAGTTCGGTTGTACCGTACAGTATGTAATCAGAGAGTTCTTATTAACTGTCTTTATTTCAGAAACTGGACCTATAGTCCAATGATTTTTTTTCAAGCCACATGACTATAAAACCTGAGAACAGTCTCTGCCATGGAACTACTAACGAAAACAAAAGAAAAAAAGAAAGTTCATATTTTAGAAATAATTCATTTTTATTAAAAAATACCCTGCAAGAATAAGTATAATAAGTACATATCTAACAGCATTTGAAGCATGAAAAAACAACATAAATTGAAGTATTTTATAAATTAACAACAATAGACAAAACTTAACATTTACAACATGACATCAACATACACGGATACTCAGACAAAACAGAACATGACATGGTAAAATGGAATGGCTAGGATACACATTATGACAATTTAAACAGACAAGAACATAATTTTATCAAGTAACGTATACGAAAAGTATCTTGTTACAAACATATGAAAATAACAATGACAAACACGTCAATAAATAAAAACGATTTCATAAAGAGAAAAAAAGAAGAAAAGAAAGAGATGTAACATAGATATATAAGAGAAACATTATACATTGAGGATGAACAACATAAAACAAATCTGAAACATATAGTACTGAGGAATCCAATGAACGAATTGGTGATGTAAGTATTTACGTTGCTGCAGCTAGAAATGTATGCATATACACATTTAAATTACGGCATAAAAAATGCTTGTTTCTGGTTACCTGTCCTACCTCGCGATTGTAGACATTTTACATTTTTTTAAATCCCTATCTAACTACGCTATTTTTATTTTTTAATGAGTATGTAACCAGAAACAAACAACTGTGTAACTCCTAATTTAAAAGGCAAATTATCTGTAAAATAATCACATGATGATATATGCAATATCGGATAAATTCTCGTGCTAAAATCAAAACTTATAGCGAAAGTAAATACATGTACATCACATGAGATATAATAATTTTATGAGACATGTTTTTCGACTCTAAACATAAAAAGTATATATAAAAACTTGCGTACATGTATAAAAATAAGAAACAAATGTATAACAATTCATACGTTAATGTTTCAAAAACCTATCTAAAACCATTTTTACAGTCAGCCATTTTTACTTATATAATTAAAATTTTATAAAAGTACATGTATAACAAAAAGATAAAAAAAATGCGTGCTGGCAAATACATGTATGATGACTCCATATGAACGACTGAACATGTCGAATAGTAAACAATAAACATGAAAGATTCTAAGACTTCTAGCCAGTGATGATGAAATATCATAATGTCTTACAAAGCGAGATTCATAAAAAAGATCGATTACATGACGTGTGCGGACGGATTCAATAAGAAGCATAAACAATAAGTCACGTGATAAATTTTAGCATATATGTTTCAAACTATCAGAAATGTCACTTAGTGATATCTGTATTTTTTTCTATAAAAATGTAAAAAAATAGATTTCCTTACAATTAGATTATTAATTTGTAACTTTGTTATTTAGATTACGGATCATTTGCGGTGGCAGTGACGTAATAATGCGACCATGAAATTTAGTTTGAATTGACTCAGGAGAGACAAGCCATCATATGACTGTTGATATTAAAATAGCAGACGATTTCTCTTTCTAAACGGGTTCCCAACGTGTTTTAATGGGAAACTGTTTATTTACTTAAATGGATTCTGAAGATGAATTTACTATTAAAACCGTTCGCTTTTAATAAGGGCAAATACATGTAAATGTTTGCAATACGAGGTTTGAATTATTAAGAATGTGCTTAACCAAAAAAAGCTTGAAACTGGTATGAGTTGATTAGTTATATCAAGGACTTATATCCGTGATAATTGCACCTGTCAAGTTGACTAGGTAATAATGTTATTTTATCCATTAACACAAAACAAGCCCATTTTTCTCGTTATTCATATAATCTCCCATTCGGAACTCCTCGGCGTTTGTACAAAGAACGTATTCTCAGTGACAGAAATGTCCGGGAATGACCGTGATTGAACCAGGTCATTGTAAAATAGAACGATGATTTATTTATAAACGTATCGACGACAATCTGAAACCGTATATACGCTAATAATCGTATACATCAATATCCATTTAATATACCCGTAGTTTAGACTTAATAATAAAATGCATAAAAGAGTCAAACAAATGAATCCCTATAACGGGGATTTGCTTCAAACAACACGCCCACTTTCTTCACACGAACATCTACGCCCTCGTCGTGTGAATAGCACTTGGCACGTGCCCCCGACTCTGGCACAACGTCCCTGGGGTATTCCGAATAGAATCGAAATTAAACTTCTACGGCCTGACACGGTTATATCCGTGCACGTTCCGCTCCTTCGGTTAAGTCTACATCTTCTTGACCTGCCCTGAGCTGTTTCTATGACAACAGACAAAACAAGGATGCAGACAATAGCCATTGATCTGTATGACGCCATTTTGAATTTGTTGTACGTATTCTTTAATCAACACCCAATTAATGAAGACTCTAGTTTTGATATATGCTTTATTTCGTTCCTGAAAAAAAAGAAAGCATGATTATTTCTAAAACTTACTTATCTAATATCTAAACGCAGTTGTACAATTAATCAAGGACTTATATAAGTCCTTGAACTAATTAATTCACCTTTTTATCATTTTTCATTTAAAACGATTCGCATTAACAAGAACTTATATAATTTATAAACAAACTTTGTTTGTATATAAATCCTTTGCATTAAGAATCCATTTTGGCTAAGAAGTTTTATTTAATAAAGTCAAGCTTATTTTACGAAATATCAGTATATTTCTTTGCGAAATAATGAACGGAAAAAAACACGAAACTAAAACATGTAGAGCTATATATCGTAAACTGCTATTAGAATTTAGCTTGGACTCATAGATAGATATATATTTTATTCTATTCCAAAAGCCTTTAAGACCCACAAGGACACACATAGCACAATGCAAACAGTGTGACACAATACAATGATATACATAATATAAGTAATGCATGATATTATATCAAATAAATTATTACATTTGACAATATTATGAAGAAGATCAGAATATAACGTAGACTGATCATAATTATTCTTCTTTAAGTATAAAACACTTCAATGTAATTCCATACGACTCAATTATTGAACTTACAGTTTTGACTATACATTCATTAATTAAATCATACATGTGTATTGAGTACATTTCTTAAAAAGTGAAAATTATAAATATCTATTATGAGATAGCAATTGAAACAGTAATGCATAATACATATATATATATATTCGCATAAATGCTAGTGTAAACAATTTTATACGATATCAATAATAATAATTGTACATGATATTATTTCTAATTTCATAATTATACACATGTGCATACATAAGTTGGTCCTAGATTTCACGTAATTTAATTAATTGACGTCAAAAAGTTTAAAATAAGTCAAATATGATTAGGTTATGTACGAGAATTATCAAATTGAAATTAAGTACATGTGTAATTAAAATCTATAAAAAATGTTTTATATATGTTCAAGGACTTATAAAAAAGTCCATGATATGTTAATTGATTTGCGAAAATTGAAGTATGTAGTTAAAATTGATAGCAAATCTGAAAAATATTAAATTTGAAATAAAATAACTTACTTTTAAGACGATTTAAGTTCAGTTTTGACAGTATGTTCGTTTGCTGGTAATTTCTTCGGTAGTCGGTAGCAGATTGCAAAAGTTGAAAAAGGCGCTAATATTTATAATCGGCGCGGAATCTATTTTTAGAATTGGATTTCCCATCGATTCAGTTTCGCAGTCATGTACATTTGACATAAAATATCTATAAACTGGAGCAATTTTGAAATTTCCGATTGTATAGATCACGTATAACTGCGATGTAAGCAAAAACTGATCTAACCTAACATTAGATAAAAACTTTATTAAGAAAATTATAAAAAGCAACCAAAATCAATGAATAATATAAAAGTTATTTCAATCGTTTTTTACCGACCCATTATTTAGTTTATGTAACGCTATTAACGTATACTTCGTACACGTGACCCCACGCAAAAGATGTACTGCATCATATGTGGGTTTTTCCAAGAGTAAACTCAATGAGTAAACGTCATTCCAGGTCACGCGAGGGACAATGGTTTTCCTAGAGCCCTTCCCATGATTTGCGCGTAATACCTTTTTTTGGGGGGTGGGGGGTGGGGGGGGGAGAGAAAATATTAATTTTGTTATGAACGACTTCAAGCGAAAATTTCACAATCATTTCCTGTTTATTGTTTATATTACTAATTATTAATCCTGATGAAGTCCAATATGGCCGAACCGTTGATACATCAGATAAATTAAATAAGCAATTTAAGTTTTATTGAAGTTGGACTTCTTTTTTACAAAAAAATACAATCAATTTTAGTAATTCGACAATTGATCGTCTCAATTTATTCCACTAAGCGAGATGATGAGCGTGGTGCATGAATATCATTAATTGCAAGATTAGTCAAATTATAAATTGTTTCAAATTCAAGTCAATCATAACATGGAATCATTTTCGACAATACTGACATGGTACACTGTTATTCCATTATGCGATAGAAATTTTAGATTAATATATACACACTCGAACTTATTAATTATTTTCATCGGATTTTCAACATTTATTTCAGTTGTATCGTTGTGGGCAGTTATCCTAACCAGCTTTCCTGGACTTCATTAAGGCCTTAACCAGTGCTAACCACATTCTATCCGCAAGCTACTACCAAGCTACCCCACATAATTCAGAGTTGGGGGATAATTTAGCATAGTATGTTATATCTTCAGTTAAATTTATCACAGTGTGAGCCTCGCCTGGGGTTTGAACTCACAACCTCTTGATCAGTAGACCAACACTCTAACCACTGAGCCAACCAGGCGCCAACCAGGCGGGCAATTAGCGACCAACGCAATTTAGATAAAAGGGAGGAGCAGTGGTGTAGGGGTAGAGCGTCGGACTCCTAACCCAGAGGTTGCTGGTTCGAATCCCGTCAGTGGCGGATTTGACCATGATCTTCACAATCCCTTCATCCGACGCGAGTTCTGGTCAGAATCCAGGAAGCAGTCATCGAGAGTAGTTCATATAAGTAATATAACTAATATACATGTAGATTATAATAAACAGCACATAACGTTAATATCAGCCATTCTTTTCATTGTTTACATTATATAGGAAAGATCTTCTATATATCGAGTTCTATAATATGTTATACGAAAGTCATAATCACTAATGTTAAATTTTTCATCAAGAATTTTTTCTTTCTTATTTTCTTATGTATACTTCACGTAAATAAAATTAAATCTGATTAGAATTGTTGATATAAAATAAACTTTTGTTTATACTTATTCCTAAAGCATGACTGTATTAATTTTGTCACTGTCTATATTTATGTTATACCATGCTGTTGTATATACATGTATTGTATATTGTATTGTACAATTTGAGTTAAATGAAGTTTAGTTAGTTTGTTACTAACACCACCATCGTCATCATCAAAATAACAACATCAGCAGCAACAACCACTATTGCACAGGCCCGCAGGAAGCATATCAGATTCGGGGGGAGGGTATGTATATATGAATATTTTGGATTTTGTCCGACAACGGATTGGGGAGAACATTTCGACTCTTTAACATTACAGCCGAAATTATTTGGTAGGGGCTAAAACCCCTAGCCCCTCTCCGGCAGAATCTGTCTTTATCTATCTCTCGTAACCATGTTACATTACCACTCGCCTGTCAACATTAAAATAATATTAAGTGCTAACAAACGATATGAGATCAAAACGATGTTACACCATCCTCAGAGAAAGGCGAGAAAAATCAGGGAATTCCCCTCCGTATTCGTGAGACAAACTGAAACTAAATGGCTGGCAATAATTCAAGAATTTAAGCGCCTTGAAATTATTCCACCATACATCGAACCGGCAATTATACATTATATACATGTATACATTTTGTACTAACTATTTAATGTCATGACCTATATTAAATTTTGTTTTAATTATATTTTTCAAGGTTTCGTTACAATATGTTGTGTTAACCGATTAAAACTTAACTACTGTCTACCTTATGTCAGTCATTTTGATGAATTCCAATGAAATCTCTCAAGTTATGGTCTCTGAACTTTACATAGATTCAAACATGATTGTGTTAGCGGCCACTTCCGAATAAACGCCACCATATGAATAAAGGTCATTAAAATGATTTTATAGAGAGCAAAATAATCTCCGAATTAACGTTACCTGTCAATCTATACAAAGGTTGACTTTAGTTCACAGGCCCCACATCGACATTTAGTTTATTTATTTATCTGTTGTTTGTTTAATGAACAATTCAACAGCTATAAATATTATGGTGATTTATATAAAAGAGAAATACAAGGGATCGAACCTAATCTGGATTACCTGCCCCTAACTGCTACACTATCTTAAGTAAGTAAACTTTGGGAACCAGGGCTATCGTGCCCGGCGTAAAGTACCGATACGCGCCTAATCGGCTTCCTGTGTGTCGCATGTTAATTACATGTACATTCTATATATATATGCATATTTGTACATGTAAATGATGATTAGCCGTGGCTCAAGTCTTATAAAAAAAATAGCTGTTCTGTTCTAAACACAGTACTTGGTTCGGTAGTGAGAATTGGACACTGAAAAGGCGTCCCTGAAATATCGGAAGGCGGAGCCGAGATTCGAACCCACGATTTTTCGATTATTAGTGCAGCGCGTTGCTACTTATCCACCGTTATTCAATTTCCTTGTCTAGGCCATGACCGTGGTTCAGTGGTTAGTGTTGCTGGACTAGTAACTAAACGATCTAGGTTGAAATTCCGATCGCGACAGGCCGCATACCATTCTATGAAAATTTGAAAAATTGTCGATCTTCAAACATATGTGGGGAAGTTGTCGGCTTCTTGAAGAAGGATAAGTTAGAACTCGTTAGAGTACAGTCCAGGAATACTGGTTAGGTGAACCGTCCTCTTTCTATAACAAGGATACGTTGTCCTTCCAAAACAAACAAACAAACAAATTGCCTTCTGCTTATTAAGATTTTAGATTTTATCGCATAACTAAACTATAAGATTCGTAAAATTTTACCGAAGTGAGCAAGCTCCCGTGTCTCTTGATTATAAAAAGCATTTTGACAACACACCTTACAGATTTTTTAATTACAAAATACTAAAACAACACAGATTATTTGTTGAAGCCAGACGATGGGAAACTAACTGCTTGCTGATAAAGATGGCACTGTACAAAATCATCACTGATCGTAAATATCTCTGACTCATTTTATCATTAGAAACTACAGTACAACCTCTCCAGAGCAGCCCTCTGTAGAGCAACAACCTCTCTATAACAACACCTTCAAAATTTCCCTAAGTTGATATGTACGGTTAATTTAACCTCTGTTGAGCAATAACCTCTAAACAACGGTCAATATTTGCAGCTCCCACAGGATGTTGCTCTACAGAGGTTGTACTGTACAATGTAGCAACATTACATCTAATAATCTTTGATAAATAAATTAAGAATTGCATGTTCTAGGGCAATCGTGATTACTCGGGCATTTCCGTAAGCTGAAAAAAAAACATTTTTCTTTAGACAAACGCCGTGGATTTTCGATTGGTTCGAGGGGGGGGGGGGGTCATGATATGAAAGGTGCGTCCCATGTATCCACTAATCAATGTGATGTCATATCGCACTATTGAATCAGGGATGATTTGATGGCGGTAACATGCCTCCATAGTCCATACACCTGTTTGGTGCCATATTATACCATGGCAGCTCGGTTTTTAAGGCAATTATACGCTTTTGTACCAAACACACACACACGCACGCACGCACGCACGCACGCACACACGCACACACACAAAAAAACATAGAGAGATCAGTAACATCAGTATAATAATTTTTGGAAACTGAATTAACGATAGTTCTGCTTTCCACAGCCGTCACTCGCTCGGCGCGCATGGAATTTGGTGCGGACCAAAGCATGCACTTGTTAAACTAATTCCCGTTCCATTGTTGCGATGCAAATCTATATAAGTTCAGTTTGCATTGGTACATTGGATCAGTACTTTGATGGCCTCTTGGTGGTACAAATGTATATGGATAGTATTACAAGGTCCTGTGATACGAATTACTATACAGTACAACCTCTCCAGAGCAGCCCTCTCTTGAGCAACAACCTCCCTTCAACAACAGCATGATTTTTTTCCACTGTTAGATTTTACTATAAATATAAACTCTCTAAAGCAACAACCTCTCAAAATAAACATAATTTTGCTTCTCCCAAAGGGTGTTGCTTCGGAGAGGTTGCACTGTATATGAGGCCTGATATGTACGTAATTATGTGCCTTTTCTATGTGGATTTTGGTTGTTCTATGGAGGTTGTGTTTTAATTTAGCTTAGTATAACTCCATGCGCCAAGTGAATGACCAACTGTCTATAAATAGAATTACGTAGGAGTATAAATAGGGTTTCCAAGATATTCGTATTTTTACCACGACTCGGTTTCAAGTAAACAAGATGCATGCACATGTTGCCTATTTTCCTAGTATGAAACATCGCATGATTATTCCTAGCATCACATGTTGATGCAGAAAAATTCGACATTCGTGTTTAATCATATGAATGTCAATGACGAAACCGAAAGTACGAATGCGCCTAAATTCAATGAATTGTTTAAAAATAACCGAAACCGAAAGTAGAAACGAACGTAAACAAGTGCATATGATAAATTCCAATCATACATTCTATCACGTGAATGAAATTGCACCTACTGTTTTGCTTGATGTATGTCTACCAAGATATTTTGTTTATCAAACAAGTAATCACAAAAAAACTTAAAATGATGTTAACGGTGAAGTTGGTGCTTCTGCAGCAGTTGAGACTGCTTACTGGTGTACATGTATATTTTTGAAACGATAATGTTGAAAACTATATGTGTATGGTAATCATAATAAACATCATCATCAACAACAACAACCTTACTATCATCATCAACATCCCGACCATCATCATCAACATCCCGACCATCATCATCAGCACCTTTACCATCATCATCATCATCAACATCCCGACCATCATCATCAGCACCCTTACCATTATCAGCAGCACCCTTACCATCATCATCAGCATCCTTACCATCATCATCAGCACCCTTACCATCATCAGCAGCATCCTTACCATCATCATCAGCACCCTTACCATCATCAGCAGCATCCTTACCATCATCATCAGCACCCTTACCATCATCATCAGCACCCTTACCATCATCATCAGCATCCTTACCATCATCATCAGCACCCTTACCATCATCATCAGCATCCTTACCATCATCATCAGCATCCTTACCATCATCATCAGCACCCTTACCATCATCAGCAGCATCCTAACCATAATCAGCAGCACCCTTACCATCATCATCAAAATCCTTACCATCATCATCAGCACCCTTACCATCATCATCAGCACCCTTACCATTATCATCAACATCCTAACCATCATCATCAGCACCCTTACCATCATCATCAAAATCCTTACCATCATCATCAGCATCCTTACCATCATCATCAGCATCCTTACCATCATCATCAGCACCCTTACCATCATCAGCAGCATCCTTACCATCATCATCAGCACCCTTACCATCATCAGCAGCATCCTAACCATAATCAGCAGCACCCTTACCATCATCATCAAAATCCTTACCATCATCATCAGCACCCTTACCATCATCATCAGCACCCTTTCCATTATCATCAACATCCTAACCATCATCATCAGCACCCTTACCATCATCATCAAAATCCTTACCATCATCATCAGCACCCTTACCATCATCATCAGCACCCTTACCATTATCATCAACATCCTAACCATCATCATCAGCACCCTTACCATCATCATCAAAATCCTTACCATCATCATCAGCACCCTTACCATCATCATCAGCATCCTTACCATCATCATCAGCATCCTTACCATCATCATCAGCATCCTTACCATCATCATCAGCACCCTTACCATCATCAGCAGCATCCTTACCATCATCATCAGCACCCTTACCATCATCAGCAGCATCCTAACCATAATCAGCAGCACCCTTACCATCATCATCAAAATCCTTACCATCATCATCAGCACCCTTACCATCATCATCAGCACCCTTTCCATTATCATCAACATCCTAACCATCATCATCAGCACCCTTACCATCATCATCAAAATCCTTACCATCATCATCAGCACCCTTACCATCATCAGCAGCACCCTTACCATCATCATCAGCATCCTAACCATCATCATCAAAATCCTTACCATCATCATCAGCACCCTTACCATCATCATCAGCACCCTTACCATCATCAGCAACATCCTAACCATCATCATCAGCACCCTTACCATCATCATCAAAATCCTTACCATCATCAGCAGCACCCTTACCATCATCATCAGCACCCTTACCATCATCATCAAAATCCTTACCATCATCAGCAACATCCTAACCATCATCATCAGCACCCTTACCATCATCATCAAAATCCTTACCATCATCAGCAGCACCCTTACCATCATCATCAGCACCCTTACCATCATCATCAACATCCTTATCATCATCATCAACATCCTTACTATCATCATCAGCACCCTTACCATCATCATCAACATCCTAACCATCATCATCAGCACCCTTACCATCATCATCAACATCCTTATCATCATCATCAGCACCCTTACCATCATCAGCAACATCCTAACCATCATCATCAGCACCCTTACCATCATCATCAAAATCCTTACCATCATCAGCAGCACCCTTACCATCATCATCAGCACCCTTACCATCATCATCAAAATCCTTACCATCATCATCAGCACCCTTACCATCATCATCAGCACCCTTACCATCATCATCAGCACCCTTACCATCATCATCAGCATCCTTACCATCATCATCAGCACCCTTACCATCATCATCAACATCCTTATCATCATCATCAGCACCCTTACTATCATAATCAGCACCCTTACCATCATAATAAGCACCCTTACCATCATCATCAGCACCCTTACCATCATCAGCAGCACCCTTACCATCATCATCAACATCCTTACCATCATAATCAGCACCCTTACCATCATCATCAGCACCCTTACCAGCATCATCAGCACCCTTACCATCATCATCAGCACCTTTACCATCATCATCAGCACCCTTACCATCATCATCAAAATCCTTACCATCATCAGCAGCACCCTTACCATCATCATCAGCACCCTTACCATCATCATCAACATCCTTATCATCATCATCAACATCCTTACTATCATAATCAGCACCCTTACCATCATCATCAACATCCTAACCATCATCATCAGCACCCTTACCATCATCATCAAAATCCTTACCATCATCAGCAGCACCCTTACCATCATCATCAACATCCTTACCATCATCATCAACATCCTTATCATCATCAGCAGCACCCTTACCATCATCAGCAACATCCTAACCATCATCATCAGCACCCTTACCATCATCATCAAAATCCTTACCATCATCAGCAGCACCCTTACCATCATCATCAGCACCCTTACCATCATCATCAAAATCCTTATCATCATCATCAGCACCCTTACCATCATCATCAGCACCCTTACCATCATCATCAGCATCCTTACCATCATCATCAGCACCCTTACCATCATCATCAGCATCCTTACCATCATCATCAGCACCCTTACCATCATCATCAACATCCTTATCATCATCATCAGCACCCTTACTATCATAATCAGCACCCTTACCATCATAATAAGCACCCTTACCATTATCATCAGCACCCTTACCATCATCAGCAGCACCCTTACCATCATCATCAACATCCTTACCATCATAATCAGCACCCTTACCATCATCATCAGCACCCTTACCAGCATCATCAGCACCCTTACCATCATCATCAGCACCTTTACCATCATCAGCAGCACCCTTACCATCATCATCAGCACCCTTACCATCATCATCAGCACCCTTACCATCATCATCAGCACCTTTACCATTAGTCGAAGGTCTTTGAGGATGATTTATACGCGTTACATTGCTATTTTATGCACAAATTTCCGTAAAATTTGTGTACAATTAGATGAATTATAGCATAATCTATTAATATGACCTTCAAAATATACCTTCAACAGACGAAAGTTATCGAATATTTTGCCGATGTTTTATACTACCCTTAATTTTCAAATTTTCCTCATTAATGCTTTGGATTAAGTCCATAGCGTTCTGGGAAGCATGTGAAATGATCTGATTCAATAGAATTTGGTGAGGATCCGAATAAAACTGTTTTAATTAGAGAGCGGACACCGTTGTGGACGCCGCCCGTCCGCCCGCCGCAGATGTTCCCATAATACGATCCGTTTCTCAAACGGGCGTATAATTAGAAATGTGAAAGAGGCCCTTGTTCACAGATTTGTCTGTTCATCATGTATATACAAATGTATTGACATGTTTATGTCTTGAAAACAACTTCTGTATAAGACATTGCACGGGTTAAGAGTCATTCATAGTTGTTTAAAGATGTATTTAAATACTGTTACTGGTACTAGTACATTAAAATTTGAATCATACCATATCTCAATCAAGGTCGTAGATATTTTCTACAAGACGAAGTTGAAGGCCTCACAAAGTTTTGTAGTAATTAAATAACTACGCCATTTTTATTCCTGGTACACATTGACTTCACTTTTCTTAATAATTTCTATCAAATAAAGAAATTGCCATATTTTGAAAAATATATCTTTATTCTTTTCAAATGTTAAAATTGTTACAACTATTCAAAGCATGTGACTTTTTAGAAGGTTGTATAATAAAACCTATATTGTTACAGGAGCAAATCAGTTTTAATAAGTTTTGGTACAAATTCACAGCGGTTAATAAGGACCTAAGTAGTGGCCGGAAACACAACTACACCTAGTGCGTCTGCGTCCTTGAAAAATATCACAGTTTCCTCCAATCACAGCACACCTTCCAACGCGGCCGCCGGCATTTTGTCTCACACCACGTGGTACGACGTCATTACATGTATTGGTCCGCCCGTTAAATCGACAAAGCCTTCTCCTTCTTTGAGCGCTGGTATCATTAATGCATAAGGTGATAATCACGCTGGCGACCACAATTACGACCATGAATCTTGATAAAGCCATATTTTGGATATTAGTTATACCTGCTTTCGGATAGCTCAATGTTCGGATGGGATTGGTAGCTTCACCTACAAAACAGAATGTATCACGTGGTCAATTTTATCGTCAAATTAACTAATTATAATTAAAATGAAACTACAACATGTAGTTGTTAAGAAAACACAACAATATTTGAAACATGCATTTTATTAGATTATTTTATCATTTTGAAGTCGAAGCAATACATACGTGCTTACATTTTGTATGTGATATTTATTTCCGATAGCGAGTTCAAGTCGGAAGAATGAAGAAATCAATAAGAATATCAGTAATAACGTTAAATCTGGCGAAAATTTCGGAAAATAAACATTTCAGTAAGTTTAGTGCAGCATTAGTTTATAACAAACTCACTCATATAAAAAAGCAATGAAAGAAACTGTCTCTTAAATTATTATAATGAAAATACATTTACCTTGAAAAGTGAGTGATCTTGTTAAAACTTCTTTTTTTGTTGACTAGTAGAAGTGTATATCTATACACAGGCTACCGGCATGTGATAACAGCAAAATTAAGTTTTAAAAAAAAATTCACCATATCAAGGATTTATATACATACATGGATTCGCAACTTCCGTATTGACAGTTAAACGTAATCAGAGACGTATAATTGTATTATACGTCTCTGACGTAATCAAATCCCGCGTTTATAACATGTGAATCAACGGGATTTCATACTCTTGTTTACAAAAGCGAAAATACGAAAATATCCGTGATGATCCGAATGTTAATAACAGCGAAAATATCCGTGGTATTCCGAATGTTTAATCTCGGAGACGAAAGGATTATAATAGATGTCCGCCATCTTGGAATTTAAAATGTTCGACTGATGCCTTTTTAAATGCTTATACTTAGACTTTATGGATTATAAATGTATCTCAATATCTTTAAGGAATTTGTTGCATCCTTTACCAATTCCCCGTGCCCAATTGCCAGAGTTTTTTAGTACAATAAATTTCGTAAACACCCGATTACAGCTGTCGGACATTGCCGAGTATATAGCAATGCATTGTGGGATCGTCAAACGATATCGTTTGAGCTATTTTTAGCAGTTGCGAATCCATGTATGTTCATAAGTCCTTGACCATATATATATCATAGAGTACTCTATAATATATATATGGTGAAAAAAATGCTGTTATCATATGCCGGTAGCCTGTGGATCTATATAACTTGATTCAAGATCGGTTTGGCTTAAGGGTTTCAGATCCTAAAATGCCCAAAAATATTATCTCTAAATGGAGCGGACGGATTTTGGAAATGTTTTTATAATTTTTATAGGTTTTCATGATAAAAAATAATTTACCTTGATATTTTGCAAATATAATGTACTATGACAATTCTTTGAGTTATTAAATATTGATCTCTTACATTTCCATTATGCACCTGTCAATATTTTGCCCCGAACAAGGGAATTTGACATTTCTAAAATTTTGATGTTTAAATCCACATCATAGAGACAACCGTATTCGTCTAAATCCCCACCCTATAGTCCACTTGAAAACCCGGTCAAAGTCTATTTCCCGGGACCCGGAGTCATTAAGTTGATCAAATTCCCGCCTGTCGGAAATGGTCTTCTGTCTTAAGTCCCGTGTATGCCCCCCCCCCCCATCGGGCGGGCAAAATATTGACAGGTGCATTATATAGGAGTAGCCAATTTTCAAAGATTATAGAAAAAGGACGATCCATTTGAACGATATATCACGGTAAAAAATGCACAGTACTTATCGATAAAATATCTTCAGAAGTTGATATTTTTTCAACAAGGGCAACAACTCTTACAAAAGTTTTAAAATGTGTCGTAAAAAATTGATGTATCGTCTGAGGTAACTGTCAAAGAAATGATGATATGATTGTGTCAGAATTATTTTTGTAATATAATTATTTATACGTAGCATTGGGCAGATATGTCATGATTACGATTACGATCCGAACACCTTAAGTCTATTTTTAGACGTAGGAAATTTCAACTTATGGCGTACTTATGAAATCATGCAGAAATTCACTTCATCTTATAAGATGATCTTACACTATTGTTTATGATGTTCAAAGCGGATGACATCAAGTGGACATGGTAAGTATGTACGTACAGTAGCCTGTGATGTAATATGTTACTGAATCAGAAGTAAAAAGGTGGGGGAATTTTACGACAGAAGGAAGAAATTAATAAAATTACGTCAATTTTAAGTGTTAAGATGGAATGCTATTATTTCCACATACATATTGTTAACCAGAATCATCTAGAGCACTGACTTTAGTGAAAACCCAACGTTCAAGAACAAAGTCCAACATCCCTGCGTGGATCCCAAAACATCATGACGCAGCCTACACGGAGACACGAAAATATCCAAGGATATGATTTAAAACTTCCACAAACGTTTCAGAGACACGTACCAATCTAATGATTATAACGACAAAGATCAAGCAATACAACTTATCAAGAGTTTTCTGTCACCTAGCATGTTGTGTATACAGTTGTGAACACCGATTAGCACTCAATATATGAATGATCGACATGGAAAAAAGAAGACATAAAGTTGCAACGCATTTCGGAATTGTATTTCTTCATCAGGCAACTTGTATACAATAGTTATGATAAACATATGTGTGATGTCATGACGTCTTAAAGTATGACATCACACTATTAAAAGGTGACATTATGTTTGGTGCACTTTTATATCTACAATCATTTACATGAAAATTTACACCAAAAAAAGATTTAAATAAAAATTAGTGCATTAAGAAAATACATTAAATATTAAAATGATTAAAAATATAGCTTCTAAAAATTAATTTAATAAATTGTTAAGTTTTTTTAAATGTTAAATATTTATATGAACAGACAAAAGTATACAGTAAAATATTACTAAATATTAAATAATGCATTTTATGTTACAGAACTTAATGAGAAGGCATGTTACTTAGTCTATGTATACGTAGTTCCCACATCTACAATATTTATCTCCCTTTTTGAATTGGTTGCCATCTAGAAAGGCTAATTTGACAAGCATTGATAGAAGATATTTATATTTTGATAATTCTAATATAGGATATTTATGTGTGACAACTACATTTTCTTAAACCTGATAAGCTTATGTTTTTCCAACTTTATGATTAAGTTATATTTTGTAAACTGAGTTGTTAAATAACCTCTTTTTATTTTTAAATTAAACACATTTGACTTATAAGATGGCCACCAATTCAAAACAAGGGAGGTAAATATTGCAAACGTGGGAACTATGTATTAGCAGAAATATGAGAAAGCTTCAAATATATCATAAATTGTCTTCTTTATCATTCTTTATTCAATATTTAACCAGTACAATAAATTCATCAAGATTTACTGAACTAAAAGATTTCAATTTGGAATTAATCTATTGTGACTAAATCTTGGCTGCTGTCCAATTCGTAGGAATCTTCCACTTTTTTCTTCCCTTCGCTCCGTCTTGTTTTACCTTTAATCTTTACGGTAGATTTAACTGGAGTCTTTGGCTCTAATTTGATAAAAGGAAAATGGATTCTGTATCCAAATAACATGATTATTATCAGTAATAAGACTACTACAATGACCAGCAACATAACAGGCTGCCACTGAGATGGAATTTCTGAGAAAAAAAGTCG
Organism: Lutraria lutraria; assembly: GCA_964023205.1. Classification (NCBI taxonomy): domain Eukaryota; kingdom Metazoa; phylum Mollusca; class Bivalvia; order Venerida; family Mactridae; genus Lutraria; species Lutraria lutraria. The sequence goes on from OZ026850.1 coordinate 2,899,323, forward strand.
AAATGCACGACCAAGTCCGTGGCACAAATTTTCAAATGGATGAACGATACAATTTGAGATCACAGATGTCAATGCCTGAAAATAAAAAAAATGCACTGAGTAAAATTCTTATATTCATATACAGTATATGTATCAGAATCACAAGTGGCAAACACATTTCTGGTTTCCATAAAACAGACTGATCCCATCACCCATATAGAATCCCTGGTCAACCCTAGATATCTAATTGGTATTAACTTTACCTCAAAACTAATAAAAAGCTCAGTCTAATTGCTGTCCCTATATTGGGATGCTAGCCAAATCCAGGTTGGTTTTTTTCCCGGGGGGGGGGGGGGGAGGGCAAATCATACAGTGAGTTAGACAGTGTTGGCCACATATTTGATCAGCACTAAATAGTTCAGTTTATAACTTGTGTCTTGATCAGTTGGGTAAGGTTGCAACAACAGAACCGTATGTGTCCTTATGATATAAATTGATCATGTCTTTTTTACTACATGTACTTACTACCTATCAAAATTACACCATTTATAGTAAATGATATAATTTACAGCACCGACATTCATGTAACACATGCAACTTGATAAAATGTTATCTATAGAATCCTATGTAAATCTGTATTAAGCAGGGACATACAATGTTATAATCACATACCAACAATGGTGTCACTTCCCAGATGGGATCAATATGCATAGCTTTATGGTACTGAAAGCATGTATCATGAGACCAGGAGAAATACCATCTCATCATCGACTTAACATATTGCATGTACGTCATCTTCTCCCTATCACATTCTTCAGGGATACCCTACAAAATAAGCAGCCGGGTGAAAATGAGTGGCAAAATTTTCGAGGGCTCAGCACAACAGTCGTACCTTGTTCTTATTTCCATATGAGTTACGACACTGTTGCGTTGAACCCTCGAAATGTCTATGTACTAAGCATTTTATACCATACATCGCAAACAAGTATAGTCAAACCTATGAACAAAGGCCACCCAGAGGAAAGACATGTGGCCTTTATTGACAGGTGGCCTTTATTCGGAGGTCATTTTCTTCAAAATAATCAATATTACTTTTTTTTTTAAATATTGTTGGCCTTGATTCACAGGGTGGTCTTTATTCTGCGGTAGCAGCTAGTACAGGTTTGGCTCACTGTAAATATTTCTATGTAACTAAGAACAGACCGTTTACGTCTTAGTTACAAAGAAATATTTACAGTGAGCCAAACCTGTACTAGCTGCTACCCCAGAATAAAGACCACCCTGTTAATAAAGGCCAGACCTACCCAAATTTTCCCAGCAACTCTAGACTTCGTAGCAGGGTCCAGGAACAGTACATCCAACATCTCTCTTTTTTACCAATAGTCATGTTATCATGAACTAAGCATAATCTAATAAAATATTTAATACTTACCTTTGAGACATGTGTCATTTTCTCAGCAACTTGAAATTGATATAGCCGTACAAACTCCCATGGAATGCTGATTAGAAAGGCCAGAAATGTTAAACAAGGCAACCATCTCCACAGCAAACTGTGTGACTTCATTCTGGTTGCGGGACTTAGACCACATCCATTGTATTTCAAAATATCTTTAGAATCACGAGTTAACGTCATAACCTGTTTATTTTCTGGTTTTCTGCCTGATTTCCAGTAGTAAATGAACCACAGATAAATACAGATGACTGAGACTATCACAAAACAAGATGGTATGAATAAACTGGTATAAAACATAATAAAGTTAACAACACTTGTAACAAAAGTTAAAGCCGACTGGTACAATACAAGAATATCATCTAGCACAGCATAACTTAGAAGAATATAAAACTGTCTATCAGTGAATGATATTTCTTCTGTTGATTCAGATAATAGGTAGAATGGTCTCATATACCAGGCTTGATTCTCATGGTCTGTACATTTCTGACTAAACACATCATCTGAAAATGGTGAAGTTCAGTAAAATATCATAAAGTATTTATTTGACATGACATTTTTCAATAATTTGAACAAAAGTTTAATACATTGTACATGTATAGTTGCTCAAAAGTTAATCTTATAAAATGACAATTTTCTTACAATTTTTTACGAAAAAAGAAACAGGATGTTCTTGTAAAAAACAACTCCAACTATTTTTTCATTTATCTTTTTGGGGCTATTTGTAAATCCACTGGACAGAGTTTAAATAGTATTTTTTTTTTATTCACACACAAATCAATCAAACAGATTATGAAAAGAATTGTCTTACCAATTGATCGATATAAAAAACATTGTATAACACCAAGGACTTATATACAAAAATGTACAGCGCAAGCTCTCCAAAGAAAAACCATGTTGTTGTTCAGAGGTTGTTGCTCTAGAGAAGTTCAAATTTATAGTTAAATCGTGCTGTGGGAAAAAATCATGCTGTTGTTGAAGGGAGGTTGTTGCTTAAAAGAGGGCCATTCTGAAGAGGTTGTACTGTACATATATATGTTATAAGTCCTTAATAACATGGTATAAATTCAGGTTTCATTTCTGACTGATTATAGTGCTAATAATTAAATAGGTTTAATATGAAAAAAATAGATTTGAAAACTTACAGCATTTTTTAAACAAATAAGCTGACATTAACACAAACAATCCAGAAATAAACTTTATAATAAAACCAATTCTGAAACTGTTTGACTTTGTTGATGAAATGGGTTTGTTGGAGTTATCTTTCTTCTGAGGTTTCAACCGGGGTCTACTTTGTCTTTGGGCCCTTTTTATGGGCTTGTCTGTATTCTGCTCTGTCATTTTTCTGCATTCATATCAATTTAATACTGAATAAGAAAATATTAATTATTATTTGACCAAAATGTTAACTAGTATAATTTACAACAAAATATGTTTCATAGTACTAAAATAATAATTTTTTATATTAAGACTTTTAATATTAATATCAAGTATAAATCTGGGGGTAAATCTCTCATTAAATGCAGACAGTTCACTCCAAAAAGGGGATGAAACAACTGCCTATCTGCACTTACTAGTAATTAAAGTGACTTGCTGGGAAGAATAAAGGGTCAAATTAACTGTTAAAACCAACATATTTGTCATGCGGCCGAAATAATTATTTGGATGAATTGTGTGAGTAGAGTTTTATTAAAAGGTTAAGCTATTTTGATGTGCCAACTTTATGTATCTAGTAGTAAAAAAAAAGAAAAAAGTATATTAAGAATAAGATCTATCATATTCTAATTCCTATGACTATGTAATGTAATAGGAGGAAAACAATGTACCTGATGCGTAGTCCAACTAATTAGACTGTTTGGGACGTCGACACTTTTTCGACTTGGCCCTGTCCCTATGATCAGCTTGATGGCCCTTCCGAATTAGTTCACAAAATCAGCCAACCGAAAAGCCGAATTAGTAGGGGTACCCTATGCAGTGCTCAAACTCGCAACCTTCTGCTTGCAAGTCAATGCTCTACAAAATAAGCTAACCTATTTAATCATCAGTAGACACGTGTTCAATATGTGACCAATTTATTTGACTATCACGGTTAGCCCAGTTTGAATTGACCGCCAGTCATTTTTTTTAAATCAAAAATTAACATTGCAATTTGAAGCAAATAGAACAATAATATTTTAAAGTGTTTGAAAGTTCATACAGAAACGAAACTATTTAAATCACTAGATAACTGAGCTGTTGCTTGTCTGAACGATTCTATTAAAAATTGTAAATTATTACGTTTAAAATTTTTGTTGTTGTTTTGCGCTATGGGCGCCGCCATTTTGAGAATTCATCATCACGTGATCGTGCTTAGTCGGGTTTCCAACATGGCGTCGATTAAACGAATAAAGTTAATGAAATCACTATTAAGGTTAAATCGAAGAGTTCCGATCGTGAATTATGTTGAAAGTTTATCACGGGGTTATGCTCAGATATCTGTAAGAATTTGCATTCTTAACAGCAATTATTGTTCCCCATTTAATTAAGTTGCAATGGTTTTTGTGCAAATTATACCATTCGTACTCAAATTTATTCGTACCAACCTGGAAAGTGGCGAATGTAAACCTGTATTGTCAAATAAATTATTTCAATTTTATTACTGATATCGTTATCAACTGTTTGATTTAAAACTTTTTTACAGTAAAAATGACGAGATAATGTAAGTTTTTTTTAATTTGCTGAAAGAAACTATTTGTCAAGGTTGTCTAAGACAAGGACTTATATGTATGTATATAAGTCCTTGTCTAAGACTCTTAACTAGTTACGTTATCATAATTAAATTAATTTTAATATCAATCATCATATTGGTTTAGATTGCAGGTTTACCTCCCTTTGTGAAAGTTGTTGAGGTTGGCCCAAGAGATGGACTACAGAATGAGAAGGAGATGGTACCTACTGATGTAAAAATTGAATTAATTAACAAACTATCACTTGCTGGCATATCATCTATAGAAGTTACAAGTTTTGTTTCACCTAAATGGGTGCCACAGGTTTGTTTAATGTATTGAATTATAATTAATGTAAGCAGCATTTCTTGAATAACTTTACAAATATCAAACATCATATATACATAATTCATACTAAACTATATATAGTGGATATAATGATGATTAGCTTTTTGTTTTTTTTACTTTATATTACGTTTTACGTAAGGGTGTAACGATATACCGTTGAACGGTTTATCAAAGTCATTTGCTCACGGTTCGGTTCACGATACGTCGTATAACCCAGGACGGTACGGCATATTCCCAATCGCCGATCAAGGGAGGGAATAAAAACAAACATGGCTTCCTAATTAAAGTCACCGCCGTTGACATTTAAGTCCAAAATATGGACCCATTTTAGGTTAAGTACCATAGAAAAGAATGGCATTAAAACGTGATAGCTTACATTTATTTGCTTTTTATTTCATGTGATCAAAGACATATAATACAATTATACGACTCTGAAGTAATGTTGTGAAATTATAATAAAGTCCTTGATAATAAATAGTTTAAACAGTCTTTTCATTTAAAGATGAGTATCGTGATACGAATTGTATCATCCATCTTGTATCGTGATACGTATTGTATCATGAGGTGAGCATATCGTTACACCCTTAGATTTACGCCTTTTCAACAGTCAGAGTCATATGAGGTGGACAGTTCACCTAAGCATTGTTCCTGGGAAGAACCAGTACTAGATTCCCATCCTCCGTAAGCAGCTGCCTACTTTCTCACATAAAGATCCATGGTCAGTAGCGGGGATCAAACCCACGACCCTCCATCAGTGAGAGGTTAATATAGTGATTTGAAGTCAGCAACCTTAGCAACTCTACCACAGAGGCGAGGCGATTTACTAGTAATCACTACAGCTGCTGCTGTGACTCAACTACTACAAGTAACCAGATAAATTTCACATGTGAGGTAGCTGTCCAGCTAGTTTACAAAAAGATGGTGTGTCTACTTGTGTGTCTACTTAAGTGAATGTCTGGGGTAGTGTTCACACTATTTCTTTTAAAGCACTAGCCCAAACTATTAGTGCACTATTGAAAATAGACAATTTACCACTAGCCCGAATACACAATTTTGAGAAAGTACACTAGCTCAAACAGAAATTTACTAGCCCCGGGCTGTGGGCTAGTGGGTTAGCGTGAAGATTGCTGGGGTCTTCTTGCTATTTAAATGATTAAAACCGAAAAAGTTGCAAAATTACTCTGGCTATTTAAGCCCTGTGAGCTTTCTTCTTTAATCCTGATGATCATACATTTATGTGTCATGTATTTAATATAATATTCACATATTCTATTTAAGATGGCTGACCATAATGAAGTGTTGAAAGGTATCCGGCGATATCCAAATGTAGTTTATTCAGCTTTAACTCCTAACCTTAAAGGTTATTTGGCTGCAGTAAGTTCAGTTAAACCTCAACCTCACTTAGTGACCACCTTTTTATAACAACCAGTACTTTCGGATATTTCAATATCCCCTCTGTAGTTCAACTCAATAATGAGACTACCTCGATATCGCACGGTACATTTATTTGACTACTCAGGGTTTTCATTAAGAACCGATTGCCAATGAAAACCATCGGTTAAAACTGCAAAAAATTGGTTACAATCCTCAAGTTTGAAATACTTATAAACTAGGCCACCCCAGCCAAATCGGTTGCTTTCACTAGAAAATCTGTAGTTCTGAATATTATTCGGTAATGAAAACCCTGCTACTTCCTGATACTTTGCAAAAAATAATCTTTGTGTCATGAAGCTCTTAAAGGAGTGTATGATTTATTTATAGCCTAGGTGATGATAAAATAAAGGTAGCATCTTCAGGGCTCCAACAGATTCACTTGTCATGCAGCTCGTAATTGCGAGTAGAAATCGCCTCCAGATGTCCTGTAGAACTAGTCATTCTAATCTGGTCTTCCTGTTGGTGAAGTAGTCTGGAAAAAAAATTGAACTCAGGCCCCTGCATGATCTTTGATTGTAAAATGTTTAGAAAAATTCTATATCTCAGTCTTGGTCTGAAGGAACTTTTTAAAGACTTGGTTGACCGAAAGACTTTAACACTAATGATAAACTGGAATGTATACAATGACTTGTAATAGAAACATTTAAAGTTTAATTCTTACAAAACTTGAGTGCAAATGTACTTCCATGTAAAATGAACTGAAGTAATGTTTATTTTTAGTTAGAAGCGGGTGTAAACGAGGTGGCTATTTTTGGGGCAGCTTCGGAATCTTTTAGCAAGTAAGTAAACTAATTCATTAAGTGTGTGTTTTACTCAGTTTAATGCAGATTTTCAATGATATACTGGGACTATATCACCCTACCATTTTTCCTGAACTGTTTTTTTTCTAAGCAGTACTAACTTACCCTTCCACAAGAAGCTGGCAAATTCTCAACTTATGTAGGAAAATCAACATTTTTGTCATATTTTTATAAATGGGTATGATCTTCTGCGACAGGGATTTAAACCCAGTTAAATGTATGTTTCTTAAAGAATTTTTATGTATCTAAAACATTCAAGGTTACAGAACTTTATTCTGGTTAATTATGCATTTAATCAAATAGCTGTGATCTCTCAAATGTCTCTGGTCTGTATAAGTTAATTATTTCATTCGTTGATTTATACCAAAAAAAGTAGATTGCATTTTATGTAACCGCTTGTTTCATGAAAAGAACATCGGATATTTAAAAATTGGATAATTTCTTAATAATTTATGTATAAATTCACTCATGCACTTCTACAACATTTTATTTTCAGAAAGAATATAAACTGTACTATTGAGGAGAGTTTGAAGAGATTTGAGGCAGTCATGACTGCTGCTAAAGCTGTTGATGTACCTGTCAGAGGGTAGGTTAGTTACATGATATATGGACTTCATACCGAAAGATTTACTGTATCTGGAAAGTGGCAACTTTAACAAGGAGGCCCACACTGTTTTTGACATATTACATCCTTTGTTAAATTGTCCTCCACCTCTGAATTATGTGGGCTAGTTTGGCAGTAGCTTGCAGATAGATTGTGGTTAGTACTGGTTAAGGCCTAAATGAAGTCCAGGAAAGCTTGTTTAGGATAATTGCCCGCCACAATATAACTGACATAATGTTGAAAATGGCATTAAATCCAATGAAATAGATAAATTTACCAGGAAGATGCACATATTTGAAATCAATTTTGTTTGAATATTTACAAGATATTACGATTTGTATTAGTTTAAGTCACTTATAAAATTTAATATAATCAAAGTTTTGTTGCAATAAGTCAAATTAATTATTATTTTATTATCGTTATTTTGTTTATTAGCTTGTCTGTTTTCAAAGAAAAAGTCAAGCTATTATGATCACTGCGTCATCTGTGTCAGGCAAAAACTTTAATGTAGCTCATAACTCTGAAACTATAAGAGGTAGCAACATGAAACTTCATAGGTGGATAGATCTCACTGAGGCGGTGAACATATGAGGTTTGGCATCGCTTACAGCTTGTTATATAAGGTATTTCAGGCCTTTTTCCTTTGAACTTTACAGGTATGTGTCCTGCGTTCTAGGCTGTCCATACGAAGGAAACATACCTGCTGAAAAAGTTGCTGAGGTACTTTGTTAGAACTCTTATAGTCCTTATAGTCATAAGCCTTGAGTTTTGTATTTGATAGTAAAGATTTAAAATTTTTTTAGATTTTTTTTGTTGGTTTGCTGTAGTAAGTGATTGACTTTAGTTGCTTGTCTGCTAGATATCATCATCCTAGAGAGAGGATATTTTCCAATATCTTTTCTAGACTGATTTATTTTAGGGTAAAGACATCAAATAAGCGATAATAATATATTATAATTTCTGTAGTTTTATTTTAACATTATCTATCTGTTTTACTTCTAGGGCTTATATTTAACGTCTTGAAATGAAAAATTCTTTTAGCAAACTCATTTCTTTTTTGATTGTGTAATACTTGAATATAGTTTTTGTTGAAAATTACTTTTTTCACTTTGTAGGTTGCCAAGTCATTATATGATATGGGATGTTATGAGGTCTCCCTTGGAGACACTATTGGTGTTGGTACCCCAGGTGCTATGAAAAATATGATCAGTGAAGTAGTGAAAGTGGTACCAGTGGAGAAACTTGCCATCCATTGTCACGATACGTACGGACAGGCTCTAGCCAACATTCTTGCAGCTCTGCAGGTTTGTGTGTGATATTTTTGCAGGGCTCTCAATTGACACATAAAATGGCATTTTATCTCTTGAAAGTAGCAAAATGAAACTTCTGACTCTTGAGAATTTGTACCAAAGGGTAAAATTTACTATTGAATTACAGTGCAACCTCTCTAGAGTGGCCCTGTCTTGAGCAACAATCTCTTTTCAGCTACAGCATGATTTTTTCCCCTTTCATGATTTAATTCTAAATTAACCTGGGGGAGCTTTTGTCCGCCCCTATCAAAATGAAGGGGGAGCTTTTGTCCGGGGGAGCTTTTATCCTGATACCCTCTAGAGCAACAACCTCTCAACAACAACCTATTTTTGTTGTTACTCCCAAAGGGTGTTGCTTTGGAGAGGTTGTACTGTAGTTGGAATTTTTGTTGAGTTCAATTTTTTATCATCTAATATTAAACTAATAGTCAATTTAGACCCTCAACTTTGGATATCTATAGAGCATCCTGCCTTGCCTTCCTGTTCGTTGATTAAAACTTTAAAAGATAAAAAGCTTCAGAAATCTTCAAGTAATAACTGTGTATAGACTGACCTTTATTCTTTGAGAACATCTGACCCAGCTAATGTGTATGTATGTTTATCAATATTTCAGATGGGTGTTAGTGTGGTTGACAGCTCTGTGGCCGGACTTGGTGGATGTCCATATGCTAAAGGTGCTAGTGGAAATGTATCGACTGAAGACGTTGTATACATGTTGCATGGACTCAATATTAAAACGGTAAATATATGCTTTGATTCAACTGTTAGTGTTTAACTTCAGAAACAGTTTTTAGCTCACATGTCACAAAGTGAGCTATTAGGATCACTCTCCATCCGGCGTCGTGCGTTGTGTGTCGTGCGTCGTCAAACTTTATGTTGTGACCACACTAGGGGCCACATTTTTGGCTCAATTTTAGCAAAACTGGGTCAGAACGTTAATATCAACAAAATCTCGGACAAGTTCGATATTGGGCCATTTGGGGTCAAAAACTAGGTCACCAGGGCCAAATAAGGGAAAACCTTGTGAACACTTTAGAAATCACTGTTTTGAATTTATCTTCATGAAACTTTGTCAGAATGTTTATTTTAATAATATGTAGGTCAAGTTTGAAAATGGGTAATTTCTGTAGTAAAATTAGGTCACTAGGGCAAATTGCTGGAAAACCTTGTGAACACTCTAGAAGTCACTGTTTTGATTGGATGATCATGAAACCTTGTCAGAATGTTTGTTTTCATAATATCTTGGACGAGTTCGAACATGGGTCATCTTGGGTCAAAAACTAGGTCGCTAGGTCAAATCTTATGAAAAACCATGTTAACACTGTAGATTTCACAGTTATTATTGGATCTTCACCAAACTTTGTTAAATCGTTTGTTTTAATGATATAACGGTCAAGTATAAATATGGGTCATCTGGGGTCAATAACTAGGTCACCAGGTCAAATCTTAGGAAAACTTTGTTAACACTGTAGATGTCACAGTTTTAATTGGATCTTCACTAAACCTTGTCAAAATGTTTGCCTCAATGATATGTGGGTCAAGGATGAACATGGGTCAGCCGGGTTCAAAAACTGGGTCACAAGGTCAAATCCTAGGTAAAAATCTTGTAAAAGCTCTAAATGTCATGGTTTTGATTGGATCTTGGCTAAACCTTGTCAGATAGTTTGTCTTAATGATATTAAGGACAAGTTCAAATATGGGTCACCTAGGGTCAAAAACCAGGTCACAAGGTTAAATCTTAGGAAAACCTTATTAACACTGTAGATGTCAAATTTTGATCGTATCTTCACCAAACCTAGTCAGACTGTTTGTCTTAATGATATGTAAGACAAATTCGAACATAGGTCGTCTGGGGTCAAAAACTAGGTCACCGGTTCAAAACAATGTTTTAATGAGTGAACAGTGATTGTCATGTGAGCGATATAGGGCCATCTTGGCCCTCTTGTTTATATGCCAGCTGTACCTGGACAGTAATTTGATAGTGGGGGGAGTGAAATTAAGTTGTTTCGATGTACAAATTCTTTTAGCACGAAATGTAGAAACTGACGTAAAAAAGTAAATCATCGCGATAAATGTATATCAGTAACCTTGCACACAAATAATATGAACTTATCATCATGGCTTACACCCTTTCCTCTGAAATCTTCTGACCTTAGTCTGTAAAATGAGTCAACATTGGTTCTTTAAGAAATGGGCATATTTTGGGCCACCATCTTTTTAAAGACATTGAACCAGGAATGCGAGGCATGTGACTTATGGACCAGAAAGTCCCCTAATTCCACAGTAGGGGGTAATAAAACAGACAGGGTCATTGATAGACTAGCTTCTGTTTACATAATCTGTTACTCTATGCTTATAAAAACAAAAGCAATGTAGTCATAAACTTATTATCACTGTAAATCAATAAAAATTAATTACCCTACTTTTTGACTAGGTGTCAAGTCTACAGACCGTGACCAAACTGGTTTTATCTGATTAGGGGCAATAAAACAATTAAGAGATTATACCACATGTGGATTTTTTTTTGGGGGGGTCACTTATATAGTAGCTGTTCAATGTCTTTAAAAATGAGATTTTTTTTGTTCTTTCAGGGTATCGATATACAAAAACTGATAGAAGCCGGGCAGTTTATTTCTCATAAACTCGGACGCAACACACATTCTAAAGTAGCACAAGCAACTTGTACTAAATCATCACTGTGAGAAGATCTACTTGTGAATTGACATTGAAGAGCTCTCACTGTTCAGAATAGTGTACTACTGTCATAGAGCTTCAGGGTTATAAGGCTTTGAAAACTCTAAACTGACAGGCCCAGAAATAAAGATCATTGGGATTTTTACACTAATTCAAAGTGATCCTTTACATTATCGATCAAGAGATTGTTTTATGTTTTGCCTATCTGGTAAATTAGAATTATGTTTGTTTGCCATTTACCGACCCGGCATTTTCAAAAAATGGTCAAACATTCGGAAATATATTTTTATCTGAATTTGACTTTTTCTGAGCATTAAGTTATACTTAAAATATTCTGTAGCCATTTTCTGGAAAAAAAGTTATCTTTTTGATTTTGGCATAAAACATTTTTAGTCGGTCAGTAAAAGGCAAACAAATTTTAATTCAAGCCTTTGTGTACACGTAAGTTGATTGAATAATCCATGGTTATGCGTGTGTAAATGTTATCTTGACCAAAATGTAGATACAAATACAATGTAGTCTCAAGGGCTCAGTGCAACACTGTCGTAACTTGTTCTTATTTCTATATGAGTTACGACACTGTTGCGCTGAACCCTCGGTCTGTATTATACAGTGGTTGGATGTAGTTGAAAACTACTTGTACCTGTTTAGATGGGTATATTTGTATTTGAACAGTTGAAAATCTACCCTGGGTTTTCATTAAGTTTTATTTTTAGAGGCCAAACGTTGATTGAAAGAGGTGGTCAAAATAATGTATTTGGGATTTCTGGACGGCCAGTTTTCATTTCTAAGCAATTTGGCCTCTGGTTGCCTCTTATTGGAAACACAGTCTGCCTGTGTTTATTTGTGTAGGTTTTACCCAAGGATCTTCTAGTCACATTTTCAGTGCTTTTGCTTGGTATGATAGTTGTGTTTAGTTATACAGTGCAACTACTTTAAGGTGAGAAAAAATGTTGGGTTTCTGATCTCTTAAACCAAAGTTATAGGGTATATAGGTGCGGAAAAACTTATATTTTCTACATGTTTTCTAAACATATTTTAGAACACCTTTTTCAGTCTTTGAATTGATATTTTGTGACAGGTTGCCCGACTATATACTTTATGAAGGAAACTCTCTAAAACTAGCTTGTCCCCTAAAAGATTTAAAGAAGGAAAAAAATCATTAATGGGCAGGGGGCAACCCACTATTTCAAAGACTGCTTTTTATTTGTATCATTGGTATACATTGCATTGTATGTGTTGTTGATATACAGTTACGAGATTTTGTTAAACAATGTTTTTAGAAGACACTGTGATAAGTTCATTCTAGATTTGACTTTGTTTTATATCATTGAACTATTTAATAAATTTGTGAAACATACTTTTTTTTCGATTTTTTTCTACTAAATTCTGACCAAAGGTGAATAATTCATTTTCAATTATTTTAACAATTTTAACTAATCAGAATCCAGGTTTTATTCTGTCTACTTTTTCAGCTTCCAACCAGTCAGATTTCTGGTTTCTTTCTTCATGTTTTGTGATAATTTTAACTGCATGTACATGTTTGGCAAAAAGTTGAGAAGAGATCTGTTTCGGTAATTTCTCAATAGTTCTATGGTAGTATGTATGATAAGTAGAAAATACTAGGAACGGTCACAAAATAATAGATTTAGGTAAACAGTACTACTGTACATACAAAAAGTATCTATGGACTTTGTTATCAGAAGTAGGACATATTTTTATTATTTATTTCGGTATAAAAAGCATATAAAACATGGTACATATATCACAGACATTAGATTGCTAAAAATGAAAATACATAGAAATATTTAATGAATAACTGTTTTAAAATATTGTAATTAAAATAAATATCATCAATTTTTACTCTAAAATAAGAAATCAAATTTAATAAATAGTGGTAACCATGATTGTTAGCTTTACAATACCAAGGATGACACAAAAAAGGGGAAACCCCTTATTTCCATTGTGGTCCTTCTATATGGCATTTGACCCAGAGAGGCAAATGTAGATTTATATAAATTTCTAGATAAGATAATAACAACTATTTATGAACATAATAATAGGAAAATAAAATGTGGATATATTAACTAAAAAGGTATCACAATTCTTATATGAATATCACAGTAAACATTAAATACTAGTTAAAAGATGCTGTTTGACCTCAGATTTAAATTTACCTAATTGATTGTTCTTCTTAATATGGACTGGAAGGTAATTCCACAATTTGATACCAGTGAAGGAGAATGATTTTAATCCAAAAGAACCAACTTTAGGAACAGCATAACATCCATGCTGACTGAATCTGGTGCTATATGAATGAATTGAATCTTGAGAAATAAAATGAGTGCAGAGGTACTTAGGGCTTACACCAGTTTTTATCTTAAAAACATTATATAAAACAATTTGTTCCACTCTTTTATCTACAGGTAACCAATTTAGTTGAACAAAATGATCTTTACTAATATGGGCCCTATGATCAAGATTAAGTACAAAACGTATCAGTTTGTTTTGTGTGACCTGTAACTTATTTTTCCAATGTTTAGTTAAGCCATGATACCAAAAAGAACATGCATAATCAAAATGACACTGAATAAGGGAAGAGACTATAAGCTTTTTTGTTTGTTCATTAAGAAAGCTACTTTTCCTATAAAGAAATTTCAGTCTAGCATTAGCTTTATTTATTACTGAACTAACTATTTTATCACAGGACAATGACTGATCAAGTGTGACACCAAGATATTTAACAGAAGTAGTTGACTGGATAGAAGTTTCATTACAAGATACATTTAGTGACTGACATTTTTTTAATTTAAGTTTGGAGCCAAAAACAATGGACTCAGTTTTACCAAGATGCAATGACAGTTTATTATCTATTAACCATGATTGAACTGATTTTAAATCATCTGCAAGAGCATTCTCAATAACTGATTTGTCTTTATCTGCCACAAGTATAGCTGAATCATCTGCATATAGAATGAGCTGATTTTTTACAACTGCAGACATGTCATTGACATAAATTAAAAATAAAAGAGGCCCTAGGATTGATCCTTGAGGCACTCCACAAGACACATTAGCTGGTGTGGAATGTGTTCCTGATATATCAACAAGCTGTTGTCTATTTGATAAGTATGAATCAAACCATTGTATTACATCTTTCCCAAGACCAAGACATTCAAGTTTCATGGCTAATATAGAGTGGTCAACAGTATCAAATGCCTTTTGTAGGTCTAGTAAAACCATCCCAACAAGATTACCTTTATCTAGATTAAAACGTATGAGATCAGTTAGATGAATGAGACAGGTTTCAGTGGAGTATCTACTTCTGAACCCAGACTGAAGATTATATAACAAGTCTTTATCATTGAGGTATGTTTCTACTTGGTCATAAACAACCCTTTCAAAAACTTTTGATAATACACTTAGTATAGACACTGGTCTGTAATTGCCAACTTCAGTTTTGTTGTTTTTCTTGTACAATGGAATAACCCTTGCTGATTTTAAATCATCAGGTACAGATCCTTGTATCAATGATAAATTAATAACATGTGTGAGAGGGCTAGCAATTAAAGATGAACCATCAACAATAAATTTTGCAGGGATACTATCCAGCCCAGTAGCTTTATCTGCACTCATCTTATTTAAATATTTAAGAACTTTGTTCTCAGAAACAAGAGAGAAGGAACAGTTATTGACCTTTACACCTTTAGCCGAGTAAAATTTAGCGACAAAATCCTTGCCATATTTAAACGAAGGTCTAGGAAGTTTGGATACAAGACTAGATGCTACAGTTGTGTAAAACTTATTAAAAGTCTCAGCAACATTTAATTTGTCAAAACATAAAACACCATCAATATTGAGACCTATACTTTGACATGAAGAGGAGTTGTTCTTTTTAGATGGCAAACCCAACTGCTTAAGATATTTCCATAGAGATTTGGAGTCATTCTTGTTCTCATTCAAAGTGCTAGTAAAATAATCTTGCTTTGCTTTATGGACGACAGACTGGGCTTTATTTCTTAAAACTTTAAAATTCTCAAAATTGGCATCAGATTTATTTTTCTTAAAAATGTTAAAAGCTTTATTACGATCTTGAATACTTGACAAAACATCTGCATTCACCCAAGGCTCAGTACGTTGTTTTGTTCGAATTTCTTTAACAGGTGCTACTGAGTTAATGATGTCTAAAAATATTGATTTAAAATTATTCCATGCATCTGAAACAGTATCAGAAAGTAAAACAGAACTCCAATCTGCATGTAAAAGCTTACTTTCAAATTCTACTTTATTATATTGTTTCAAAGATCTGACTTTAACAGTGTTATGTTTACCAACAAACTGTCGAGAAGTTTTTCTTGTACAATAGATCATATAATGATCACTAAAACAAGTAGTGATAACTCCATGTTGTGAAACTTTATCTATGTCAGAAGCTAAAATAAGATCAATAGTTGAAGATGACGATGCACACTGACATGTAAAACTAGAAATCAATTGTTTAAAATGAAACATAGACATAAAAGATTTAAGAGATGACAAATATGCACATTTACTGTTCATAGATACATTTGTATTAAAATCCCCTAAAATGTAAGTTTCATATTCACTAAAATTTGTAGAACTACTGCACACTGTCTCTAAAACATTGTAAAAGTTAGATTGTTTAGGTGGTCTGTAAACTATTCCCAGAAGTATAGGTTTGGTCTTCGGAAGTAACAATTCAATCCATAAGGCTTCAAGCTCAGAGTGTTGTAGATCTGTGCGTGTGTTGAAAGTCAGGTCAGAGCGAATATATAGCATGACACCACCACCATGTCTGTTCCTGTCCCGACGAACAATATTGTAGTTATGTATCACAAGTTCCGAATCAAACACTGATTCGTCAAGCCATGACTCGGTAATCCCTATGCAAGCGGCATTCGAGCTACGAGCAATGATACGGATATCATCAAGCTTTGGAAGAATACTTCTTATGTTTAAATGTAGGAAGTGAAGACCTCTTCTTTGAAATACTGTATAGTTAGGACTGTCACCAGATGAAAAACATTCAGGGCCTGGGCACGGATGAATATCACCACACAGTAATAACATAGTATTCAGCCAACAACTGCGGCTACAACATGATGAAATATGACTTTTCTTAGTACTAGTAGATGTACTGTTGGAGAAAATGTTCTCAAAAATTGTTACATGCCCAAAAGGTATTGAAGTTGACAGTGGTCCGAAAACAAGACTATCCGAATTTATGTACAGTTCTGTTTTATCATCGTTATTTGTCTCCGACAAACAATAGACATATATAATCAGACATATAATAACAAATATAAGCTACTCATAAAACTAATAGATCTGTATCAATCCTGTCCATCCTTTCCACAGTACTGTAGTACCAGGGAGTGTTTCCAGTCAGCATTGCAAATTAACTATTCCAGCACTTTATTTTTAGAAAAAAATAAATTGTAACTCACAATAAATGCCGTCATAATTTTTCATTCTTTACATGTGTTCCAAGAAAGGTTCAGGCAGAGGCTTGGATTGGAAAAAAATCTTAAATACTTCAGGCCTGACAAGCATTTATGGCAAAATTTGTTCAAAAGAATGAAAACAGGTATGTACACAATGAAAATTTTATTGAATATGGAATGTATTATAATAAAACATACATCATAAACAATGACATTTAGGCTTTCTTTCATTCCAACAGATCAATACAATTTCTTAAAAGAAGTATAAAGGAATACAATACTTCATAATGTAATAACAAAGCGCTCAACAACTCTAGCTTTCGGTGTAGCAGTTAAAAATACTGAAATATTTATTTTTGACATTTTGTAGCAAAGCTTGTAATAGCTAACTAACCTGAAATACTGTTTTTTTTTTTTCATTTTTACATAGTTAAATATGCAATTCATGTCATACTTAAGTATATTAACAATACAATCTGAGAACTTTTGGGACAGAACATTTGGCATCTGTAAATTATTGTAATACTTGTCCATAAGAATGTCAAATGTTGCAATCATCGTATATTGTATGTTTAATATATTTGTCAGCATTAAGCATGCCTTAAATTATTGCATTCAAACGAAGTAAACATTTTCAGAAAAGAAATCATATATTCATCATTTTGTATGTAAATAACATATTTGAGATGAAATGAAGAAATGCAAACACTTGTATATAACCGGAAAATAAACAATATTATAAACTTTTAACAAAATTTCAGCAGTTTATGGAAATACTGACACACTGCTGTATAAATTCAACATGTGTTAAAATGCAAATACATTTGTATGTAATAAACATGGCTCGAATTACAAAAGTGCATATGATATTTTACTAGTACACTATTAACAATGTTGGCTCGGATTCAATACAAAATATCTTCAATAAAGAAATGTTTATATACACAATAAATATTTATTACTCTTTTAAGATGGTCCACTGAATTGTAAATAACAAATATCACAGATACGGTATCCATGGAAACAGTTTATGACATTTTCAGTTTTTTATTTATTTCTTTGGAGCAATGATTCCTTCTAACTGGGTCTGAAAAAAAGAAAGAAAATGCATTTAATAGTATTCAAAAAGATCGAAAATGCAACCGACTAGTATCGTTTACAGAACCTGTCAGAATTTGTTTCTTTAGAAGGTAGTTTGAGAATTTTATATCCAGTATTTTTTTCCATTTTTGCAAATTTAAGTTTGTCAGTTCACAAAAAAAAAGAATCTTATTTAAATAATTACAATGTGCATTTTCTATGACCTTATTAAAGAAGGAATTCTAAATGTTTAAACAGAAATTGCTTTTCATGTTCTGTGCATTGTTGTCTAAAACATGTTCAAATGTTAGGATAAATTGATTATTTTTGTTCTCACAAACACATTTTTCATTTCATTATGTTTAATTATTACAGACAGTTTTTGTTAAATATGCCAATCCGTCAGTCTTGTATGACAAATTTCACATTGGTCCGATGAAAATATGTCAACTACAGTCTGTATGACTGTCAAAAATAATTCAATCACCGGAATTGAACCAACTTTCAATATTATTTTGTCAGGATGGCAATTTTTGTTCGGACATCACAGACAGACACTATTTTAAAAAATTTTAAGACTACAGATTTTTTTATTATTTTACCTTAAGCTGTTGATTTGTTCTCTTTAAGAACTGAATTTCTTCTGTATGTTTCTTCTCCTCCACTTGTCTCTGTTCTTGAGCTCTCTTCTCAATCTGATCACATTTTGCTTTCAACTCATTAACATTCTTTTCAAGTTCACGTTTCTCCTCTTCCAGTTCAGAGATCTGTATTAAGATAAATATTAATTATTAATCTAATTGTTTTTTTATGCCGTTTTTCAACAATTTTTCAGTTATGATAAGATATACAGTTTTCCTGGACTTTATTATAACCAGTACTAACTTACCCTTCTCCAAATTTTCATGGAAGGGTATGACTTGCCGTGACTGGGAATCGAACTCGGATTGCCACGTTCCATATCTGGACTAGGGCCGCAGATACTGGTAACTATTAAATGATTTGCCTATTGGAGTAAGATCTTTTTTATACCTGCATGAAAAATATATACTGTTTGGTTACAGAAAAATTACGTTAAAAAAATAGTGCATGCTAGAGACAAGCTGTGCATTGAATGCTTAACAAGGCATGGCATACAAACGGTAGTTATTCATTCTCAGAGTGTTTTTTTGTTGTCAGTGACGTACCAGATGACTAATGCTTTAATAACCTTCATATTTCATGTATAATTGAATCGGTGCCAAATAAAATCTACCCCAAAAATTCCCCTCAATTTTTTTTTATTCAATAACTGAAACAAAGAGACAGACAGACAAAAGTAATAAAATGTATTTACATTTCAAATACAGCCAAAGTTACACAGAACCACTCAGTGAAATACGACGACAATGTGTGTAACGACGTTTAAAAATGACAACAGTAAATTGATATCAAACTCAAACATTTTCATCACTGAAAATCGTTTAAAATGTTTCATGGTACAATGGCACACATTACAATTATAAATCTAAAATTTGACCTTGGTCTGGTTTTTCTTAAACAAGACAATGTAAAACAACTCCATATTTCACAAGACAAGAACAAAATTACCTTTGAACGAGTAGAATTCTGCAGTTACATGTACAGACAAAATGTTTTATTTTTTTTAAAGTTTTATTTATCTCCTATGATATACACGTATTACATATTAGATGTATTGCCTGGTTTACTGTATCATATTAAAATCCATGCAACAAATAAAATTTCTCACAAAATATGGCAGAAAAAACATTTTTAACGGGAACTTGGCTTAACATTAAAATGGAAAAATGTTTTTTTAAGTGGTCATAGTTATCACCGGGTACATGTAAAGTTACTGCAGATTATCTAGGTGTTTTTTCTTACCTTCTTTTCCATATCGGCTTTGCCTTGCTCAGCCTGAAGAGCTTTACGCATACCAAATGCTACGCTGCTTTCGTACAATGTTTGGTAAGCAGCAATTGTCATTCTAATTTCATCACGCACTCTTAACAACAGTAAACCTCGCTCGGCACAGTTGATTGTAACTTGACGAATAAGTTCATCTAAACATAGAATGCAAAATTTTCATAATGAATTTTTAAATAAACAACAGGATTTTCCTTACTAAGTAACTAAGAAATAATTACCACCTTTGAGGCTCATTTAGTTCAATCAAGTCATACTTAATAAATTATAATAAAAATTTTGGAGTTACAGTAAAAACTTCTATTGCAGAAGTTACAGTTACTGTAGCATCTGATCACAAACTAAGACAATGAGCAGAAATTGAGGGCTCAGCGCATCACAGTCGTAACTTGTTCTTATTTCAATATGAGTTATGACACTGTTGCGTTGAACCCTCGATTAATGTATGTAAACTTACCGAAACATTGAGAATACAGCTCTCTACGTACAGGACAGATACCAGTTTCTCTGGCTTGTCTTTGCTGTAGCCGTCTATCAAGTTCTTCTTGTAAATTGACAACATCAAGCCTGGTAGCAGGTGTGCTTGAAACTTGTTGAACCCACAACTGACCTCCTTCGGTCCATTCTCTACAAAGATAAATATTAAGTAATGGTCTCAACTTAGATCATATTACTATAACTTCTCTTTCGTCACCTTTATTCATTATGTATTCAATGCTTATGCCTGTAAATATCTAATACTAGCTAATGTTATTTTGTTCACACAGCAAAAACCATATAAAACAGTAAACCAATGATTGCCAACTTGTAATATCCTGATATTCAATTAATGGCATTTAGTAATGGTCTCAACTAAGGTCATATTAGTAATTACTATTACTTCTCTTTCGTCCCCTTTATTCATTATGTATGTAATGTTTATGCCTGTTAAATATCTGATTTTAGCTAATGTTATTTTGTTTGCAATCTGCAAAAAAGACTTAAAATAAAATTTGCATGCATACAATAAAAATTCACAGAAAATGATGGTATTGATATACAATTTTCATTAGTTAAATTTGTACCAACC
Organism: Lutraria lutraria; assembly: GCA_964023205.1. Classification (NCBI taxonomy): domain Eukaryota; kingdom Metazoa; phylum Mollusca; class Bivalvia; order Venerida; family Mactridae; genus Lutraria; species Lutraria lutraria. Next base: position 2,920,184 of record OZ026850.1, read on the forward strand.
TTGGTGGGAGGATAGAGTTCAGAATTTCATCAGTTTGTTGTGCAGATTTGGCATCAACTGGAGCCAGCTTCTGTTTGCCTGGAGGATTTGGTACTGGACCAGTAGATTGTGGTGGAACTGGGCTAGCCTTCAATGCTCTTGCCTAGAATGATAATAGAAATGTAATTTAAAGAAGTAAGTTGAAAATTTGGAGAATATTGCACGATTTCAAAGAAACTTTCGAACTGGAAGATGCCCTTTACATGCTACAGCTACATGATAAAGAAAAAAACTCATAGTAGATTATCTGGGTCAATTTTGAGTTGATAAACATATCCATACTATACTAACTTGGCATTTTAGAAGGCTAATTTCATAAATGATCGGATAAGCCATCATTTGAGCGTGACAGGGTCAAATGATAACAAAATTAAGTGCCATCACAGTAAATTTGTTGGACTATCTTCACACTAACCAAATAGTCCAAAGTCAGGGGTTTGTAAATTTAAATAAGACTTGTGAACTTTCCCAAATTGTGTATTCGGTCAAGTGGTAAAAATTGTTTATTTTCAATAGCCCACAAATATAAATTTTGGCCAGTGCTTTTAAAAAATTATGGTCAAGGTTTATACACTGGTATTTACACTGTTTCTTGACAATTTTACCAGACAGTTTGTTAGTCAAAATTATAAGATGAAAGTGCAATCCGTTCATGATTTTGCTATTTCATATATTGCCCAGAAGATAGTCAAACTAATTGTACACTACAGATGAATATCGAGACACTTTGACTTCGCAATATCTTTTCTTCCAATGTATGAAATAGCAGAATCATGAATGGACTGCCGGCTCATCTCAAAAATTGAATTTAGACTAAATATCATTGAAATTTTCATTCTTTATTAGTTGCAGAGCTATGCATGACACTACAAATGAGTGTTAAGATTTTGATAAAGCCATTCATTATTCAAGTTTTTAATTAGCCTTCAATGTATATAATCCATTCACAAACTTTATACAAACAGTTAGTAACAGTACACAGATTTCAACATGACGCAGAATTGTAAGAACATGAGAATGCTATCAGCTATTGAATCAGTTATTTTCTTGGATTTAATTTGTGAAATGCCTTACCTTCGGCGTTTTCTTATCCGTATTTCTGCTGACAAGAACGGGGTTGTCATATTTGACAAGTGAAGCGTTTGGTGGAATCATCGTGATGAAGAAAAAACACGTTAAAACGGAAAGCAACCTAAAATTTACAACGATCCAAGATGATTTACATTAGTGTCCTTGGTTACGGCGTTCTACGCATGCGTGAAAAGATCTCGTACAGAAATTTCGTTTGTACACTTCCGACGTGATTTCGGCACGAGAATGTCGCGACAAATGTCTTGGGAAGGTATTTTTACGGATTTTTACAATGTTGTGTTATCATTCTTATGTATTGACCGTTTACAAATAAAATAATGAGGTAGTAAGACAATTATTGCTATATTTGGCTCTCAAATGTCACTCACAACTGTAAAATGAAAATAAACTTTGTTCAAGGGAGATAATTCACAAATCGTACCGGTCAGTTCGCTCCCTAGACAAGTCGTCCTAGATCCATTTCCTGGTTGTTAAAGGTAAATATTCACATGAATATCCATAAAACAATTATCCGCGAACACCAACGCTAAAATGACACTTAATCTTGTTTTATTTACTCAATTGCTGTCATTACATTCTTTTGTAGATGCGAGGGATGCTTTGAGAAAATTACGTGAAGAACAAGTCCGTGATGGATCTAGAGTTATACAATTGTGGAAACATTTTCTTGCTAACAATGAACACAAATTGGGGGATGAAGGTTGGTTATTGTTTTTACCCCTTTGCATATTTCTAGCATATGTGACAATGTGGAAGTCTACATGACTTGTGTAATATGAGGAAAATAATGTAGCCGTATGTGGGGCTGAATCCACGACCTCCTGCTTGCGAGGCAGATGCTCTACCAATTGAGCTAATCAGGCCAGTGAATATCCCAGTCAATTTATCAATATGATATAGGTCACCGCTACACTTGTGATAAACATCAAAAGATAGTAGAGTTGCTCTAGTCTTGATGCAGGTGTAATAATCCACTGATGTTTTATTCAGGGATGCTATATTACAGGGATACGCAACGGACGGAAACTGGCTGAAAAACAGTGCCTAGGGATATTCACGCGAGAGCGCATGCGCATGCATTTACCGTTAATGTCGTTATCTAGCAGATAAAAGATGGGTCAAATATTCTCTTCAATCGGCTTAAATAAATGTTGTTTTTGCATAGAGTTATTTATATATTGATCTTAAGGTGTTAAATATTTTACAGATGTTGTAATTTTGTTTCCAAATATTAGTGGTTCTAAAGATTTCCAAGTTTTTGTGACCGTTCGAAAATCAAACTGGCGTGATAATTTGACCGAAATGGTCGCATAATAGAAAATGTCAGTTTTTTGCGACAGCTTTAGTACGTGAAGATATTCTTAATTTCACGATATTTTGTCGTGGTTGAAGTGTGACATACTTCTATATTGGCGGCATAACTATATTGTAATGTTTTATTTTGTTATAATACATAATTTCGCGATCGATTGGGACCCTGTTTTTACAATTTACAAAATGGAGGCCTGATCTGACGAGGAAAATATTGCACTTTTTGCGACATCATTTGTATGTGAAGATATACTCTATATCAAAATTTTCTTCCATAGTTTGACAATTATACACGTCGATATTGGCGGCATGATAATATTTTCATGCTTACTTTTGTAAAAGAACACAATTTCGCGATTGATCATGACCCCATTTTTACGATTCAATTCAATGGCGGCCTGATCTGACGAGGAAATTATTTCACTTTTTGCAACACCATTTGTATGTGAAGATATACTAAACATAAAAAATTTCTTCCATATTTTGAGACTGACGCACGTCGGTATTGACGGCATAACAATAATTTCAAGAATTATTTTGCTGTAGTACCTTATTTCGCTCTCGATAATGATCCATTTTTACCGGTGCATAGCAAAACGAAAAAGCATCATATAAGCACTAATCTACATAGATTCTAGCGCAAACCAGAAACAATGTAACCCGAATATATTATTTGGTATGCACATATTTTCACACCTATAATTCGAAATCGTCAATTCATAACAATGGCTGATTGAGAATCAACTGGCATGTGACAAACAATATGTACATCAATTCATTACGAAGCGTGTCAACAGTTTAATTTTTCAGATTGAGTAAAGTCAAACAGTTAATTCATGACTCGTACAACATTATATACATACATAATATGAAAACATTATAGAATACGTGCATACATGCCTTTCCATACAGAAATATAAGATACAGATCAATTCTTTAAATATCTACTACATTTACAATTGTCAAGTCAAAGTCTTGAAATAATGACGGTATAATATTACGTACATTATAATGCTAACAGAATTCCAGTTATTCTATATATGTTTATAATGAAGAAACATTACTTTAAAGTTGGTTGCTATTTATTTAAAGCTTTTGAAAGATGAACGTTAATGATAAATAACTTACAAATATAATAATATGTGAAAATCTACTGTATTTCTCTTGTCTTAACTTTGTCCTGTATTTATACATTTATTTATTTTATGATTATTGTGATTTTATTGTGTACATTACCCGAATACTGTTTGTACAATGTATATAATTGTTTATATCAATGTGTCCTTGTTACACAAGATTTAATAAACGTATGTTCTGTTCTGTTTAATCTTATTCAATATTTATCTGGTAATGTACATCTTTAATGATGGGTTAATTTAGTTGTAAGGTCGACTAAATTATGGTTTTATGCTAATCGCCACGAATATTTCACTGTGATCTGAGGTACTTGACTTGTTTTTGTATTTGCTAAAATAATATCAGTTTTTCAACAATGATTAATTACTGTCATAATCAATACGATGTGAACATGTTGGTTTAAATTATGACATTAAATTTTATTGGTGGAACCCTGTTGTTTCCAATTAATGGTCACACACCGTGACCTAATGCATTCAAATGACTTGTGCAGCTGTGAAAACAATGTAGATTTATGAAACATAGACTACCCCATACTGTTTTCCATCCGGATGTATTGATTGTTTCCTTGTAATCAGTAAAGATCGTGACCGATATTATGATTCTGACTATACGAGGGCATATCGTACGCCATTTTGGCGGAAGATTAAAAGTTACAGATTAAGTCTTTGGCTAATAAAATTGATACGCTATAATACAGACATACATTATGAAAAACAAAGATCAATAACAAGATAAAGTTGTTCATTAATACAAATTTATACGAATCAAAATTACAAATAACAAACCTTTCACCATAAAATGTATAACATTTCTTTCGTACAAAACATTCATGATATATAGCATTTATTTAAATAAAAGTTTAACTATATGAAAATTTCTTCTTCAGCTGATAAATAGAAAAAAGTTCCACGATACAAAATTAAATTTGGTCTTGAGTTGATAAATCGAACAAAACTTTCATGATATAAATATTTGTTATACAAATTTAATTCAAATGTTTAGCATTCGATCGTACATTTTTTCATAATATAAAAGTTTCTTTCACGAATTTAAGTCAAATTTTAGCATTCTATCGTACATTTGTTGTCATGATATAACTTTTCTTTCACAAGTTCATTCCGTGAAAATTTTGCCTTCAGCTGATAATTCGAAAACAAGTTTAACGACATAAAATTTAATTGTACAAAACTTTCATAATGTAATATACTACATGTATTTCAATGTTTCATACATATTTTCATGATATAAACGTTTCTTTTAAAAATTCAATTTAAAATTAAAAAAATACAGTGAAAATTTCGTCTTGAGCCAGGTATAGCATCACTGCTTGAGCTCATAAATCAAACAAAACTTTCATAACGTAAACATTTCTTTCCTACAAAACTTACATAATATAAGTATTTCTTTCTCAAATTCAATTTAGAAAAAAAATAAGTTGTTAAAATTAATAACAAACAAATAAAAACTACGAGGAACTTGAGTCGATCATGGACCACTAATGTTACTTTTTGTCAATTATCGATTCTTTGTGTTATTTTCATGATAATTTCGGCAGTTTTGATACCTTTGCTTTCATTAACTAGCCTAGGCACTGATAATCGATAGTTGATCAGTGGATGATAAGCGGTTGCACATCCCTGTAATATAGCATCCCTGTTTTATTGAAATGTTATAACTTATATCGCAGTATATTTATTTCAGTATGGACAGTACACGAACAAGTGACAGTTGCTGCATTGGATTGTCAGAACTTTGATCTTGCAAATGTAAGTTTAAAAAGGCAACTTTTTTTAATAAATTGTTCTTTTTACCAATCAGGGCCTCATTTGACATTTTTTTTCGGTCCCATTTCCCTCTATTATAATATACTTTTTCCCTCTGTTTAAGATAAAAATTCCCCTCTTGAAAAAAAATATAAATCTGACTCAGAACATGTGTATGTTTGACTTAAATGATTGATATTAAGTTATTAACCTTTGATTAATGGTATATTAATGTATGTAATTTAAATATAGCTATTTTAAGCTTAAAATGTTTATTGGAGGGTTATAAGGCAATTTAAAAAATCCCCTGAAATACCGTTTTTTCCTCAAAATGATGTGAAATTCCCCTACCTGAGGGCCCTGGGCCCGTTCCCCTAAAGTGCAGCTAAGGTCGTGCCGATAATCATATTATATTTTTTCTGAACTGTCGGTAATATTGATTTCACATTTATAGATGTAATTAATGAAGAAAGAAGTCTGTTTGACCATTATGTTTGAAAATAATGATGTAGTAATATATTATTAATTGATTGAATGATATTGATCAGGTCTTTATATTTTTGTCTATTACAGGATTGTATAACTAAATTAAACAGAAAGTTTCCAAACTCAATGAGAGTTCGACGTCTGTTTGGGATGTACTTCGAATCACTTGGAAGGTAAAATATCTTGTTTTCTTTACATGAGAAAAATAGGTTTATCAATGTTGATGCTATATTTCTTTACACAGCTAGGCATTACCTTCAAGAAAATAAGTAAAAAAAATGTTAGTATTAGTAACAGCATTTTTATTTATTTTTGTACTCAATATTCACTTCACTCTATCATATTAATTTGGATTATACAACAAAAAACACAACTATACAAACTATTATTATTATTTCATTTGTCTACGTTTCGGCGCAACCGCCTTTATCAAGACATAACAATAAAATAATAAAATAACGGACGTTACATCATAATGATTATCATATTAAACGTAACGTAAAAAGGCGGGAATGCGTGCAGTGCAATAACAAAATGTAATTAGTATTACGCTTTCGGATTTAAGAAATACAAATATATCCTATAGTAATATATGATGTAAAAAAGCAAAAATAGGACACAACGAAAGCGAAAGTAAACTGCATAGTTATTCTTTAACATTAATAAAACTTTCTAATTTAAACCATTAGGATAAAGAGTTTTGAGTTTATTTCACTCTATCATGTAAGATTTGATTAACTTTTTTCCATACAGTAAGTTGTTATTTCTGTTGTTTAACTAACTTAATGTCTCAATTTGTTGTTTGATTCACTCTAATAAACTAAACTTAACAGATTGTATTCTCTTTACCTGCAATGATAAGATTTAATACAGAGAAACTTAACTTGTACCTGGATTTATTTCAGATATGAAAAGGCTGTTGAACAGTACGAGAAAATACTTGAAGAGGATGCAACAAATATGGTAAATATTTTAACTTTTAGTATTAAAAGTAATAAAGGTATATCATAAATTGTTAAAAAATTTATGATTGAAAATACAAATTCAGTCAAATCTGTAAACAAAGGCCAACCTTTGAAAAGACAGACCTGTGGCCTTTATTCATAGGTGACTGTCAATTACACAAGTAGAAATTGAAAATATTTTTAATTCATTCAGTTTTGAAATAATATAAAATAAAATGGCAAATAAAAATTGGGTATTCTACTTTAAGGAAGTGTTGTCTTGTACCATTATATTTCAATTGGAAAGCGCTCTACACAAACTGCTAATATTGCTACATTTAAATGAAATAGTTAACACGAAAAATAATATTTTGTCATTTTTGTTTTGTCATGCTTTACAATATTACATGTTGCATCTAATTTTATTGTAGTTTGCTAGAAAGCGACAGATAGCTATTCTGAAAGAGAAGAATGATATACCTGAAGCTATTGAACATCTTAATAAATATCTTGAAATGTAAGACTTATTGTTAGAGTTTATTTTGGTTTTTATTTCGAAGTTTCCTGTATAATTTATTCGGCTATCATATTGGATTTATAGCTTGTCTGTTTTCAAAGAAAAACTATTTTGATCACTGCGGTGTCAGCATCTGCATTGTGCAAAACTTTATTATAGCTCATAACTCATAAACTATGAGAGGTACCTACATGAAACTTCAGAAGTGGATAGATGTCACTGAGGCGGTAAATAGACGAGCGTTGACACTGCTAACGGTGCTCTTGTTTATTCATGTGTAAATTCATAACCTGTCTGTTACATGTATCTATATTTCTTGTTTCATTTGATTTATAACAGGTTTGTAATGAAAAGGGAGAGGGGTCTATAAATTAACAGTAACAACTGTTCTATTTTGTAAAATCAGATGAAAAAATAATTGATTTTTATCAGCCCTTATTTTTTTTCTTGCAGGTTTATGACAGATTTTGACGGGTGGATGGAGTTGTGTGATTTATACCTCCTGTTACAAGATTACACAAAAGCAGCATTTTGTTTAGAAGAACTAATTATGTCAAATCCACATAGCCACCTGTATCATCAAAAATATGCTGAGGTAAGAATTGATTGTTTTCAGTTTAGTAAAATGTAGTGAAAGCATCCATTTCAAAACCTAATGTGAACTTTCATGGTCTCACAAAAATGATAGCTCATCTACCCATATGTTTCTGACATAGATGAAAACATATTCTTCCTTTAAGCCCTGTATCAATGGATCGTGGCATATTGTTTTTGACCTGTTTGTTTCAAACTTTAACCTTGCCTATAAAATCAAAATGCTTCCACCTACAGTCATCAAACTTCATATTTTTGTTCCTCATGACAACCTCAACAGGACCTGAGCATTTCCGGTCGGTAGGTCGAGGTCACCCTGAAGAGGCATTGTCTGTTTGTCCGTAGAATGTGCTATGATCATATTTTGTTCCATCATTCTATTGTACACTGAACACAGTTTGGTCATAACATATTTTGTGACGAACAATGTCCCCCCCCCCCCCCCCCCCCCCTCTGATCAGATACCATTTAGTAATGATTTATACCACTGTCTTTATTGCATGTTTTGTTTCATATTTTAGGTAAAGTATACACAGGGGGGTTCTGATAATCTTGAGATAGCGAGATCCTACTTTGCTCAAGCTTGTAAATTAAACCCTAATAACATGAGAGCACAATTTGGATTATTATTAGTAAGTATAATAGTTACATATTTTTGATTAAATAGATTTTTGTTGTTGTTTTTGTTTAAAGACACAATAAGGTCTCTCATGATGAGGAAAATTGAGAAATGCTTATGTTTTTCTCTAGGTTTAAATGTTGCACCGACAGCCAGAATCATTTCCAGCTTTTAATGATGGTGGAAGACCCCAGACATACTTGGGTAGAACCATTAATCGTCTGTAATCCGTATTCTTAGTATAGTCAGGGTTTATCTGTCTTTGCTGTAATGTTCGATGGCAAAAACTCAGTTGCACATTGTTATTTTAACGAGCTGCAAACATGAAAGCAACTTTTCTAGGCTCATCATCTTGTGTTTTAAACTCTCCTTTGACCCTTAAAATGGTATTTTGCAGTCTTTGAATTAGTTTTTTGTGGCATGTTGCCTGCCAATATACTTTATGAAAAAAAATCTCAAAAAATAGCAGGGTTCTAGCCAGCCTAATATCGGTTGTCCAAATATGGACTTAAAAATGGAAAAAATATTTTCGGGCAGCCGGGCAACCAACTGATTCGAAGACTGATTTTGCCTCTTGAAAATTAGCAAAATAAAGCATCAGAAATTTTGTTGACTTATCAAATTATCAGCTATGGGTCAAGGGTAATTCTTTACCCTCTTGTGGTCTAGTGTGCACCATAAAATATTTATGTACATATTTTCATTTGATATCCTAAGCTTGAATCCAGAAATCTCTGTAAATTGGTTGTATACTATAATATAGTCATTAGTGAATAAATAATACTCAATATTTAAATTAATTTTGTAATGCTCCTTTTTTTCATAACAGACAGCAAGTAACTTAGCGACTGGGTATTCCAAAAATCAGAAAGAGAAAAATAGTAACAGTAAATATGCTGTATGGGCAGCTGAGCAGATTATAGATAAATACCAGGTACGTATTACCTTGTTTAGAAGTTTCATGTTTGGTTTATCAAGGTTAATGTCAGGGTCACATGTTTCAGGGATAATTTTGGACCGACGTAAAACTTTGAGGTAATGCACATATTGTTTTTAAAGAAGTTACTAATTGTCTAATACTAATGAGGGTCGAATGGTTTTGAAAAAAAATGTTCTGTCAGCCTGTTCTGATGATTCTATGGTTTAAGATATAATAGATATTTTGGGGTTCATGAAGTTCTATCCTTGTCAGAGGTGAAAGTTTTTCAGATTAAGCTGAAATTTCCAGGGGGAGGGGTCCACAGGGCTTTGTGCTCATGAAATAGTGCTCATAGTAAACTTTTGTGATCAGTCTTTGTGCGTCAACTTATGCCTTGAAAACTTGTGAATACTCTGTTTTAATTGGATATTCATCAAACTTTGTCAGAATGTTTGTCTTAATGATAGCTTGAACAAGATTGAAAATGGGTCAACTGGGGTCTGAAACTAGGTCACCAGGTCAAATCAAAGAAAAACGTTGATTAACAACCGACCTCATGACACAGGCTCAAAACGATTTTCTCATCAGCAAGCAATGATTGTCATATGAGCATTATAGGGCCTACTAGGCCCTCTTGTTTATTGTTTCCACCGCACAGAAGTTAAGATTTTCATTTTGTGCGAAATTTTCAACTTAACCTCAAGAATTTTTCAATAATCTTGTTGGTCTCTTTTTACAGAGTACAGAAAATGAAGAACAAATACAGGAGACCAAGGTGTTAGAATTAATTAAAAAGATGCAAGAAAACTTGGTTCCTCAATCAGACAGTTGATAGTACACCATGTTGACACTATTTTATTTGATGCATTTACTTGTGTTCAGCAATCCTGGAGTTTCTCTGTACGACACCAGGTGACGTTTGCCATACAACCAAAAAACCTGTCAAGAAATAGTCTTGATGATTTGTGTATCAAGATAAAAATCTGACATCCAGTTCTACAAACATTTATCCAGTACTGAGACTGATTTTGAAATTGAAACAAATTTATGCCTAGTAATATGTCCTTTTTATGACATTTTGGGGTCCAGTATTCGGTCCCGTCCCCCAGGTAAAAAAATATATTTTTTCCCCACTGAGACAAAAAGTTCCCCAAGATTAAAAAAAAATGTCGTAAAGCTACCGGAAGAAAGTATATTAGTCTTTAAAAATTCGCCACTTCGATATTTCACGATGCAATTTTCCCCTGTCAAAGGGACCCAACACCTGCTCCCCAAAACAAGAAAAAAGGTCCAAGTAAAAAAGTATTTTTGCGGAAGTGTTTTCAAGGTCATTTTGAAGGAATGATTGCCGTTTTATTTATGCATACTACTTTTTTGTTCTTCGTGGTTTTAAATGAAAGTAAATTTTTATGATTGATGAAACTTAAGAAATATTTCATGTGGTAACTTTTTACCATATAGTTTACAAGAATTAAACAGTTGTGTCTCAGATCACACGCTAACATATACGTTGTCTGTTATTGGAATTTACTCAAAATGTTAGTTTTCAATATTTAAGCATTCAACTAGTGCTTGGGAAGTGCAATTTGTTGTGAACTTGGATGTTTATATACATGTGTTTAAAAGCTTTTGTAATGTATGAGATTTCCTATCACAGTTTGTGTTGTTTAAAATAATAACACAGTTACAATCGTATCATTAATCAGTTAATCACTTTTTTTTTCAGACTCCCATGTGACTTTAATTGCCCTTGTCGTCATCTTGTTTGTTTAGGTCAAGGTCATTCCACTCAGTGAAAAGACTTAATGCTTTTTGGACTTGAAATTTTACTATGTTAAAAAATCTTGTCATATCATATGGTTAAGATAAATAGCTGAAAAATATGCCACTGGTATAATTTAAAGTTTAAAAAGGGCAAAGTATGTATCTAACTTTTTATGTATTCAAGAAAATGTTGTTGTTGTTTTTATGTATTAGTATTTATTATCATAAAACCATTTAACAACAGTTATTATATGTAGATCTATCTTTTTACTTTGATTCTTGTATTCACTGTTACTACAATACAACCTCTACAAAGCACCACTCTTTAGGAGTAGCGCAATTATGTTGTTATTGAGAGGTTGTTGTTCTAGAGAAGTTAAATGAATAGTTAAATCATGCAGTGGGAAAATGATGTTATGTATGAAAGGAGGGTTGTTCTATCTAGAGAGGGCCGTTCTGAAGAGGTTGCACTGTATTTACTTGTATTCACATATTTTTTTTATTTGGGTCAAAAATAAAATATGAAAATACTAAGATACACATACAGTTGTTTCCTTTCTACGTGACAGTTGTGTTACTGATGAAATTCGAGGGCTCAGCGCAACACTGTCGTAACTTGTTCATATTTCCATATGAGTTACGACACTGTTGTGTTGAACCCTCGGATTGTCCTTCAAAACTCATGTCAAGAATTCAATAATTTGAGAAAATTTCCTTCAGGTATTCTCTGATAGCAGCTACTAGTATTTGTTATTAGTTTGAAGAGATATTTGCCGCAATTCTCTTCTTACTGATCATTCAAGCATGTGACATCAAACCATTTTTGAGAAGTTAATGATAGTTCAGCTTTCCATAGTGGTCACTCGCTCGGCTTGCATGACTTTTTATGCGGACTTGAATACTAGGTTCGTCTACATCTGCCTTGTAATTGTTAGACTAGTTCCTGTTCCATGTTGCAGTGCCAGTCCATTGTGTAAGTTCAGTTTCCATGGAATACTTTCAGTACTTTGATTTTAATCATGCACCTTGATCATCCTGGAACAGTTTACCATTACACTGAAAACCTCTAATAAATGCACCTACCATAACAAATATGCCATTTTTTTGGTAGAAATTCAAAACAACGACACCATAATTATAAAATGTTTTAATACCAAAGTTTAGTTTCCATTAGTACTTTCAGTACTTTGATTTCTTACTTACAACCTGTATGAATTTCATAAGGGGTCTCCAAGGTCAAGCGGTGATGGTACTGTATTTTCATGGGGGTCTAATTTTGTTGGTTTTTACTAAAATGGCTATTTCGTGGGCACATAAATTCGTGGATTTTGATTTTTGAAAAAAATGCCTTACCTCTGTATTTAAATTCGTGTGGATTTGATTTCGTGATTGAGCTGACCCATGAAATTAAATCCCCAACGAAAATTAATGATTCCACAGTATTTGACTAGCCTCTCACTGTTATGAGTGAATTCCACTCTGGACCAAATTTCACACAAGAGGAAGTAATCCAGCTTGTTTTCTGAAGGTCAATGGTTCTTAACCGGGTGTAAGCCTGGGGATCTGACATCACAGAGCTGTAGAAATCATCAAATGACCCTGGATGATCGTGTGACATTTAACCCCAGTGAAAACAGAAGCAAACAAAATTACATGTAGTTATTTAATAACATACGATAAAAAAATCTTATCACCGCTTAAAATGCATTTTATGTAACTAATAGTTTAATAGCAAAAAGAAGTGTTTTGCAAGTTAGGTAAATCAATATTCAGTTTGCTGGTTTCTTGAGAGGCAAAAGAAGAAATTTGCCAAATTCTTCCACCGTGTCTGCTGATACACAGGCATGAACCGCACCTTGTTTATCCTGAAACACCGCTTCATCGCCAATCGGGTAAAGGGGTTGATGCCAAACAAAGGGATGGATGTGAATTCCGAACGTACCATCGCAGTAGAAGGCCTTAAAGCTATTAAGGTTAAGGTCATCTCCAGGAAGGGCTAGCAGAGCCACAAAAGCTTCACCGTTCTTCGGATAAAACACTTGGCTGCCGTCTGGGTGATAGCCAATATCCTTGACAAGCACGTGTGTACGATTGTTAGGTGACACATTCTTGGGCAACTTGCCAGTAACATAATTTCCTTCTTCCACAGCTTCATTAACAGACGTACATAAATCTCCCTTCCATTTGTACGTAAAGAGTCCACTACGTACCCCACCCAGCGTCCCGGTACCATCGCATAACTTGCGCCAACCTGTGGAAAAACAATTCCGTTGAAGGAATGCAATTTGTAACAATTGGCAACAGAAGCTCATAGCAATAAAAACTTGGGTAAAATCACGTGGTTGGTTCCAGTGCTAATAATAAATCTTAATTGCTTATACATGTATATCATGATAGTGGGTTCGTGGACCATGGGTTAGTGCACTGAGATTGTTATCCTGTGGTCTAAGTTCGATCTTAATGAATTAAATCCCGGTACCAGCAGATCAAACCCTTTTATGAAAATTTGAAAACAATTTTGATTTTCTTCCATATTATGTGGAAACGTTTCTGACTGCTTGTGGGGAAGGTTAAGTTAGTACTGGTTAGAATACAGTCCAGGAAAACTGGTTAGGTGACCCGACTGCAGTATCCAATATATCAACAGAAATATTGATCAATGCAAATACGATGTCCAAAAAATGTCGCCAGTGAATGTATTTGTACTATATAGCAGACAGATTGTGAAACTCAAACAAGCCTGCTTTTATTTATTTGTTTATTTATCAAGACCCAGAAATTCAGGTCGCAAAATAACCGAAAATTTGCCGCTGCAGACCGATTTCGAGTAGCAGGAAATGATAAATAAAAAATCGGTCCATATAAGTTCTAAAATTCGGCCCAAATTCGAACGTGCAAAATTCACAAGCCTAACTCCATAATATAATATAACACCATAAGTTCACAGAATTTCGCCTAAGACATGAACGTATTACATGTACTTATCAATTTGTATTCATTATTTTCATATTTATCACATTTTTACCTTGGACAGGCCAAGGGACAATCTCCACTTCTTCTTTATCAAAGTCTGTTACTATGGTTCCATAACCTTTGAGTGTTTCTTCGGTTGCCGTGACAATAGGGACGAGGTGCGGGTCACCATACTTCGGATCAAATGCGTGGGTAAAGTCTCCAAACCCAGTTGTTTCAAGCCAGTAATTCGTGATGTCCGCCATTTTATATTTCTCTGCTATTTTAAAGAAAACATTAATCTGAGTTTAAAAGAACAAAGAGTAGTGTTTTGGGGAAGGTGAGGTATGTATTATATAGTACAACCTCTCCAGAGCGGCCCTCTCTTGAGCAACAACCTCCCTTCAACAACAGCACGATTTTCCCCACTGCATACTTTAACTAATATTTTAACCTCTCTAGAACAACAACATAATTTTGCTACTTCTGAAGGGTGTTGCCTAGGATGGGTTGTACTGTAGATACGAACAGTCACACCTTCCAAAAAATACTACTCTCCCCAAATCCCCTAACCATACACAAAGGGCCATTCAAAAACTAAGAAATAAAACGATGTATCTCGGAGGTAACCACCTTGACACGGTCTGTAGCGAAGATACATAGGGATGGTAAACCAGTTTTAAAAGGCTCAATCTCTCACTTACCTCCAGACAAAAAAACTAATTTCAAGATAATAAAATTTATCGGAGAATTTACGAAATTAATAATATCTGTAGAGCGTAACATTGAATGTTTGTATGAGTTTTTTTCGAGGAATACTCAGGCGTTTCTACTGTAGTGCACTCTCTCTAAAGCAACCCCCTTTGGGAGTAGCAAAATTATGTTGTTGTTGAGAGGTTGTTGCTCTAGAGAGGATGCATTGATAGTTAAATACATGTAGTGCAGTGGGAACAAACCAGGCTGTTGTTGAAGGGAGGTTGTTGTTCTAGAGAGGGCCGCTCTGGAGAGGTTGTACTGTATCTACATCCACATTTAAAGCATCAGTTCAAATTTTAGGTACATGGGTTCAACTTAACAGTGTCGTATAAGAACAAGTTACGACAGTGTTGCGCTGAGCCCTCGGTATGTCAGTTGTTGGCGCCGCATACTGATAAGATAATAGTAAATTAGTTACTCGTTAATTACGTGTGCGATTTTCTTATCGTAAATTCATGTACTTTTTGTGCGTTATTTGATAAGAATGAGACGCGTTGCAGTAAAATACTCACTATTTGTGAATGCATCCCTTGTATATTAAAGCATACTTTGTTATGTTCAAATCGTTTTGACATAGTCTATTCGTGTCTCCCACAAGTACTAAAGTAATTCAATTGAAAATAAAGAACTCTCTGGAATTTAGCTTCACTCAAATTTAAGACTGGTTTCCAACCGCGCAAGGATCCAATCCACTTTTTTAGATCTGACACAAACATTCCGATTCTACATCAAAACGGGTTTAAGTTGAAACTGAAGTTTTCCTCAAAATTAAACATATCCACACCTACCGATCGAAGTCCTTAACTTATGCCGTGCAAATGTTTACGAATAAGAAAATTCTTATCTTTTGGTCACAGTCAGAAAAATGTAAAGTGGATTAGAGAATTTCTCAAGGTTAAGCTTTAAATAGATAATTTGTGATTACCATCCCAGAGAAAAGTTTCTCATAGAACTGAACGTGAGCGTCAATAACTTTTAGCGCCAAACTTGAAAGTACAACAATAGTAGTAAAACTTTTTCAACAAATTAAAATAACAGCAAAAACTTAGTTTTTAAAACAGATCTTATACAAAAACCGCTACACTCAGGGGCATATAGCAGCCGTGGATGCGTGCTTACGAACGAGTGTACACGGTGGTGTAGCATCAAATTGTAAATATAAATATGGCCAAAAATTGGCACCTAAGTCGAAAGATAAACTTTCAACCCTTTGTGCGTAACAATACTTCGAAACTGGCTACGCTCATGAAAACGATGTACGTGTGAAATAATGCTTCAGTGCACACCAACTATTCTGCATAGTTTACAAGGTTGGCATATGACATCAAACGCACAAAAAATGCAAAATACTTTACCTATATGTATATATATCGAGTTCAATATATATTTGTATAAATTGTATCATCCAGTATATTAATTTCACGTAAATCACCATGCAGTAAGATTAAAACAATGCACATACACTTAATTATTATAACCTCACATCACTTTACTCTTTTCATTGCCTGCCTCTATAATGGCTAGACGATGTATACATAGGTTGATGTGAGCAACACTTTCCCATCTCACTGCGACTAGTTATTAGCACAGACCGTAACTTAATTGTTTAGAAAAAATTACCGGGCCACCATCACGGTCGCTTGCATTATAGAAAAGTAAAGATTACTTTACTGCTTGCATTGATAGTTCAGTGGTAAGAGCGACCGTGGTTGGTGGGGTATTTTTTCTAAACATGTGTATGTGGCTATTAGTCCCTCATTTACAATATTGGATTGTTACCCTTTAACTTATATCTGGTATTACAGGCATAGGATCAATTAATTTCTGTAGTATCAAACAAAATGTTGATGTAGGTTTCATCTGCTAGTAACAGTTTAGGATGTTCTTAAAGAAGTAACGATAGCGTATCTATTGAAAATTTAAGAGAGGTTTTATAATTAACATAGGTAAATGATTTGAAAGTGCTTTTAAACGTCCACGAATTTAAATACGGACATTACTCACATAAACGATTTTTAAGAGACATATTATTTTTCGGTAATTTGCATGTTTAGTGGAGTACGTATCATCAACGATTAGCAACACTTTTAACACTAATGCAGAAATGAATGATAAGATATAAAAACAATACCTAGAACAGCGTCTTATATAATCTTAAATAAGTCTCCTTGCGTTGATATACGATCTTGCTCTCCTTAATTCTAAGTTCCGGAAAATTGCCAACTACTGAGTTCATAGCTATACAAATACGCATCAATTTGTAGCATGCATTATTCATACACACGTCCATATGTAAATATTAGGCGTAAACAATTGTTCGTTTCTATTATACATGGTTGCTAATTAGAAATAGGGTATCAATAGGTATTATTGAAGGCCTGAATAAAGATAAATAGTAAGACAGTAAGTGTACCGTTCCTCGCGCCTGATAGGTGATGATCTTGGGGGAGGGGTGGGGGATAATGTAACAATTTAAAGAGTGCATGTCCACTGCATGATTACTGGTCATATACTTGTTATTGTATTGAAAATCTTCCTATGTAGTAACTTCTAGCATCGATAATTCTTTTAATTTAGACAAAGGATGCAATTTTGATAAATTAAGTTATTCAGACATTATAGAGTAATAAATATACGCATACAATTAACCAGGGACTCTGTCTCGGGCAACATTATTACATGTACTGTAATAATATCTAATGTCCTTGACCAGGGACACAAAGTAATATATGGTTTCCCTGTCCTGACTTAACAGATAACGAAAATTCTCACAGTTTGTGCTCTGAATTAACTAAGGTTAACTTAAGTCATTATTATAATTTATTATAATATTTGCACAGCAACTTGGATCGGGAACCCGTACGCATTGACGGGAACCAGATTAAAATGATCATTAACGAACGACAACTCTGGAATCTGATCATTTAACTCTGTCTGACCTTTCGATACACAATACAAATCGTTTACTCTTACAGTGCATTTTGCATGTACATGTCACTGTCATGAATTTGAATTCTCACAATTCGAAGATTTAAAGATTTCCATCCTGTTTATCAAAGTTTGAATTATAATGTTAACATGTTTCCAATGCTGACAGTTATGTTTTAGAGTTTAGTAGTGCCCGGACAACGAAACTTCGGATAAGGACGTATTTGATGTGCTTAGTGCATATTTTCAAATTGGTAATAAATCACACTTTGTCGCTAAGTTGGTCGTTAAATTTATCAGCAATTTGATCAGAAGAAATACAAATATTGTTGATTAATTTATATGCATAAGGTGTTTAAAGAAAATTCTGGTTATATCCGACCACCTTTATTTTTCCCCATGACCTTAAACCAGACTTTGCGAAAGGCACCGGACTGGCAGACTTGTCAGATAGATTGTGTGTCGGTCCGTTAAAGAATCTTATCTCATCAAACCAGCTGTCGGGCGACTTATTTACCTGATGTACATGCATTTATACTTGTTTATTTTTTTCGGTCTGACAGATTTCCTTTCGGTCCAACAGAATTTTCAAGCTTGTCAGATCGAATGTCTGGCAGATTTTTTTACCTTTCACGAAGTCTGTTAAACTGTTAAAAGCATTGCCTTGTATAATATACCAGAGATGTATTGTATTATACGTCTCTGAATATACTGATTAAGTAATCATGTGGTTATTGGTGTCTTACTTGTGTTTTTGTTAATATTTTTGATTATCAGATGAACCTAAAATGAACATTTTTTATGCTGAACATACAAATACATGACGCATGTGTGCACAGATAAATATTGTGTATTGTATGTCCTAATTTCTCACCCAATAAAGTGTGTGCATTTAATTTGAAACTTATTCTTCTGTATTTACAGAAATTAGTAAAAACTGTAAATCAGTTATCATTCATATTTTGAATTTTATGGGACTTATCACTGCACTCCGCTTCACGTCGCTTGTGATATAATTATTGCATAAAATTCAAAATGTAATGCAACAAATTTATTTACATTTGTACAGCTGTGATGTCAGTAGCAGGCAAAAATCAGCGCAAGAGGTTTGAAATATCGTAAATCAATGCAAGGAGGCAGAAAATATTATCTTTTTAATTACCTCTTTCATTTCTGAATCAGTTTTAAACGTATTGCTTTAGCTATAAGCATTGTTCCATTGATTCTCTGCTAGGCCTTTATAACCATACTGTATCTTCTTACATGGAATTTCAGGGCAAACATCATGTCTCAACCATCCACACCAGTAAGTCCAACATCGCCCGGGGGTGCTAAGGAAGAAAATGTACTTCAGTCATTCTTCTTGCTTTTGAGTCAATTTGCATGTGACAAAGCCAAGGAACTAATGGTAAATAACTCTTTCAACTAATTACATAACATGCCTATCATGTATTGAGTGAAATGTATCTCAGAATTTTTCCTGTTTGCTGATCTTGTCCAGTAAATTTCACATTGGTCCAACGTTAATTCCTCAACATCCTGGTTCCAGTACAAATGACGATCATGAATCAGGGCTTTTTTTCACAGATTGGGGAAGGGGCCTTTTCCTTAAATATGGGGGAAAATAATGCAATTTTTTTTTGCAAAAGGGGAAGATAAAACTTGATGTAAATTGAATTTTAGGGGAAAACTGCATGATTTTATAGAATTTTCCTGAGGGGAAGACGCCTTTAAATGGCCCCTGCTAAAGAAGGAAAAAAAGCCCTGTGAATAATTGCCTGAAGCTCCTCTTTTTCAGAGAATTTTTCAATTAATATCATCACTGCCATAATATGAAGTTATATAATCTTTTTCCATTGTTAGTATTAAAAATGTAGCACCACTATGCACTGGATTAGTGATTTCATCAATTTTTTAATGGAAATCTCACTAGTCACCGTCAGTCATATTTGTATATATTTTAATTCAATCATAGGATTGGAACCAGCAGAAATTAACCTAACATAACATGCTTCAAATTTTTAGTACAATTTTATGGACAACCAGCCCCTCTATTTTGGGAATCCGGTCCCGTTGACGACACTTAATTTGGGGATTTTTTTTAATTATGGGGATCGAAATATATTTACTTTTTTACTAAGGGAACGGGGGAGAATACTGGACCTAAAAATGGCAAAAAAAGGGCCTGGCTTCAAATATTAATTCTTTGCTATTGTTTATTTGACTATTTTTTTATGTGTGTTTAGGACAAGGAGAGAGAACTTCATAAACCATCCTTTGGATCTTCTTGGGCTCTTATGGTTCATTCTTTATGTCAATTCTCGGCGGCTGAGAAGACTTACATGTCACTTGGATTTCTACAACAGAAACGTTTTGGTCGTGCCAAAGAAGTAAGATTTTATTTAACATGTCTTCAACACCATCTTTTATTATTCTAAGTTCATGTAGTTTTAATTTTGCTCTGTTTCAGTAGCCTGTAGACAAGCAGTTTGTGTAATTGATATCTGTAAGAGGGAACTGTGTATTCTGTCTTCACGAAAAACTTGTTTAAGTTTTGGACATTCGGTCCAGTGAAAATACAAACTTTACTGGACCAAATGAAGTTTTAGTTGACCAAAAAAGTACCATACACACAAAATTCCATATAACTTGGCTAAAAAACTTTTTTTTTCTGAAATTGTCACCAAAAAAAGTACTGGACCATTGGACCTCTGACCTTTTCGAATTTACTTGACTGTGGACTCGGTTCATGGTCCGGGGCTAAATTCCAGGATCCTCTTTCCGCTGTCGCCAGCTCTCATATGACCATAGCTGTTTGATGGGTTGTTAAACTACTGATCAACATGGACTTGTTCTTGTCCAGTAAAGGCCTGTTCTGTTTTTCTTTGTAGATGTTTCAGTCGCTAAAAAACTCCTACAATGCTTTACTTGGTGAGTTACGACAAATCGAGGACTCAGTCAAACAGCAGGAACACGCGGAGTTCGGACTTCCAGGTCCCGCTATTGAATTCGAACTTCTTTTGTCTCACCTTTGTGGTCAACTTTGCGAGTACATCATCGCCAGACAAAAAACTATGGACTTGTATCCTTTATGCAATAAAGAAATAAAATCTTGTAACAGTTTTTTCAGGGTTCAATAACAAATTGATCCACTTTTTCTTTTGAGTCACACCAACTCCAATGGTTATTTGGCAATTACCAGTAATCATTTGGACACTCGGGAGTTTACTGTAACCATATTCTACTGTATTTAAAAAAATTTCCTTAACGTCAGATAGCTATGAACAAATCAGTACAATGGGTACCAACAAAAATATGAATTACGAGGATTTGGTGAACGTCATATCCGACATCATCCAAGTACATAACAAGAACTTTCATCACCCGATTTTGGTCGACCTTAAGTCGAGTTTCACGTAAGTAGATAAAATAAGGTTTTTGTTTCGAGCTCTGTATAGGTATTTAAAGCCCCATTAGCTTTTTGCTGTAGAAAAATATATGCAAAAACATTTAATTGCTGATATTATCCCAAGATAATTATTACCGTTGAAACAAGCCCTGTTTCGTCTGAAAACACTCATTTCACTGTGATTTTTGCTTTTGTAAACTTGAAATATGTAGAGCGTGTGACGTCACTTTACTACGTGTGCATAGCATAGCGGGAAAACTCAGGTGTTCTATAAATAGTATTTATTTCAATGACATTTTTTCTTGCTATAAAGTATGAACGGGAGAAAAACACACCGGATTCCTCTGTTATAGAACAAGCAGAACCTATTAAGACCAATACATGTATAAACTTATGTGACTTTAACCAAAGAATCATACTTTATAACTAGGCTGGAAAAAAGTTTGGTACACAGTTACCAGAGTCCGTATTCACGAAGCATCTTAAGATTTACTTTAACTTAAGTCTAAATTTTTACTTAAGTGTAAATTGTTTTCATGGTGAAAGTTTGTAAACCAGTCATCAAAAGTGTGAAAATGAATTATCATTTTCATAATTAGCATCTTTATAACAAAGATAAAATCATATTATTGTGATTTACTCCTTTATATTAATACAAAAGAGTTAAGGAAAATGTCGAATTTAAGGAAAAATATAACTTAAAAAAATTACTTAAGATGTGTATTGAATACCGGCCCTGGGCCGATCCGTTTTTTTGCCAACAGTTAAGTTCTTACAGCATAATTCTAAGTATGTAAATTGTTCATAATGAAAATAATGTACCTCAAATTCTCACAAAAGGTTTGTTAAAAAAAGTTAGAAAAAGATTTGGTCAAGTTATCCGAAATATGGCATCAGTGTTTCACAAACACTTATTATTATACATAGATTCTGGCTTGTTTTAGGTATGAATGTGATATCATCAATCATTTACTGTTGAGTCAAGTTCTGATGTCACAGGCTCAGTTCTTAGAGACGTTACTTCAGCTTCACCAGGGCCATAGTAAACTGTCAAGTTGGGGAGCGGCTGCACAGACACGGGAAGTAAGTTTTCCGGAATATGCCAGAATTTCCGGGTTTTTTTTTCACAAGTCTGGACCACACTGGTTTTATTGTTCATTTCGTCTTAATGAAGTTGCTCAGAATGTCTGTCCTGATGATTTCTAGATCATTGTTAGGAACTCCAAGTTAAACATTGATTGAAAGCAATCGAAAACAGTCTTTACTCAAGTGAACAAGTTGTTTGTGCTTTTTTTTTGCTTCACTGAGGTGAAGATTTCCGTTTTTTTTTCATTTTTTCATTTTCACCCATGTAGATAATTATATCCTTACTAAGACAGTAAATTTTATAAATCACATCATTTATTTTACAATGATTCAGTAGTTTGCAGAGATGTAAGCAAGAGAGGTATAATGAGCGACAACTGGGGAGAGAGATTTCAAATATAATTCAAACAATGACAAAGAAAGCTGGTTTGAGTTTAGGGGGCAGGCTGTTAATAGTATAAAAAAATACAAAGACATTGTACATCAAATCAAATTAAAATTTACACAAAGATAATTATGTCCCCTTTCAAAGAAAAGGGGGTATATTGCTTTGCACCTATCGGTAAGTCTGTTTTTCCGTAACCAAACCTTGTCCGGGCAATAACTAGAGAACTATTTGGCCTAAGCTCCTCAGATTTGGTATGGTCACCTCATGTAGATGACCCCTAATGATTTTGAGGTCAGTAGGTCAAAGGTCATTGTCATACTATCCAGTTGGCCTTTATGGGGCATCCATGTTTCACAAACACTTCTTCTGTATAAACTTGTGAAGATGAGAATATATTTTTTTGACTTTGTCTTTTCTTTTTTTTTCAGACAACTAAAAAAAGCATGTTTGGTAGTTCTACGAAGACTGTAACATCATGGCCGCCATTGTATCTCTGGTTGCTAAGATACAAAAGTTTATTGGTTGCTAAGGTAAGGGTTCTACTATAGCCCTTAAACACCCAAAGTGTATTACATCTCTCATGATGACATGAAGAGTAAACTAGTGACATCAGTTTAAGAACAGAAAGAAGCAGATCTATTTTCAACATTAAACTAACAGTTAAAGAGGTCGCGGTCATGGTTCAATGGTTAGTGCACTGAATTTGCAACCCCGCAGTTCGGGTTTGATTCCAGTTTGTGGCAGGTTATATCCTTCTATTGAAATTTTACAACAATGTCGATTTTCCCAGCTGTTATAAATAATTCCCCTTTAGAAGAATGTTTTTTCCCAGTTGTTATAAATAATTCCTCTTCAGTAGTACTTTATTTGGCTATAAAGTCGTCATGAAAATCAAGGTTTTACTGTATTTGTGATCTTACGTCTCTAGTACTTTGATGATCTTCCTACTTTCAGTTTAGTCTGTATTTCCATGATGTTCTCATCCAACAAACCACACCATTAGAGATGAAAACATTATCTGGGAAGAATGTGGAAGATTACCATGCAAAGTAGGTTAATTGTAGAAGTCAAGTAGTTATGGAAAGTGGTCGTATTCTGTGAAGTATTTTTGGGGGTTGAATCAAGTTATGGCTGCGGCATTGGTCTAGTGGTTAGTGCGCTGAATTTGTTACTAGAGCTGTGGATCGTTGGGTTAGTGGCGATCCAATCCAATTCAGAATTAAACACTTACGATCCTCAAATCAAATCACAAAGCTTTTGTTATCAAGTAACCCATCTAAAACTTCAACATTGCAGTCCTGAAGACAGCTTAATTTAATTTTCTGTTAGGAATAATGAAGTAAATCAATATAAATCGTTTTATGGATTCAATTTATACGTACTCCCTCCCAATACATGGCTTTACCAGCATCATTTTTTGGTTTATGCCTGTGACCCTTATTTAAAGATCCGATTGGACCTCTTGGCAAACAAAGTAGTCCATGATGAGACAATATATATTCAGAGAAAAGGGATTTTTAAGAACATAGAATAAATTTTATGTTAAAAACAAGATCACGAACCACGAATCTCAGTTATGACGATTATTCATGTTCGATTTTTCAATTTGATTCGTGATTACCCGAGTACTCAGTTACTTGCCTCAGCCCTATTTGTAACATGGCGATCCAGGTTTGAGTCGAGGCAGGTCATACCCTTTCATGTCCACAATGTCGATTTTCCTCCACAGGTACAGAAATTGTTCACCGTAACAATGTTATTAATATTGTTTTTCAGAGTTATGGCCTTCCAGAAGAAAACTGATGCCTTAAATGTGTCTTTGGTCCTTGACACTCAGGGTCTGGAACATGTGTATAAGGGGCCAGGCTATCACCACCCAGATCGGCAGATTGAGCAACCAAAGGGGCTTGAAAGCTTCCCAGCCATTTTTTCGTACCCAGGGGTAAATACATTCAGTCTTCTAATTAGTGGGCTGTCCCCTTGCCTGATAGAATTTTTTCCTTCTTTAAGTCTTTTGAAGGGCAACTTAGTTTTAGAGAGTTTCCTTCACAAAGTATATAGTCGGGCAACCTGTCACAAAGAATTAATTCAAAGACTGTACATTATGTTTAATTTAAGTAATAATTTGCAGTTTTTTTTCAGTATTTTGGGAACATGACCCTTACCCGTGAGACTGGGAATTTCTTCAGTGTTTTGTTAAAAATTTAGAAAATATGTGTGACTCCAATTTTGCAATATTTAAATGAACACACAGAATCACTGTCCATAATGGAAACTTTCAATCATTACATGTCTATTACAGTGAAAGATCTCTTGTTTCCAGAGATTTTAGTTATTTTAAAAAAAATAAAATTTTTGGAAGCTTCTATTGGGAATTTTTGTCAGTGAATTGGGGAAAAAAGATATTATTTTCAGTTGGGAATATGACCCCAATGAGTTATAAAATCAGCCCAAAAAAATCCTTAAAGATTCTTTTGTTTCCATTTTATGACTTACCCTCATTTTTGATAAGGCCCGAGGAAAGTTACTGGGTTCATCCGCTTTCCCCTCGACTAACCTACCCTATTTGAATGTGACCAGTAACAAACAGTGCTTATTGTGCCTTTTATAATTGCTTCTCTAACGCCAGAGAAATATTTTCAGCACTCTGACTTTCTCAGTCTCTAATGTCTAATAAAATCTAAACAGACGTTTTTCTTATGAGCAAATACTGTGGAATCATTAATTTTCGTTTGGGATTTAATTTCGTGGATTTTGTGGTTCAGCTCATCCAAGAAAAAAATTCCCAAGAATTGAAATGCAGAGATGAGGCATTTATTTCAAAAATCAAAATCGATGAATTTATGTCTCCACGAAATACCCATTTAGTAAAAACCATGAAAATTGAGCCCAACAAAAATAAATGAAATTACAGTATCTATGTGCATGTAAAGTCAGACCCGTGTTAGCCTGAATGGTAGTTGTAAGTGCTGTTCTTCATTTACAGGAGTACCCTGCCAGTCACTGGCCAAATGTTGTGATGATGTTATCAAGCACTGATCGACCCATTGAAACAGACAAAGTTAGTTGTATATTCGACAAGGTATAAAATCTGTTAGTACAGTAAAGTTCCATCATGTGACCGTCCAGATAGTACGACTGATCGCATAATAAGACCACTTATTCTCGATTTTTTCCTTTTATATTTCAATGGTCACTGGTTCCGATAATGAGACTGCCCTGCTATCACGTATTAAGACCACTTTATAATAATTATACATAACATACCATCAGTCAAGGAAGAAAGAAATCGTAGATTAAGATCTTTGTTTTTTTTATTTTTAATGGAAATGGACAAGGTTATATTGTATATTCAACAAGGTATAGCATCTGTTGTAATGTATTATAGAGTTAATGATTATGTATCGACCCTCTGTCCATAATGAACGAATTTGTCTGAGTTGATCATTTTTTTATTTCTGAATTAATGCCTGTTATCAACGTGTTTCAATTGAATATACCGGGTATGGACAGGCAGTTAACCTAACCAGTTTTCCTGGATTCTGTTCTGTTACAAACCTTGTTCTCTGCTGTAATTATTAACCAGTGCACCGGTGATTTGTGATCCAAAGTTCTTAATATGAACGTATTGTATCAGCAGGTAAATTAAAAGGCATATCGCTATTCACTTAAAATCTATTAAATTTCCTTTTTTTCGTTCATTTTTACTACAAAAATCTATTTTTTCTATGAAATAATTTGAAATCCGTGGTGGTTTTCCCTCACGAAAAATGTTTACAACATACGCGTAAAGTCAAATTACTGATTTATTTAAGTACATGTAATACATCTAATTACTGCCAAACTGTGTTGATATTTATTTTCGCTGGTCAGTTAAAGTCCCATAATCAAATAAATTTATTGGTCGTAATAGTTTCTGTTTGTTCTATAACAGAGGAATCCGGTGTGTTTTCCTCCCGTGCATTCTTTATAGCAAGAAAAAATGTTACCAAAACCACTACTGTATTTTTTTCAATATCATTGAAATACATACTATTTATAGAACAGCTGCCTTTTCCGCAGTCATCTTATGCACATGGCATTAAGTGACGTCACGCGCTCTACATATTTCAAGTTTACAAAAGCAACATTCACAGCGAAATGAGTGTTTTCCGAAGAAAAAGGGCTTGATTCGTCGGTAATATTTATCTTGGAATAATATCAGCAATTTTTTTTTTTTACGTATATTTTTTTAAAGTTTTAAACATATCTAGATACGTATCGTATCGTCACTGGGTGGAAGATACACTGCCCTAGTGCTTACTGATACTCTTCAGCATGAATTATTCCAATTTTATTTATCTGCATCATATGTTTCTGTTTAATTTCAGGGTGTGACGAGCACATATTTTATCACATGCGCTGACGTGAAAGTTTATATCGTAGTTATCTATGAAAGTAAGAAATCGGAGAAAGACTCGTATGTGAACAATTTTATGTTAGAATTAAGCTCTATGTTGAGATGTGTTAAACATTTTGGTAGTCTGAAACCTGGTTCTTGGGTCAGCGGCTCCAGGAAGTAGCAAGGAATAGTTTTATCTCCTGTAAGTTTGAGATGAAAGGATTGGCAGAAGCTGAGAGGGGAAATGTGCAATGTTTATTATTATATGTTGATCTGGACTCAAGGACAGATTCTGGACTCAAGGACAGATTCTGGACTCAAGGACAGATAAGGCGTAGATAAACAATTTTGTTTCTGGTTACCTGACCTACTTAAATTTTTCACCACGACCCGAGACTTTTCATTAGGCCCAAGGAACGGTACTTGCGTGCTTTCAAGAAGGAAGGAAAAAGTCCCCTACCTGCCTACCTACCTTATTTCTACTGAGAATGTTACCAGAAAAAAACAATAATTATTATTTATTTTAGATCCGTACATTTGTATATGAATTTGCTGGTATATTGTGTCGTTGAAAAGTTGTATCGAAGTGTTGTCTGTCCGTTTTCTCTGAAAATTGGTAGTGAACAGTTTCTTGAAATGCTATTGCCAGATTATATTCTTGGACACATGTTGAAAGTAGAAAATAGCTGTGAATAGTTTGTACATCATATCATTGTTTCTTCTTTTTTATGACCCCGTATTGAAAGATCGGGGGCATATTGTATTTTTGGTCTGTATGTCTGTCTGTTTTTTCCATACTTTAACGTTGCTTATAAAATCAAAATGCTTCCACCTACAATCATCAAACTTTATGAATAATGTTGGTTCCTCATGTCAAGCTCTACAGCATGACCTGTGCATTTTCAGGTCAGTAGGTCAAGAACACGGGGGCATTGTGTTTTTAAAATAAATATTTTTTTTGTTTTATTTCCTATGAAAGTTGTAATTGTTGACAAATCAGAGCAGTAGAAAAAATTGTGATATCTAAGACATATTTATTTGTCGTTGATTTTGGTTGATGATATATTGTTTAAGACTGTTTCCTTGGCAACCAGTGCATTCTCGCATCTGAGTTGATGTTAAAACACAGCTGTGTATCTGGCTAGGATTTGAATACATAGACAGTAATGATTGTCTGTAATTCAGATGGATTAAGAGCAAAAAAAATCCCTGGCTTAAGCATACTGACCTTTTTTTCTTCTGCTAACCTTGGATCTTTTTCTGATCTTAGTCGATTTTTTTCTTGATGAAAATTCATACAAACAAAAAAAAAATTTTTTTTGAATCTCTGTTGGCCTACCAAGCTTGTATTACTTTTTTTTTTTGAGGAACCATGTATTTTTTTGCCTTTATTCTGTTCAGAGATATGTATGATTATATATATCTTGTGTAAAAGAAATTTTGCTTTTTGATTATTGTAATATAATATTGTATGCTTTTGCGAAAATAATTATTTATAAATGCATGAACATTTTCTTCATATATTGTATTTATGTCATGAGTTAAAATTTATTAAATATTTGTAAAGCCATACCTTTATTGTATTTCACTGACCACTAGTATTTTAAACAAATGGTAGTGATTTAGTTTTCCTGACGGGTGTGGGGGAGGGGGCGCCATGACTGAGTGGTTATTGTCTCTGACTTGTAATTACTGTCACCTCATCACTGTGACTTTGTAGCCCAACTGGATCCAGCTACAATTCACACGCATGGGAGCTGTATAGCTAGCTAATGGAAGGTTGCTGGACTCAGACCTGGGTTTTCTTCCACTGTTAATGCTGTTAATGTCAACAAATAGCCCTGACTTGTTCGGTGCAACGTTCAACCCCAGATTTTCATACATCCCTTGCCATGATAATGGTGGATAGGCATATATTGTTTAACCTGTGTGTGTGAATGCATGTGTATGTATGGGCATTTTCATGTCCGGCGCATAACTTTGTCATGCTTGATTGGATTTCAAAATAAATTGGCACAAATGATCATCATATCAAGGTGACATGTTGCATTAAAAAAAACATGCCGCTCGCACAAAGGTCAAGGTCACTGAAGGTGAATGGATTGATAAGGTTGTTGTATACACAATGATGAAAATATAATGTCACTTATTTCTGTGTCTAGTTTGATTTAGCGGGGACATCCTATGGATACATTTCTGGTATTATTCTAAACTATCTCTGAAAATAAAAGTCAAGATAATTGTTTGTAGTAGCAAGGAAAATCAAGACTATAACCAAAGGGTCTGATTGGCTGTTTTTTTAAACTCACTGTTAGAATTGACCAATGACAAGGACAAATCTTTTGCATAAATGGGTTTGGAAAAATACTGCTTCTGCTGACCTATTTTCCGCCCAGAGCGTTTGATTGGCTGTTTTTTTTTAACCCAAAGCGTTTGATTGGCTGTTTTTAGCTCACCTGATTCATCAGGTGAGCTTTTAGGATCGGTGAATGTCCGGCGTCCGTCGTCCGTCCACAATTAGTTTGTTTACACTCTAGCAACTGCAACTCTTTAAGAATCTTGATTAAACTTGCTCACAATGTATATGGCCACAATGTCTCGGCTAAGTTCGATTATGGGCAAAATCTGATAATAACTTCTAGAGTTATGGGCCCTTGAATTACAAAATTTGCTATATTTAGCTTGTTTACACTCTAGCGCCTTCATTTATTCACCAATCCTGATCATATTTTCAGTAAATGTGTATAACCAAAAGATCTTGGACAAGTTCGATTATGGGCAATATCGGACCAGAACTTCAAGAGTTATGTGCCCTTGACTTAGAAAATTTACTATATTTGAGTTTGTTTACACTCTAGCGCATTCATTTATTCACCAATCCTAATCATATTTTCAGTAAATATGTATAACCAAGAGATTTTGGACAAGTTCGATTATGGGCGGAATCGGACCAGAACTTCAAGAGTTATGGGCCCTTGACTTTGAAAATTTGCTATATTTTAGCTTGTTTACACTCTAGCACCTACATTTATACACCGATCCTAATAATATTTTCAGTAAATGTGTATAACCAAAAGATCTTGGACAAGTTCGATTATGGGCAATATCGGACCAGAACTTCAAGAGTTATGTGCCCTTGACTTAGAAAATTTACTATATTTGAGTTTGTTTACACTCTAGCGCATTCATTTATTCACCAATCCTAATCATATTTTCAGTAAATATGTATAACCAAGAGATTTTGGACAAGTTCGATTATGGACGGAATCGGACCCAAACTTTAAGAGTTATGGGCCCTTGATTTTGAAAATATGCTATATTTTAGCTTGTTTACACACTAGCGCCTTCAACTATTCACCGATCCTAATCATATTTACAATGAATGTGTCTGACCTTCTTATGGTTTTGGACAAGTTAAGTTATGGGTGGAATCGGACCACAACTTCAAGAGTTATGGACCCTTGGATTAGAAAATTTGCTACGTTTTAGCTTGTTTAACAGTATTATACCTTTATTGTTGGTTTTGATCTCAAAATCTACGTAAAAATGAGTTTTACAAGATGGAAACTATATTACCTGGTCATTGATTATTGGCCTTGGTTCTCAGGTGAGCGATAAAGGGCCAATGTGGCCCTCTTGTTTTTTAACTTGGTCCAATGATTGACTAATGGTAAGAAATCTTTGATAAAAGCAGGCTTAATTTATTATGCCTCTGATTGGCTGTCTCTCAGTCTCTTAGTTCAGCTTTAAAATTGACCAATGGCAAGACAGCATTTATTGAGTTGCCTCTTCCTGATCCAGTTTAGTTAAGGCTAAGTCTGTGATCGCTACCTGAATGTTTAATAAAATAATAACCGAAGGCAATGAAATTAATTTCTGACATGGTGATGAATCATTTCATAGTTAGTCCCCTTTGCTTGCTGGCTCTTTAACCAATAGATACTTTCATATTTGTATTTTAAAACCTAACTTGCCCTGTTTGAAATTTCTAAACCAATTGTCACCCTGCTCTAACTATTTGCTTGTTCAAGCGTTGCTGAGCCATCTTGTATTAAGGCATAAGAAGATTGTTTGTTTCTGGTTACATATCGAGGGCTCAGCGCAACAGTGTCGTAACTTGTTCTTATTTCCATATGAGTTACGACACTGTTGCGTTGAACCCTCGATAACCTACCCTTATTTTTCCGAGCTACCCTCGACATTTTTATTATGCCCAAGGAACAGTTTCCACAAGCTTTCAAGAGCAAAAAAAAAAAAGAACCAGACCTACCCTATATTTAATGAGCATTTGACCAGAAACGAGGCCTAAGTAGGAACAAGGCCTAAGTAGGCCAAACTCCTTTGTAATCTATCAGAGTAGTTAATTATTACCTTCAATTGATTCCAGCTTCCAGTCTATAAATTCTTTGTCCATTTAGTGTTGGTATTTACTTTAATTGTTCTTGTACGGAGAGCTAATAGCTTTCTTGTGTGTATACAAAACATTGTACATACTCTCAGAGTCCCATAGATCAGTTAACAAGACAACATAATTACACGATGAAGAAACTATAACCAGAAATTACTATGCACTGCTTACTTATGCTGACCTGATATAGCTTGTTTCATTCATCTTTAGTGAATATGTCTATTATCCTTCTGATTATTGTGTCCAGTCATCTGTTCAGGTTTAATGCCAAGTATCGAAAGGTCAGGGGTCATATTATTTTTGGCCTGTTTGTCTGTCTATCTGTCTGTTTTTACCAAACTTTAACCTTGCCTATAAAATCAAAACGCTTCCACCTACAATCATCAAACTTCTATGTTGGTTCCCATGTTAACCTCTACAGCATGACCTGTGAATTTTAAGGTTAGTAAGTCAAGGTCACAGGGGAACTGTATTTTAAAGAACACATCTTGTTTCAGTATTTTGGAA
Organism: Lutraria lutraria; assembly: GCA_964023205.1. Lineage (NCBI taxonomy): Eukaryota > Metazoa > Mollusca > Bivalvia > Venerida > Mactridae > Lutraria > Lutraria lutraria. The sequence continues at coordinate 2,952,187 of OZ026850.1, forward strand.
ACATGACATTGGGAATTTTAGCAGTGTTGTGCTAAAAAAATTTGGAAAAATGTATGACTACAATTTTGTGGTCTTAAAATGAACTCAAACAACTGTGGTCTATGATGAGAACTAACATTCTATTCAATTCTATACCACAGTGCAAGATCTCTCATTTTCATTGATTTGAATGTATGATGACAATTTTTTTTAAGTTTTCGATTGGGAGTATGACCGAATATCCACTAAAGAATTAGACAAAAAATAAAACTTTGCTGCTGGAAAATGCTTGAGGTCAACTGAGGTTAAACTTCACAGAACTGGACAGTTGCCCTGTTAAACTTAGTTGGACATTTAGCAGTGGTCATTTGATACCAACCAAGATGTTGATGCTGACTGGGTGACATTTGCTTCATGTTCAGTGTAATTTGATATGGTAATATTGTGTGGTCAACATGTCAAGTGTATGTCATAGGCTTTCTTGTAACTTGTGCTGAATTTTCTTGCTTTCCTCTGATTTGTTATCTTTTGTCTGATTTGTTATATTTTCTCTGATTTGTTATCTTTTGTCTGATTTGTTATCTTTTGTCTGATTTGTTATCTTTTGTCTGATTTGTTATATTTTTTTCTGATTTGTTTGCTTTCCTCTTATTTGATATCTTTCCTCTGATTTGTTATCTTTTCTGTGATTTGTAATATTTTCTCTGATTTGTTGTCTTTTCTCTGATTTGTTATCTTTCCTCTGATTTATTTTCTTTCCTCTGATTTGTTATCTTTTCTCTGATTTGTTATCTTTTCTCTGATTTGGAGGCAAATAGAAGTACATGCATGTAATCAATCATACGTTAGATTTTTCAGAACTCTTACTAATTCCTTGATGCACAAATCAAAATGATTTTACATTGAAAAATAAAACAATTATCAAAATTAATAAGAGGGATGATCCAGAAGCTCGTGGACACTATTATTTACCAAAGAATGTATGACACGCAATTTAGTAAAAACTTTACATGGTTGTAGATCTACATACATTGTACCTTGTAATATAAGTTCTTCTTTTTTCAAATATCTGAAACACCTAAATTAATATTTTTTATTAACAATCGTGTGTCATGGGGTCATCAAGGCGCTTGATCAATTATGGTAGAATCTTGTTACAGAGAAAACATTAATGATTCATGGAATGATAAATAAATGAATAAATTGAATGTCATTATAGTCTTCCTTGGCTCTGAATCCATTAGGGTTGGAAATTATGCAGATATATTTTAATCAGAAAGCATTTATAATGATTGAACACTGATTATCATATATCATTGTTGAAAATTATAATATTTATGGAATATTTTCTTCTGAATGTAAGGCATATATTTCAATGGTAAGTGCATGAAGTCTGTTTTTTTACTGAAATACTGTGGAAGAAGTTGGCCTTCTGCCTTTAAAGGGTCATACCCTACAACTTGGTGCATTTAGAATTAAGGCAAAATGATGATAAATTAGAAGCTTGTAAAGAAAAAAGCCGACAAAGAAAGTTTCAGCCAAAAATTCATCCAATTAAAAATAAAATCATAAAAAATATATATTTGTGACACATACATTTAGTCATGGAAATGTTTGGGTGGAAGTGATTTATTATTCATAGCTATGTTTTTTGCGGCTAGTACCTAAACAAGTCATTTTATGACCCAAGTTCTTCTTGCAATTATCCATTATATATTGTTTTACATATACATCTAACACATTTTTACACTTTCACAGAATGTTTGTCAGTTGTAGGGTATGCCCCTTTAACCATGCACCAAAATCATAATCAATGAATTTGATTTAAGAAGGAGTGTGCAATATTTATATATATTTCCACAAGAGAATTACAAATATTGGTATAAATTTTTTATTTCCTATCAATTCTTGCATCTCCTACAATATACATCTGGGGGCGAGTGATAACATGCTGGGCTATGAAATGAAAGTTTTTGAGTTCAAATCTTGGCTCCACCTGTTCTTTCTCAGTCTTTAATTTGAAATCCTAATATATTTGTTTTTCAAAATATTATGAATACAGAAAATAAAAAGAAACTTGTAAAACTATGTTAATTCTTGTCTAAAATATTATTAGTTGTTAAAAATCCACCTGACTTAACCGCATTATATTGTTGTTTTTTTTCCTTCTTTTTTATATTCTTTTTTTTTCTTACCACAATTGTGAATGCTCTTTTTCAACCATACAACTATAGTATTTGTATTTATGTATTTATGCATTTATTTTATTGTAACCCTCATTTTTCGTAATTGTATTATGCTAAGGTGAAAACAATAAACTTGAAACCTTTCAAAATGTTCAGTGTCCAAGTAAAGTACTGCATGTGTTTAGAACAGAAAATCCCATGAAATAATTCAAGTTCTATATCAGTGCGTTACATCCGGCACAATAAAGAACCAGGAAAAACTGTTAAAAAAGAGTAAGGATATATATGTATGGTTCTACCGTATTTTTCTGGGCCGTCTCTGAAATTACCGTAGAGCTCTCCTGTCGAATGGGCCGTTAAACAACTAATAAATAAATTCATCTGGACCTGTATTTTGCAATGCTATAATATTCTAAACAACTTTGGCAGCCTTGATTACATCAATATTTAAATCAAGAATTTCACACATTGAAACTCATTATAATGCAAATTAAGTTTGCCAAGGGAGGTTACTAGTGTATTCTTAATGAAAAGTTGGATCAAGGGAGGTAATGAAGTAGGTTTATTATTTGCCTGCGTTATCTCGGGTAAAAGTGTTCTATTTTCACATTTTGCTGATTCTAAATTGAAACAGATAATATAATTGAAAGATTAAGAACTACTTTCAGCGCAAATTGTGCCAAAATTCCCAAGAGCGGAAGATTTCGCTGAGAGGTATTTTTCCAAGTTATTTTTAGAACATGAAAGCACCCAAGTGACGTCGATGCTAACTCAGCGGGATTCCGTAAGTGGCTTAGCAGTGTGATTCAACGGAGGAAGTTTTTAATTATTTTTTCATGTGTCGGTTTCACTTTGTTGTTTAAATTTCACAGATACGGATATCTTGTAGTTATATGTATTGGAAAAGTTAATTTTGAAGTCGAATTTGTTTGGGAGTAATTTGTAAAATCAGTTCTTATTATCACATGTAACAAAATAGCATTGTTTGACATCTAACGTGTTTAATAACATGGCGGACGTTCGTATTTTATCAGTGTATCTAAACCATTTAAGAACTTAATACTTTTACAAAGGATGAAATGAAAGTTTAAGGATATGTGGGATTTTATGGCATAATGTTCCTGAAAATCTCATGCAGGCTAAGAAAAGATATACGACCGCAGTTCTATGTGGTTTAATTTTAATTGTGTTAATTATATCACTAAGAAAGCTACCACAACGCTTTATTCAAAATGGAAAGTCTATTTCCATGGAAACAGCAGAATTTATTTCATTCCTCGATGGCAGCGACTATACCTTCAATGAGGATTTGCATGTGTCGGCACGACAGCGAAGGTCACCGCAGACTGTCACCGATTATTCGAAATGTCGAATGGAAACATGCTTCGACTATTCGTTGTGTACAAATGGATTTAGGGTATATGTCTATCCAATTGAAGAGAAAGTGTCGCATAGCTATAACAAAATTCTTGTGTCCATACAAGAATCAAGATTTTATACATCGGACCCAAAGTTAGCTTGTTTATTTGTTTTAGCTGTAGATACCTTAGATCGAGATGTTTTAAGTCCAGATATGATCCAGGAAATGGATTCTAAACTCGTTAAGTTGCCATATTGGAATAACGGAAAAAATCATCTGATTTTTAATTTGTATTCCGGTACCTGGCCGGATTATGTTTTAAATGTTGACTTTAACATCGGGCAAGCTATGCTTGCTAAAGCTAGTATGTCTACAAATACATTTCGTCCAAGCTTTGATATATCCTTTCCCTTATTTGCCAAAGATCATCCCCAAAAAGGGGGTGAAAAGGGGCATTTATACACATCATCGAACAATATTCCTCCTACAAGGTATTATCTGCTTGGCTTTAAAGGAAAACGCTATTTAACTGGAATTGGGTCGGAAACAAGGAATTCTTTATATCATATACATAACAAAAAAGATATTATTTTATTGACAACTTGTCGCCATGGAAAAAATTGGCAGAAAACTGCCAAAAAGCTCAACGATACAAGATGTGATACTGACAATGAAGAGTATGATAAGTAAGTACCATTAGTAATTAGTTTAAACTTTAAAATAACGCTCCAACAATGAGCAGCTCAGCTGCCGAAATTTGTCTGTGCACCGCTGTTGTACACATTTCATCATCATGTTGTAAACAAGTGTTCTAAGGTTTTATCAGCCCACTTTGTCTTGAATCAAAGAGTCCATGACTCCACACTGCAGTCTTCGAATGATTTTTTTGTGACAGGTTGCCCGACTATATTTTTTGAAGAAAACCCTCTAAAACTAGGTTGTCCCTCAAAAGACTTATTAAAAAAAGGAAAAATCTTTTCAGACAGGGGAACAAGTCACAACTCACTAATTAATTCGAAGACGGAAAATGTCCCACCAAAATTTTACCATTTAGCCCCTCACATACGCCCCGACTTGGAAAGCCTATCTCTGATTATTGATATGCGGTTTATTGTGACAGTGTGGTAACTGGTTAATACGCTAACTTTTTCATGTATAGTAATTGGTATAATTTCATCAAGATTTGCATGCATTGCATGTTCTTGTGGTCAAACTTCAGGGCCTTTTTTCTTTCTATAACAGGGGCCGAAATTCAGTGACTTCCCAAATACTGTTTTTTTTCCCAATTTGAAGCTAGAAATTCCCAAAAATACAATGCTATTCTAACTCAGTTGTCTAACCTTCTCAAAATTTGGCCAAAATGAAAGGCTAAGGCCCCATCCCAATTTTTGGAAAAAAGGCCCTGAACTTATAACCAAGTCGTTTTGTTTGTGTCATTTTAATGAGATGGTTTTAATGAGATGTTTTTTCTTGTTAAAGTCAAGAACTGTATGTTAACCTAACTGGTTAATTAGATTTTTTTTCGATTGCTTATCTAGATAGAACTTAAAAAATTGTACTTGAATACTCGAGTGTACATGTACTCTTTCCGGCACATGTATCTTTCTTAACCCAATGTCCTACTCCTAAACCAGCTGGTCACAGATTTGGAAGATACTATATGTCAGACATTCAACCCAAACGTTTATGAATCAATTGAATGCATTCTTACTTTTTATACCAGTGAATAGATCTATGTCTTTATAGAGAGGATAAATTTGTGCAAACTGATGTAACTATATCTCATGCGTCAATGAGTTACTGCAGTTTAGCGGGAAGCTTTTTGATGCATATGATTATTTTGTACCCTTACAGGTTTAAACATTTGTATTATATTAAAATCGGTGAGTCAGGTTTTTTGAAGTGCCGTAGACTTAATAATTTGGATCTGAAAACTAAGGAAGTTAACCTGACAGGCCATTCAACTTAGCCGAATTAAATGATTGATATTAAAATCAGCGGGTTTCTACAAACCCTGTTGTTAACATGTCATGAATACACTACGTTTAATATCAATATTAAATTAGATTTCTTTTTAGTATTTATGATAGTTTCACGACTCCTTTTTCATTTTAGGAAAAGGAGCCGCTAATCACAAATATGTTGGAAAGTTTTTTTGAGAAGCTTGTGAACTTGTAGACAAGGTTTTTGCTCATAAATGATAAATTCATCATCATGTTACTTTTGATTGTACTGTAACAATGATGAAAATTGTGAACTGGCATGTTCAGGCCTTTTTATGCAAATTTTTGTAGGACTGTTATTTGCCCCCTCTTTCCCAATGTAAGAAAATATCTATTCCACCCCCAGGCTTTTTTCACAGGTTGGGGAAGGGGGCGTTTTCCTTGGATTTGGGGAAAAATAACACATACATATTGCAAAAGGAGATGAAAGAACATGATGTAAATTGAATCTTTATTTTTAGGGAAAACTGCATGATCGTAAAGAATTTTCCTCAGGGGAAGACGCCTGTTAAAGGACCCTGCTATGGAACTTTGAAGGATAAAAAGCCCTGTTAAATAAATCCCCATTCATTGACATTGAAAGAGAAAAAAAATCCCATAATTCAAAAAAAATCGAAAGTTGGTCTTAAAAGTTTATAAGGCATAAATCAGAAAGTTGTTTGGAAACAAGAAATTTGAAAAAATGGACGAAAACAAAGATAGTTCAACGCAAGCCTAGTATTCATGAGACAGCTTGAAAATTAAAAGGTAACCTAAAAGTAAAAAGGACAGAAACAAAGATAATTAAAACTGGCCTCAACACTAACAGACAGTAGACTGGTATGATTTGGAGCTGTTGATAAAGTAGTGATAAAACCAGAGATTATTCTTTATTGCTCTGATAATTCTAGATTAAATCCTGGTTTAAGGGCCCAGCCACTAAACTGGTGTAATTCCTTATGAATGCTTAAGGCGTGTACAAAGTGACTTTGTTAATCTGTACTTGATAGCAATGTGTAGGTTTTTGTATAAATTTGTCTGTGAGTTAATGGCAAACATTGACTACCATACATGGCTGAACAGACAGCCGGGAAATTCTCAGTTAATCTTTACTAATTAAAATGTATAGGTTTCGTATTTCACTACGTCTACTTCTTGTCTGTTGGTCTGGTTCCCTGTCTACTTTGGTTCCTGACGTAATGCTGGAAAGTAGGTCAGGCAAACACATTAATGGCGGTGTGTCTTGTGGGCTTATAAACGTCAGGGAATCATCATTATGTGATCATTTATAAGTCGTTCATGAAAAAAGAAAAATTCTATGATAAATAATTCATAGAAATGATCAACTGTTACTAATATAAGAAAGTCTCCTCACTTCAACTTGCACCTGTAGCCTGTGCTGCCATTATTGCGCTTTGTCTGACCCGATTACAGAGTGTCAGGGGCAGGTAACTCCAGACAATTTGTCTGTGTGTTAATAGCAAGAACTAACTACCATACTTGACTGAAACAGACATGAGAATAAAGTCAATAATTATGTAGTACATACAATCAATATTTTTGTTATAAGATGGATTTTTAAAAATAAATTACAGGAATCATCATCAGTCTAATAGTTCTACACAATTAAGTGCTCGAAAGGCTAACATTGCGTTGCCCTTTAAGGACCTTTCCAGTCACTTTCACTATCAGGGGCCATTTAGGAGTATAATATGGATTCAGTTAAAAGAGGCTATTTAAACATATTTTGCAATATTTACTTTTTTGTGACAAAATTTTCGCTAATGTAAATTTATATAATTGTTACCCCAGATTTTCTAATAATGCATATTGGCTCGGTTTAGATTTTTGACACCCAACATTAAAATCTTATTTTTGGTGGCATTGTCATGCACAGCTGTTGAATTGCATACTGCACAATGTGTCTAATTAAACGCATACTACAAACAACTTCATCCTAATTTTAATACCCTAAATCTGGTAGTTGATGTTTGTCGAATCAGCGATTCAGATTAATTCAATTAAATCAGAAAATTTGTCTTTAAATACGACAGCACCTTGGATGTCTTTGTAGCTTTGTACATGTATGGTGGCTTTGAAGCGGTTAGTTTAGTTCGATTCATTCATGTCGAGGGTATGAAGATTCGTGAACATCTGCGCGTCTTAATCTCGACTACAATAGACTGGTCTGTTGTTTTTCATCCTATTTTCTTGTCATACGAGCAGTCTAGTGTTACCTCTCTGATGACTGACTTGTGTGAAATCTGGCTTATTGACGAATGATTGATGCCGGACAGCTTAATTTAGCATTTCAATACATTGAGTGTTCATCAGTACAGTACATTATCCTTCACAATGTTTAAATTGTTGTTGATAAGTACAGGGTTGGTCTTCCACTTAAAATTGGTTGAATAAGGGGTCACATGTTTGTCTACTTTGAAGTATCTTGAACGGCCCTCAGACAGTAAGGCAATCCATAAAAAATAGCATGTTTGCGGTAGTAACATTACATGCACATGCACGACTGTAATATTCATACACACGCTTGTTTATTTGATTATCAAATGATACTGTCATGTATTCTGAAATTTCTTTACTTTGTATCACCAGGAGAATAAAAAAATAGAGAGAAAAAATTGATTCAGTGAGACGTTGTTCCAATTCTGTTCAGTTCTGTTCAATTCTCAGAGCTCTTTCTCACTAGACGTCAAAAGTTTGAAGTCAAAATGACCCTTAGCTGATACTGATTAGAAAAGTTAAGCAATTTCTTATTACTGTGGTTCAAATTCACAGGAGTCAAATGCTTAATTTTGCTAATTTCAAGAGTCAAAATGTCAGGAGAGCCCTGATTATGTTCAGTTCTATTCAGTTCTGAACTATTTTGTTCAGTTTTGTTTCTAATCTAATATTAGACTGTGAATTGTTTATGATGAAGGAGCGATGAATAAAATACATCGGTGTCAGTGTGCACATGGTATGAATAATGAAATACGGAGGACACGGTACGTCTGTACAATGTCTAGGCATGTTGCTTGTATGTAGCGCATTCATTTATAAAGTACATTGTTAATTAATTTTGTTATATTAAATGTAGCAAATTTACTGTAGACATTGTCTAATATATCGCAGGTTAAGTGTTGACTCTTACACTGGATAAAACGGCTAGACGCGGAGTGTGGATTTCATGATGTGTATAAAAAATGAAATTTGATTTACGTCTGCTTGAGGTTGGGTGAAAAGCAGAGTTAATGTCTGACGATATTTACACAATGTTTATTATTAAGTCTGCTGTAATTTTTTACCTTGGTGAGTTGAATTGGTTGAGTGACTTTGAAAGAATTCATAATAAACTTACTGATACGAATGATTTTTCTGAAATAATAATGAATACATAACTATGGTACTAGGTGAATGACTTAGCTTCTGTTTTTTGTGTGTATAACATGTGTTTGGGAGGGGGGGGGGGGGGTGATTATAGTAAAAAAAAGATTTTTATGGTCACTTAAGTGTAACCAGGGTCTTTTTTCCTTCTATAATAGAGGCCTACATGTATATTAGATGACTTCCCAATTGCAAAGAACCTCTTTTTTACCAATTTGGTTAAAGATTCTTGCTTTCCTATTGTGGCCCTTATAATTCCCAAAATGAAAAGTTAAGGGGTTAAGGGCCCTTCCCAAATTGTGGAAATGAGGCCCCTACTTTAACTTACGGTAATAAAAACACTTAAAACAGTATGTTATGTACATGACTAGGCTGACAAACTTACCGTATTTCCTATAATTTGTTTCTAAACATACCTTAATATTTATAATATAAATGAGAATGAAGAGCGCAATTCATTTTCATTTTTTTTGTACATTCTAGACTTATTTTGCTGGTATGCCAGAGATTGAGAAAATATTTTTGTTTAATATATTTTTTATTGAACCCAAAATATGTCAAGATGCAATTTTGTTACTGAAAAAAATGTTGGGAGGTGCCTTTTTTGGTGAGTGAGTAGATAGTGTAACATCTAACAAAATATTTTTAAAGAATGGCCTCGTCTGTTTGCAGTATTGATATATCTGAAGCTTTGATTTGATACCATGTTTTAATGAATGTTTTTTCGCTCTAGTACCCTGGTGGACACATAGTATACATCTATTATTTAACACAAATATTGCAACCTAGCTTACATTACGTAAATGTCAAAGCCAGACATTCTAAGTAAGATTTGTAGATTAATCATTTTATGGTATCACTATCAGTAGTGTTTTTTTCTCCCGTTTATTTGATTGGTCTGGTTTTGGGATCAAAACATTTGTTTTTCTTGGTCTAGAACTAAGCCTTGATTTCATGATTAAGCTTTGATACCATACTTACTCTTGTAAAATTCATTGTTTCCGATTGTTCCCAAATAAATGCACCATGTGATATTGTATGTCCCATATTTCTTTGAATATTCCTTTGATGTAATTTTCCCCTTATTATGAGTTCCCAGAATCTTCACCTTTTTCCCTGAAAACCCAGTAATTTTGAATACGTAATGAAAGCATTCATTGTTAGAGCTTTTTATTAAACTTGCTAAAAATGTTTGGTGTGTTAATTAGGACGGGGTATCTACCGGTAATTGGGAAATATTCGGTAATTCATTGCAGACATTCATTAGCTCTGATAATGGAGACAAATTGGATGTACTTTTGTCTAGCTGGAGTTTTAATGTTTATTAAGGTTACAGGGTTATAAATGATTCTGTTCTGCAGGTTTAATGTATTTACTATGACACCCCTAAATCCTTGAAAATTATTTCTTTATTCGGAGGTCATTTTGTTCGAAATAGTCAATGATGTGTTTTTTTTAACAGGATGGCCTTTATTTAGAGGTTTTGACTAGATTCTTTAGAAAAATTACTGCTGATTGCTAATTTTCAATCCTGTATTGGGGAGGGGGTCCTTTAATTTGAAGGGTTTCTTTTGCTAAATTGTACATGTTTGTAGGGGAAGTTGTCAGTAATACGCAGTTTCAGGCCGCAACTTTTCCAAAGCTTCTAGTTCTACATTAACAAATGTAATTCTAAGAATTCAAGTTCAAACGATCAACATCAATAAAGAACCTCGTTTAAAAGCGCGTAAAACCAGATTACAGTATTCTGTTTCGTGGTTCAGAATCAGAAGTGTCAACATCGGGGATATTTAAGTCTCGGAGTCACGATTTCCTCGCTTTAAGATGTTAATGCAGTTTATCTTTGCACTGCAATTAACTCGGTGTCTCTCTGGCAATAAATCTTAGGAGTAGAGTGAGAATATTTGTCTCCTATTTTGTTAAATCAGGATATTTTATTTATTTTTTTCTATGAAAGATCAAAGTTGCATAAAATGGTTTGTTTGTGATGATTAATAATTTTTTTATCAAATTGTCTGCTTAGATCTAATAGTTACTGTGGAATCATTCATTTACGTTTGGGTTTTAATTTTGTGGATTTCGTGGGTCGGCTCATCCATGAAATGCAATCCCCACAAATTTAAATGCAGAGATAATTTTTTTTTTTAATCAGAATCCACAAATCAAAGTCCCATTAGCTTTTTGCTATAAAAATATGTGCAAAAAACAAACAATTGCTGATATTATCCCAAGATAATAATTGCCGACGAAATTCTTCTTAAACACTCGTTTCGCTGTAAACTTTGCTTTTGTAAACTTGAAATATATAGAGCGTGTGACGTCACTTTCTGCCGAGTGCATAATATCATATGACTGCGGGAAAACACAGCTATTCTATAAATAGTATTTATTTCAATGATATTGAAAAAAATATGATAATGGTTTCGGAAACTTTTTTCTTGCTGTAAAGTATGCACGGGAGGAAAACACACCGGATTCCTCTGTTATAGAACAAACAGAAACTATTACGACCGATACATTTACATGCTTATGGGACTTTAATATTCCTCATCGAAATAGCCATTTTAGTAAAAACCACGAAAATTGAGCCCAACGAAAACAAACGAAAATAAAAAAAATGTAACCTACTTATGTGTTATAATGACCTTATAAAGTCATGAGTAAGAAAGCCAGTCTGTGACTCAACTTTTCAAAATTCTGGGTGTATTCTTACGACGTACCTCATTTCATCATAGACTGTGTCCCTAATTAAATTTAAAATTCCATCCTAGACTGTGACCTTTCAGTTACAATATCAAATTGAGTGTCTGACCTAAATATAATTATATAGATCCAGACAATGACCTTTTAAAGAACCAGTCCAGACTGTGACACCAGAATTACAGTTTAGACTGGGACCAAAAAAGTCACAACAACTTCAAAGTAAATTTGTCACCTGAATTCCAAACACGACACTTTCACTCAGCAGATAAGTACAAAATCAAGTATGTGTTCATCTCTGTTGAGTGTGCTCACAGTCGGATACACTGTAGATATTTAAACATACTTGTTATCCATGATAAAAAGCAGTGGGACAAGTATGTTATTTCTTAATGTATGTATTAATAAATGTTAAAACATTTCAACACACCCACTTATAACACATGATCTGTTCAGTGTACATGACTGTATCGGTTGAAGTGTGTTTTTTCGTGTAGGGGGGAGGGGAGCAAGTCTGACGTGGCACTTCCCGTTGACAATATTTGCCAAGCAATCATCGAAATTCAATTCATCAGACATGTGTGTAGGATGATATTTGAAGATTCAATTATCTGTTTCTTTCATTTTTAGTGAAAATTACTAACAATGAAGTCGTGACTTTTCTTTTTTCGTGTCAGTGTGTTAAATGCCGTTTTCCAGCGCTATGTCAGTTATATATGTTGGCTGGTTCTCCTAACCAGTTATATATGTCGGCTGGTTCTCCTTTAAAACCAGTTATATATGTTGGCTGGTTCTCCTAACCAGTTATGTATGTCGACTGGTTCTCCTAACCAGTTATTTATGTCGACTGGTTCTCCTTTAAAACCGGTTATTTATGTCGGCTGGTTCTCCTAACCAGTTATATTATATGTTGGCTGGTTCTCCTAACCAGTTATCCTGGACTGTATTCTAACCAGTACTCACTTACATGTACCCTTCTACAAGGAGCTGGCGACTTCGCCACATATGGAGGAAAAATGACAGGGTTTGACCTGCTTGGATTCAAACCTGGATCTTCAGCTTGCTTCCTTCCTAATAGTATCTTTTTTTCGCTGGACCGGGAACAGTCAAATGCTTTAAAGTTTAAATACCACTGGCCACAGGTTGCAACCTAGGCTTTTCCTACTGCGATACTAGTTAAAGTGTTGATAAGTTACTTTAGAAGTTTGAAATTAAACGTTGGCTAATTTCTATGCGAAACATAAATTCATTGACTGAATATATTTTATCTCCCAAATCCTTTAAGTGAATGGGTGGACTAGATTAGCCGGCTATGATTCACTGAGATAAAAAGTTACTGGGTGCAAGATAAAATTAGTGACACTAACTAAGACTGTGTACATCGCTAGGTTTAAATACCCTACTTGACCTACACTGTATTTAAAGTACTGGTCACATGGTGTACAAAGTTATTTTTAAGTGTTTTATGGATAGTAAAACCTTGATTTTTGAAGTCGCCTTTATTCTAAATAGGCATTTTAGGGCGCAATGACAACTGGGGTCAAAGTCTTGAAAGGTCACTGTCTGTCGGTTCCTAATACTTTGAAAAATTTTCATCTCTGAAGCTAAGTGGAATTTCTTGTAGTATTTGTTACAAAGATTTGTTCTGTTGCATCACATTGAATGTCAAGGTCAAATACTGACCGTCCTTGGCACTAACGTAAATTTCATTACTAATAAATTAAAATCACTTGCTGTAATAGTAGTAAAGTTTAGCTCTGTTGCCTATTGTAATCAAGGTCAAGTTGCTTACTTATGGTACATCGTCACTACATGGTACTTCGGGAAATAATATTCAGCCACTAAATAGAGTGAGATATCTTGTTGCTTAAGATAGATAAACTCTCGCAATTTGTTAAAGTGGCCACTCTGTTTTTTACTGCATTTTTTTTTCTGCCGACCACACCACATTGTCAATTCCCGCATCAGAATCCATTGATATACTCAAAAACTGTTAAATTTCCACTCAGCTTATTTGTGACAGAAACAGAGACACTTCCCCATATTTTTGGATTTCTAGAGTAAAGACTGTAATAATATGATTGACCTTTTTTGAGTTTCCGGCATTTTTTTTCTTATTTCTTATTAATATACAGCGCAGCCTCCCTACAACAGCCACCAATTGAAAAAGGACAAAACTGGCTGTTGTAAGGAGGTGGCTGTTGTTGAGAGAGTGAAAATAGAGTAACATGTCAATTTTGGTTGCTAGTTTACTGGCTGTAACAGGGAGGTGGCTGTTGTTGAGAGAGTGAAAATAGAGTAACATGTCAATTTTGGTTGCTAGTTTACTGGCTGCAACATGGAGGTGGCTGTTGTTGAGAGAGTGTTAATAAAGTAACATGTCAATTTTGGTTGCTAGTTTACTGGCTGTAACAGGGAGGTGGCTGTTGTTGAGAGAGTGAAAATAGAGTAACATGTCAATTTTGGTTGCTAGTTTACTGGCTGTAACAGGGAGGTGGCTGTTGTTGAGAGAGTGTTAATAAAGTAACATGTCAATTTTGGTTGCTAGTTTACTGGCTGTAACAGGGAGGTGGCTGTTGTTCAGAGGTGACCAGTCATGGAGGTTACTCTGTAAACTTGAGCTCTTAAAGCTGAAAAAAGAATGTCAATCTACCAACCCAATGCAGAAACACTTAAATAAAATTTGCTTAATCAAGTTAATGTCTTCATTTATGGCCTTATGAAATTGCTATTTAGGATTGGCCATGAAAAAGTACTGCATGAGTGATCCCCTGACCACTTAATAAATCTGCAATGAGAAATCTATTTTAGAAAAATGACATTTAAGGCTACAGAAATCTTGTCATGATTTGTGTGGGTTTTGAAAAAAAAATCTACTTCATATATGAAGTGAGCTTATAATACTTTGTATCTGTTTACTAAGTAGATTGATAACACTAAATTTATTATTGCTCATATCCAAACTTATGCAATGCATATAAGGATGAGCTTAAAGCATCTGTCTCATACATGTTGGGCCAAAATTGTTTTGTTTGCTTTAACCCTACCCAGAGAATCTTCAGTGGTAGGAAATATTTTTTATGCCCCCGTATTGATAGATTGGGGGCATATTGTTTTTGGTCTCTCTGTTTGTCTATTTGTCTGTTTGTACCAAACTTTAACCTTGCCTATAAAATCAAAACGCTTGCACCTACATTCATCAAACTTCATATGTAGGTTCCTCATGACAACCTCTACAGGACCTGGTCATTTTCAGGTCAAGGTCACGGGGTCATGGTGTTTAAATTATTTGTACATTTCTTTTAGGATACTACTCCTACATTTTTAATGGGATTTTAATGAAACTTTTACAGACTTGTTGTTACCAAGAACCCCCGCACATATATTCCGGGTTTTGTGATTCAATCAATTATGGCCCTTTGTTTATTTTGTGCATTTTCAAGTTAAAGCGCACCCAGAGGGGGCATTGTGTTTTTGAAACACATCTTATTACAATTTAATTTTTATATTGAAACCAAAATACATGTCAGAATGCTATTTTTCATTTTACCAAAGAGGCCCCTAAAAAGTTGGGAAGGGCCCCTTTTGGTTAGTAGGTAGCATTACTGCTAATAAAATGTTTTTTAAGGATGGCCTAACTGAAAGAAAAAATAATACACAGTCATACCTGTGTTAGCAGCCACCTCCCTATAAAGGCCACTCGTCATTGGTTAATTAGAACAAAATGATCTTTGTTCACAGGCTTGACTGCAGATAATTTTCGAGTCATACAACTTACTGAATTTGAGAAAAAATTCAATAATCAAAATCCAATAATATACTTACCTTTTGCGTCTCAAAAAGTATGAGTTATTTTTTGCGTTTAGAAATATAATGATTTTAAGCACGCTTAATTTTTTTCTCTGAAATCTATGGGCAATGTACTTTAATTTATTATTTTTCGAAATGTCATAAAAATTCCAACCGTTACATGTTATCTCCTTACTGTCAAGATTGTCTATTCTACATCAGTTAGTATCTTTGTCGACTTTTATTTTCCTAAATCTAATACTTGCACACTGTAAGATTTGTGGTGAAATTAAATAGATGTATTATACATGACTTGGCTTAAGGATAGGCAGTTATTTGATTAATCTTTAATGTATGGTAGGGGTGTTTTAGGAATAGGGGGAGACACTGGGCACTGGTAAATAGGGGAACAATTACAACAAAGATACTAAATTTGTTGTATATTAATCGATTTGTATTATAAAGTAAATACGTGAAATAGATTTAAAAAAAACACAAAAAAACATAGCTTATTTACCGAGGGAAGAAGCTGGCTATCATTGTCCCTTATTGATCAGTGTCCCTTAATTATCTGTGTCCCTTAATGATCAGTGTCCCTTAATGATCAGTGTCCCTTAATTATCAGTGTCCCTTAATTATCAGTGTCCCTTAATTATCAGTGTCCCTTAATGATCAGTGTCCCTTAATTATCAGTGTCCCTTAATGATCAGTGTCCCTTAATTATCTGTGTCCCTTAATTATCAGTGTCCCTTAATTATCTGTGTCCCTTAATGATCAGTGTCCCTTAATTATCAGTGTCCCTTAATTATCAGTGTCCCTTAATGATCAGTGTCCCTTAATTATCAGTGTCCCTTAATGATCAGTGTCCCTTAATTATCTGTGTCCCTTAATGATCAGTGTCCCTTAATGATCAGTGTCCCTTAATTATCAGTGTCCCTTAATGATCAGTGTCCCTTAATGATCAGTGTCCCTTAATGATCAGTGTCCCTTAATGATCAGTGTCCCTTAATTATCAGTGTCCCTTAATTATCAGTGTCCCTTAATTATCTGTGTCCCTTAATTATCAGTGTCCCTTAATTATCTGTGTCCCTTAATTTCTTTGGACATGTGACCTCAGTTGACCTGCAGCACTATCTGTCTTTGGTTCTCTGGCATTTACTTTTATAAGAATCTGAAATATTAACATTAAATTCCCCTTTTATAAAACAAATTCCCCACCCCCCAAAAAAATGTTAGTAGATATTCGAGTTCCCAGGTAAATCTCAATTTTCATTTCTAAAATTCCATTTTATGAGATTTTTCTCAAATCTAGATTGTGTTGCCACACACCTCGAATAACGGTAATTTTTTATGTGAAACAAAATTTGAATCGGATGTTTCCATGTACCAGAGACTGGTGCATTAATAAACATTAAATGAAGGGTAAACTTGTGTTTTTAATAAAAAAAGTGGATTCCATGACATTTATGTCAAAAAAGAGGAATATTAATGTATATTTTATATTTAATGGTAAACAGGGTAAACATTTCATGTTTCACCTCGTTAGTACGCATTTTGAAAATTTGAAATAAAGTAATAAAAATGATTCACTATGAACTGTTTGTGACCTGATCAATGTCAGTCATGTGACTGCTTTTTTTAAATGTTAATTTTTTATGTATAAATTTTACAATATGAGGCCTTTTTTGAAAATTTATTGATTCGCTGTTACGCGATCGTCTCGTTCTAAAATCCCCAACCTGTAGACTAGCTTATTTTGTCTGTGACCATTAGGCTGTAGTCCAGTGGTTAGTGCATATATTTGTCACCCGGCGATCTGGGTTTGATTCCCAGTTGCTGCATGGCCGCTGTGGTCGAGTGGTAAGTGCACTGGATTTGTGACCCGGCGATCCAGGTTTGATCCCCTATTGCCGCAGGTCATACCCTTCCATGCGTATTTGATACTTGCTGCAATGTTGAATTTTCTCATGATGTGGTCGAGTTGCCTTGTGAAATAGTAAGCTACGTGTAGTTCTGGTTCAAATACAGTACAGGAAAACTTGTATGGTGAATTGTCTGCTGTATATAACTGAAAAATTGTTGAAAAACAGTGTTAAAACCAAAATAATTGAATCTGTAACCATCAGGGTTGAAAACTATGGGCTATAAAATATTTTGAGATTGTAGATACCTTGTTTTGTATTTTCCCTATTTGCCCTTAATTAAGACGCTATTTTTCCCCTTTCGAATGGTCAAGCCACCTTTCCCCCCTAAAGGTGAAAAAACCCACAGGTCACATTATGTCTCTTTTTAC
Organism: Lutraria lutraria; assembly: GCA_964023205.1. NCBI lineage: Eukaryota > Metazoa > Mollusca > Bivalvia > Venerida > Mactridae > Lutraria > Lutraria lutraria. The sequence continues at coordinate 2,969,857 of OZ026850.1, forward strand.
ACAGCTTCCGAAAAATCACCTACTTCTACTCATGAATAAATGATGGAGATGTATAAATTGAGCTATCTCGTTTCTTTCTCAAAAATCCTGAATCAGATAAAATGTCGAACTATTGAATGGTAAAGCAAAGGAGGTCAATTATAGTTTCCCCATAGTCTCCTGAGTGAATGTATGTAATAAATATGCATGGATGATTAAAGCTATGAAAGTTGTCTTTCCCAGCACTTACTGGCTGTTAAATGAAGACAGATTCATAGTCAGTTAATGTTAGGTTTTGGTGAGAACTGAATTTTTTCCCAGCTTCTGGTTGTAGCTTTTTCAGTTGGATATTGCCTTTTTATGGAATTAGCAACCAGTATAGTGGGGTCAGGATGGACTTAGTAGTCCAAAGACACCACAGTGAGCCAAAATATATTAATTAGAAAAAAGTTGTAATTGGACTAAAGACAAAATAGTAAGGCAAAGTTAGATAATGAAAAAAAAGGTGTCTTGTTTTCAATCCAAAGATAAAATCAAGAGACAAAGTATTATAATTAGAAAAAAGAGACTTGTAATCAACACAAAGATAAAATTAAGAGGCAAAGTACTATAATTAGAAAAAAGGAGTCATGTAATCTACTCAATGACAAAATTAAGAAGCAATGTATGGTCTGGCTAGGCTAAGTAAATTGTATTTTCGTTCTGTATAGGAGATGGAAATTACAATACAAATGTAATTATCGTTCAGGTCATGTGATTAGGAATGGGTGCGATCATAAAACACAAATCTTGCACGAAATGAATATTCTTAACCAGTGAACACTAACAATGTCATATGTCGGTCACACGCTGTTACTTCAATGTGTGACTTGAAATTCACTCGTAAGCTTGAAATAATATCAAAATATTTGTACATTTACTGATGGTAAAAATGTGCCGTTTCATCAGAATTTAGTTGAAATCATTCTGACCTCATATTGTATTATTTCGGTGTAAATCGTTCCAGTTTAAGGACCTCTTGTGCTACAAGAGAAAGAATTCTTCGATATGCTACTTAATTGCTTCAAATGGCAATTATCGTTGGCTGATACCTTGTCTCTGTGACACATTGCTTGCTGATTTGCCATGCGGCAAGTGCTTGATTACCTATGAGCAATTTCTTCTGAACTTGAGCGTAACATGGTTAAAATAGGAAATGAAGACACTCTTGACTATGGATTAAAAGCCACATTCGTAGCAAGTAATTGCCTATATAAAAAAATGAAAAAAATAAAAAATATAAAGTAATTTATATAAAAATGAATAGTACAAAAATATTTACTAATTTATTTACCTACCCACTGAAAACTCTCTGGGAAGTGTTACTGCAAAGAACCATTGTTAACATTGCCCGAGTGAAAATTGTTACATGTACCAAATACTAAAAAATAAATCATAAATCTGAAGCCCTGTCCCTTTAAAGTTGGACGATTATAAATCGCACCTAAGGTATACAAGATAAGGCTCGGGTATGTTACAGTTAATTTGATTCTTACAATACCTTACAAGCCGTCAACTGTAAATTATTTTTCAGCGATGTGTAAATGGCGTTCTTTGTAAAATTTGATACTTCACTGAAATTCTAAACAATCGCTCTTAGGACAATTAGCATAAATTTCAAATAAATATTGGGATGTATATCTTTCTATTTCTATTCACTAGTGTATTGTATGTCGACCCATGTCAGATTTTTTAGCGGTAGTTAATAAAGTAGAAAATGATCTATCGCGTATTTTCAAATGAAATGGTATCTATATCGTAGACCTAAGCATGATACACAGCTGTCGAAACCATTTTGGACGTACAGTGTCGCTGTAGCTGCCTTAACGGTATTTACGTTCTTGGAATGTTTTGGGTGCATGTATAGTTCTGATTCTGTGCTCAGGATTAACATGTACCATTTTTCAAAGATATTTCAGTTATCTATTGTAGCAGATGTTCACCTACATGTGACCTGATTTCTTGGGCTGTATTCTTATTAAATACTAACTTACCCTTCCGCAAGAAGCCGACAAATTTTCGTAGAATGGTATAACTTGCTGTGAGATGTGAACCCCAGATTATCACTGTAGCTGCCACAGTGATATTTACATATTTGGCATGTATGGTTCAAACTCTGGATATAAATCTGGACTTGGAAACGTAATCTCAGGAACAAACACATGCAGACATTTTCACTTTCCCAAGATTACCACAAAACCCCAAAGTTCCAAATCCAAAAATTCCAAATCCAAAAATTCGAACCCCAAAAAATTCACAACCCAATAGTGTTTCCTGCAGAGTTTAAGTGAGGCATGGCGTTTTTATGCTAAAAGGGCATTTTCAGTGCGCGGTTCGAACCATGCAGGGCCAAAAAAATCAAAATTTATAACTCACCTTAGTACCATGAAAGTTTTAAAGTTGAGTAGGAGTACTAGGTAAACTATTATTTAACAAAGTTGCATTAATTGGATGGTAGATTTACGGTACGTTTAAAATGACAACTTCGCTTGGCTGGCACGAATCTGCACATCAATATATGACTCATTATCTGTCAATCATTAGTAATTAGCGAGCTTTAAATAATTACTTACTAGTCCTGCGCAGGTTATAATGACTGCTATTTATGACCCATCATTACTCTACATGATATGACCATGTTTTATTAACCAATAAATCATTTGGCGTAATTATCTCCCCACTATCTTTATACACTTGGGTACTTTCGTCTAAGACTTGCAGTAAGTAGTATACTGTGGCATTATGCTTTTTGAAGAACCTTTTTTTTCAAAACTGAACATGTTTTCAATATTTTCATTGTGTTTTATGCCCCTTTTTAACAGCCAGAGTCATATGAGGCAGACAGTTCACCTAAGCATTGTTCCTGGGAAGAACCAGTACTAGACTCCCATCCTCCGTAATCAACTGCTTACTTTCTCACATAAAGAGACATGGTCGGTAGCTGGGCTCAAACCCACAACCTATTATCAGTGAGAGGTTACAGTGATTTGAAGTCAGCGACCTTAACCTCTCGACCAGGGAGGTGGGTCTGAAGGTATTTTCAAAGTGCTAGAGTTACAATGCTCCCACATAGATAATTATCTGCTTTGATCATGAATACAATTTTAAAATTAAACCGAGGTAGGTGTGACAATCGAGGTAGGTGTAGCGTGTTTCATGTGACGGCAAATTCGATTCAGTTTGGCATCAGCATGCAAAAGGAGGAGGCGAATGTTGGATGTTGAATGTCAGATGTTTGAGATTGTTACAGCAAAATAAGATTGAGTAATAATGTTTTTCTTAAAAAACAATATTCTTAAAAGATTCAAAATTCCTTTCAAACTTTGGAATTTTAGGAGAAAGTTTTAATGAGAGTTTGTATATCATGATCACAGTGTTGAAATATTTTGATGTAATTAGATTCAACAATAAAAGTTTACCCCACCCGTTTCTCATAAGTATCCCATTGTTGAATTTATAAATATCATCATGAGAATGAATCGCACACAATACTGTCTTTATCGTATTATGAATACAGCCTCAGTTAAGTTTGTTACGCGCGGAATCCCGGCTCGTTGATTTCGTTATGAATGGGAAATGACATTATGTGGTTTTTTTTTCTTCATTAACCTGGGACATTAAAAAATGTGCATCATAGTTAATTGTTATAAAGGTCAGTTAAAAAATGATCCTGTCCCTTTAGGGGGGAAAATCTGATGGTATGTTGTCAACACCTGGAGTTACATAAACAAATGACTATATAGGTGAAAAAACATCTGACTTTTCCAGTGAACCTGTTAACTTATTGTATGTCTTAACTGATAGATATAAATTGTTTATACCCTTCTGGTCACAGAGGAACATGAATGAAAGACACTGGTGTATTCATTATTGTATGACATTTCGACTTCTTTTGATGTTGGGGGGGCGATGTCTTTGTTATACATTTCAATCTATTTCAATCCAGTTGTTGTATTAAGATTGTTCAAAATTGTATCAGTTCAAACTTAGTACCCTTTATTGTTGATATATCATAGATTTTGTAAGTTTTTGCATGACAAAAATATTGATATTTATGTTACACTACTGTACTTATACCAATAAACGCTCCATCATTAACTTTTCAAATGCAACAAATGCTGTTTAGTGTTTTAATTAAAGTATTGCTGATCGAAACCTGAGTTGGTCCCCTATATGCTTACAAAGTGTGGGTTCAACGCAACAGTGTCGTAACTCATATTGAAATAAGAACAAGTTACGACAGTGTTGCGCTGAGCCCTCGAAAGGGCCATGGTCCCTTTTATCTGTAATTCTGTAGTTACAGTTTACAGTAGAAGCATACATTGCTAACTAAAATGAAAACAAACGCAATCCTTAAAAAAAGCATAAATTTTTTGTTACGGGCCCCGTTACTGTCGTTAATTTGATATGTATCTTTTTTAACATCATATGCTAGTAATGAAACAAATAGCTTGGCTAAAGAACAAGCAAAAATGGTTAAAATTTCTAAAAAATTACTATTAAAGTTGATCGCATAACTGCAAATGAACAATATATAATGGAAGCCTTACGTAAACCGATATTTGACCAATTGACATATTTTGAACTTTCGCATCTTATTATAGTGGCAAACATATCTTCGGACTTCCAGGTTCATTTCCAATTTTCTCATGTTAGAAGTTTCTCATTAAACGATTTTGAAATAAAAGGAAATTCGCCGGGACTGTGACGAACGATTTCGAACTTTCGCATTTTTCTAACTATTGCATTTCAGACTATTGTGATTCATCTGTTCTGTGAAAAAGGCAATAGCTTTTGTAATAATTATAATATAATAATATTAAGTCGAAAAATATAAAATGGAAAAGCTTAGATTTGAGATTTCAGCCCATTCTCAAACTATTTAAGCTCTGTAATCTCAAATCTTGGTGATCAAATTGTTAAGCAGAAATCACCCATGTTACACTGACTGTAGACTTTATGGTATTAGCACTTGAATACTTCATAATGTTTTCAACCCACAAATTTAGATACAATCTAAAGATTTGTTGGCAGACATGAAGGGTTTTATTGTTATAAAATAGAACTATTTATTTACAAATGTGCGTTTAATGTTTTAACGATTAGATATCATATTTAGCTCAGGTGGGAACATTCGTGTAAACAAAAACCGTCATTCAAACAGCTGACTAACGGAAATATGCCTATGAGCCTGTGAAAAATATGCTAATTATCAGATACACAATACAGTCTCTGATTGCTAATTGAAAATTAATTGGTGTTATCTGTTCATTTTGATTTCCCCAGGTGGTTTCAAGTTCTTTAATTAAGCTTAGGAAAGAATTTTTGAAACTTGAGAATTTTGGCTTTTCTTTGATTTTAGGCGTACCTTGTAATAAATGAGTGGATTTTTAAAAACAAGTGGAGAAAGCATTTATCTATAGAGGGAATCTGGTAACGCAATCTCTGAAAATCATACTATTTTATTGTAAACCCCCCACCCCGCAACTCGCTTTAAAATTTATTTAGGTCAAACATTTATGTATACTGAATATAGAGCCTGAATATACACAGTTTTGATAGCTTGGTTTTGCCGTATTGTACACTCTTCAAATATCACCAATATTTGATTAAATATAATTTATTACTTGCTGACTTCAATTCAGAATGTCATAAAACTATTAGCAATTTCAAGTTAGGGAAAATATTATTACTGACTATAAAACTCCATTCGTTATCTTTCTGTAAATTTATTGTAAAAACTTTGCCTACCCAATTTTCTTTGCAAATATTGACTTTATCTCCATTTGATTTTTGCTTCTTTGCCATTTTTTATCAGCTGTGTACGACAAAATTATTTAACTTTGTATTGTTAATGATGAATTTACACTAATTTCGCACCAACCCTCGAAAAGTAGACCCTAGATGTTGGTTATTAAGTGATAATTGGTGCTCTGCATAGAATATTACAATGTTAATTGAAGGCCCATTGAAAACTATCGGAGATTGTATTTCTTTCAAAAATCATCAAAAATAAGATGTAATTGCTATTTATAATGTCGTACATTCTCCAAAAAATGTCTTTTAGCATCTTCCCCTTTATGTAAATAAGTTCAATTGACATATTTCTTGATGATATTAATTTTCATTATCTGTATGCGTGCAATGCACTGCCCCCCCCCCCCCCCCCCCCCTATGGCTACTGGAGATTTAGCAGTTTTACTGTACAAAGGTTTCATTTACTAAGAAAGTGACACTGATAGTCAACTTCTATAAGCTGTATTTTATCCCCTCAAAAAAATATCTTTCCCTATTTGTATTGTGACTATTCCCAAATTTGCCTGTTATTAGTTATTTTTGTCCCCTTTTGCAAGTGCCCAATGTCTTAAAAAATTCCCCTTTCCTTGTAAAATCCTCTTTGCTTAGTGTTTGGACTGAAATCTTTCATCAGACTATTTTATGGGTTTCCTACCTTGAAGCTATAAAACGCTGATACTAGCTAACATCGGTATTGTTACTAATCAATACTAATAGGCGAAATAAAATCAGGCTGCAGGTAAACATAAGGGTATATATTTCATTGCAGGAAAGTAATTCATTATGCATAAGTGGGTGGGGTAATTGTACACAGTATTGTTTTACATATCAAGGTATGCATAAGTGGGTGGGGTAACTGTACTCTGTATTGTTTTACATATATCAAGGTATGTTTGCTATGTTGGGTGGACTGAATTCTGTCTTATTTTATATTCAGAGTTTACATTAGGTATATGATATGCTTCTCATCCCAGACTGCATTATCTGCTCGTCTGTTTACATACTAAGTCAGTAAGTGTAGCCATCATTTATGGTGATAGTTCTGTAATGCTTTATTACCCATATGTTCATAAGGCAAATTGTTCAAAACTAGTTTTTGGAGTATTTCACTGCTCCTGTCAAATATTTATGCATTCCTGAATAGTTCCAGAAAAGTTAATGTTTCTTGGAAATTTCATGATTGGAGATTATGACCATGTGTTTTATTCAATCTGGCCAATAATAAATGTATTTGTTAGTCTTAATTTAGCTCCCTTTGACCTTATCCACTTCTGTTTGTCCTTATTTACCTACCTTTGGCCTGATTTATTTACCTTTGACCTTATTTACTATCATCTGTTTGAATTTGTCTCCTTTTACCATGATTGATCTCTGTTTATCTTGATTTATCTCCCTTTTCTTCTTATTTGCCTCCCTTTAATATTTATAACCAACCTTTGACCTGATTTATCTCCCTTTGATATTTATTACCTTCCTTTGACTTGATTTACCTCCCTTTGTTCTTAAACATAACCATTTTGTCCTCAAATTCCATTTCTTCTAAAGTTTTGTCTATATTGTTCGAGACCCGTCTCTGGGGTCGAGTGTTCAAGGTCGCTGACTTCAAATTACTGTAACCTCTCACTGATACAGGGTCGTGGGTTGGAGCCCCGCTACCATGTCTCTTTATGTGAGAAAGTAGGCAGTTGCTTATGGAGGATGGGGGTCTAGTGCTGGTTATTCCCAGGAACGATGGTTAGGTGAACTGTCCGCCTCTGACTGTTCAAAAAATGGGGGGGGGGGGTAAAACCAATGAAAAATTCAAACAAACAAACTTTACTGTTTGAACAATTTTTGTCTCTCACTGTTTAATTGTGCAATAATTTCTTATTCTGCTCATTATATGCAAACAAAGCTTCCAGCACTTTGATTTTCACGAAAATTTCTGTGAAATTAGGCCTCTAGAGATTGAATAAATGTTTATCCGAGTTTTCAGCCAATAATATTCTCGTTTAGAAATACTGCTATCAGCTATTGTCTGTTGTTTTTATTTTATATAGCAAATTTCTTCCAATTTTAATTTTGCTCTTGAAAAAACTGAAATTTTATTTTTAAAAAAAAATCTTCAAACTGAAACATCTTTCAGTCAGTTGTGATAAACCACTTTTAAAAAGATAGGAAGATCTCATACCGTTCGTCTGTGTTTTTCCACTCTATGTAAAATTTATGTATGTTATTGCTAGTGTGATCCAGTGCATATTTTGCTATCTTAGATATTCGCGATGATCGCATGTTTATCTCATTCATGATTTCATTAATCACATTTTCACGCCATATTTTAACATGTTGATTATAAATTTTTTGTTTCAGGTGCGAACAGTTTTTTTTTTTGCTTAATCAGCACTTTCTTTTAATGTTATTGATTGCAGTGTGAATTGAAACAGCTTACATCTTAAATAATTTATTTATTTACCAGTTTGTAAATTTTTACAAAAACAGAATTAATAAAAAAAAAAATAATAATAATTTTGCATTAAATTACTCAAACACTAAAAATTTAAAAGCTCTTAGAAATAAATGTGATATCTTCCTATGTCATACAACACTATATATCAAGGACCACAATGGAAATGAGGGTTCCTCTGAACCCTTTCTTGAATTATCCGTGACATTTAATGTTGATTTGACATGGCTGTTTTATTAATTCATGCTTACACATGTATCGATTTACTGTATTTGTATGTTTTAATATTATGATTGCCATGTAAATGTTCATTTTTATGTCAAAATAAATCTATCTATCTATAAATATTGTACTTTTATACCACTTATAACTGTTGTGGAAAGATAATTTAGTACCTGTTATAATTTGTCTAGCAAAACTGGTTGTATAACGTAATATTTAACTGGTACAATTGATGAAAAATTGTGTCAAACCCTCAGACACCCCCCACACACACAAAAAAAGAACTTTACTTAAACAATTGCTGTGATTATTTTGCTAGTGCAGGGCCCTCATTATACGAGTTTTGGGACCAAAATTATTGTACATTTTCCCCATATTTTCTATAAAAAAAATTCACCTCCCGGAGAAGCTCTTCAAAATAATGCGAAATTCCATACCTGAAAGCGCCTGGTCCCAGTCCCCTATAATGTAATTAGTGCCCTAGTGTGTTCAGACTTTGTGAACTTCAAATATCAGATTGCTTAAGCAGACCCTTAATATTAAGGTGTTGTTGGAATTCTTTGAACTTGAAGTAAACAATTTTATGAGAGTCTCGAAAAGCTCCTATTTTAAGACTTAAAAAGAGATGACAGCTCAGCCATTGTTTCTTTTAAGTTTTATCTAAGAACATTAAAAGTATGTCTGAATGTTGTGAAGAGGCATTCTTATTCCGTGACTGGTAAATATCTCATTAAGCTTGAAAAAAATATTTCTTGTATGGATGATTGCAGAAAATTAGGGTAAGTTGGAAATCTTGTTGGGAAGTATGAAACTACCATGTACCCTCAAATAAATGCCCCTGTCCCTAAATAATGCCCTTCTAGAAAGAGTGCCCCTCCCCTCTAATAGTGTCCCTCCCTTGCCCCTCCCCTGCTCCCCTATATAGTACCCCTCCCTTAGAAGTAATGCCCCTCCCTTAAATAATGCCTCTCCCCAAGAAATAGTGCCCTTCCCCTTTAATAATGTCCCTCATCTAGAAATAGTGCTCTGCCCCCTAAATAATGCCCCTCCCCTAGAAATAATGTGCCTCCCCTAGAAATAATGCCCCTTTCCCAGAAATATTGCCCCTCCCCTAAAAATAATGTCCCTCCCCTAGAAATAATGTTCCATCCCTAGATATAATGCCACTCCCCTAGACATAATGCCCCTCCCCTAGAAATAATGTCTATCCCTTAGAAATAATGTCCCTTCCCTAGAAGTAATGTCCCTCTCCTAGAAATAATGTCCCTTCCCTAGAAATAATGCTCCTCCCCTAGAAATAATGTCCCGCCCCTAGAAATAATGTCCCGCCCCTAGAAATAATGCCCCTCCCCTGAATAAAGTACTCCACTCCTTATTAATGCTCTCCCCAAATATAATACTCTTCACCTAAAAGTAAAGTCCGGGATATAATAATCCTCCCCTAATTAACGCACCTCACCTAGCAACACCCATATCCTAAATAATGCTCCCTGTCCCAGTGAATGTCCTCTCTCCCCTTAATTACATCACTGACGCTTTTTTTGGAAGAAATGAAAATCATTTATAAAATTATAAAATTGCATGAGAAATTAAATAAAAAAAATTAATTGAAATAACGGGGGCATTTTTTAGTGTCTGTTTGGTAAAGGAGACTTCAGAGCAGTATTCTGCATTTAGGCTTTCAAATGAACTACATTCTTAGAATACTTTGTAATAGAATGTCATTTGATTAAAGCATATACTGTAACTGTTAATTACCTGAGATAAGAGTGTTATTTCATGTAAATAAATATAGTCCCGCTTATATCATTTCTCAAGCAAAAAAACACCTGATAGTCGTACAGCAGATTATCAAAAAACTTCTTTCATGGCCAACATGCAAAGTCACATATCTGTATTCATGTTACTGCATGCAAGGTAAATATTTTGGTATAATGATGTGACTGTAAAGAACTTATTGCTTAAGTAATGCGCTCGGATTTCGTACCTGCAGATTGATGTCCTAAGAATATAAGAAATAAATAAATTAAAAATTTTGTATGCATGACATAAACACTATCAATTCTAATGTCATACTGTAATGTGACACCGGTTCACCATCTAAGATATACCAGTTGAATATCTTCCTACAATATTTTTATACACATCAATGTTTTCAAGTGCAGACGATTGTATGATAATAAATATGTGCAGCTTTTACAAATCGAGGGTTCAGCGCAACAGTGTTGTAACTCATATTGAAATAAGAACAAGTTACGACAGTGTTGCGCTGAACCCTCTAAATGTGTATGTCCGTATTTGTACTAATTTTGATATTAAATAAAACAGATGTGAAAGTTTTCCGGAATATGCGGAATTTATGTTTTTTATTCAGGTTCGGACCGTATTTGTTTTAATAATTGAAAGCCGAACTATATCATAGCCATCACTCTCTCGATATGCTTAAATTTTAAGGCGTACCTAATTACTACGTATTTCTACATCCACTGTGCAATTGTTAAACTATTTCCCGTTCCATGTTACAGTGCAAGTCTATGTACGTTCAGTTTCCATGAGTACTTTCAGTGCTTTGATTTATTATTTCCACTGCAATGAGGATAATTTTTTTTTTTTTTTTTTTTTTTTTTAAACTTTCACACAATGAGAATATCACTATCTGTCAAGTACCAGACATGTCTAAAAAAATTGTAAAAAAGAGAATATCTGCTCTTGTCTTAGGTATTTTGTGCTTGTGTAGGCAAGAAAGGAAAATTATTTGTTGTTACCCAACCGACTCTTTTTTGTGCAAACCCTAAAGTTTCTGAAAGGAAAGTCCTAAGTAGAATCAAAACATTTGGAGATAAACCATACCTCATTTTCTCACAATTGCCTATTAGAAAAAAATTAGAAATGAAAAGTTTTTCAATTTATAGTGCAACCTCTCTGGAGCGGCCCTTTGTACAGCAACAACCTCTATAACAATACATTAAATGTTTCCCTAAGCTAATATTTACTATAAATTTGACCTCTGTAGAGCAACAACCTCTAAACAACGGCCAGTATTCGCAGCTCCCCCAGCCTGTTGCTCTACAGAGGTTCTACTGTATTTCACATTTTTTAAAACAAATTACACTTGATGTGAATATTTATCTCAAGCCTTAGCAATGTACGGTCAAAGCTGTGAACTAAAGCCAGCCATTGGGAAGTAAATAATGTGGCCTTTACTGATAGGTGGTCTTTATTCAGAAGTAATTTTTGGTATAAATAATAATTTTTAAAAAGTACCATTATTCTTAGGGTGGCCTTTTTTCTAAAATACTACAAAACATATCGAGGGTTCAACGCAACAGTGTCGTAACTCATATTGAAATAAGAACAAGTTACGACAGTGTTGCGCTGAGCCCTCGATATTTATTTCACATAATATATTGAGGCATATTATGTTTTAAAACTGAGGTGTGAATTTCGTCTGTACGATTCCCAGACGTTTGATCGGTGGGAATTTTATCCAAATTTCAGTTTTGTTAAAAATGGCGAATGATTTATTTTTGACACTAAACCAACCATTATAACTGCTTGATTGGTTCACCTTTTAACGGGGGAATATTTATCGCTTTACAGAGTAGTTTCGGCTTTATCATAACTCTATTTATGTTAAAAATCTTTGAGGTTTTCAAAATACAGCTATTTTGTAATTGTTTAATTTCGGTCACATTTTTTTTTCTGTGATAATTACAGATTTTACATTTTTTGTAACCTCTTAGAGGACATTTGTCTAGTGAATTTTAGTCTGAAAGCGATATAATTATAAATTATTGTAATTTTAGATTAAACATAGCTTTGCGTTTAAAAATGATTACTCGAGAATTATGTGACTCGGTGACATTGAATTTTTTTATAGATAAAAACAAAATTGTTGTTATGGAGATTTTGATATCATCATTGTTCAATTGAAATTATAATTTTAGCTGAATTCTAATCTTATCTGAGTTGAAATCTTGATTCTTGCCGACTTGAATATCAAATTTATCTAAATTTGATTTTTTTGTAATCGAACTGAAACTGATCAGATTTGTGATCTAGCAAATTTTAAATCGTCATTTTCCTGACCTCAAGGATATAAACTCGGTACAAAACTTCTTATGGCTCCAGGGTTCTTCGACAAATATTTCTTGTGTTTTTGAGGTACAATTAGTCCACAAATATTTTTGTACCTTGGTCAGTCGGCTAACTGTGAACATGACATTTGTGTGTCTGACCTTAATGTGTTCTAAAGAGTGGCCTTTATGCGGGGAGAGGGTCGTTGAATCAGTTCTGTACCAAGGGCTGATCCAAAAGTAGAAAAGTTGGAAGATTTTTAAAAAAATTGTGATTAACCTTGATAATTTTTATGTCATAAAAAATTAACATGCGACAGCGTAATAGACAAGTTTGTAAAAAGCCTTTAAATGGATTCTTTATTCATCAAAGGTGGGATTTAAGATAAGCTTAACTGGTAATTGAAAATTTCACTGCAATTTGGCTGGGCACCAACGAAGTGCACAACGGTATAATGTGTCCTTATAAATAGGGTATCTGCCAAAAACTGAACTGCCATCGCTGTGTAAAGACATGGTATTTATAAAACATTAATTTCTGTCCAACATTTCAATGTTATCAGTGTTTTGTTTTCTAAAATTCTGAAATAGATATTACGCATGCAACATGTACTTTACATTTGTGAACAAAAAAGGTCTTTTTATAAATAGAACTATGACATTTCAGTTTTTTTGTCTGTCTGTCTGTTATCTGTCTGTTTAAAATCGATCGGTATGAAACTTCCTTGAAGTGCTTCCATTTAATGATGTCACTTTTTCCCGGTACAAATAGGTCTTTCTGTTTTAAATTTAAAAAAAAAAATTACATTCTTTCTGGTTAAATGATTTTCAGTGATTTATGTGGAATCAATCTGGCTCTTTTTGTGTCAGTGATAACTTTGGGTTCATTCGAGGTCTTGCTGTTTCTATGATTTCTTTGGAATAATTCTGGCGTTTTCTGAATGAATGATATCAGTGGAATCATTCCGGCACTTTTTGTGTCAATGTTTTCTTTGGAATCATTTTGACTTTTTGCTTCAATATTTATTATTTGTTTAGTGAATGTATAGTAACTAAAAATGATGTACAAAATGCCCACCTGGAAAAAAGTGGGTCAATTAAGGTTTGTTAAGTATAAGCAGCTTATCTTTTTCACATGTTTGCTCAGCATCAAATAATGTTTACCCATAATGCATTTATAATCTGGTTTCTTTTAAAAGGCTGTTAAGATACAGTCTATTGTGGTGATATAGGAGAATAAAAACATATTTAATACCAGCCAGTTAACCTAATTCTACAAACTAGGCTTCAAGTTTCAAAAGCTGTTTGTTTTATAATGTTTCAAGTCATACATCATCAGTAATTCAGTAATGTAGGTTTATAGTGTCTCCTTGGTTACTTGAACATTCAAACCTGTTCCCCTGTAAACCTCCTCCCCCAGCCTCCCCACCCCAAAAAAAATCTGCTAGCAACTTAGCCCATTCATTAACTTCATTTTAATGAGATCACATTTTTCTAGTACAAATGGCTCTTTCTGCTTCAATATTTTCTTTGGAGTTATTCAGACACTTTCTGCCTCAATGATTTAATTAATTTTTAACTTCCTCCATCTCTTTTCTGAATCAGGGATGTAATGCAAACAGTGCCTAAGACCCGTCTCCGTGATCGAGTAGACCTGCCTCCGTGGTCGAGTAGACCCACCTCTGTGGTCAAGTAGATCTGCCTCCATGGTCGAGTGGTTAATGTTGCTGACTTCAAATCACTGTAACTGGGTCGTGGGTTTGAGCCCAGCTACCGACCATGTCTCTATGTGAGAAAGTAGGCAGTTGCTTACGGAGGATGGGAATCATAATTGGTTCTTCCCAGGAATGATGGTTAGGTGAACTGTCCGCCTCATATTATGACTCAGACTGTTGAAAAGGGGCGTAAAACTCGATATAAACAAACAAAGGTAAACAGCGCTGATGCAATATGGTCAGTCGTATTGTCACTGAGTAATTCAAGGATGCCCCTCAAGCAAGTGTTGAACCATGAACCCCTCAATCAACAATGTTCCTTGCCTTTGTAGAGCAAGGTGGTTGGGAAGGGGTTATAAATCAATAGTTTTTTAAAGCACTGTAGTTTATAATGAGTTAAGTCTTTTTTAGCTGATTAATTGAAGTTTAGTCTCATTATGGTAACAGAAAGAAGTCAGACAAAAATTTATTTTGAGTTTATACGAAGAAATTAAATTCCACCAAGTTATAAAAATCATGTTACTCTATAATTACGACAAGCCAGCCTTTTCTGTGTTATTTTTACTAATTTTAGCATTTCTCAAGACTAAAGGCGATTAAGCCAAAGTTATTTTCCTTCCGAAAATAGTTACTTTTAAGTACATAGGATACATTTTCGTTAATGACCATAATTATACATATGTCTGCGAGGTAGTTGCGGCTATACGCTCGATCATTCTTTTATCTAGTATATCGTTGTTTATCATGGGGACGATTTAAAAACCACCCATGATGTGTGAAAAAGACGAGTGGATCAATTTCGACAGGTCTCTCATTAACTTTTATCCAATTAGAAATTTTGGCCATTGTGGACGAATTGTCATGTTTTAGCAATTATCCCGCCTAGACTTTACGGATCATTTGCCGTGATCTATTCACCTGGCTGATCATTTTATGGTTGTATTGTCTGCCATCTAGTAATGCGGTGTGATGAGATTTGAGTTGAAGTTTGAATCAGCTTATTTTGGGGACCGATTTAAACATGTTTACAATGAAACTTAATGATAATTTGGTCTCTATTGCAGTCTGTATTAGGTTTAAAGGTGTTACGAATAAATATCACATTACGGTATTTCATTACTATCGAGTGTCCATCTGCCCCACCCACTACGTTTCTCAGACAGTTAAAGTGCACCTAATTGGTTACGAGACATAAAAGTTAGTATTGGGTATATTGTAAGCAAGGAATTGCGTAGTCGTTGCGATCAAGAGAAGTAGTAATTGTCTTATGTCTGGATTGTTTATCATTATTACTTGTTTAGATAAGTCTTTTTGCCTTTAGAAAATATTTTACTGAAAAAATACCAGCCTGACAAAATTTAGTTAGTGCTGTAATATTAACTAAATCATCTCGCACAGCTCAATCAGTAAAGAGCAAAACTGTTAACCAGAGGTTGGGAGTGCAATACTAGCACAGCATGGCACGGCACAAACCCGAAGGTCATGGGTTTGAGTCAATGTTGTGACAAATATATTTCTTTGTGTCATTTTTGAATTGATTTATTACATTTAAAGTATTTTTTTCTCTATTTAAAGGGGCAACTCTCGGAATGTTGGCTGTTGTGGGGTGGGGGGGAATAGGTTGGAATTTGTTCGGTACCCTACTAAAATAAGATGATCTGGTGAAATCAACTGTTTACGATATAAAACAAATATCAGGGCTCTTGTTTGGCCCTTAAAATGTTAATTTGACTCTTGAAATCAGCAACATAACTTTATATTTAGGAATTTATAGTTAGAAACATGAGAATCCGCGCCGAATATCAATGATTGGGTCGCGTCAGTCAGATAACTGTAAACTATGTTTTTCTGGCAATGTGTCAGATGTGGCAAAAAAAAAAGATGTCAGTATGGCTGATTTGTCATTCGTTTACTATGGTACGAATGCGTGTTCCTTGTTGCTGCAGACTTTCATGAACTGTTTCAAATATCTGACAAAACAATTAAATCTTTGTTGCTAATACGAAAACCAGCATTTAAGCCACATTATGAAATTATACTGTAGACATTTGGCGATGCTCCATGCGTTTAGGCCATCCATAAAAAATATTTTGTTTTGGGTAACACCACCACTCACCAATAACGGTCCTACCCTACTTTTTTTAATAAACATGCATTCTGACATGTATTTTGGGTTTTGATGAAAATTCTCTGGGTAGGGTTAATGCAAGGAATAATTTTTTAAGAATGGCCTTACATGAGTCTAAGCATATTTTAAAGAGAGAAAATTAATGTTTATTTTTATGGTCTATGTGTGTGTCATATTACACATAATACATACTTCGTATTCAGCTGTTGTGAATGACAAGGCGTTAAAAGTGTCTCGTTTCCACTTATTTGACTGTCCAATTCTGGACTTTTATATATAATTAGTATCAGCAATTTTTTCCTGCTGATAGCTATTGGTTCTGAACTATTTTAGTTGTTTCTGAAGTATTTTAGTTGTTTCTGAACTATTTTAGTTGGTTCTGAACTATTTTAGTTGTTTCTGAACTATTTTAGTTGGTTCTGAAGTATTTTAGTTGTTTCTGAACTATTTTAGTTGTTTCTGAACTATTTTAGTTGTTTCTGAAGTATTTTAGTTGTTTCTGAACTATTTTAGTTGTTTCTGAACTATTTTAGTTGGTTCTGAAGTATTTTAGTTGTTTCTTAACTATTTTAGTTGTTTCTGAACTATTTTAGTTGGTTCTGAACTATTTTAGTTGGTTCTGAACTATTTTAGTTGGTTCTGAACTATTTGAACTGTATTTTCCGAACTTAACAAAAATAGATTTTGAATGAATTTCAGTTGACCTTCCTAATCTATATTTGTTGGTGTGTGTGTGTGGGGGGGGGGGGTTACTGAAAAAAACACAATTTTTTTTTTGCCTAAAAAGGGTAATTAAAGTATCTTACCATAGTCGCAATATGGAGTCATGTCTACCTCCTGAAATATAAATGAATTTATTTGAGAAAGGATATTAGAGAACATTAGTTTCTGCAGTTCATTATTTTCATGCCCCAATTTATACAAACGTCTTAGGCTGAAAATACCTACTCACAAAAATCCTAGCAAATAAATTTTTTGGCATTTTTTTTTGCTATTATTATTACCGGTATATTTAAAAAAAAATCCCTACCACCTACCCAGCGCTACAATTCCGGGTTAGAGCACTCCAAACAAACTTTTTTTTATTTTCAGCCTTAGCTAACAGGCCCTTAAGAAGCAATGTCTATGAGTATTAAATATCAATCTGAGTCAAGTTGTAAGTTATGTGAAGTTTTGTTGCAAATATATTAATTCTTTCCTGACATCAACGGAACACCGTATTTTCATTTCTTTTCGTTGGGCTCAATTTTCGTGGTTTTTACTAAAAAGGCTATTTCGTGAGGACATGAATTTGTTGATTTTGATTTTTAAAAATAAAATGCCTTATCTCTGCATTTGAATTTGTGGGGATTTGATTTCGTGGATGAGCCGTCCAACGAAATCCACGAAATTAAATCCCCAATGAAAATGAATGATTCCACAGTATTGAATATCAATTTGAGTCAATTTTGAAATTACACAAAGATATATTACGATATTAAAATGATGATGTACAGCTTTTACATGTCATGGATATATCAGTAGTAGGCCTGTTGATGTAGTATGCATATTATGTATCCCGTCAAACGTCGCCATTTGTCACAATGCGCAATACACTGAATCAGTCATGCATACAATAACTTTAATAAAGAATGCAAATTCTAGGCTGATGTCCCGTAAAAGCCTTATTACTCATGTTTGAAATGCAGATTCGGTACGAAATGTATAATTTTCATGATAATTGAAAATTTCTTAGATTTTTTAGAATAAATTAAATATATGTGTTATTAAATTACATGGTGACTGAAATTTTTCATGGTATAGAAATTGTATTTTTAACCAGATTGTGGTATGAATTAGAATTTTTTTATGACTGAATAACATGATATTTGGCATTGATATATGATAATATCGTGCACCTTGAAACGCAAGTTTTAAAGGGTTTCTCTGAGTGAGAAGAAATGCGATTGATGTTTGGTTGAAATTCATTTACTCAGCACTTTCCGCAATGTTGTTAAATTTTTTTTTTTTTCTGTAACTTTCTCTCTAAAAAAATGGTCTCCAGCGTTTATTCTGATATGTTTCTCTTATTAATTTCTTAGTTATTAGATCTGCTTACTCATTATGGTTTCTTTGGATTAATTAATATACTTGTGGGTTTTATCATCTTTTTTAGGTTTATATACTTTGGGTTCTTTATGTCTACTTTAGGTTACTTTGAAGTGAGGCTTTTTTTCACATTTTATCTTGATTTCAGAAACTTGTCTCAAAGTATGTATTTGGTGAACTGTGACAGTTGGTGTGTGAATGGAATTACTTGTAGTTATTATGTTTAACTCATTAGTGGCATTTTATTTTGTCAAACCTGTTTGAAGCCACCTAATAAAGGTCACCCTGTGAATAAAGGCCATTATTTTATAAGACATAGATTTTTTAGAACAAAAGGTCTCAGAATAAAGGTCACCTGTCAATAAAAGCCATATTTTGTTTTCCCCAAATGTTGCCTTAGTTCACAGGTTTCATTCATTAATGTACTGAAATATGATAAAATTATTGCTGAAAAATTTTCTGGACCGTCAGACCACTGACCTGTTAAATATACTTGACTGATGCTCATTTTGGTTGAATTCGAAGACTGAATTTTCAGGGTTTTCAGCGCTTTGATGAATCATTTATTTTTACCCATAATGCATCTGTGATCCAGTATGAAGATATGCTAATGTGAAAATAACTACAAACAGGTTCATAAAACGCTTCCAGTCATTCTGTGAATATCTTGAACTCCCCTGAGTTAATTTTGTCTCATGCAGCATTGCTGTAATTAAAGTTAGACATTTATTTAATTGTAGAAACTTAAATCAGTTATTTACATAAAATTTTTTTTATTGTTCTGAATGTACCTTATTTATTACAAAACATTTATTACAAAAAAGAGCTTTTTTTACAACCTGTGTATTACTCAATTTCAAGCAGAAATACTTGGTCTTGAAATTGGATTTTAGAATTAAAAAAATTTTTTTTTTTGAGATAATCTTAATTTCCAATGTGTTTGTTAATTTTGGTTTTTCGAAATTCTTGAATTATTTATGGATGCGTTCGTGCTTTTCTCGTAAAAATTGTATCCTACTGCCTTTTTATCAGGAATGAGTTGTAGACCCGTATTGCTGTATTGCATGTTGCTTTGATAATTTGATTCACATTAACATTACGAGAGTTTAACGTGCTGTTTGGTGAATGAAAATTAAGGGATTTTTAATCATCAGTGTTTTTATGCCTCTGTATTGATATATGCGGGGTATATATTGTCTGTTTGTCTGTCTGTCTGTCTGTCTGTACTAAACTTTAACCTTGCCTGTAAAATCAAAATGCTTCCCCCTAATGAATCATCAAACTTCATAATTACTGTGGAATCATTAATTTTCGTTGGGGATTTAATTTCGTGGATTTTGTGGTTCGACTCGTCCACAAAATCAAATCCCCACGAATTCAAATGCGGAGATAAGGCATTTATTTTCAAAAATCAAAATCCACGAATTTATGTCCCCACGAAATAGCCTTTTTAGTAAAAACCACGAAAATTGAACCCAACGAAAATTAATGATTCCACAGTATGTTGATTCCTGATAACAAATTGTACGGCACCTGTCAGTAAGTCAAAGGTCAAGGTCACCCGAAGGGGACATTGTGTTTCAAAAACACTTCTTGTTTTTTTTATTTTTTTATCACTTTTAATTGTAAGGTCAGAGACTGAAATTTTTATTTTCAATTTGTCAAGTTCTTGTCTGGCTGCTAGATTTTTGTAGCCTTTTGGGGGATAAATTAGCTTAGGACTGCATGGGTGTTATTTAGGGTAGGTGCATTAAAAATGCATTTATTAAAGGATATTGAGGGTTCAGCCCAACAGTGTTGTAACTCATATTGAAATTGAAATAAGAACAAGTTACGACAGTGTTGTGCTGAACCCTCGATATACAAATGTGTGTATTAGTACTTGTGATATTGCTGTAGGAAGTCCTAAATGGGCGTTCAATAAGTATTGAAGATTTTCTGACTTGAGAACTGTTCACAAATTATAAGCACAAGCTATATCAATAAAAGAGGTACAAATTTTGCTGAATTGTTGATTTTTTATACCCCCCGCGCTCTATTAGCGTTGATGATTTATTAATAATTTCCAAATTACAACCCAAAATAATGTCTTCATTGTCTGATATGTCTATTGCGTAAATATTGGTCGTAAATATTGTATTGTAAATTGGTGATAAATTATGGTGTACTTATGATACTGTCTAGATATCACTGCACTGCGATTAGGCGAAAAAGAAGATTGTCATGCTTAAGGATACCTTATTGACAAAAATTCAGGGCCTGAAGTGGAAAATATTTCTTTTTCCAGACATTTTTTTCTCGAAGCTTTTGCTTTTGCCGTTCCATCACTGTTCAGTTGAGAAGTTGGTTGTGACTTGGTAGTGACTTGCAGAGAACAAGGTTTCTCCTGGTACAGAATCTAGTGTCATAAGTGAGTCAGACTGCCTGCTGGTATACTCAGATTATCACACAAGAAAGTTCTATTTTGTCTCTTTCCATGATCAAACTTAATCACAATACAAATGGATTTTTTGCGTGTTACATTTGATTACAGGTCTAAGATCGTGTAGTGTTCCCTTTAGACAATGCAGACACATACACAATATATATATTGCTTAATGTTCTACACTGACAAGTTAAATTACGATATGGTGTATTTCTATATTTTATTGTTCTGCCTGTCTTATTTTCTTGTCACTCTTCATACTGGAGGTGAGAAAGAAGAAATTTGTAGAATTTATCGTCTGCTTCATCCTTTACTGAATTCTTATGGAACAAAATTTTCACATTTATTATCAGACCTTGGAAATTTGTTGCCTGCATGATCTCATATATTAGCTCAGGGTTATGATGTCATGTGTAAAGTTGTCATCCTCTTGTAAAATATTGACTGATATTATTCTGTGCCGGATGGCATCCACCATTGGGAAAGAATGTTGCAATTTGTCATATGGCATCCACCTTATTGGGTCCTGTGTCAGGTGGCATCCACCTTATTGGGGAATTAATGTTGTCCTGTGTTAGGTGGCATCTACCTTATTGGGGAATTAATGTTGTCCTGTGTCAGGTGACATCCACCTTATTGGGGAATGAATGTTGTCCTGTGTTAGGTGGCATCCACCTTATTGGGGAATTAATGTTGTCCTGTGTCAGGTGGCATCCACCTTATTGGGGAATTAATGTTGTCCTGTGTCAGGTGACATCTACCATATTGGGAATGAATGTTGTCCTGTGTTAGGTGGCATCCACCTTATTGGGGAATTAATGTTGTCCTGTGTTAGGTGGCATCTACCATATTGGGAATTAATGTTGTCCTGTGTCAGGTGGCATCCACCTTATTGGGGAATTAATGTTGTCCTGTGTCAGGTGGCATCCACCTTATTGGGGAATTAATGTTGTCCTGTGTCAGGTGGCATCCACCTTATTGGGAATGAATGTTGTCCTGTGTTAGGTGGCATCCACCTTATTGGGGAATAAATGTTGTCCTGTGTTAGGTGGCATCTACCATATTGGGAATTAATGTTGTCCTGTGTTAGGTGGCATCCACCTTATTGGGAATTAATGTTGTCCTGTGTTAGGTGGCATCCACCTTATTGGGGAATTAATGTTGTCCTGTGTTAGGTGACATCCACCTTATTGGGGAATTAATGTTGTCCTGTGTTAGGTAGCATCCACCTTATTGGGGAATTAATGTTGTCCTGTGTCAGGTGACATCCACCTTATTGGGGAATTAATGTTGTCCTGTGTTAGGTAGCATCCACCTTATTGGGGAATTAATGTTGTCCTGTGTTAGGTGACATCCACCTTATTGGGGAATTAATGTTGTCCTGTGTTAGGTGGCATCCACCTTATTGGGGAATTAATGTTGTCCTGTGTCAGGTGACATCCACCTTATTGGGGAATTAATGTTGTCCTGTGTTAGGTAGCATCCACCTTATTGGGGAATTAATGTTGTCCTGTGTTAGGTGGCATCCACCTTATTGGGGAATGAATGTTGTCCTGTGTTAGGTGGCATCCACCTTATTGGGAATTAATGTTGTCCTGTGTTAGGTAGCATCCACCTTATTGGGGAATGAATGTTGTCCTGTGTTAGGTGGCATCCACCTTATTGGGGAATTAATGTTGTCCTGTGTTAGGTGACATCTACCATATTGGGAATGAATGTTGTCCTGTGTCAGGTGACATCTACCATATTGGGAATGAATGTTGTCCTGTGTTAGGTGGCATCCACCTTATTGGGGAATTAATGTTGTCCTGTGTCAGGTGGCATCCACCTTATTGGGGAATGAATGTTGTCCTGTGTTAGGTGACATCCACCTTATTGGGGAATTAATGCTGTCCTGTGTTAGGTGGCATCCACCTTATTGGGGAATGAATGTTGTCCTGTGTTAGGTGGCATCCAACTTATTGGGGAATTAATGTTGTCCTGTGTCAGGTGACATCCACCTTATTGGGGAATAAATGTTGTCCTGTGTTAGGTGGCATCCACCTTATTGGGGAATTAATGTTGTCCTGTGTCAGGTGACATCCACCTTATTGGGGAATGAATGTTGTCCTGTGTTAGGTGGCATCCAACTTATTGGGGAATTAATGTTGTCCTGTGTCAGGTGACATCCACCTTATTGGGGAATAAATGTTGTCCTGTGTAAGGTGGCATCCACCTTATTGGGGAATTAATGTTGTCCTGTGTCAGGTGGCATCCAACTTATTGGGGAATTAATGTTGTCCTGTGTTAGGTGGCATCCACCTTATTGGGGAATGAATGTTGTCCTGTGTCAGGTGACATCCACCTTATTGGGGAATTAATGTTGTCCTGTGTCAGGTGGCATCCACCTTATTGGGGAATTAATGTTGTCCTGTGTTAGGTGGCATCCAACTTATTGGGGAATTAATGTTGTCCTGTGTCAGGTGACATCCACCTTATTGGGGAATTAATGTTGTCCTGTGTCAGGTGGCATCCACCTTATTGGGGAATGAATGTTGTCCTGTGTTAGGTGGCATCCAACTTATTGGGGAATTAATGTTGTCCTGTGTCAGGTGGCATCCACCTTATTGGGGAATGAATGTTGTCCTGTGTCAGGTGACATCCACCTTATTGGGGAATGAATGTTGTCCTGTGTCAGGTGGCATCCACCTTATTGGGGAATTAATGTTGTCCTGTGTCAGGTGGCATCCACCATATTGGGGAATTAATGTTGTTCTGTGTCAGGTGGCATCCACCTTATTGGGGAATTAATGTTGTCCTGTGTCAGGTGGCATCCACCTTATTGGGGAATTAATGTTGTCCTGTGTTAGGTGGCATCCACCTTATTGGGGAATTAATGTTGTCCTGTGTTAGGTGACATCCACCTTATTGGGGAATTAATGTTGTCCTGTGTTAGGTGGCATCCACCTTATTGGGGAATTAATGTTGTCCTGTGTTAGGTGACATCCACCTTATTGGGAATTAATGTTGTCCTGTGTCAGGTGACATCTACCTTATTGGGAATTAATGTTGTCCTGTGTTAGGTGGCATCCACCTTATTGGGGAATTAATGTTGTCCTGTGTCAGGTGGCATCCACCTTATTGGGGAATTAATGTTGTCCTGTGTCAGGTGGCATCCACCTTATTGGGGAATGAATGTTGTCCTGTGTCAGGTGACATCCACCTTATTGGGGAATGAATGTTGTCCTGTGTCAGGTGGCATCCACCTTATTGGGGAATTAATGTTGTCCTGTGTTAGGTGACATCCACCTTATTGGGGAATTAATGTTGTCCTGTGTTAGGTGGCATCCAACTTATTGGGGAATGAATGTTGTCCTGTGTCAGGTGGCATCCACCTTATTGGGGAATTAATGTTGTCCTGTGTTAGGTGATATCCACCTTATTGGGGAATTAATGTTGTCCTGTGTTAGGTGGCATCCAACTTATTGGGGAATTAATGTTGTCCTGTGTCAGGTGGCATCCACCTTATTGGGGAATGAATGTTGTCCTGTGTCAGGTGACATCCACCTTATTGGGGAATGAATGTTGTCCTGTGTCAGGTGGCATCCACCTTATTGGGGAATTAATGTTGTCCTGTGTCAGGTGGCATCCACCATATTGGGGAATTAATGTTGTTCTGTGTCAGGTGGCATCCACCTTATTGGGGAATTAATGTTGTCCTGTGTCAGGTGGCATCCACCTTATTGGGGAATTAATGCTGTCCTGTGTTAGGTGACATCCACCTTATTGGGGAATTAATGTTGTCCTGTGTCAGGTGGCATCCACCTTATTGGGGAATTAATGTTGTCCTGTGTTAGGTGGCATCCACCTTATTGGGGAATTAATGTTGTCCTGTGTTAGGTGACATCCACCTTATTGGGAATTAATGTTGTCCTGTGTCAGGTGACATCTACCTTATTGGGAATTAATGTTGTCCTGTGTTAGGTGGCATCCACCTTATTGGGGAATAAATGCTGTCCTGTGTTAGGTGACATCTACCATATTGGGAATGAATGTTGTCCTGTGTCAGATGACATCCACCTTATTGGGGAATTAATGTTGTCCTGTGTTAGGTGGCATCCACCTTATTGGGGAATGAATGTTGTCCTGTGTTAGGTGACATCCACCTTATTGGGAATTAATGTTGTCCTGTGTTAGGTGGCATCCACCTTATTGGGGAATTAATGTTGTCCTGTGTTAGGTGGCATCTACCATATTGGGAATTAATGTTGTCCTGTGTTAGGTGGCATCCACCTTATTGGGGAATTAATGTTGTCCTGTGTCAGGTGACATCTACCATATTGGGAATGAATGTTGTCCTGTGTCAGGTGACATCTACCATATTGGGAATTAATGTTGTCTTGTGTTAGGTGGCATCCACCTTATTGGGGAATTAATGTTGTCCTGTGTCAGGTGACATCTACCATATTGGGAATGAATGTTGTCCTGTGTCAGGTGACATCTACCATATTGGGAATTAATGTTGTCCTGTGTTAGGTGGCATCCACCTTATTGGGAATTAATGTTGTCCTGTGTCAGATGGCATCCACCTTATTGGGGAATTAATGTTGTCCTGTGTTAGGTGGCATCTACCATATTGGGAATTAATGTTGTCCTGTGTTAGGTGACATCCACCTTATTGGGGAATTAATGTTGTCCTGTGTTAGGTGGCATCTACCATATTGGGAATGAATGTTGTCCTGTGTTAGGTGGCATCTACCATATTGGGAATTAATGTTGTCCTGTGTTAGGTGGCATCCACCTTATTGGGGAATTAATGTTGTCCTGTGTTAGGTGGCATCTACCATATTGGGAATGAATGTTGTGTCAGGTGGCATCTACAGTATTGGGAAATGAATGTTGTCTTGCATCACAAGGCATCCACAAACTAGTAAGTGATATGCTCTGTTTAGCATAGCATTTTATGAAGTGTTCCTGGTTGGTGTGTGAATAGCCTAAATGGGGGGGGGGGGTGAGCATGGGTGCATAGTGGGGGGTTCATACTTTGTTATCAACATAATACTCTTCTTGTTGTCAGACAATACTACACTGTACAAAAATACAGAATATTCATATAACCTTGAGAGTTTTAATCTGCGATTAAATGATACTGTAGAATGCAGTACCATTATGAGACGTTTCTGTCAAGGATGTTTGGTATGAATTGCCTCTCGGGTACAAAACAACAAATTTCTTCGAAGATTAAAAGATAAAAAAACACATGTGAACTACTGTGAAAGACATAAAAGCACCTAGGCCCAGGAAATAATTGTTTACTTCTGGTTACGTGTTAACTAAAAATAGGGGAGGTAAGTCTCGGCTTTTGTTTTCGGCTCTTGTAATTGTGTGGAAAGGTAAAAAAGAAAAAAGTCGTAAGGTGGATTTTCCATTCCTTTGGCCTAATAAAAAGTGTAGGGTTGCAAGGAAAAATAACGTATGGTCGGGAAAGTAGAAACAAACAAATTTTATTTGGCCTTAGGCTCAAATTTCAGGTTGCTAGGATTTGTGACATGTGTACTTCAGTCAGCGGCTTCTTAGACTTGTAGCTTGTTTAAAGGGACAAGACTCCAGTTTTATGATTATACTTCAGAAAATTCCTTATAATTGATGGCAATTATGATAGAAAAGTTACATCAAGGATTTTAAAGGCTTTAATGTATGCTGTGATTATTTGCTACACTACTTGCTTAGTTCTTCAGATATTTAGAAAAAATATCTACTGCGTTAATCACACAGTAGAAATGAACAATTAGGCCATCCCTGAACAAATGTTTGTTTGCAACATTGCAATGGTAGGCATGTTCTTGTGTTGTCATTATGTTGCTTTTACTGATAATCAAATTCTTACAAAATCCTAATGTTCAGGTGTTTATGGGTGATGGAGTATGTCGTGAACCTGCGAACAGACAATTTTGACCAATTTGCTTAAGTTTTCATTTTGATTCAATTTAGCCGAACATTTTTTTCATATTTGCATTTTGCTAATATTATGGGTGGGGTAAGGCAAAAACTGTATTTCAATATTGCTTTTACATATGAAAATGTGTTTTAAAGAATATTTTGTGTCTTTAAAATACTATTTACTTATTTTTTGTACTTTTGTACAAGTGTATTACTTGCTGAGTAAGCACTATATGTGCTATTCTGTATAAAACATTCATTATGCATTAAGACCATTCTGAAAAATTGTTACTTTGCGATATATGACGTGCTCATTAAAATTCCCCAACTCCATATTGTAGGCCCTTTTTTATGACATTTTTGGGTCCTGTATTCTCCCTTGTTTCAGTAAAAATACATTTTTCCCCACTGAGAGAACAATTTTTCCCAAACTTAGTTTTTCATGATGCAAATTTTCCCCTCCAAAATGACCCGATACCTGTTCCCCAAATTGTAAAAAAAGGGCTGCCAAACATTTGTTCAACAAATAATGATGTTTTATGAAATGTCCTTTATTTTCAGAACATGATGTAATGTGAACACAATATTAGTTAAATGCCTACCTACATACTGTAAAAGTTTGGGTCACATAACTACAAAACAACATTTTTAATAGGATTGCCTAATTCATATTCTCTTCACTTTTTTGCCAACAGTTTTTGTTTGGTGCATACTGGCAGCTTTCTGCAAAGGATAAAATTCATTTTTTGCCTTGTGCAGTCTGAAAATAATGATTATTATGTGATGTTTTGCAACTTGTAAACTTCAAAGGCCGTCTCTGTCAACTTTTTGTGGCGGTTACATTGCTATGCACACTTGCAGCTCAGCCATCTTAATTTCCTCTTTCTTTTGATGTAGCTATAAAAATTCCTTCGCCACTTTCCGAAATAGTTGTTTGGTCACGATTTTTGTGCACATTTCTTTTTAATTAGAGATATCGTATTTATGCGTTGCATGACATATCTTGCTTATCTGCATCATTTTATTGATATATAAATTCTGATATTGGATTTTTTGTTTGGGGGGAAAAAAATACAGTAAATTACGAAACCAATCCTAAGTGTAATTTTTTTTTATTTTATAAATAAGGCCATCCTTAAAAAATGTAGGTTTGCAGAATTTTACACAACTGACTCATTAAAGATCAAAGAACTGAAAGTATTCATGGAAACTGCGCTGAAATGGACTCGTGCTGCAACATAGAACTAGTTTAAAAATAATCTTTTCTAGGCGGATGTAGAAAAACATAGTACTTTTGTCCGCATCGAAATTTACGCACTTCGAGGGAGTAACAGCTATGGAAAGCTGTAAAGTGGTTCTGTTTAAAAGAATCCCAGACCCTAAATTTTGTCAATGATTTTTGCCGATTGGTGTTCCAGCTTCCAATTTAAGTTCATATGTTAAGTTAAAAATATGCCTACTTTCTTTCACTCTGTGAAAAGTATATCGGGCAAACCCAAGATTTTTTCGTGCGATTTATACTAATTAATGGTCTGTAGAAGTTACTCCCCTTTGTTAATTCTACTTTCTGGTTTACAGGACTGTCTGAAACAATGAAATTTCGCCTTTGAACTGAAGAAATAATTTGCACTGGACTTAAGTAAGGGTGTAGCTTCAGTTTTTCTGCTCTAAAACATAGCCCTCAATTTATAAATGAAGCAGACTTTTGGCCGAGTATATACAGTAGGCCTTACCTCTTTGAAGAATAACACCTTTTTTTCTGTTTATTTTTCGTTTCTTTTATCAGACGCTTTTTACTTCATCAGTTAGATTGTATCGCAATTTTCAATGCATAGAAAAGATAAGAAGGTGAAAAATGTTCAAGTTTGTTTGTCCCGTTTGTTGACAATTTTTCTAAAATTGAATCTCGGCGACTAATTAATGATTTTATAATATCTTAGCTTATTGGGATTGCATGGCGAAGCACTCGATAAACTTGTATGTAATCTTGCAAGCGAACAACTCTTGGCGATAATAGATCGAATTTTATTGTCGTTGAATCAAGAAAAATAAAAATTCAGTTAAAGTTTTAAGATTTGAACTATTGGTCGAGTTTAGCACACACGCAATTAATTAGGTCTGCTCAAAGGGAGATAATTCTGGTTAAGACATTTGTTTTCAGTTCTATATTTTGGACACGATTTAGATTTTTTTAAGGATATTACCTCAACAGAATTATTTCGCATGCAAGCAGCTGTATATTCATTGTCACACATGGATGCTTGACACTCGTGAACAATTTCAACTTAGGTTGAACATGTCAACATAATTATGACATAAGACCATTAGACATTAGCTTACAGTGCATAAAAACATAATTTCTCTCTACTTGTGTGGTCAATGGGCCGAATGTACTTAAATCCTCCACTTTCACTGTTTACAAGTTTTACTGTTTACAGGTTTCACTGTTTACAGGTTTTGCTGTTTACGGGTTTCACTGTTTATGGGTTTCACTGTTTACAAGTTTGCTGTTTACAGGTTTCGACTGTTTATGGGTTTCACTGTTTACAGGTTTCACTGTTTACAAGTTTACTGTTTACAGGTTTCACTGTTTATGGGTTTCAGTGTTTACAAGTTTGCTGTTTACAGGTTTTGACTGTTTATGGGTTTCACTGTTTACAGGTTTCACTGTTTACAAGCTTGCTGTTTACAGGTTTCACTGTTTACAAGTTTGCTGTTTACAGGTTTCACTGTTTACAAATTTCACTGTTTACACGTTTAAAAGGTTAAATGTTTACACGTTTCACTGTTTATAAGTTTAAATGTTTTAAAAGGTTTAATATTTACGGGTTTCGTGGTTTACAAGTTTAAATGTTTTAAAAGGTTTAATATTTACGGGTTTCATGGTTTACAAGTTTAAATGTTTTAAAAGGTTTAATATTTACGGGTTTCGTGGTTTACAAGTTTAACTGGTGATAGGTTTCACTGTAGCATCTTGAAGACTGTTGCTTGTCTGAAGTTTTTAGGGTTGGTATCTTAATGTAGCTATGTCTGATAAACCCACTTTGTATTTATCATTCACTTTGGAGACACACTGACCTAGATCTTCATCAAGCATGGTGTAAATACATTCACAGAGGTTTTGTATTTGCATTTTACCCGCATATTGTTGCTAAAATTCTTTTATTATTCGGTCTTTTTGAAAGAAAGACATTCGCTGATCAGTAAAGTTTACTCTGCCATGTTAATTTAAAATTGAGCTCTTGGTTAACTTTTTCAAGGCGTGTCTAGCTGATTGCTTCCCTGTTGTTTTCGTTGATTGTGGGAAAATGCTTATAATAACCAAGTTTAATGTGAATTTTACTAGTCAAATTAAATTTTATCTGTCATATTTATTTATTTTTACCAGGCACATTGAATTTTACCAGTCAGACTGAAATTACCGGGCAGACTGAAATTTACTGGTCAGACTGAATTTTACAGGGCAGACAGAATTTTTACCTTGTACGAGACAATATTGATAATGTGTGCGGAAGTTGATTGTTGTATGACAGAATTGGTGAACGATACTGTGGCAACAAGTGTACGCGAAACTCTCATTGATGTCTGACAGTTTTCACATACTTAAATAATTATGCAAATTTATCTACATAGTCGTTACTGGCAAGGAATGATTTTATTTTAATGTAAATTTTCTCTTTTGAATGAAAATTTATCTAATGTAATAGAGCTTTATTGTACATTGTAATTTGTGATGTATTTCAATTTTATTCTATGAGTCTTGTGCAGTATTTCAGACACTTTGGTTTAAATTCAGCTCCTTTCTGTCATTTCTTGACTCTTTGAGTTTGTGACTTTGTTGACTGGGAACCAGTCAGAAATGCAAGAATCTGATTGGTGGATTTTGTTCAGTATTAGATAAAGATGATACATGAACTGACTGATTATAGATTCAAATTGTTTTTTACACAAGGGCAAGGTCACATTGTGATAAAGTTTTTTTCATTTGAGGTCAAGGTCACATGGTGTGGAAAAGGTCAAATTGTCATAAAAATTCATCAGCTTTTTTCATATTTCTGTATTATGATCGATGTGGCGTAAACATACACTACTGGGAAAGTTGCTGACCGGAGGCAGTACAGCATGGGACTCTAGAACGTAGTATCTTAGTTGGGTTAATGTACTATACATCTAATTATGTAATCATTATTATCACTTAGTTAATTTGTTCCATTATCTGTGTTGTCAGCTTGAATCATTGGTTAGGTATGTGTTGTGACTTGCTTTTATCAGCCAAGATGCAAGGTGTCTGTTAATTCCTTACATTAGTGATTATCACATGTTTATTGTTCTCATGACAGTGTCATATAGAAGCTTTATCAAGAATCTGTGTCAGCTGCATGCTTTGTCATATTTTTTTCTGTCTGAATCACTCAGACGCTCATTAGATTTGTTTATGCAAACATTAGGTAATGATATGTTTTGTTTGTAAACGTGGTTAGTCAGCAATTCCAACATTTCTGGTACAAATCCAGAGCTCTCTACAAAAAGAGGTTCATTTGTATGGTAAAACTTCACTTAGCCTCCATTTCAATGTAAAGACCTCTGCTCTCTAACAAATACAGTCAGGTGGCCTTTATTTGGAGGTCAATTTGTTCTAAGTAGTCAATGACAGTCTTTAAAAGAATCGTCTTTCAGTCACAGAGTGGTCTTTAGTCAGAGGTATCTGCTAATATAGGTTTGACTTTATGAAAAATGGACGAAAACTGAACTCTTTGACCTGGTAAACTTTAATTTTTTTAGAAGTACATTAACAGAAAAAATATTA
The DNA here is from genome assembly GCA_964023205.1 of Lutraria lutraria. NCBI lineage: Eukaryota > Metazoa > Mollusca > Bivalvia > Venerida > Mactridae > Lutraria > Lutraria lutraria. Next base: position 3,001,494 of record OZ026850.1, read on the forward strand.
CTTCAAGTCTAAACACAGACAAAAGTCAACTGGCTGTGAAGAATGTATTCTGACTGCATCGATTCAAAATTAAGTGCATCTGTTATAAAGAAGTGCACAAATATAAAGATGAAATTTATCCGACAAACGGCATAAGAACCACCCTGCTGTAAGATTTAATTTATTTCAGTGCATGACAATCAATTAGTTTCAGTAAACCATATAATTTCTTACATTAAATGTTTCATTTCATAACAATTACGTTAAATGAAGCAATATATCTGAATTACCGTATAAAAGCTTCTGAGATGTCAGAATGATGTTTTAGTAGAAGGTACAACAATAGAACGGATAAAAAAAATCATTTAAAGAGTCTGAACACTTGAATGACGTCGAAAAAAACACACAAAAACTGAAAACTATATGTTTAAAATTATATTTAATTATTAGGCCATCCCTACAAAATCTTAGTTTGCAGAAATCCAACTTATACAATAGAACTTCTCCTAAAATAACCTAAATTTTTGTTTTTGCCAAATAATTTAATACTGTTCTTTATCTCAGCTGTCCAACTTTCTTTTGCTCTTTTGGTAAAAATTTTTTTTAAAAAGAAAAAAAATAGCATTCAGAAATGTATTTTGGGTTCAATATAAAAGATAAATTGTAAAAAAAAAATGTCCTACCTACCTACCCACTGAAAATTCTCTGTGTAGAGTTAGCCCAAAACACATTTTTTATACGGGTCATATTATTGGAACACCCACGGCGGGCAGGTTGTCGGGTGCTAGGGCAGCATCCACAACGGTGTCCACTCTCTAATTCAAACAGTTTTATTCGGATCCTCACCAAACTTGATGGAAATGTTTATGGCCATGAGATCTCAGTCCAAACAGCCCAGTCCAATCAGCCTGAGTTATGCTCCTTGATGCTTTGAAAAATGAATTTTGACAGGCATATTTTGTGACCTGGCACTATATAGTATTGTTAAGGATGGCCTTGAGTTTTGATAGAACTGTATTATGGTATATTTTTGCCACATGATTAATGCCACAGAAATCTTTCTTCAATTCTGAAGGCATCAGCAACTTTTGTAATAACTTAACAAAGCCAGGGATTTTCTTATTGTTTTAGTGAAAGGCACCCTAGCCATTATTATAGACTGAAAAACAGGTTGAAACTGATGTTAGGGAAACAATTCTCGTCTGAGACCAATTTGATAAATCGAGGGCTCAGCGCAACACTGTCGTAACTTGTTCTTATTTCCATTTGAGTTACGACACTCTTGCATTGAACCCTTGAAATGTAATTTTAAGGATTAAATTTGAAATTTTAGGAAAATTACATTATTTCAAAGAAATTTTCAAGGGATAGGCACCCTTGACAAGCTACAAGTGCATAATAAAGAAAACTACTGAAAGCAATGATTATAATTTAATTTCTCTGTTTAGAAAGAAACTTCCTTTGTTGAGTTGAGTGTTTATCTTGTCTGTCTAATTATCATCGGCTCACCACTGCTGTTAGTGTGAATCTCATCCGGGGCCAGACAAATTCCACACGTGAGGAAGCTGTCCAGTTTGTTTACGGGGTCATTTTTTCTACCCAGGTGCAACCCCGGGGGTTTCCCTCGACCGTCAGAGATGGAAAAGTCAACAAATGACGATGAAAGCGGGCTTTTTTTCCAAGAATTGGGAAGGGGCCTTAGCCTTTCATTTTGGGAAATTCAAGCGCAATATTTGGCCAAATTTTGAGAAGGTTAGACAACCATTTTAGAATAGCATTGTATTTTGGGGAATTTCTTGAGTCAAATTGGGAAAAAACAGCCTTTTTGCAATTGGGAAGTCACCGAATTTCGGCCTCTGTTATAGAAGGGAAAAAGGCCCGGGAAAGTGACCCTGTGCAATGTGAAATCCCAGTGAAAAATATAATTCAGATTTCAACTTCTCAACAAGGGAATTAATCTTTGACTCTTTTACACCAAAACTTTAAAAACAAAATTTGGTTCAAACACAGTCAATTTTTAAAGCTATTTTCTCACAATACAAATTTACACTAAATTCACATTTTCACAACAGATCAGAGAATATCATGACACTAATATGATGCTGAAATTGAATAACTGGCCAATTTCTGATGCATTTTGTCACAACTGCTTGAAAAATAATTCCAACAAAATTGCACGAGAGTGAATCACATTGACATGAAAATATTGACAGAATTACAAGCAAGACAGAAAAGGGGGGGGGGGGGAGCAAAATTTAGGAATTTTTTTTAAGGATAAATTCTAGATATTTCATTTATCTTTGTTGTGATAATTTTTTCGTGGTTTGTACTAGAATGGTCATTTCCTTGGGATGTAAAGTCGTGAATTTTGGTTTATCTAAAAAAAAATCTTTGCTAAAATTTTTGCTGTCAAGAAAAAGCCTGTTCGTGCTGCAAAAATTCAGACAATTGACTCTTCTTACAACATGTGACATATACCGGTACCCAGTCTTGAAATTAATCCAGTCAAACCTGTGTTAGCGGCCACCTCAGAATAAAGGTAATCCTGTGAAAACTGTTATTATTCAGAAAAAAATGACCTCCAAATAGGATCCACTTGTCAATAAAGGCCACATTATGTTTGGTTAGGCTGTATTTGAAACTAAAAATAAAAGTATAAATATTTGTGTTTTATTTCGTAATGTAGTTTTTAATGTTTTCATTATTTTCAATTTACCTATACTCTCATTTTATGGAAGCGGTACTGAAAATTTTGAATTTAGAATATTATAGGGGTGTGACGCCTTTTTCTGATTTTTATTAATGCATGACATTAGGGCGTTGCACCTCTAAAACTCTATGCATATAATAGCTTAATATTCCTGCAAGTTTGTTGCAGAAACCTGAGTAGAACATTGTTAGTTTCTTAAAAACATCAGCTGTGCATACCGTATATTTAAATGTGTTTCAACGCCTAAGAGTAGATAAGAATTTGTTGTTAAAATTTGACGTTAAATATTTTTGGATCCATTTTTCACGAACTCTCATTCTTCTTTTTTTGATGGGTATAATTTATAAATTAAAATTATTTTTTTTAAAATATTATTTTAGGTACATTTTTCATGAACTCTTAATCTTTTCTGATTTGAATATAGAATTTTTAGTTTTTTATGACGTTTTTTTATATTATATCTGATTATTGCAATCCAGAAATAAAAGTCATATTTACGATTACCTAGCTGGCTCTACATTGTGCCATAGACCCTAATGTTCTTACACCGAAATCCAAACGTAATAATTTTGGCTGAATTATATTACCATTGAAGGCCATGCTTAAGAAATATTTTGTTAGCTGTAACCCTATCTACCATACTCCGACGCCAAAAACGGCCCTTCCCCATCTTTTTGGCCTCTTGGGTAAAATTAAAAAATTTTTTTTAAAAAATAACATTCTGACATTTTGGGTTTAATATAAAAATAAATTGTAAAAAATATTTTTCCGATCAACTTATCTACTGAAAATTCTCTGGGTTGGGTTACCATAAACAAGCATGCCTAGTTTTTCTGGCCTCAACTTCGCCGTTTTACTCTCTGTTATAGATTTTGCTTCTGAAACTGGAGTGAGCAATCAATTACAAGCATGTCAATAAATTATAAAACAACAGTTGTCTGCACTTGAAAAGAGTGATTTATAAATACATCATTAGAATGAAAATAGATCTAAATATTAATGTTTATGTTCAGAAAAAAAATGTATTACCTTCGTATAAATTACTGTTATGGCTCTAGACTAGTAATAATTAATCAATTACCATTGTTGTGAGATTGATCACTCAATAGGATATTGCGTAAAACTACTGATGGATTCAGGTACTGTCCTACCTCGATGTTTATAATGATTTTTATTGGATACTGAACGATATTTCAGCTTTCCATACCCGTCACTCGCCCGGCATGCATGAATTTTTATGTGTACCAAACTACTACACTTTTCTACATCCGCCATGCAATAATATTTTTGTTAAAGGGGCATACCCTACAACTGACAAACATTCTGTAAAAGTGTAAAAATGTGTTAGATGTATATGTAAAACAATATATAATGGATAATTGCATGACAAACTTGGGTCATAAAATGACTAGTTTAGGTACTAGCCCCAAAAATCATAGCTATGAATAATAAATCACTTCCACCCAAAAATTGTACAACAAATTCCAATGAGTTTCTGATCTTTTATGGAAACTAATATTTTTTGTGATTTTATTTTTAATTGGATGAATTTTTGGCTGAAACTTTCTTTGTCGGCTATTTTCTTTACAAGCTTCTAATTTATCATCATTGTGCCTTCATTCTAGATGCACCAAGTTGTAGGGTATGTCCCTTTAAACTAGTTCCTGTTCCATGACGCTGTGCATGTCTAATAAATTCAGATTTCATGAGTACTTTCAGTACTTTGATTTAGGATATTTTGTAAAAAATCTATTTGATTTTTTTTAAATAGATTACATCTAAAGGATTGCATATGAAAGCCATCAAATAATTTCTGTTATGAGTGAAATTGTACGTCTGTGTGATTTTTTTACGTAGACTAAAAGTATTTTTCTGTGATTTAATCGTAAGTGTACAAAAAATCTTGATAGCAAAGTACTCTCTCTCAGTGCTTTGATTCTTGTATCGATGTGATATCGTAAATAAATGAATATCTCTTACTCTTTATAGGTAATTTTTTTTTATATAAATTATCAAAAATTGATAATGTGTTTATGCTATGTTTCATGTTCTTAAGATACTTATAAAAATGTATTACCAAGATATACAAACATCTTGAAAGATTTGAGTGTTACAAAATTGACATTAGGCATAATAAAAGCTTCTGGTTTCCGCTAAACCAGCTGACCATTTTTATGATTTTATCTTGAGCCGAATTTTTGTTTTCTGATATTTTCATTTCCTCTGTTCTAAAATAAGTATGTACAGTGCAACCTCTCCAAAGCAACACCCTTTGGGAGTAGCAAAATTATGTTGTTGTTGAGAGGTTGTTGCTCTAGAGAGGTTAAATTAATAGTTAAATCATGTAATGGGAAATAATCATACTATTATTGAAGGGAAGTTGTTACTGAAGATGTTGTACTGTACGTGACTTAAAGCTCTGCCAACTATCAAATCTTTTTTGCTTGTTAGCAGAGACGAGGTATTTATTTGTTTGGCCTTACAATGATGTAATTGGCTTCTAAGTAGGACGAAAGATCCAGCTGTGTTTAAATGGCTTGTTGTGTCTCAAATTGACTTAATAGTCTAGTATGAGTCCCTCTTGATTAACACTTAGTCATATTTAAGTATTATTATTGCCTGGTGATTATTTTATGTCTTATACTTGTAATATATCATTAGAATTATCAGTGTGTCTATTTGAGAATGATTCAGTGTCTGTCTGTCAATTGTTATATAAGGCGTACATTTTCTACTAAGTAAAAAAAGTTGGCTTCTTTCCCTGAAGAGTTATTTCCCCTAAATGTTGTTTGTAAAAAAATGTGTATTAATTTTGATACATATTCTTAATTGTTCCATTAATTAATTATTATTATATACCAGTTATTTATAGAGCACTCTTTTCTTATAAGAATATTGGATCACAAGTGCTTTGAAACCATTGGAACCCTTATTTAGGGACTAAAAGGCAGAAACTAGACACTTAATTCTTATTTGTATTTATTTTGCTTTCAAGTCAGATCAAAGTGCTGAAAGCCACTTCCAGAAAAAAATCACGAGGCAAAAAAAAAATTTTCATTTGTTACAGTAGAATAAAGAATCGGTAGTCTTTGATTATGAGAATAAAACTGCTTTGAATATTACCATATAATTCTCTTGCATAAATGCTTTGTTTATAAATCGTTTGATACCATTTTGTCTGATCTACAATAAAAAGCTATCTTGCTCATTATTGTGTAACAATATAAGAAGTTAGCGCATTAATATTCTACATAATAAAAGTTAGAGTTAAAGTAGTGCTTGTTGTTTTTGACCTGAATTTAGTTGATCTGTTGAGGAAGGAAATTGAACCTTCACCTCATCTTTGACTCAATCTTAAGTGTGTCAAGTATTCATACTTAGGAATATGTTTGAAGTTTTACATAGAAGTATTACATGTCAATGTGTGTACTGTACCTAAAGTTCCCCAATAAACGACCCTGGGGGCGTCATTTTTTTTTTATGCCTCAGCCATTCAAAATGGGCGTCATATTGTTTTTTTTTTTATGCCTCAGCCATTCAAAATGGCAGAAGGGCATGAAGTCTGTCCGTGCGTTCAAATTTTGGTTTCAGAGTGATGACTTGAGAAATGTATTTCTTTGATTGGTTTCATATTTTATATAAATGTGTGTAATATTAAAGTACAGGTCAAGTTCGATTTGCTTTAAAATCCAAATATTTTCACAGGAGTTATGGACCTTTTTTGACTTAGCTCTCTGAGGGGCATTTGTGTCCTCCGGACACATTTATAGTTTAAACTTATTCTTCTTCTGTATTAGATATCGTTTAAAGGGGCATACCCTACAACTTGGTGCATTTAGAATTAAGGCAAAATAATGATAAATAATAAGCTTGTAAAGAAAAAAGCCGATGAAGAAAGTTTCAGCCAAAAATTCATCCAATTAAAAATAAAATCATAAAAAATATGTATTTGTGACACATACATTTAGTCATGGAAATTTTTGGGTGGAAGTGATTTATTATTCATAGCTATGTTTTTTGCAGCTAGTACCTAAACTGGCCATTTTATAACCCATGTTCTTCCTGCAATTATCCATTATGTATTGTTTTACATATACACATAGCACATTTTTACACTTTCACAGAATGTTTGTCAGTTGTAGGGTATGCCCCTTTAAAAGAGTATTGTAGAATTGATGGCCATTGTTTTCCTGCTGTATTGGTAGCTGTGGGGAAAGGGTTGTTGATAAATGGAGAGTGGTTTATTAAGTGAAAGGGTTGTTGATAAATGGAGAGTGGTTTATTAAGTGAAAGGGTTGTTGATAAATGGAGAGTGGTTTATTAAGTGAAAGGGTTGTTGATTAATGGAGAGTGGTTTATTAAGTGAAAGGGTTGTTGATTAATGGAGAGTGGTTTATTAAGTGAAAGGGTTGTTGATAAATGGAGAGTGGTTTATTAAGTGAAAGGGTTGTTGATAAATGGAGAGTGGTTTATTAAGTGAAAGGGTTGTTGATAAATGGAGAGTGGTTTATTAAGTGAAAGGGTTGTTGATAAATGGAGAGTGGTTTATTAAGTGAAAGGGTTGTTGATAAATGGAGAGTGGTTTATTAAGTGAAAGGGTTGTTGATTAAAAGAGAGGTCATCAATTAAAGGGGTTTGTTAATAAAGAGATGGGGTTGATAATTAAAGGAGTGGTCATTAAGTAGAATTAAGTAGAGAGGGTTGTCCAGGATTTAGTTATCTATTAGGGGAATGGGTTTTTGATTAGAGGAGTGATCAAAAAGTAGAGCAACTTGTGAACTGGGTGTGAACTGGGAAATGGTTGTTGTTTAGAAGCAGGGTTGTTTATTAGATCAGATTTGGTATACATAAATTATACAAAGATTAATCACATGCATTATGTTATGTATATCGAAATGCTTTCTGTAATGATAAATAAATCTAATCTCAAAAACATAAATCAAAACTTGACAGATTGAAATTTATACTTAGGCAATTCTTGAAAAATATTTTGTTTGCTGTGATGCTTCCTCCTCACCAAAAAAGGCCCTACCCGACTTTTTTTGGCCTTGGGTAAAAAAAATTTTTTTAATAAAATATTAGCAATTTCACATGAAAGAAACGGTTTTATCACTGAAAATTCACTAGACCATGTCAATACAAACCTTTTAATGTTTTAAACTGAATGATAGTTCAGCTTAGCATAGTCTTCATGTGCTCAGCGTGCAGGACCAAAGTGCTATGTTTTTCTACATCCACCATGCAATAATTGTCATATTGGTTCCTGTTCCATGTTGCAGTAAATTCAGCTTCAATGCTTTCAGTACTTTGATGAAAGTTGTTGAGTGTTGGTGCTTTCTAACTACATGCTGTTTGTACAATTTATTTGCATATGTTAGTTTTGATATGAAAATACAATAAAGTCAAACCTGTGTTAACAGCCGCCTCTGAATAAAGGTTATCCTGTGAATGAAGGCCATACTGTGAATAAAGGCCATCCTGTGAACAAATGCCATCCTGTGAATAAAGGCCATCCTGTGAATAAAGGCCATCCTGTGAATAAAGGCCATCCTGTGAATAAAGGCCATCTTGTAAATAAAGGCCATCCTGTGAATCAAGGTCATCCTGTAAATAAAGGCCATCTTGTAAATAAAGGCCATCCTGTGAATCAAGGTCATCCTGTGAATAAAGGCCATACTGTAAATAAAGGCCATCTTGTGAATAAAGGCCATCCTGTGAATCAAGGCCATCTTGTGAATAAAGGCCATACTGTAAATAAAGGCCATCTTGTGAATAAAGGTCATCCTGTGAATAAAGTTCATACTGTGAATAAAGGCCATCCTAAGAATAAAGGCCATACTGTAAATAAAGGCCATCTTGTGAATAAAGGCCATCATGTGAATAAAGGCCATCCTGTAAATAAATGCCACCCTGTGAATCAAGGTCATCCTGTAAATAAAGGCCATCTTGTAAATAAAGGCCATCCTGTGAATCAAGGTCATCCTGTGAATAAAGGCCATACTGTAAATAAAGGCCATCTTGTGAATAAAGGCCATACTGTAAATAAAGGCCATCTTGTGAATAAAGGTCATCCTGTGAATAAAGTTCATACTGTGAATAAAGGCCATCCTAAGAATAAAGGCCATACTGTAAATAAAGGCCATCTTGTGAATAAAGGCCATCATGTGAATAAAGGCCATCCTGTAAATAAAGGCCACCCTGTGAATAAAGGCCATCCTGTAAATAAAGGCCATCCTGTGAATAAAGGCCATCCTGTGAATCAAGGTCATCCTGTGAATAAAGGCCATACTGTAAATAAAGGCCATATTGTGAATAAAGGCCATCCTGTGAATAAAGGCCATCCTGTGAATAAAGGCCATCTTGTAAATAAAGGCCATCCTGTGAATCAAGGTCATCCTGTAAATAAAGGCCATCTTGTAAATAAAGGCCATCCTGTGAATCAAGGTCATCCTGTGAATAAAGGCCATACTGTAAATAAAGGCCATCTTGTGAATAAAGGCCATCCTGTGAATCAAGGCCATCTTGTGAATAAAGGCCATACTGTAAATAAAGGCCATCTTGTGAATAAAGGTCATCCTGTGAATAAAGTTCATACTGTGAATAAAGGCCATCCTAAGAATAAAGGCCATACTGTAAATAAAGGCCATCTTGTGAATAAAGGCCATCATGTGAATAAAGGCCATCCTGTAAATAAATGCCACCCTGTGAATAAAGGCCATCCTGTAAATAAAGGCCATCCTGTGAATCAAGGTCATCCTGTGAATAAAGGCCATACTGTAAATAAAGGCCATATTGTGAATAAAGGCCATCCTGTGAATCAAGGCCATCCTGTGAATCAAGGCCATCTTGTGAATAAAGGCCATACTGTAAATAAAGGCCATCTTGTGAATAAAGGTCATCCTGTGAATAAAGTTCATACTGTGAATAAAGGCCATCCTAAGAATAAAGGCCATACTGTAAATAAAGGCCATCTTGTGAATAAAGGCCATCCTGTGAATAAAGGCCATCATGTAAATAAAGGCCATCCTGTAAATAAAGGCCATCCTGTGAATAAAAGCCACTCTTAATAACCTTCATTGATCATTTAGAATATGATTACCTCTGTATAAAGGCCACCTGTCAATAAAGACCATGTTATTTCCTTCCCAAGGGAGGCCTTTATTCACAGGTTTGACTGCATATGAAATAGGTATCTGTGTTTTATCTATGGTCATTCAACCCAAATAATAATTAAATTTCTCTCAATGTATGATTTACATCTAAGATTAAACCGTGAACTTACTACAGTTGAAAATTCAGGCAGGTGGGCAAAAAATCCATAAAATAAATCTGTTTTTTATTATTCTTTTCTAGCTTTCACGCCCTGAAATATAGAAATATTTGAATATAAGTTAGTGTATGAGAACAGTAACTTGTTGTTCTTGACATCGTTCCAAGAATTTATAATGAAAACATCCTTAAAGCGTTACCTAAGGCTAAATGTAAAAAAAAATGTTCGTCCTTCACTAATTTCGCTTCATCTTTGATTAATAGTTCTGTAACATTTGCAGTAGTGTGCATGAATTACATAGCTATATACAGGAGTGCACGTTTTCTGGGTTTATACCCAATTTCCATTTTTTTCCTAGCCCCTCCCCCCTCCCCTTCCCGCCTAAGGGTCATTATCAGTCTTTTAGCTCCATAGAAAATGTGCAGTTGTGGTCTTCGAAAATGCTGATTTTCAAAAGCTTTGCCCCACCCCCTGATTCCCCGAAACCCACGAGCTTCATGTGTGTGTTTTAAACTGATTATCTAGGGGTCAAAGGTTAGATTTTTGGGCAAGGGGCTTTTTTCTGTGCGACTGAAGATATTTCATCTGAGATCACTTCTTTCTCTACTCTGATTAGCTACTAATATGAGGAATTTGTCAGCTGCTTGCAGATCACATGATTCTTTGATGTACTTGTTGAACAGACCGCCATTCTTTGATTTGAAATATTATGAATAAAACGAAAGCAAAAACATACTCGCGATGCCACATGCAAAACATTCCACCTCTTCTCACAGATCACAATGCCACCTATAAACCATCACAGCAAACATCAACTCTCGCGCAGTCGTACTGAAAAAAAAACACATCAAAGCCAGCGCAAGCCTTCTTCAATGCCAAATCTTTCTTTTTCCTTAAGTTAAAAAAATACAGAAAATTAATTCACTGATGCACCTGAAATTTGCTTGTCTTTAATCGCTCTGCTAAGCAAAGAATTTTTTATAGTCATCCTAGGACCATTGATGTTAAGTAATAATTTTTCAAACACTCTTTATTTTTATACAACAGATGCCAATACAGCATTATGTATACTTTTAACACCTGTGTGTAAATATTTATCAAAACAATGGATGAGATGTTATGACAGACAGCCTGGCAATATTTGGTTGAGTTAAAACAAAAAAAAAATCAAGAAAAAATAACAAAAATAAATGCAAGTTGTGTAAGATTCTTTCATTTTCATTGGTCAATTTTAATACTGGATTCAGAAATAGCCAATGAAATGCTTTGAATTTTAGACTGGTTTCAAAATGAAACATTTTCATTGGTCAATTTTGATACTAGATTCAGAAATAGCCAATGAAATGCTTTGAATTTTATACTGGTTTCAAAATGAAACATTTTCATTGGTCAATTTTGATACTAGATTCAGAAATAGCCAATGAAATGCTTTGAATTTTATACTGGTTTCAAAATGAAACATTTTCATTGGTCAATTTTGATAGTTGATTCAGAAATAGCCAATGAAATGCTTTGAATTTTATACTGGTCTCAAAATGAAACATTTTCATTGGTCATTTTTTTATACTAAATTCAAAAACAGCCAATGAAATGCTTTGGATTTAGACTGGTCTCATTTTCGAATTTCGTAAAATCAATTATTCTTAGTTTTACAATTAGTGCCATTTAAGGAATAATGATGATTATACTAAATTTAAACCAAGCATAATCAGACAGTTTTGGTGGTTTAAGGGTAAGGTGGAAAGTACTTTCATGAGATGGGGGGGGGGGTATGTCTGATAGGGAAATATGTTTAAGTTCGACATCAATTATCATCAAACTCCATAGTCATAGAACTCTGGGGAACCAGTCCATCGCAAATAGAATTTTGGGGAACCAGTCCATTGCAAATAGAATTCTGCAGAACCAGTCCATCGCAAATAGAAATCTGGGGAACCAGTCTATCACAAGTTGCTGAATTTGTCATTAAATCATGCGCTCAGACATTTTATAGTTAAGATGGTTTTAATATGCATCATAAGTTTGTCTGTAGTTTGTAATATTCAAATTAATTGTTTGTTCAATGATATTATATTTCTGTTTTATATATTTTCAGATATGATTATAAGAAATTATTATATAACGCAACATTCTGTATGGTGCCGAGAGGTCGCAGACTTGGGTCTTTCAGGTAAGAAAATACAACTTATAGGCAAACATTGGCTTAAGAGCCCACCTATGAATAGAGACCACCTGTGAAAATGATCAGACATATTTTAATATAATTTTGTCTTACCTTTGAAAAACTAGATTTATTTTTGTAAAATAGTCATGAAAAAAAGATTAGCAAATGTCACTTTCGGAGCTCCGTAGTTTCAGAATTATTTTTCGGCTTTTTTTATACTAAGAAAGTGACACTGATAGTTAACATCTTCCCCTCAGAAAAGCTATGTTCCTATCCCCCCATTAAAACTATACTTGCTCTATAAAAATTCCCCAATTTTGACTGGTGTTTTTTCCCCTTTTTCAGCAGCCAGCATCTTCCCCTTTTCCTAAAATAAATCTGTCAATGCAGTCATATATTATAGAGTACTGTAAATTCTTATATGTATGTAATTCACAAATGAAGTTCGGGGTTTTATTTATTTGAAAGAGAGAAATGAATGAAATGGATTCCTGGATTTCTGGTGGTTGAAATCTCTATTCAGATGATGTTAATCTATTAGCATTATCCTTGATGGCTTTAAAAGTAGTAAATCTTACTTTTAATGTTTGAAACATAGTTTCGATTTAATGGAAAAATTCATTGTTGAATGCCGACCAGATTACGACTTCAACATCCGATGTAAGTAACTGAAGCACTTTTGTTGATTGGTGAAGAACCCAAATTGGTCGTAATATTTGTCTAGGTGGAATTTTAGGGTTATTTGGAAAACTTGTGAATATATTTGTTAAAATGATGAAAGCTCAGGTCGTAAGGTCATTAAACTTAGTTTCGAATCCAGTTTTGGAATGCTGCCTTACCAGTGGTCAATTTTGATTGAAGAACAGCCAATTAAATGCTTGGGTTTTTAAACTACCCTAAAAAGCTGCCTTACCATTGGTTGATTTTGAATCTGAGTTCAAACTCAGCCAATCAAATGTTTGAGTCTCAGAATGCTGCCTTACCATAGGTTGATTTTGCATCAGATTCGAAGCTCAAACACAGCCAATCAAATGTTTTAATTTTGAAACTTCTTACTTAACTATGTCTTACTGCCTTGGACGTTCAAGATTGTCTTTTGCCTCACCAAGGTCACATGACCAGAGATGTGAGAATAATGTGTTCAATCAAAAAAGGGGCTTTGTTGGTTTAGTATGATCATGCGTTGACCCTTATTATTTACTATGACCCTTTATTTTCTGATTGCAGCCCCTTTTTCACCTGACAGTGGCCCTTTATTTAAGTCAAGTTTGACTATGTGTTAATTATTTGTAAGTTCCACAAGTTGACCACGAATTAAGAAGTCATTTGCTAAATTTTATCAGTTTACGTTTTCATAATATTCTAATGCTTGCCAATATTTACAATTCCGACTAGCCAGGTTTATAAATAATCTTATTATAGTTCTAGTATCAAAGTTTTGTTGAGAAAATATCAAAGGATGGCAGACTGTCGTAACTATATCTTAATTGCCATAATGAGTTAACACATTTTTTTTTGCATCGTCTGGGATAATTTATTCTAACAGAATCTTGTGTAATGAATTTTTTAAAAATGAGTTTGAGTGAAGGTGTTCGGTCATTTAGTATACTAGGATGTCAATCTGGATTTTAGGCTTTCTTTATCATAATGAAAATCTCGAGTTATTTTCTTGATCTTCCGAAATTCTTTCTGAATATTTCTAAGTATTTCCCCGATCTGGCTAAAAGAGAGGAACATATTTCTTTCACATAGTCTACACATTATGCGTGTCGTAAATTTTTCATGTCTTTGTTATAATGCCTGACGCTCAGTCTATTTGTTAATGCCTAACGCATTTGATACAGTCTACGTCTTGAGTTAAGATACGAAATTATGCTGATGGCAGTTTCGTGGCAGATCAACTTGTTTCGTTACAGCATACAGGCACATCGCCTGAATAAAACTGTCAATTTCTACGGGAATGTGTGCCAATACATCTCTATGCATTATTCTTATGATGTAATAAACAACATTATTTGGTTTACTATGTGTGAATGAGTGTTTTCTGCTATTCTTCATTTCTGTTGGACAAGATTCAGAATCATCATACACAGTGCAACCTCTCCAAAGCAGCCCTGTCTTAAGCAACAGGGATTTTTTGGGGGCGATTTTATAGCCAAAATTCGGTCATATTCCCAATTCACAGACAAAAATTCCCAATCCCCCCAAAAAAATATTTTTTTTTAAAAATTTTTATAAGTTCTTTAACATCACTATTGGTAGTAAATAGCTTATTCTGTTACTGTTTTATGTGTAAATAAGTAGAATAAGTTGAACATTGCAAAAATTGTAGTTACGCATTTTTTCCCAATTTTGATTAAAACACCGCGAAAATTCCCAATCCCAAGGGTATGGGTCATATTCCCAAAATACCGAGAAAAAACCCTGAGCAACAACCTCCCTTTAACAACGGCATGATTATTTCCCTCTGTACGATTTAACTATTAATTTAACCTCTCTAGAGCAACAACCTCTTAACAACAACATAATTTTGCCACTCCCAAAGGGTATTGCTTTGGAGGGGTTGCACTGTAGATTTAAACTTTGATTTAAAGTATGTTTGTTAGGAATTGTTTCAATAAATAAATGTCAAAATTGTGTTGTTGTTATTCAGTGGGTGTTGCTTTAGAGAGGTTACACTGTATATTCAATTTAATGAAGAATTCTATGAAATAAATTGTTAGTTCACGATTCTCGAAATCATTAAATTTGCATTTGACTTTGTTGGTCCTGTATTTAATTTGCATTCAATTCTTTGAAGGGTTCATGTTTTGCGATGAATCACAAATTTTATTATAATTTATTATACAATAAAATGAATTATAGGTTGTGTGTCTATGTATGACTCAAACAAGAACATTAAATACAGTCTAACTGGCTTTGTCTATGTATGAGGTCTATGTCTATGTAAAAGGCCATCATGGCCCTCTTGTTTAAAAAAAAGTGTCAGTTAGTTTTGTCATCACGAATTCTTGATTTTTAGATGAATTTTCTTGTAAATTCTAAAAATTTTCGTTCAGAATTATTGATACAGTTTTAAAATTTGTATCGACTCAGAAAGATCCCTTCATCACAAAATTCATCTCCTTTCAGGCCTTCAGGCCTTTGATTAATTTGAGATTTATTCACAGAAAGATGATTCTAGCTTAAATAACACCCATATATGAGACAACAGTTTTATTTGCTTGTAATATCTCTTAATTTGATAATGTTGTTGTTTATATTGACAGTAAATACAGCGTAGGTGGCTTAAATTGTCGACAACCCTCGCAAATATGTGTATCTTTATTCTCATCAGACAGTGTAAGGAGAAAGTGAGTGTGTGGGGGGGAATTAGTTATTAATTGTTCATTAAGTTATCATTTTGCAGATTTGTTTTCAAAATCCGACATATTACGTGGATCTGATAGAGTAGGAATATAAATGCTCAAGTCTCCTGTATCTCATCTTGCCTCTCTTGGATGGCTCTGAAATGACTACAGCTGACAAATGGGAAATAAAGCATTTGAGAATTTTTTTACAAAAGAAAGTCTAGGGTTGCGGGACAAATTTGTTTTCCATATACAGTACAACCTCTGTAGAGCAACACCCTGCGGGAGCTGCAAATATTGGCCGTTGTTTAGAGGTTGTTGCTCTACAGAGGTTAAATTTATAGTAAATATCAGCGTAGGGAAATTTTGAAGGTGTTGTTATAGAGAGGTTGTTGCTCTACAGAGGGCGGCTCTGGAGAGGTTGTACTGTATAGCTAAATGAGTGTTTGTCAGACAAGGCTCATGAATACTACCATTTATTCTTGATAACTGCCCCAGAGGGATTCAGTACCATGTTTCTTTTTTATTTCAGTTGAATCTAATTTTCACTGCATTCACAAGTAAAAAAAAATCTATAAAAAAATAGAATAGAATAAAACCATGGAAAATGGGAGTGGGGATATATGCTGACAACAAGCTAACCTTCTCTTTGATGATAGTCTGTGGAAAATGCTTAGTTCTAAACACACTTCTCGAATTCTAGTATTCGTTTGTTCTAGTAATCTGTAAATTAAAATCAGGCAAATTTGGCATTTTTCTGGAAGTAATTTCATCAGATTTTTTTCGCAAAAAGTGCTTTGGGAAATCCCTGATTCAATTTGAAGAATATGAGACATTTTTCATGAAGGAAATATGACCTAATTATGACTATAAATGTGAGAAGTCTGGCTAAATTGGCATTGCAGAAATGTTAAGAGTCAGGTGTTAACAGTCATGCAAATGTTAACTTTAATACGTCTGGGTTTATTGGTGTAAGAAATCCTGGGGTCATGAAATATGATCGGAAAAAGTGATGCATTCAGGTTTTTTATTAGGTATTATGGGAATATGACCCATACCCTTGGGGTTGGAAATTGTCGCAGTGTTTTAATCAAAATTGGGAAAAAATGTACATGTATAACTACAGTTTTACAATGTTTAACTTATTCTTCTTATTCTTCCATAGAACAGTAGTAGAATTAGATACTGATGTTAATCAACATGTAATTAATAAAAAAAAAGATTTGGGGGGGGGGGGATTGGGAATTTTTTTCTGTAAATTGGAAAAAAAGATACTATTTTCCATATGTAATATGACCGAATTTCAGCTATAAAATTGCCCCAAAAATCCCTGGCTTTAAGAGGCAGTTAATGTAATAGGGAGACTGAGAGCCAAGAATACCAGACACAGTCTGTCATTAAAATACAAACAAAGGGATTTGTATGGGTGGTATTGGATTTTATTAAATTTTATTAAGCATAAAATTCTGTTGATAACAATTTGTATTGATATCAAAGGGTATGTCGATAATAGTAAGGGGATTAACTGTGGTGCCTAGTGCACATGTACTTAATTTCATTATGTTTGTATAAAACACTTTTATGAATCTCCGTGACTGTGTCATCCTTATAGACTGTGATCATGTTGTTTTTGGATTGTACTATATTGTATATACACTGTACTATGTTGTTTATGGACTGTGGTAATTATGTTGTTTTTGGACTGTACTATGGTGTTTATAGAATGTACTATGTTGTTTATGATGTTGTTTATGGACTGTACTATGTTGTTTATGGACTGTGGTAATTATGTTGTTTATGGACTGTGCTATGTTGGACTGTACTATGTTGTTTATGGACTGTGATAATTATGTTGTTTATGGACTATACTATGTTGGACTGTACTATGTTGTTTATGGACTGTACTATGTTGTTTGTAGACTGCACTATCGGCATAGACTGTGCTATTTTGTTCATAGACTGTGATAATTATGTTGTTTATGGACTGTACTATCGGCATAGACTGTGCTATTTTGTTTTTAGACTGTGATATGTTGTTTATAGACTGTGCCATTGTTAAAAATGGTAGGTTGTGCAGTTATATTGGCCATACTTTCTATTAGCTTGTGATGGCTGCATAATGTGAATTAGAATGAAATCTGCAGATTTCATGGAATAAAAATCTTTATGGAACATCTTGGAGTGATTTTGTGAGGCGATTTTCTATGATACAAAATCTCTTCTTTTGCTTTGTTGATTGAAGTGGGTCTGTTTTTGCGTTGTCAAGAAATCTTTCCTGTATCAATCAATGTTGAAAGGAAAATAAATGAACTTGAACCAACGGGAAGTAGACAGCAGCCTGGAATTTTACCGAGCCGTATACATGTCTACTGGTATTCCAAAGGTTCAGCGAGAAAATGCTCTAATTATTTCTTGATGAAAAACTGAGATACATTCGTAATGCGTTGAACCTCTGAAATTCTTACTTTAACATCATTTCCAAGTGTTGATGTGAAACTGTTGTAACAGCCTTTTTACTATAACTTCTTTCTTCTGTCAAATTTTCTGACGTGCATTTCACCTGTGGTTGATATATACAAATTTATCTATTTCATGGTGCATCGAAATTTGCATGCATGTAATGACAACTACAGTTGTTTCTATTAGAGTGCATGGCTACCCATACCTGTGGTTTTAAAATAAGGGGAGATAATCTTAATTGATAATACAGACAAACCTGTGTAAGCGGCCACCTTTGAATAAAGGCTACCATGTGAATAAAGGCCATTGTTTTAAAAACCACCATTGATAATTACCTCCGAATAAGGGCTGCCTTAATTCACAATGTGGCCTTATTTTGAGGTGGCCACTACCACAGGTGTGACAGTATTTCGAGGGTTCAGCGCAACAGTGTTGTAACTCATAATGAACTAAGAACAAGTTACGACAGTGTTGCGCTGAGCCCTCGATTTATTTTTTACTCTCAAATGTTTGTACTAGCACACCTCTGGTAAAGAAACTTGAAAACAAAATTTAAGGACAGCCTTATGTAAGAATTTAATTTTAATACAAGATTATATTAAACAAACATCACGTTATCATCTGGCTAATTTATTGGTACTAAGGATCGTAGTGCATCTTTTCTGCACTTGACGACACTTCAAAGTCTGTCTGTTTGCCGAAGGCTTAACGAAAGAATTTCAACCACACAATCAGCCAGATGATTTGATAACTGTACATTTTTATATCAAAGTCTCTTATTGTTAACTTTACCCTTCTAAAGACACTCAAAAAATTCCATTCCACTATTATTTATGCGAAAAAAGGAGCACTTTTGCATTAGGATCTATATCTACTGAAGAATTTGCGGTAAACTCTTCGTGAAGTCTGGATGGATTTTGTTACAATTTATTGCACTTGGTGGAAACATTGCAGCTGTCTCGATTATGTTGTGGGTAGATTCATTTAAAACTTTCACTGAAAAATGCGATTGCTATGTCTGTATGAAACTTGAGTGCATGGAATTCATCTTCAATGCACTTTCAGTTACAAAGTGCACCATATGATAAAAAAATATGTATCATAATAATACTGCAGCTCCATTCCAATTAGTGGAAACACAGTCATTGAATTAATTGGTTAGTGATAACTCTGCATGTATATAACTAACTTGATTTGCAGGATATAATAAAAACAACAACAATGACATCAACAGCACTAAAAACATTAACAACAACAGCATCATTAACCACATCAACATTAACAACAACATTTAACAGCAACAACAACATTAACAGCAATAACAACATTAACAAAAAAACAACAACAACAGCAACAACATTAACAACTACAACATAATTAACAACATCAGCATTAACTTCGACAATAACAGCAACAAAACTAACAAAATCAATATTAAAAACAACAACAACAAATGTAAATGTCACAGTAGAAGATGTACAAACTGAACAACTATTGATGACAAATTGGCCAGGAGATAAAACAGACAGTACGAATTTACAGAACTATTAAGATTCACGCTGAGAAACAAATTCGTGTTTATTATAGTATTAAACCTAATCTACAAATTCATTGTGACATAAACTTTTTCTAGACTTTCTTTACATCTCCTTGTCATTAAAGTCAGACTACCTGACAAATCTTCAGTTTTTAGGAAGAAATATAAAAGGGAGGAGTAGTGGTGTATGGGTAGAGCGTCGGACTCCTAACCCGGAGGCTGCAGGTTCGAATACCGTCAGTGGCGGAATTTGATCAGAACCTTCACAATTCCTTCTTTCGATGTGAGTACTGGTCAGAATCCAGGAAGCAGTCATCGAGAGTAGTAAATATAAGTTGTAAGTACTTGCACTACAATCGATATAAAAATAAATGAATTTAAACTAAATAAAAATGAGTTTCCTACTTTAATATAGCTTTAAATTTTCACTTGTCTGTTCTGCATCATGAATTGTGTTAGTTTATTGATATTAATAAACTGGTCCAAAACATCGGGCTGGGTTATACAGAACAAATTTTAACCAATTTTACTGTAACAGCATTTGACTGTATTATTAGTGTGGCCTTAAAAGGTAAACATAAATCTGTCGGAGTTTATTTGGTCGGTAAACCTGACATACATTCATATCTTCAGACTTAAGTCTGTCTAGG
The DNA here is from genome assembly GCA_964023205.1 of Lutraria lutraria. Classification (NCBI taxonomy): domain Eukaryota; kingdom Metazoa; phylum Mollusca; class Bivalvia; order Venerida; family Mactridae; genus Lutraria; species Lutraria lutraria. Next base: position 3,021,614 of record OZ026850.1, read on the forward strand.
TCAGTGATATCACATTTGTGCATTCTGATTTTGATGTTATTTATAGTTCTAATTCATTTCACACAACAACGGTTCATTGATGAATATTTGGCATATTGCCAATCATTTTCTCATAAGTTACGTTTTAACAGCACCCGACTTGCAGGTTAATCCTCGAAATGTGACATAAAAAGTTACACTTTCGATCAAGTGTCAGTTGTTACAGTCATGCTGTAGCCTCACAAGTCAATGTACTGTCAAACCAGTGTTTGCCACCACCTCCGAATAAAGACCACCTGTAAATATAAGCCACCTGTGAATAAAGACCACCTGTAAATATAAGCCACCTGTGAATAGAGACCACCTGTGAATATAAGCCACCTGTGAATAAAGACCACCTGTAAATATAAGCCACCTGTGAATAGAGGCCACCTGTGAATAAAGGCCATTTCTGAATAAAGGCCATTTCTGAATAAAGGCCAAAGGCCATTTCTGAATAAAGTCCATTTTGTTAAAACAGTCATCGGTATAATACAATCAATTAACCTCCAAATAAAGGCCACATTTTGTGTTTCTCAGTGTTGGTCTATATTGACAGGTTTAACTGCACATGAATGTATAATTTATGGTTTTATAAACATAAGTTTGATATTACTTTAGTTGGTTTATTTGATCATACAGTGCAAACCTCCCTACTGCAACCACCAATGGGAAGGACAAAATGGCTGTTGTAAAAGGGTGGCTGTTGTTGAGAGAGTGAAAATAGACAATTTGGGTTATTAGTATACTGGCTGTTACAGAGAGGTGACTGTTGTCCGGAGGTGACCATTTATGGAGGTTACACTGTATATATCAAAAATAGATGCAAAATCACGCACTATCAGTTTTATATGATTTTTACACACGAAGGTGCATAATAAGAAACAGGTGTTTTCAAATTTTTACGTTTTTAAAAGTTGTTTAGTGTATTTTGATTTTATCTCCAAATATTTGCTACAGTCTTTCAACGATGCAGTACAGTACTCGTGCATTCTAAAGTTACGATCTGGAAAGAGATTCATGTTACAAAATGGTTAAATGATGAAATTTCATTCAAAGAAAAAATATCCGATATTTTTTGCATTTCTGGGTCAGTAGTTAGCATGTTGTCGAAATCCAATTTATTTCACTTCTTATGCTATTTGTATTAAACTGTGTAAAAGCTCATTTAAAGTTGATGAGTCAGAGTAAACTTGAGATTGGACTCTGATCTCAAATCTCAAATCTTATCTTTTAATGTTCGTAAGTTAATCATGAAAAGATCATGATATAATTGCCACATTATTCATGTCAGCATAATTGATCTGAATAACATGTATTTAGACATGAATCGGCTCTATCTTTTCAACCATAACACTTTGAGAAAGGATTTGAGATCTGAGATTGAGATTATTTAAGTTTTATAACCTCAGGGTTAAAAGATATTTTGATAGTTTGACCTCTCCAATCGGCAAAAAATATTTTTTACCGAGTGAACCACTTAGAAAATGGATTCTCTCAGTGTGAGTCTGGGGTTCATCTGATTTTATTGTTCACGATTATTTACCTGTACCTGATAAATCTGACCTAATATCTCTGTCGGTACATTTAATTGAATGTACTTTAATTCTTGGTAGAAATTACTCATTTTTCTTTTGATTTTACAACAAACACATTAGTACTAAATAAATTCCATTACAAATAAAAGTAAATTATGGTCTTCTAATAAAATTTTCGAGGGCTCAGCGCAACACTGTAGTAACTTGTTCTCATTTCAATATGAGTTATGACACTGTTGCGTTGAACCCTCGAAATGTAATTCCCTGGAGAGTTATATCTGAATTGTTGTTTTTCAGCTGGTCTGTTTCAAAGAAAAAGTCGCGCTATTGCGATCACTGTGTTGTCTGCCTCAGCATCTCGAGGGTTCAACGCAACAGTGTCGTAACTCATATTGAAATAAGAACAACTTATGACAGTGTTGCGCTGAATGTTGTTCATAAGTCAGAAACTATAAGGGGTAGAGACAGTCATGAAACTTCATAGGTGGATAGATACCGTTAGTGTTAGTACCGCTTGCCGTGCTCTTGTTTTAAACTGTTGAGTATGAATATTTAAACAAATCATTGATACATTAGATAATATCTCTTTGTGTCATTTAGCCCATCTTTTAAAAAAAAGATGGGGTTGCAGTTTTGCAACTGACTAATTCTGACAACCGTAAAATGCTTTTAATATTTGAACTTTCGGATGAAAATTCTAAAAAATCTAAAAGCATTCACAGATTACTTCTGAATAATATCTTCATTAATTTTGTATCAGTCTGTGAGAATTCTGATGTTAACCATATTCTGTACTTGGTTCCTGCCAGTAGTCAAGTTTAATTTTGGAAGAAAAAATTCCAAAAAACTAGAAATTGAAAATTGAGAGGAAATTTAGAAAAAAAAAATTCTTGGAATAGAATTCTGCAGCCAATACGTTGACTTAAAATGTTTAACGAAACATTGAAAATGAAAATATTTAAGGGATTTAGGACTAAAAAATGTCATGAGTCAAACTTGCCGGGCAAAAAACTAGGGTAGATCGGTTAACCAAAAAGAAACAATTTTTTTTACGCCTAAATGTCACTAGAATTTTGACTGTGCAATGCTGTCAAATATCATGGGCGTTCTCCCACGCTCTTGTAATGTTGTTTTTTTCGTTTGGGTGTTGGTGTAGTTGTCAGTGAGCGTGCAGTATTTTTTCTGTGTGTCTGCTTTCGTCATTATCTTTTACAATTCTGCACATTCTTTATTTTTACCCAACAAACCTCTCTGTTTGTTGTTAATGCGTTAAATTCTTCTATGTGGTTTAACCTACACTACAAAACATGTATACTTAACCATTCCGGGAACCATTGTGGTCTAGTTGGTCTAGCGCTGGATTACTGAATGATTAGTCGTGGGTTCAAATCTCGGCCCCACCTTTTGATATTTCATGGTAGCTTTTTTATTCAGTGTTCACATCCGAATTACTGAGCCAAATACTGTGTTCAGAATATCACAGGAAATTGGTGAGTAGTGTATCAGTACTTTTCACCTGGCATTTTAAAGAACCTGGAAAGACTAATTGCTAATTGATTGAAATAAAGAATTGGGATATAAATGATATCTCCATGGAATACTGTAGTTTCATTTATTTTCGTTGGGCACAATTTTCGTGGTTTTTTCTAAAATGGCTATTTCGTGGGGACATAAATTCGTGGATTTTGTTTTTTGAAAAACAATTCCCATTCTCTGCATTTTAATTTGTGGGGATTTGATTTCGTGGATAAGCCGACCCGCAAAATCCACGAAATTAAATCCCCAACGAAAATTAATGATTCCACAGTAAACTGCTCAAACAGTTATGAATTACTACAGTGATAAACTTCCACAGACATATCGAGGGTTCAGCGCAACAGTGTCGTAACTCATATTGAAATAAGAACAAGTTACGACAGTGTTGCGCTGAGCCCTCGATATCAAGTTCACCTTGGCTGGTCAACACAATGATTTCATTGATTCCATCTCTTGCTAAGAGGATATTCCATTCTTTTGTCTGATTTATGAAATGAATGGCAATTTCTGTCTGGCACTTGTGATTTCATCCTTGGTCTCCTAAATGAATACTCTATCAATTGTTTTCTATTGCTCAGCTGACCACGATGTGCTGTCAAAGAAGTCCCTGTCTGTCAAAGTCACTATAACATGACATGAAATTGATTAGCTTGTTTGCAGTTGTCTGCTACTCTTCATAAAGGAGATTTTGTCTGCTACTCTTCATGGAGAAGGGAGATATTGTCTACTGATCTTCAGTATGGATGAAATGTCTGCTGCACTTCAATTAGGAGGTGATTGAAAATGATAAATGATATTTCGGTGATAATTTTTTTTTTTTGATACAAAGTGTCCTGTCTGATGCCTGATTGTGATATTTTACAATTACCCTTGCATGATTTGACGGTTTATTTTCTAATATGGTTGGTGATGCATTACCGCGTAATTAAAGATCTAAATTGATACGAGCGAAGACCTGTTGACGCATACATAATGTAACTGTGTGATTGCTTGAATAATGTAAATTTCACCAAGTGCAGTTATGTTTGTATCTTGGCAATGATAGAATTCACAGAAATGAGTCATGCCGTTTGTATAAAGTGTAGCCGAAAATTTAGCTATCCTTTTATTAAGAACACATTTCACTTTTACTCTGATAGAGGAATTTGTGCTATGGGATTGTTATAATAAGTTACAGTAATCCACAGGGGGTGGTAATAATCTTTTTGGTAAGGTCTGAAAAAAAAAGTCCTACTCCTTAGAATTGAATTCATGAAAACAAGAATTGTTACTGAACTATTCTTGCATAGTTCATGAAGTATGAATAACTGTATGGTAGGGGTATTTATTGTTTTCTGACTGACCCTATTTTGTGGTGCAGACCCTAAGGAAAAATCCAAAGTATACAAATATCAGGGGACAGCCCCTTTTTTATGGCAAATTTGTGGACGATATTCGTCCCCATTCCCCGTGCTGAATAGTATGTATTTTTCAAAATAACTTCTTACTACGTAATTTTTCCCCAATTTGCCTATTTTTTTACGCAAAATTCCCGTTGTTCCCCAAAACCTTTAAAAATCAGAAAAAATCACCTTCTGACTGTACTTTTTACATTTTCATTTGACTGAATGCTTATCAAACTTTTTTACAAGCCCCAGTGGCAGAATCCAATTGAATCACCAAAACAGGGTGTGTTGAAAAAAGCAAAGTTTAATGTATTAGTAATCCACATGGATTAGTTGGTAGATTTATTTTTTGAGTCTGTAATTTAAAAAAAAATCTTAAAACTGGTTCAAGCTCGACTCCCCAGCTACCGACCATGTCTCTTTATGTGAGGAAGTAGGCATTTGCTTACGGAGGATGGGGTTTTAGTACTGTTTTTTTCCCAGGAACGATGGTTAGGTAAACTGTCCTGTCCACCAGATCATTATGACTCTGACTGTCGAAAAGTGGCGTACAACTCAAATAAACATAGCAAAAAAAACAAGCTTAATTTGTTGGCATAGCCACACCCCAGTTAAGTGCAGGACTGTTAATCTAGGGGTTTAAGGTTTGAGACCCAGATGAGGTGCATCTTTCAGTGTGGCTGAAGTTTGCATTAAATAATGTTTCATTACATGGGGCTATCCATAAAAACATGTTGTTAAATGATGCAAAATTTTATCAGTAAGTTAGAAGGTAGGATTTTTCTTTTCTTTTGATAAAATGTACAGAAAACGCTGGAATAAAGAAGCAAAAAATATTTCGTCACAGTTGCACAAATGGGGGGGGCGGGGATGTGGAGTTGTGTGTGGGAGGGTGGCAGGGGATTTTTGATGAGTTGGTCAAACCAACGTTTTTTTGCGGAGTTGTGTGTGGGAGGGTGGTAGGGGATATTTGATGAGTTGGTCAAACCAACATTTTTTTTGTGGATTTTCTGGGTGAAAGGTTTCAGGCATGAGTTTGAATTTCCATTTTTCGGCAGTGCTGACTAAACAGGCTTTCATTGTTTCAGTAGCAGAAAGCTGATTAAATTTTCTGTTTCTTCAAAATGTTTTACTTTCATCCATGCAGTTCTATGGCTCACCACTGAAATACGTGTCATGTGGAATAAAAAACGGTGGCAATTTTTTAGGTGCTTTTTAGCTTTCTAGGTAATTTGACAAAATCTTACATTTTAATACGAAGGCATTCCTCGAAAGCTGTCTGGTCATTTATTGTCTTGTTTTTAATGAAACAGCTAATATTCTTATGAATTTTAATTAGCTAGCTTGCATGCCTTGTTTTTTTTTTCCATTACATCGGTAAATAATACGTTCACTTGAGATAAAGGATTTAGTTTAAGTGAAGTATTTGCCATTGCTACATAATTTAATGACTTGTCTAAGATCAGTTAATTAATCATGAACAATCTTTCTCTTCTTATGTTTCGTTGCTGAACTGCATCATTTATCATATGATGCATTTTTGATTTTTACTTCATTTAAATACTTCAAAATACCAGATATTTCCTAATAAATGTTCCTCTCTTATAATAAACAACCCTGAATTCGGCCCCCATATCTTAATGAAAGATTGTATTATTTCCCTCTAGATTCATTGCAAAATTCCCCAGTCAAATTTTTTTTCTTTAAGTTGATAACTATTAATAATTGTTTTTTATAAGCACGAAAAAAAAAGATGCTGGAATCTATTGTGTCCACATATGGCAGGCTGTTGGTGTAACTTCAATCGTAGAATTCCCCCGTCTGTCTTATTTCCCTCCTTGAACGAGCCGGCCACCATCCCCTTAAGCCCCGAAAAGGGGCCATATTTCATTATTTAATTTTGTTTTCTGTGTATTTTCACTATTTATAGCCAGTTATTATTACTTACATGTATAGTATTGAGTAATCTTGTTTCGATATTAACTTCTTAAAAACAGAACTTTTTTCTATTTTCAGATTTTTAGAGGTTCTACAGGCTGGTTGTGTTCCAGTGTTGCTAAGCAACGAATGGGAACTGCCTTTTTCTGAAGTTATCAATTGGAATAAAGCAGCTTTATGGGGTGACGAACGTTTACTTTTTCAGGTGAGTTGTCCCCCTTTAATTTACTGTGAGAGTTACTTCCCTTTGGTGAGATTAAAAAGTTATTTCCCTTTTCATGCTGTTACTGAGAGTTACTTCGCTTCTGTAACTTACTTAAAATCAAAAGTGAAAAAATATTATTCGCCTCTGTGACGGCCGAATTTCACTAGTGGTTTCAATGGTTTATGTACTGATCAAGGGAAGTAACCGCTGCGGGGATGCCCTTGAATATAAGAGAAAACTAATAGCATAAGTAAAGTTCGAAAGGATAAAACATGTAATTTTACTTGAAGCCCATTGCCTTATTGATGTGCATGTGTTTTTGTATATCTTGCATAATTTGATAAAATCCAATCTATTCCGAAATTCTGATGCATTGTGAACTGTGATCGTCGAGTGTAGACAGCATGAATCATCCGGTATATAACCAATCTGCAGAAACACGTGTTTCAATTCAATTTGTTGATGAAACAATGCCATCAGATTTGAGTTGTGTATAAACTAATTCCTTTTTATTCTGGTAATTAAAGTAATGGATGTTTAAATTTGTTTATACCCTAGGAAAGAAACTGCATGTACAATTTCTAGGTTTTCATTTGAGTATTGCCAAATATCTGAAAGAACACCACCTGCTGGGAGACACACTTACTGACGGTCTTATGTTTGATTTCAATAATTGGTTGGAGTTAGTTCCCTTGATTTCGTTAATTGGTTGGAGTTGGTTCCCTTGATTTTACTAATTGGTTGGAGTTAGTTCCCTTGATTTTACTAATTGGTTGGAGTTAGTTCCCTTGATTTCACTATTTAGTTGGAATAAGTTCCCTTGATTCTACTGATTGATAGCAGTTAGTTCCCTTGATTTCACTCATGTGTTGGAGTTATTCCCCTTGATTTCACTGATTTGTTTGAATTAGTGGAAAAGTCCCCTTGATTTCACTGATTAATTGGAGTTAATCCCTTTGATTTCATTAATTTGTTGGAGTTAGTTCCCTTGAATTAGGCATATTTTATCTGTTCCAATCCAAAATCTGAGGTCAGCATTTCAACTGATGTCTTGAGATGTGTTTTAGTTTATGCCTAAAGGGTGTTTACAAATTATATTATTTGGCATTGTGTTCAATGTTATTATACAATATTTATTTGTTTCAATTCCCCTGTTTTGATCTTATTCCAGGTATGTGGCATGTAATTTATTACATATTTGCTTTCTTTTGATTCCTTTCAGCTTACTATAAAGCCAGACTCATCTATTATACCTATATCCTCAAGGAATTGTTTAGACTTACATTTTCAATTGAAAATTTTGATTAATATGAAAATATGAGGATGGGAGGTTTGAAGTCTCGAAAAAATATACCCTCCCCCCCAAAATATACCCTCCCCCCAAAATATACCCTCCCCCAAAAAATATACCCTCCCCCCAAAAATATACCCTCCCCCAAAAATATACCCTCCCCCCCAAAATATACCCTCCCCCAAAAATAATCATTCACTTGCTATTAAGACTTTGCTTTAATTAATGTATACTAAAAATGATACTTGGACTAATAAAATCATCCATGATTATGTTTTATATTCATTTTGCATCATATATTGTGTGTTGTTCTTTTCTTGACAAAATTATTGGTATGTCTGCAAGAATTTTACAAGCGCCTTCGTGTCTTCTTCAACTCCAGTCAACAAAATGCATTGTCAACAATATTTTGACAAGATGGATTTCTAATTATGTGTTGTGTGCAAGATTCTTGCTAATTTTGTTGCTCAAAACCATATTTTTACAGAAAAAAAGGCCCCCGGAGAATTTTTGTTATCTGATTTTCTGGAAACTGGAAAAAGTATCGGAAATAATTATTGGACTCGGCTATCACTTACGCATTTAGTTGACTGTATTTCAAGTGTGAATTAAATTGATCTGCTTGTTTTGAAACTGAAAACACACCAAACCATTCCTAATAAATGTCCCTTCCTTAGTAAATGCCCCTCCAATTAGCAATTGTCTCTCCTGTAGTAATGTCCCTCTTCTGATATATGTCCCTCCCATTAATGAATGCCCCTCCCATAATACATGCCCTTTCCATTTGTGAATGCCCCTCCCATTGACAATTGTCCCTCCTATAGTGACTGTCCCTCCTCTAATATATGTCTCTCTGGTTAGTGAATGTCCCTCCCCTAAAACGTGCCCTACCAATCAGTGAATGCCCCTCCCCTAATTATTGCCAGTCCCATTAGTGAATGCTCCTCCCTTATTTGGATATCTTCGGTATGTTTGTAATAATTAACATACTGGTATGCAAACTAGGAAGTGGCCTTTTGGATGAATGATTTGGTTACCGGGTATTTTCTTGTAAATACATTTTACTTTTCCTTATTTATAAGCAAAAAATGATATTAATAAAGCCAACTTTTATCAACTATGATTGAATTTATCCCTGATTCTCCGTCTGCCTACTGGACTGCAGAATGAATAAAGGCAATGAATGAATTTGAAATACAAATATCCATTTTTTGCTAATGAAAAATTTTCATGTTGCTAAAATGAAAAAAGATGCTAGATGAATTTCAATATGTAAATTGTCTAATTATAAAATTAATTCGCTGACAGCACTTTGGAAGAAGCTTTATAGTGATGAAAGATGATGTTGATGTTAAAATAGTGACGGAAACTTCTCTCACTGTCGACAGGTTATGTATGAACTGTCGACAGTTTTTCTTGAATGAAAAGTATGCATTCATGATAAAGATGCAAATTTCCATAATGTGAAGTAACATTAATTTTAACTGGATATGCATAAATAGATGTTACGTTTTTGTAACGTTCGGTTGAGTTTAAAGACTGCCTGTTATCTATTTTTAACATCTTAGTTTTGTAATTTGCTTCATTTTGGCAAATTTGAAGTTATCTAATGAGTATGCAGACTCAATTTTTAGATGGAGGAGATTCAATCAAATGCATTCTAATAATGTAAATTTCTCCACTAAAATATGCCCCTCCCTCTAATGAAAGCCACTCCCCTAATTAATGCCCTTTGTCAAATAATTATAATTATGTCCCTTCCACTGATGAATGCCTCTCCACTTACGTATGCCCCTTTCCCTTGTATATACCCCACACCTCATATGTGCTCCTCCCCCAACATAAGCCCCATCCCCAACATATGACTCTCCCCCCAACATTTTGCCCCACACCTCATATGTGCTCCTCCCCCAACATAAGCCCCATCCCCCAACATATGACTCTCCCCCCAACATTTTGCCCCACACCTCATATGTGCTCCTCCCCAACATAAGCCCCATCCCCCAACATATGACTCTCCCTCCAACATTTTGTCCCACACCTTGTTTGTGCTCCTCCCCCAACATAAGCCCCATCCCCAAACATAAGACCCTCCCCCTCCAACATTTTTTCCCACATCTAATATGTGCCCCTTTTCCCTACATGTGATAACTACTTATGAAAATGCATTTGATGAAGGGAGACAATTACATTAGTCAGTTTTCTTTGTAATCATTTTTGTCAGAAGCACAACATATGGGTATTCATGGTTGGTATTGATTTTTGATATTTTTAAAATAGGTGAGGGATGTTTATTAGGAGAGGGGTGTTCAGTTAGTATTTAGCTGGTTGAAGTTCATGTTAATTCATTATAGCGCTGGCCTCGTTTGTTTATCGTGACTTTCAAATTGCCTGATAATTTATTGCCATTTTGTAAACGAGATGTTTTTCAATTCCTGGCTGGGTTGGCTAGAAAACTAATTGTGCAATGTTCTCTTCAACAGCAAAAAAAATAATTAATGCTTTTATCTAAGAGAGACATGGAGTGCATTTTAACATCTGGTAGAAATTGAACAAAAATTGGAATCAATTAAAACTAAGTGTGGTGTGAGGCTGTTAAATTGTCTACATGGCCAGTACTTTCGGAAGGAAAATTTAATTGTCTGGATCATTCATTGTTCCATTTGTTTGTTTGTTCTTTTGTCTGTCTATCCATCCATCAATCTGTGTGTTCATTCTCTTGTCTGTCTATCCATCAGTCTGTGTGTTGGTGACCCCCCTCCATGGTCGAGTGGTAAAGGTCGCTGACTTCAAATCACTGTATCCTCTCACTGATAGAGGGTCATGGGTTCGAGCCCAGCTACCGACCATGACTCTTTATGTGAGAAAGTAGGCAGTTGCTTATAGAGGATGGGAGTCTAGTACTGGTTCTTCCCAGGAACGATGGTTAGATGAACTTTCCACCTCACATGACTGTTAAAAAAGGGACGTAAAATACGATATGAACAATCAAACTGTTTTGTTTGTTCTGGTGTCCATCAATCAATCAATCAATCAATCAATCAATCGGTTTGTTTATTAGCATTAAGTTTTTCCACATTACCTTACATACTATATTAACAGTGTCTGTCTGCTTTTACATGCAGGGGTGTCAATATTCCGGATATATATGTCCTGAAAAAGCTATGATTTTTGAGGAAAATAAAAGTTATTTGATGAAAATATCTCAAGAAATGGCAAAGTAATGGTAAATTTAATCTGCTCTGAAGGATATTCTTTAATACAAACTGATGTAAATATTAAAAACAATGTATTTGAAGGCCTCTTGCTTGACAAAAAACATTTTTAATTTGGCTCTATTGACACCTCTGTGGATGACCGTCTAGTTGTTATTTGTGAAAATTTCTTAGCTTGAAGTGCATTCCTTGCTTAGCTTGTGGCTTGAGAAACATTGCATTCTATAAGCCTTAAAATACTATTGGTTCAATGTAAATCGGTAGATTAAACGATGCATCCGACATCATAAAGATTCAACTCAGTATGCCTGACATACTGATTGGGAGCCTCGGTACTCAGGTGCATTATGGTATATTAAATTCCCATTGCCGCTATTAAGATGCGATAAAATGCATCATTTATGATATTAAGAACTCAATATTTAGGGTAAGTTCAGTGTAATTTCTGTCTACCATTCGATCCAGGTATTTTAAATACCATCATTTTATGAGTTCAGATTACAACGCTCTGGTGACGTTGACTACTATGAAGTATGCACTCTGAGCACGATGTTTGTTAGGCCATCCTTAGAAAATATTTTGTTTGCCATAATACTACTACCTATACTCACCAAAAAAGGTCTCTGTCTAACTTTTTTTTGCCTTTCTGGTAAAAAAATTTTTAAGTAAGAAATTTTTAAAATTGTAGTCTGAAATGTATATGGGGTTCAAAAAAAAAAAAAAAAAAAAAGAATTTCTACCTACCTACCTACCCACTGAAAAATCTGTGGGTCGGGTTATTGCAAATTTGTCCAGCTAGCTTACTGAAGGTCCGTGCTTCTACACAGGTTTAAGCCTGGAGTCTGGAGTCTGCCTTCACTGTTGAACCTGGAAAAGTTGCTTAATGACTCTTGTTGGTGTTAAGATAATTCCATTTAACTAAAATAACAAATGATGTGTATTTTATTAAGAGAGAGAATTGTAATTGATTTTTTTTTTGTACAAAGGATAATTTATAATGCAATTACGCATTCACTTAATTAAAAAAAAAATCGAATTGTGCATTTCCTGTCTGCCAAGTCTCACGATTTCTGCATAAATTGCAATTTTTCGTTAAAAAGAGAACAAGTTTCTTGGCGTTGGAATTTTGTTTTAATTAGTAATTATTTGTTTCCGACTTGCTCTGACAACTAAAAGAACAATCGAATGATAAACGAGTGCGCTCTGTTATTGAATTGGAATTTGTTTTAAATTAATTTAGACATAAAAGGAATATGCCTAGCATTGGCTTATCCTATTGGCCTTCTCCATCTCCTAGACTATATTTTCGGTCTTGATGATTTTTTTTTTGCCGATATTTAAGAATTTTTTCACTTGTATATAATTTTTTTCACAAACTTTTTATTTTCGTGCATGTTGGCTAAGAACCGATATTTATTAATTGAGATCATAAATACAGGAAAATCATGAAATGGCATTTCCTTTTTTTTGTGATTATTTTTTTCCCACAAGATAAATATTTGGTATTATACTTCGAATATTTTACCTGTAAAATTACTGTCACATAGGGGTCAGTGCACTAAATTTACAAAGGGAGGTCAGTGCTGACTAAATTTGCATAGTGGGTCAGTGCTCATTAAACGTATAGGGGGGGGGGGGGGTAGTGCTTACTGAACTTGCATAATGGGTCAGTGTTCACTAAATTTCACAAAGGGGGCAGTACTCACTAAATATATTAAAGACTACAGTCATATTATTCAGTTCGCTTTTTTAGTCTTTTCTGCAGTTAAGGCAAATTCACACAATATGTACTTCTGTAGTGTGACCTGTTTTATTCCATTTTAAAATTATACCCTAAATTGCCAATTAGCCAGTGTCCCTTGTCTGCTAACATTTAAGCAAATATCATTACCAGGATGATGAAAGATGATACGTTTTTCCTGGCTTTGTCTTTATTGACCTTTAGGATTGGTAATGCAAGTTTCACAGCTACTGCGGCAGATACCATATCGAGGGCTCAGCACAACACTATCGTAACTTGTTCTTATTTCAATATGAGTTACGACACTCTTGCGTTGAAACCTCAAATTATGTTCCTCGGGAATAATCGTGTGATGTAATCTGCATGCTTTTCCTACGTTTCGAACATTTATCGGAATTTTTGGTTTGGTAATGTAGTGTTTGCAATTTGTTAAGTATTTTCAAATTTATTGTAAGGCAGTCAACTTGCCTTTATAATCTTTTTATTAAAAGTATTACTTTATCTGTTAAAATGTTTGCTTTAACAAAAAATGTACCCAACTCGTCTCATTTTTCACTGTGGATTGCATTTACTTACCTCGAATCTATCAGTTCAATACTAAATACTACCTTTAGATGAACAGAGTTTAGACATTGTAATTCAACTTTTAGCAATGGGAAGAGTAAAGTTGGTCTTTCCCTGAGGTGGTCTTTTTCACAGGTTTGACTGTATTGATAAAATCATGATGACACCCAGTCAATTTCATGGAAGTCGTAATAAATTTATGCCATTTTTGATAAATGTATTTGAATAACAATTACATCATGTTTTTGCCCATCATCAATTTGCAAATACGGTTTAAAGGTCAATAGATTGTCATTTATAGTCATTTACATGACAATATTAGCATGATCCGACTACTAATAGCCGAGATAAGAAGATTCCTAAAAAATCTCCAGTAGCCAAGACTTAGTGCTCATTTTAATGTCTGTTTAATTTTATACTCTTTGTGTATCGATGTACTCTAAATTTGATTGGCTAATGCTATACTTATTGTACTTATTTAAACTGTTTTAAATTCTAATTACTGTAAAAGAAGTCTTGCTCTACGGTATTTAGATATTCATTGATAAATTGCTTTGTTTTGGTCGATCGATCCCCTCAGTTAATTGGGCTCTCTGTGTTTCTTCCTTATTCAACTTGAGGCTTCAATGAATTATTGAGCTAACAACCAGGATTAAAGGATTTAGCCTTTTTATGGCATGAATCTTTTCTGACACTATAGCAGGTCGCAGGAGAAATGATTATAATTGTTCCCAACCACTATCATTCGTAGGGGCTATACTGGATTTACAGCACATTGCATTTTTTGTTATAGCTGTAACATTGTTGTTTATTGATGAATTAAAAAAAGCTTTGCAAGACTAATTCACCTACTTTATATGGTGTGTAGCACACAAGAACCAGGCCCGTACCTTCAAGGTCAAGGTCACACTATTAAGTCAAAGGTCAAGTAAAGAGAGTAGTCAAAGGTCAAGTAAAGAGAGTAAGGTAGTACTGGTTAGAATACAGTCCAGAAAATATGGTGTTAAAATCATTGCTACACCATATCACTCTGGTATAGTCTTGTAGTTTGACCTTGTAATCTCATGATATGGACATCTGTCCTCCATTTAAATTATAAGACATCACCTGGTAAACATTATTTTGCTTCCCCTAATTTTTTGTGTCTGACATCTTATGCCTGTGATTTTATCTCTGAGCAGCCTTAATCTAATTCAATTAAAAACAATCAAATCAAAGGACTTAAATCTACCTCAAACGATGTGAAATTAAGCCAAAGTGCCTGGAATTAATAGCATCTGATTTTCTCTGCGAGTTGCGATCTTCAGTTTCCATTAATTTCAATCAGTCATACCATTACATTAAGGGAGAACATGCACAGATGTGGAAACATTATTGTTGTCATGTAATTGAAGATAACTGACTGAGGCCATTCTTTGAAATTTTATTTGTTTTTGGCATACCAAACATACCTTAACAAATGCCCCTCCCTTAACAAAACCCTGTCACTAACAAATGCCCCTCCCCTAACAAAGCCCCTCCAATAACAAAAGCCCCTCCACTAACAAATGCCCCTCCACTAACAACCCCCCTAACAAATGCCCCTCCCCTAACAAAAGCCCCTTAACAAATGCCCCTCCCCAACAAAAGCCCCTCCCCTTGTAAAAAACTCTTACAAAAACTGCTAATAGATAATACCCCTTCCATAACAACTACTCCTCCCCTCAAAAATGCCCCTCCCATAATTGATGCCCTCATTAATCAGTACCCCTCCCCTAATTAAACTCCTGAAAAAAGAGTTCTTAATATTCCATTTGAATAATGGAATCTATCTCTGATGTTTCTTGTAGAACTTTTACTGCCATGAAACTGCTTGGTCAGTTGGTTCAAGAATTATTTATAAAGCAGTGGCTGCCTATAAAGAAATAGCTGTGTGTTAAGCCAAAGCTACCTTTGTTATGAAGAGTAATAAAACAAAGCTACCTCCATTATGAAGAGTAATAAAAAAAGTTAACTTTGAGATGGAATGCAAGATTTTACCCTTTTTGCACTGATGGATCGTAATTGTGTATTTGTTGCTTAGTTGATTAAAATTAACATTGGTTCTTTCAACACTCCTATGTGTAGTGTTTAAGGGGCTCTCACACTTTTTTTCAACAATTTTCAGTTATATACCTAACTAGTTTTCCTGGCCTGTATTCTAACCAGTACTAACTTACCCTTAAATCCACAACATGCCGGCAACTTCTCCACATAATATGGAAGAAAATCAAAACAATTTTTGAATTTTCATGGATGGGTATGATCTGCTGCAGCAGGGATTTGAACCTGGATTCCATTGTGTAAGTGATGACTGTTTCTGTTTGTTCATCTGTCTGTTTGTTTGTGTATTAAATGGTTATTGTTCTCTTCCCTTGACTAATTGTTTGAACGTATTTTCTAATTTCAGGTGCCTTCCATAGTTCGGTCCGTGTCCCATCCCGATATTCTGGACATGAGACAACAAACTCAGTTCTTGTGGGACACATATTTCTCATCTGTAGAAAAAATAGTACTCTCTACATTAGAGGTAAGTTTGTGTGATTGTAATTAAGTACTCTCTATGTTAGAGGTAAGTTTGTGTGATTGTAATAAAGTACTCTCTACATTAGAGGTTAGTTTGTTTGATTGTAATTAAGTACTCTCTACATTAGAGGTAAGTTTGTGAGATTGTAATAAAGTACTCTCTACATTAGAGGTAAGTTTGTGAGATTGTAATAAAGTACACTCTACATACAGTAAATCTTGCTCATGCGTCCACGTGTACTAAGCGACCTTTTTCTTAAGCGACCACTTCAAAATCCCCCCAAGCGTTTTTGCACTATGTTTTCAAGTATTAAGCGACCTTTGCTCAACGCGACCAGCGACCGCCAATATGTGGACAAAATCCGCCAGATCTTTTCATTAAGCGACCGTTTGACACGTCAAACAGTTAATTCCCATAGATTGTGAATTGTAAACACAGACATAATTAACACCTGACGAACGTGTGAAAAACATGACCGTAA
Source organism: Lutraria lutraria (assembly GCA_964023205.1). Classification (NCBI taxonomy): domain Eukaryota; kingdom Metazoa; phylum Mollusca; class Bivalvia; order Venerida; family Mactridae; genus Lutraria; species Lutraria lutraria. The sequence goes on from OZ026850.1 coordinate 3,038,071, forward strand.
TCACTCGTGTATGCATAGAGCACTAGAGTGTAGGACTTAGGTAAAATACATGTTGTATCATTGGAAATCATTGGGAAAATTATTGTTATGAATGTAAAAAAAATAAGAGTTTTTAGCAAAATAAATGACGAAAGACATGGAAGAAAACCGCGCCATTTTTTGTTTACAGTAACTTGGCGTTACGTAAGTTTTACGAAAGCATGATAATGACTTTTCTATCAGAACACCAACTAATTTCTCAACCCAAGTATTCATACTTCTCAACATCATGAGGGTATCGTAATTAACGGCACGATCAACATTTGTTGTTGATTTTCAAACTCGCGTCCACTACAGACGTCTTCGACAAAGAAATCCACGAAAAGTACGGAATCGTACGGGTTTTTAGACCATCGCTATGAAAAACGATTTATTTCCCTTGTTTTTCACGTTTCACAAATTTCTTCTCCGGTAAAAAAATATATTTAATTTGTCTGTATTGTTTTGTCACGGATAAAATGGACCGATCTTTGCACCATGTATAAGACAGACACGATTTTCGATTTGAAATGAAACAAGGCTGGGACTTTAGGCATAGTTCAACTATCGGAAACTTCAGGTTTTTATATTAAGAGACCGTTGTGTTAAGAGACCACTTTTGGTCTTTCCCTTGGATGGTCGCTTAATACAAGATTGACTGTATAAAGATAGTACTTAATAAAATTTGTGATAATGAGCTAAACAGAACTCTACATTATAATTACGTATATTTGTATGAATGCAATGTTGCAACTTTAATCAAAGCACTGTAAGTAATAGAAATCTATGGCAATACACCGAAAATAACATCCAATAACAGATAAATTTGGTTATGAATTTACTTTGTCCATATATTTCACTACATATACTGGTAACCTTATTTTATTTTCATGATATATTGACTTACCTTTAGAAATATAAGGATGGGCCTTTGGAATCATTCTCAGTATAATTACCGGGTATGACAATAACCTAACATACTAGAAATAATTGACAAATTTTACATAGGCTCTACTCCAATCTTTGCGATGTTTCACAATTGAATTATATCCTTGTCAAGCGTACGAGTCATCATTATTCTACCTGTGGAATTTAATGCAAAAGAAAATTGTTATTTATTTTGAAATTTATTCCATTTTGGAATACTGGTATGCCAATTACAAACTTAGAAACCCACACAAATTGTAAACAAATGAAAGAAAAAATCACTAGATAGATCATATTGCATATTTTTGTCTATTAAAAAAGACTTGTTGATTTCTGTGTGTCTATTTTTTGGCCATTTTGGCAACTTGTAGAACCGATAGCAAATTTTCAGGATTTTGGATTTGGGTCTGTGGATGGCCCTGAATGTAAAATTTACTTGAAAATGATAATTTTTGGAATCTGAGAACATTTTTGAAAAACTAGGCTTGATGCTTATTTGAACTACATCTAGGTCTCCCTTATCTTGCTGTTGTGGAATTTTGAGTTCTCTAATTAAGTAAGGATTCAATGAGCATGTTGAAGGTAAATATGATGACAATGAAATAAAAGCATAGAAGAGATTAGGAGCAGATAAGTACTGGTTAGATTACAGTCGAGGACTGGTTCGGTGAACCGGCCAATGAATATAATTGGAATACAGTAAAACACTGATTATTCAAAGTCGTCGGGACCGAAAAATTACTTTGGATAATCCAGGCTAAGGGAAATCTAGACAATTGTATGAAAAAAAATGGGAGATAACTCCTACATATATGACGTAGACATATAGATACAATAACAACAAAATTGATGTGTTATATTTCATATTTTATTTACGAAAAATACATTTCACGATAAACATGTGTATGTCAAGGTTTATTTACATTGAAATATATAGAGGGAAATTCGGGACCGAAATTTCATTTCGGATAAGACCAGGTTTACGGATAATCCGAGTTCGGAATAATCAGGGTTTTACTGTATTTTTAAAAAGGCATAAAACCACTGAAACAGTAGAAAAGCACAGTGGGGACAGAGACTCAAAGCTTTATAATGTCTGATATGTGATTAGTGTTATAACATGGTATTATAAACTTCATCTGTCACGTGATGTCTCGCCCAGTTTGACTACATTTTTCCTGGCACCTTAAAAATATCACGCAGAATGTTGTTTTTTTTCTGTCTGCCTTATCTTTTCAAGTGATCTCAAGCAGTTTGAAATTTATATAATTTCAAAAAAAACTTTGCTGATATTAATGTTTTTCATTGTGATAGAACTAAAAATTGCTTAAAGGGCATACGCCATTGAGTGAAATAATGTTCTCCGACGAGTAATGACACGCCTCTTATCACTTTGAGTTCAAATTTCCACCTGGGTACTGACAAATATTTATTATTAGATATTAATGGCCTTCTCATCAAGTGGGTCACGGCTTTTGTCAAGTGGGGTCACGGCTTTTGTCAAGTGGGTCACGGCCTTTGTCAAGTGGGTCACGGCCTTCTCATCAAGTGGGTCACGGCCTTCTCATCAAGTGGGTCACGGCCTTCTCATCAAGTGGGTCACGGCCTTCTCATCAAGTGGGTCACGGCCTTCTCATCAAGTGGGTCACGGCCTTCTCATCAAGTGGGTCACGGTCTTTGTCAAGTGGGTCACGGCCTTTGTCAAGTGGGGTCACAGCCTTTGTCAAGTGGGGTCACGGCCTTTGCCAAGTGGGTCACGGCCTTCTCATCAAGTGGGTCACAGCCTTTGTCAAGTGGGTCACGGCTTTTGTCAAATTGACGTAAATTCGTGGATTTTGATTTTGAAAACAAAATGGCTTATCTCTGCCTTTAATTCGTGGATGAGCCGACCAACGAAATTCACGAAATTAAATCCCCATTGAAAATCAATGATTCCACAGTAATTAAAAAAATATAAGTGTTTCATGATGCAAATTTCCCCAATCAAAGGGACCAGATACCTGTTCCCCAAAACAGTAAAAAAAGGGGCTGGTGGTGGCTAATTACCATAACTCCTCACCCCCGGTTCCTGCGACCCTGCAAGATCAGTACAAGTCTTTTACGGCTTTGACTAGGGTAATAAAATTTTTATATGTCTCTTAAATATGTAATTTCCCAAATCTTGACATATTTTGTTTCTTATAATTAGATTATGAATGCATGAGACAAAACAATGAATCAATTAACCACTTTTTAGTGCCCAATTTTTCATTTGAAATGAACTTCGCTTCCAATTACCTCATTGCTACATAGTTTGAATTTCTCGGTTCAGTTTTTTGAGTCTCGACATCTTCTGCATGTTTGTTAAATCAGGTTTAATTAAGACATACAACAGGGCACAGAATTTTGGTTTAACAAATCTAGTTTGCAAATCCTGACTTATTATTTTAATCATTATGACAATTTTTTTCAAGCATTACCAATTTTGAGGTAATTGAGGGAAATCATTCGCATTAAGGTCAGAAAAAGGCGTGTTTCTGGTCTCCCGAACTTTCAGTTCTGACCCTGAAGTATCTAATATCTAACTTCAAAAACTGACGTACGAAAATATTTGTGAATGAATCACAGCTCCTAAGTACTTTTAGGAAACAAAGCTGAAAAAGAAAATTTTGTGACCGACTGGGGGGCAGGATCGACATATATCATCTAGCCTAATGTATTCAGCTTTTGAATTGTCAAAGAAAATTTTCATGTTCAAACATTTTGAATTTTTTTTTATATATCGAGGGTTCAACGCAACAGTGTCGTAACTTATATTGAAATAAGAACAACTTACGACAGTCTTGCGCTGAGCCCTCGAATTATTAGGATGCAGCCTGTTCAGCAAGTCTTTCTTCTCTGTTTTTGTAAGTCATCAGACCTTTGATGTTGAAGTTTCTGTTACCCGCTCAATATTTTTAAGAATTAAAACCAAAATTTTGAAAATTTTGGGAGCTTATCATCACAGTGATGCTCTGTTGGCTTATTGACTCTACCTTGGTTTGGGGTCTTTTTTTTGGTAAGTAGAAAATAGGAAGAGCATGGTAAAAGTTTGTAAACCAGTCATCAAAAGTGTGAAAATGAATTACCATTTTCATAATTGGCATCTTTAGAACAAAGATAAAATCATATTATTGTGATTTCCTCATTTATATTAGTACAAAAGAGTTAAGGAAAAAGTCGAATTTAAGGAAAAATATAACTTAAGTTAAAAAATTACTTAAGATGCTTTGTGAATTCGGACCCTGGGCTATTTTATACACGACAAACTAAGAAGTTTCTTGTTTTAAAGTGTCAGTCTGTTGTATTTTCCTGTTTATTGTTTTTATATTAATATTTATTGATCCTGATGAAGGCCAATATGGCCGAAACGTTGAGGTTTAAATAAATTAAATAAATTTAAGTTTTGCTGCAGTTAGACTTCTTTTTTACATAATATAATTAATGTCTTTGTACATTGAAATATAAAAATGCTTGGTACAGGAAAATTCATACTTTCTCTAAAACTGATATTTGACTATATCAGAGTTCATTATAACAGTGTGTTACAGTATTTTGTGTACATGTGGCTGATATCTGAGGCCTAACTCCACTAATTACTCAATTTCTAAGATATTAACCCTTGGGCAACAGGGACCTAAATGCGACATTCTTATCAAATAGTATTATTTTATCTGTTTACAAACAGGGTGTGTGACCATTAGAAACGAAAACCTTTTTTATTGGGGCTGCATGTTTATAGTCTGCAATAAACAAAACATTTTACGAGACATTTATGAAGGATATGAATTTTATTATGCAGATGTTTCGTAGATAATCTCCTTTTTGGGAGTATTCATTTTTTTCTTAGCAATATCCAGTCACGTGAATATAATGCTATCTCTTTGCATCTGTGGATACTTCCTGTTTTTCCTGATCGGCATAATTATGTTCTTTTGTCAATATATGGGCTTTATTCGTTTTGTTAGGTGTAAAATAGTGCCTCGTTTCTTCTCATCCAATCAACTGAATTTTTTTCAGTCTCGATCAATTTTTTTCTTGTCATTATTTTTTTTCCATATAAAGTACAGTAAAACCTCTCCAGAGCGGCCCTCTGTAGAGCAACAACCTCTCTATAACAACACCTTCAAAAGTTGCCTAAGTTGATATTTACTATAAATTTAACCTCTGTAGAGCAACAACCTCTCTATAACAACACCTTCAAAAGTTGCTTAAGTTGATATTTACTATAAATTTAACCTCTGTAGAGCAACAACCTCTCTATAACAACACCTTCAAAATTTCCCTAAGCTGATATTTACTGTAAATTTAACCTGTATAGAGCAACAACCTCTAAACAACAGCTAATATTTGCCGCTCCCACAGGGTGTTGCTCTACATAGGTTGGACTGTATGTATCCGAAACAAACAAAAAATATTGAAAAGTATTGTCGTACCAACTAGTTATCTATTTTTGTCCTTACGGAACTAATATTAGCAGGTGGTAATGGATGTGAATTATCTGAGAGGTTTTTACCTTAATGTCACTAGTTCCTATTTGGTACAAATAATTTCCTACTAGATTATGGCTGGTTTTCATTGATGTATTTGACACGGCCTACAATAAACTACTTGTAAATGGATGCAGACATGTTTTGGTTTGATATATCTTTGTCTAAAATAATACTATATGTCTCTGCTTAAAGTGGCGAAAGAAATTTCTCGATCTGTAGAGATTTATAGAAAGAGTCTTAACTGAGTTTACCTGTAGATCTCAAATTCATAGTCCCAAATTCGGATCTCAAATTGCTGATAGGTTTACCGCTGTGATGAGACATGGGTGGCCATGGTTTACCACAAATGAACATAAAATCTAACCATGCTTGGGTTAAATCAGTAAATGATAGTATAACTTTGAATAGGTAGCTATATGGTCAACAGTAATCTTACGACTTATGAAAATCATCATCATTGTTTAAAAATATGTACCAGTTTGACTTAAAAGATGTTCACTACGGATAGGATAATAATTCTGATTATTCAGTATGGTATAGGTTATTTTTAGAATCCTGTTTCCACATGATACTTCTGATTTGTATTAGGGTAGTGATATCTTTGTCGGCACCCTTTTGGTGACATTAATGGTGTGCTCTTCTCTGTGGAGGTAGATTCTTGGTGACATTAATAGCATACTCCTCTCTGTGGAGGTAGATTCTTGATGTGTATCAGGTGTTTCTGGTATTTGACGATTCTGTCTATACGAGAGTTACCTGTCTTGTTTTATTCCATCATACAATGAAATCAAACAGTTCAGAAAAAATGAGACATTAATAATTATACAAGAGATTTTAGCGCAGAAATGAATCAATTGCTTGTTAAATGTCATGGTTAATAAATAGAGTTATGTTGTTTTTGCCAAATTTCTTCTTGCTCTTTTATTTTTTCTTGATCAAAATAATGGCCAAAAACTGATTCTTGTAATTCAAAATTTTATCATTTGGCAAGAAAAAATCATCACATTTGACATAACTGGACTAAAAAAATAGAGTTTGTGTGTATAACATCAATTCATTCCCAAATATTTTCTTGCTTTGGAATTTTTCATTTGAAACATTAGATCGATGCAACGAAGAAGGGTCCATTGTAACTGAAACCACGAACACTTTTTCTAGACCCGATTTCTGTTTTTTATGGATTTTAATTTTTTTGTATTTCAGATCATCAAAGATCGTATAGACAAACATATGTCAAGGTCGTTAGTGATGTGGAACACGTTACCGGGAAGTACGGCATTGTTACCGGAATTTTCTGATTCCTTGCAATCTTTTCCGTTCTTCTATGACCAACTTGGCATTCCGCCAACTGAAAAGTTCACTGCCGTTATATATGCGACTTCTCCTGTGATGTTTTCTTCATCGCCTTTGTTCAGGTTAATTCGGACCATTGCGAAATCCGCCTACACTCACAAGGTTTGTTTGTCATCTTATTATGATTTAATTACACCAACCCACTTCTTTGACTTAATGACAAATTGGATTTTCTGTGTTTTTATTTACTTTCCTGTATTTATTTTGCTTTGGCTCAGTTAATTTCTTGCCTGTCATTATTATTTGCAAAGTGAGAGATCTTACTCGGTATTTTGAGATTCCATACAGTTATTTTAAGTTACCTTTTGTGTTTAAAATGACACCTTTAGCATTAATTAGAGACCCAAGTATTAAAAAGAAACTAGCAAAATGGGGGTGTCAATTAAGTAATATATGGTAAAGCATGGGCTTTGTTTAAGAGACTTTTAGTATAACTTAGGCACTATTTACGGTTTTATTTTGTTAAAATTATGGGTTCTATTTGGAAATTTGAATGAACTGTTGTTCTTATGCACACAAAAAGTGGTGGTAATTAATATTTAGTGAACTTGAACAATAATGGTGGACATTAAAAAGGGCCATCATAGCCCGTTTTTTTCTTTCCCTTTTGCAAAAATTATGTGTTATTTTCCCAAAATTTAAGGAAAAGCCCCCTTCCCCTGCTTGTGAAAAAAGCCCTGTAATATTTAGTGAACTTATAATGAATTATGGACATTAAACACGGAATGCATTATAATAAGGGAGCATTTATTTGAGTAAATATGGTAAAAATCAACTGTCTGCTATTGATTTAGTGCTCAGTTGGTGAAAAGCTTTGTTAGAATTTATTTCTTAGAAATAAATTCAGCATTTGTCAGAATATATTACTTTTTCTGCAGTATTTATAAATAATCTCTCATAGGCGAAATGGACTGGATCATTTGAAAGAAACGGCAAAAATCTGGTGAAAAAAAACTCATTTGGACCCGTTTCAAGGAATGAAATAGATCTTTTCTGCTGTCGGAACGGATGCATAATGTAAACAGTTTGCTCAGTGTAATGGGGCGGTAATTACCTGCATTATTTTCACCGACAGCGTGGATCAATCAATTACGTGCACTTCGTTGCGCAAATTATTTCCAAGAGTTCTTGAAGAAAATAATAGTATCTGTAATTTGTGTTTAAATAACACACTCCAGTTTTGTAATTGACTAGTTTGAAATTCTTGAAAGTTTTTTTGGGGGGGGGCGCAAATTTTTGAGTTTTGGGGTAATGACTTTCTATGTTTCTAAAATGAGGCTTATTACGGTAATCTAGCTTTCTGTGTATGCATAAATAAGAATTGTGTTAGTGTGTTATTCTGGAACTAGGCCTTTGAGTCCCACGAATTACTTATAATAACTCCAAGACCTTTCAATGTAAGTTGTTATAATTAGGAAGTAAAAACGATCATTTTGATGGATACCTGGAAACATTGTGTACTTTACAATGATACGTTTATAATCAATTCAGATCATTGTTCATTAATCGTTCAAGTCTTCATGAAAAAGTAAGAACAAAATTTACTCGTAAATATTTATTATTGTCGTTCAAACACGTCAGCACATATTCACGTATTTGCTCCAGATTTGTTAATTAGTGTTTTATCGTCTAAAATTGGTTTAAAAATTGATAGAAAAGACTTGTCAGGGACAAAATTTATGATAATCTTACCACTATATAAAGTTATTCAAGATAGATATTGAGAGAAAGTGACAAGGAAGAAAAATCCCCCCCCCCCCCTCCCTGGAGAGCCTTTTGTTACAATAATCTGGCAGTCAAGTGGATCTCAGCACACTACGAGTAATAGGAGGCGATAATTAATGGATTTTCCTTGTAAGCGGTTTTGATTTTTTGTGATATTACAGGAGAAATGGTCATTAATTGAGCTCAAAGAGTGGCTTACACTGTCTGTCCTAGTTTTTGGTGAATCTTAGGTCAATATCATTCTGCAATGATTGAGGCTTGTGTTAGCTACTTTTAGTATCTTCCTCATTTATATTCATTCAGCCTGAGGAGGAGAGCTGACTTTAGCTTCATTTTCTACTCTCCCTGTTTTATGTATTTTTGTATGACAATTTATTGTTTAGTAATGTGTTGTTTGGTTATTTGTTGTATAGTTATTTTTGCAGCTCTTGTCTCTGATTGTGTGGGAGGGCTATTCATTAGACTAAGGCTTATATTGTGGGAGGGGCATTCATTAGACTAGGGCTTGTATTGTGGGAGGGGCATTCATTAGACTAGGGCTTGTATTGTGGGAGGGGCATTCATTAGACTAGGGCTTATATTGTGGGAGGGGCATTCATTAGACTAGGGCTTGTATTGTGGGAGGGGCATTCATTAGACTAGGGCTTGTATTGTGGGAGGGGCATTCATTAGACTAGGGCTTGTATTGTGGGAGGGCTATTCATTAGACTAGGGCTTGTATTGTGGGAGGGGCATTCATTAGACTAGGGCTTGTATTGTGGGAGGGGCATTCATTAGACTAGGGCTTTTATTGTGAGAGGGGCATTCATTATACTAAGGCTTATATTGTGGGAGGGGCATTCATTAGACTAGGGCTTGTATTGTGGGAGGGGCATTCATTAGACTAGGGCTTATATTGTGGGAGGGGCATTCACTAGACTAGGGCTTATATTGTGGGAGGGGCATTCATTAGACTAGGACTTATATTGTGGGAGGGGCATTATATTGCGGGAGGGGCATTCATAAAACTAGGGCTTATATTGTGGGAGGGGCATTCATTAGACTCATGATAAAATTAATGCAAACCCTTCTTTTTTGTTTTTCATTCTTACTGATTTAGTGACACCTAAATAAGATGAAAACACCTTCTTTACCCAAAAGACGGGATTGCTGCCTGTCTCCTTAGTGCCAGCTTAGCTCATTTGAGAGTCCTGTGGTCGAAGGGTTGATTTTGAGCCAAGTCTACTGGCCACAGTTTAAAAAAAGACTAGGGCTTATATTGTGGGAGGGGCATTCATTAGACTAGGGCTTGTATTGTGGGAGGGGCATTCATTAGACTAGGGCTTGTATTGTGGGAGGGGCATTCATTAGACTAGGGCTTGTATTGTGGGAGGGCTATTCATTAGACTAGGGCTTGTATTGTGGGAGGGGCATTCATTAGACTAGGGCTTATATTGTGGGAGGGGCATTCATTAGACTAGGGCTTATATTGTGGGAGGGGCATTATATTGCGGGAGGGGCATTCATAAAACTAGGGCTTATATTGTGGGAGGGGCATTCTTCAGACTCATGATAAAATTAATGCAAACCCTTCTTTTTTGTTTTTCATTCTTACTGATTTAGTGACACCTAAATAAGATGAAAACACCTTCTTTACCCAAAAGACGGGATTGCTGCCTGTCTCCTTAGTGCCAGCTTAGCTCATTTGAGAGTCCTGTGGTCGAAGGGTTGATTTTGAGCCAAGTCTACTGGCCACAGTTTAAAAAAAAACTTATGTTTTTGTTCAAACTCAACTTATTAATAAAGTCAGACTTTTCTCTGTTTAATTGTATGTAATTCAGAATGTGATATTAAAAGAAGGCACAAATATGGTTTAATAACAATTTCCAACAATTTCAACCAAGTTATAACCTCTTGATATGGTATAATTCAGTAAAATTGATTTGAGTCTGTTATTGGTAATTTGACTTTTAACTCATATGAGAAAAGAGTTTTGAGACTTAATTTGTCTGCAAGACCCATATTGCTTATACTGGCATGTTTGACATGTTCTCAGTAAATAAGGTAACAAATGATAACATTTTAGGTCAAATACACAATATTTTTAGACAGAAAATACACTTATTGTCTGTTATTGAGTTTCTACTCAATTTTGTTCGTGAAACTGGGGCCAGATTCCCCTGTATCTTATCTCCCATCTCTCTTGGCGGCTCTGAAGGTTTAAGTCTGTGATTGGAGGCAATAAAATTTACGTAGACAGTTAAGAAGATCTTGAAGAAATCCTTTTCTGTCATATTTAGTCTCAGCAAGAACATTTAAAATTGTGTTGACTGCATTTGTTCATTATTTCAGTTTATTTATATACAATATAGAAAAGATAATATTTCTTATGGCTGCTCTGGGAGTCTTTCCTGCAATGGTTTGTCATTTAAAATTCCAGGATTAGACTGCAGTAGATCTTCTCTTTCTGTCTATATAATGGTGCACTTAAATTGCCTCCAAAAAAGAAGAGTTCTGGAATTTTTTACCTCCATGGTGAAGAGTCAGTTATACTTTACTTGATAGTAGTCATACTCTTTTGGTCTGTATGATGTGCTTAAATTGCCTCTAAATTGAAGAGTTCTGAAATTTCACCGAGTTAAGTTGATTTTTACCTCTCATGGTGATTATTTGATAAATTTTACTTTATTCTGCGGAAGGCATTCTCGATCTTTAAGGTTTGTATTGTGTGCTTAAATTGCCTCCAAATGGAAGAGCTTTGAAAATTCACCGGGTTGAGTTGGTTTTTTCCTCTCATGGTGAAGAAATTGATAAATTTCACTTTATATTGCAGACGACATTCTTATTTTTGTCTGTATGATGTACTTAATATGCTTCCAAATTGAAGAGTTCTGAATATTCACCCAGAAGAATATTTGTACCTCCAGTGTTGAAGAGCCAGATAAATTTATTTTATGAGTGAATATAATAATTTGAGCTTCTAGAAATCCAATAAACCACTCTCTATCAGTCGGATAATTATCATTTATCCTTATAGATTGTATAATTTGGATATTCTCACTAATTCAGAGATCAGAATGTAATATTTAATGTTCCTGTTTACAAATTTACTCTTTTTTTCTGGATAGGAAGAAATCTTGAATTTCCTTGTTTACTTGTCTTCAGGCGAATGTTATCCTGTTATCTTACTTTTAATTGGAACCGTCAGGGAATAGAATAATGTGTCATTGAACTGTTAACATTCCTCGAAGATGCTAATTCGACCAGTTTTTGGAATGTTTGTTCTTCCATTACGATGTTGAAAAATCGGATTCGGTTGCCACGTAATCACAGTATGTGATTGCAAGCATTTCGCCGTGAAATTGTCTTTATTTTCTGGGTCACCTATGTTTGTGACCGAGGTTTAAATTATGTGAGTCTGTCTCGGACAGTTTGTATTGTACAAGAGTTTCAATATTCGGGTTATATCCAGAATTCCTGATATATCTGTCCTGAAAGAGCTATGATTTCTGAGCAAAATAAAAGTTATTTGATGAAAATATCTCAAGAAATGGCAAAGTTATGGTCAATTTAATCTGCTCTGAAGGATTTTCTTTATAAATACAAACTGAGTTAAATATGGAAACAATATGGTTGAAAGACTCTTGTTTAGCAAAAATGGTTGGCAACGTATGATTTCAGGCTTTATAATTTGGCTCTATTGACACCCCTGATTGTATGTAATTACTCTATATAGAGAAAATTTCACTTCAAGGCCATCTTTAAAAAAATGTTGGTTTGTTGTTATTTGACCAACTCATTTAAAAATCCCCTTAGCCAAACATTTTTTTTTAAAGAAATGCCTTATCTCTGCATTTAAATTTGTGGGGATTTGAATTTGTGGATGAGTAGACCCACTAAATCCAGGAAATTAAATCCCCAACAAAATTTAATGATTCCACAGTATTTAACTGATTAAACTTTCACAAAACATGCTTTTATTTGCCAGTAATTCTGTGTGTGTTCTCTAGAACTCCCATCCTCATATGCTTCCCTGTTTTGCTAAATGGGTCTGATAGGAAGTCTACTGATGCAAAGGCATTTTTCACGTTTTCTATGAGCTTAACAAAATTGTCGGGGGAACTACTTTATTCTATTATAAACCTGATCACATTAAACGTCTACCTCCAGGTTAAAGTAATATTATTGGCTTTGCAAACTTCCTATCTAATCACTCTCCTAAGCTTAAATTGGACAAAAAATAGTTCCGATGGAAAATTGGCTAGGATTTTTACTACAAAAGCATTGGACGTAAAATGTTGGTTTGAATAATGTATGATCCCTTTAGGGGCCATAATCGCACATTTATGTCTCCATATATGAAGAGCTTCTATTCTTAGATCCTTGGATGTATAGTCCTGTGTTAAAGAAAACCTTTATTTGGTTGATTGTTCTGTTTTGGGAATTTATAATCAAGTTTATGAGATTTCCTCTTGTGACCTTTTTATGAGATTTTTCTTGAAACTCAAGTACATGTACTTATGATGTTATGTATTTAATAAAGCTCAATTACTTTGTAAACAAGTGGTTCAGCTCAAGTTTTAGGGACTTGAGTTTGTTAAATCCCTTCTATAAAATATGACAAAAAATGTTGATTTCCTTCCATATCTGTGTTGGGAGCCCGCCCGGCTAGCTCAGTGGTTAGAGCGTTTGTCTGATGATCAAGAGGTATAGAATGTGGTTAGTACTGGTTAAGGCCTAAATGAAGTCTAGGAAAGCTGGTTAGGATAACTGCCCCCCACGATATGACTGAAATAATGTTGAAAATGACGTGAAACCCGATTGGACGAGTTTGTTAGAACTGTTTGAATTAAGTCCAGGAAAAATGGTTAGGTGTACCGGCTACTACATATAACTGAAAATTCGAGGGTTCATTGCAACAGTGTCGTAACTCATATTGAAATCAGAAAAAGTAATGACAGTGTTGTGCTGAACCCTCAAAATATCCTTGAAAATGGTGTTAGTCCTACTTACTGTTTTTTTTTATCTTAATCTATTTTAATGTTTAAGCATAAATCTACTTTAGTCCCTTTATACTAATCCACCAGTACATTTGTTAACAATCTTTTTGGTATTTTTTTATTCTTTTGGGTAGAAGCAAAAATTAACCACAGAATTCCTGTGAAACCACAATTAAATTAACTCCTGATTTTCTCTGTAATTGAATCGGAATGTAAAGTCATTATGTATGTAATTTCCCATGAAATGAATTGAGCTTGTTAAACTTATAAATGTAAAACCATTTTCTATATATTTACTCCTTTGACTTAGAAAGCAAGTGCTTTCTTAGCTTGGAAAATATTTTCATTTGAACTTTGTTAAAAAATTTTGCTTTTTCCTTTTTGTTGCAAATTGGTTGTCAGTGAATATGGTAAAAAATTTGACCAATGGAAAGACTGTTTGATGTATATGACTAGTGATATGATGGTCTACATGTAAGACTTTTAGCCACTGTATCTATCTAACTGAAAAATTGTTGGGAAAAAACATGTAAAACCTGAAAAAAACCAAGCTTTTTAGGGAATACAGGGTTTTTTCTCGGTATTTTGGGAATACGACCCATACCCTTGGGATTGGGAATTTTCACGGTGTTTTAATCAAAATTGGGAAAAAATGTATAACTACAATTTTTGCAATGTTCAACTTATTCTACTTATTCTCCCATAAAACAGTAGCAGAATAAGGTATTTACTACCAATAGTGATGTTAATGAATTTTTTTTTGTTTTTTTTTTTTGATTGGGAATTTTTGTCTGTGAATTGGGAAAAAAAGATACTATTTTCTATTGGGAATATGACCGAATTTCGGCTATAAAATCGCCCCAAAAAAATCCCTGGAATATTCCAATTCTTTACATATCTTGAGGTTTTAACCTTGACCTTGAATGTTAACATCATAAAGGACTTATAGGGCCCGTCTTGGTAGTAATGATGGCCTTGCTTTGATAGAAGGTTTTTTCACTAACCCATATATCTTTGATGAGATAGCAGGTTTTTGCTTCCCCTGTTTGTAAATTAATAAGTATTTTATTCCGTTGATTGTATTTAGTATCTATTGTAAGCTGTTCAAGGTAAATGACTGAAATGTATACATTAGCAAGATTTTTAAGTATCGTAGCTGAGATTTTTGTTTTATAGACATTTTATGGTATTCGAAATAAACATAAAAGATTATCTACAACTTTTTTTTACCTAGATTAATATTGTCTTAAAAATGATTCAAGTGCTAATTATTGCAGATCTGCACTGGAACAAACTTTAAGGGAAATTGTGATTTCATTATCCGGAAAAGTAATGAATAGTTTTTTTATTCCAACAATTCACTTTAGTAGTAATGAATAGTTGTAGTCGCACTTGCACTTGAAAACTCTTCATAAACATTGCTGAAAGTTTATAAATGTTTGCCATTTTTATCTCGCAAGTGTGAAGTGATTTGTGCAGTGATGATGAGTGTTTGGGGGGGGGGATGAAATGTCACCTAGTATGCTTTTTATGGAACAGGAATGGAGATATATCATCGTGAACAAGCTACTAAAGGCTGTGGCTGGGGTGCAGTGGTCACTGCACTTTTAACCTGGTGATCCTGGTTCAAGTCCTGGGCACAGCAGGACATACCCTTCTATGAAAGTTTGACAAAAATTCTTTTCCAAATACTGTACTTTCATTTATTTTCGTTGGGCTCAGTTTTCGTGGTTTTTACTTAAATGGCTATTTCGTGGGGACATAAATTCGTGGATTTTGATTTTTGAAAGAAAATGCGTAATCTCTACATTTCAATTTGTTGGGATTTGATTTCGTGGATTAGCTGACCCACAAAATCCACGAAATTAAATCCCCAATGGAAATGACTGATTCTACAATAAACAGCTCCTTGTGGAAGGGTAAGTTAGTACTGGTTAGAATACAGTCCAGGAAAATATATCATTGAAAATTGCATTAAATTACTGAAACAAAAGTGACACAAAGTGAACAATTACTGCATTCTTTAATTATATAGAAACAATATTACATTGTTTATAAGACTTATGCTTTAGAATTTTACTAATATCAGATTCTGATTTCCATCTGATTGGTCAGTCAAAAAATCTCTTATTTCTGATTGGTTGATCAATTCATTTCATGATTCTGATTGGTTGATCAATTTATTTCATGATTTTGATTGGTTGATTTATTTCATGATTCTGATTGGTTGATCTATTTGTCTTCTTGATTCTGATTGGTTGATTTATTTGTCTTCTTGATTTTGATTGGTTGATCTACTCATTTTGTGATTCTGATTGGTTGACCAATATTCTTGATTTTGATTGGTCGAAATTATATTCTTTTGATTTTTAAAATGGTTGTACATACATGTATTTTATTTGCACAAATCCACACGGCAGAAAGGGAAAAGTCATCTTTACCTCTGTAAATAAAGTCATTATTATTACTCGGATATGTTGACCTAGTTATTTTTCGTCTTAGTGTCATTTTCAATGATAAACCGTTGGCATGCTTTAGAATTGAAAATAATTATGCTTTTTTCCAAAGGCAGTAGGAATGGGCCGAGCTTGTTTTGACGTTATTTTCTTATCTTACGGGTTCAGTTAACTAAAGAAAGAGAAAGTCTAGAACTCAAATTATGCAATTGCATCAGTTTTCGTAACCATGGTTAGAAGCTAAAATATCTCAGATCTATATAGAACTATTAAAATATAATGAAAAATGATATATACCTACTGGTGCATTGTATTTGAATATATCTGATTTTCCACTGTGGATAGATTTTCATACAACTTGGCTCTTGTTATATTCGGAAGGTATTCATTAATTTTTGTTGATTATCACATCTTTGAAATTGAGTGTTGAAGCAGTCTGCATCGTTCATTTGAATAAATATCATTAAATGATTAGGACAAACATCTTGCTCTGGGTAAACAAACCTATTTTGATCGACATAAAGATCCAAGGAACAGAAAGAACCTTGTTGTTCTATCGACAGCTGACATAACACAGACAAGATGTCATAAAAACATCATCCGAATAAAATTTTCCTGATAGACGATTTCTTGTCATGTCGAGTACGGTACATCAGATAGATGTTTTCTCGTCTGAATAAATTACGGTCCAACCTGTGAACACAGGCCATTCACGGGAAATGCAAATTGTGGCCTTTATTAACAGGTGGCCTTTATTTGGAGGTCATTTTATCCTAAATTATCAATGAAGGTTTTGAAAATAATGCCTTTAATTTTCGGGGCGGTCTTTATTCGGAGGTGGCCACTTACACAGATTGGACTGAATTTATTCATTAATATTTTTTATTCCATTTTTTATACAATAAACCATCATTTATTGTTACAAATGTAGGCCAAAAGAATTCAAAACCTTGTTTCTGCTAACATGCCCCTTCAAGAAGTATTGGGTCTGCAGATTAGCCGGACCTTTTTACGCTTCTGTATTTTTGGTTTGGAGATACAGTTAAAATGAAATTGATGTCATCGGCTGGAAAAATCGACTGGGACAAAAATTTCTAAGTTTGGCTATAAAATAGATCATTATGGTTCGAAGACCCAGCTCTGCCTTCCGATATTCCAGGGATAACAGGGTGCTCCCTAGACTTTGACCCTTTGGTTGCAATTCTCAAGAGTTAAAAACCTTATTTTGCTTATTTCAAGAGTGAAAATGTCATTTTAAGGGTCAATGGAGAGCCCTGGATGATTGGTATTAGTCACCTCTGTGACAGCTCTAGTTAATGATTTATAATTGTTTTACTTACAGATGATCGTGATATGGCACTGTGATGTATCCCCACCACCATCACATAGATGGCCTGCTGACCTAGGTGTACCTGTGCTAGTTAAAACAAGAAATATCAAGGTAGGTAACTCTACTTCTCTTTTGAGTAGAGTTGTGTCCCTTGAACATTTTCTCCCTTTTATTTTGAAGAGTAACTCTACTTCTCCTCTTTGAGTAGAGTTGTGTCCCTTGAACATTTTCTCCCTTTTATTTTGAAGAGTAACTCTACTTCTCCTCTTTGAGTAGAGTTGTGTCCCTTGAACATTTTCTCCCTTTTATTTTGAAGAGTAACTCTACTTCTCTTTGAGTAGAGTTGTGTCCCTTGAACATTTTCTCCCTTTTATTTTGAAGAGTTTTATACGTTAGTTTGATTAGATAACAAGTTAGCAAACTTTCTTAAGGCAATGCTATTATTATTGATTGGTTTTAGTTCATCAGTCCTGTCTGGTAGGGAGTATTCTTTCTTCATTGAAAGCAAGCAAAAGGGTAAAATTAGTGATAAAATCGTATGTACTGATCCACAGGCCAAATAAAAAATCTAGGGTTGTGAGAAAATATTAGGGTAGATTGTGCAACCAGAAACAAACAATTTTTTGGCCTTATATAATTAATGCAGGCCATTAAACATCAAGGAAGATAATTTTGTGGAATTTTGTCTTAGTTGTTTCCCTTGACGATTTGCCGTCAATGCAATCAAATTAACACACTTTTATATCTGTAATTCTTCCCAGAGCATGCTTTTATTCCTTTTCTGCTGCCATAAAATTGATGAGCATTGAATTCAATTGACATTTTTCTTGTTGTTTGGGAAAATACTTATTTCTTGGGGAAAATACTATTTCTTGTTACCATAGCGATATTTCTTTTTTTTCAGACAATAAGCTCTAGATTTTACCCTTATCAAGAAATTGAGACAGACGCAGTGTTCAGTTTTGATGAGGACTCTCTGCTTACTACGGATGAGGTATTTGGTTTGTTTGCGATTTAACGTTACACTGTCAGTCAGGGTCACTTAGCCACCTTTCCAGCTATAATGGTGGAGGTAGACACCAGGCTTACACTTGGGTAAAACCTCCAACCTTCTGTAAGCTAGCTAGACAGATTCCGCATGTACGAAATTTTGTTGGGATTTCCTTGTCAAAGACCATAACCACTGGAAAAACAGGTTGCATTATGGGAACACCCACAGCGGGCTGGACAGTGTCCACAATGGTGTTCGCTCATTAATTCAAAAGTTTTATTCGAATCCTCACCAAACTTTTTGGAAATGTTTATGGTCATGAGATCTTGGCCAAGTTCGATAATCAGCCCATTTAGCCCAGGCACTTCTGAGTTATTGCCCTTGACAGGTGTATTTTGTGACCTGGCAGTCTTGTTAAGTAGTTTTGAGACCAGTCTATTATTTGCAGCCTTGTGATTGGTCAGTTTTATTATTGAGCTCAGAACCAACCAATCAGAAAAATCAACATTCAGACTGGTCTAGTATCATATATATTAAATGATAGATAATAGTACATGTATTTCTTGATTCAGCCATAGTCCTCTGCTCTTTGGGTGGCAAAAAGTAGTTTTATTAATGAATATTTGTAACTTTAAAGCTTTATGTAAATGCAAAGCTGAATTTTGTCCTAACTTGGCTTTTTGATGACCAATTCTCATGTTGCTCTATAGTAGAGTACATCCTCTGTAGAACAACACCATGTGGGAGCTGCAAATATTGGCCGTTGTTTAGAGGTTGTTGCTCTACAGAGGTTAAATTTATAGTAAATATCAGCTTAGGCAAATTTTGAAGGTGTTGTTATTGAGAGGTTGTTGCTCTACAGAGGTTAAATTTATAGTAAATATCAGTTTAGGCAAATTTTGAAGGTGTTGTTATTGAGAGGCTGTTGCTCTACAGAGGTTAAATTTATAGTAAATATCAGTTTAGGCAAATTTTGAAGGTGTTGTTATTGAGAGGTTGTTGCTCTGCAGAGGTTAAATTTATAGGAAATATCAGTTTAGGCAAATTTTGAAGGTGTTGTTATAGAGAGGTTGTTGCTCTGCAGAGGTTAAATTTATAGGAAATATCAGCATAGGCAAATTTTGAAGGTGTTGTTATTGAGAGGTTGTTGCTCTGCAGAGGTTAAATTTATAGTAAATATCAGCATAGGCAAATTTTGAAGGTGTTGTTATTGAGAGGTTGTTGCTCTGCAGAGGTTAAATTTAGAGTAAATATCAGTTTAGGGAAATTTTGAAGGTGTTGTTATAGAGAGGTTGCTGTACTACAGAGAGCTGCTCTGGAGATGTTGTTGTACTACAGAGGGCTGCTCTAGAGAGGTTGTACTGTAGATGAAATATTTTGTGTTAGAAATTTTTCTTCATAATATTAACTTGTTTCAACCTATGGCCAAAAGATTTCTGGGGGCTCTCCAATATAACTTAAAAAAAAACAATAAAACCTGTGAACATAGGCCACCCTTTGGAAATCGAAATGGGGCCTTTATTGAACAGAGGTTTGATTGTATGTTTTCGAGTTCTTATGTTTAGAATTTATGATAATTAAAGAAATTGACCAGAAATAAAAGGCCAGGGTTGGTTGGCTAAGAAAATAGGTTTGGTTTGGCTTAGAGAAACCAGGAATTGTTTCGAAGCCTAATCAGTATTGCTTTACATTTTACTGAAGTCAATTGAATTGAAGTTTTGCATCCTGTTTGTCTATGTTTTAATTAAAACTTCAGTTTGTTTATAATTGAAATTTTGCACTTCAATTAATTATCCTGTGTTGTGAGTTTAGTACAATAGAGTAGCATGTGGGTTTAATTTGAATTTATTTTTTTTCCTTGCTTGCAGATTGATTTTGCTTTGAGCGTGTGGCGTGAGTTTCCTCAGAGGATTGTGGGATATCCGGCACGATCTCACCACTGGGATGATGCTAAAAATAGATGGAGCTACTCTTCAAAGTGGAGTAACGAATATTCCATCGTGCTCACTGGAGCTGCAGTGTACCATAGGTAATATCAGACAATGAAAAAATGCTCAAATTTTGTGATATAGTCCGAGAATCACCAGATTAGGATTTACGATGGTTCTAGAATATATAGGTCATAATTAGTGGGGTCTGGACCATCCTAGATTATATAGGTAATAATTAGCAGGGTATAGACCGTCCTAGATTATATAAGTCATAATTAGCAGGGTATGGACCGTCCTAGATTATATAAGTCATAATTAGCAGGGTATGGACCGTCCTAGATTATATAGGTAATAATTAGCAGGGTATGGACCGTCCTAGATTATATAGGTCATAATTAGTGGGGTCTGGACTGTCCTAGATTATATAGGTAATAATTAGTAGGATCTGGACCGTCCTAGATTATATAGGTCATAATTAGTGGGGTCTGGACCGTCCTAAATTATATAGGTCATAATTAGTTGGGTCTGGACCATCCTAGATTATATAGGTCATAATTAGTTGGGTCTGGACCGTCCTAGATTATATAGGCCATAATTCATGGGATCTTGATTGAGGGGTCATGTCTGGATTGAGGGGTCAGAATTAGTGGGGTCTGGATTGAGGGGTCAGAATTTGCGGGGTCTGGATTGAGGGGTCAGTATGTGTTGGGTCTGGATTGAGGGGTCAGTATGTGTTGGGTCTGGATTGAGGGGTCACAATTTATGAGGTCTGGGAAATAGGGGTTTTGAATTTGAGAGTACCTCTTTGTCTACTTTTTTACAACATGAATCAGTAAAATCATCAACCCTAGATAACAATGGCAAGTAAATTGGACCCTTAAAACAATAATGGTCTTAGCAATCAGATCTGTTAGCAGTTGCTATGAAAATCTTTCTGTCTCCGTAAATGCTTCTAGTCTGATTGTCTTCAAAGTTAAGACACCAATCTCGTCCCAAACTGATTGTAACCACAGATTTATGATATTCCGTAATGACAAGAATTCAATTGACATTACTGTTTCAGTTTGTCGTTTCAATTTCGTTTCAAATTGATGAATTTAGTTTTCACGGATTTTGAGATAAAATAAACAAGCAGTTCTTTGTGCTCCTTTTTTTTAAGTTAAGGAATTTTTTCATTTGCCACGTACATGGGAGATCATTAGGGCTGTATTTGGGAAATGGGGAGAGCCCCTAGAAGGGGGAATTTTCATGTTTTTTTAAAGAAAGGGAATTTGTGTGTTGTTCTGTTAGAATTTAAGCGATACATCAAGACAGCTTAATTGGAGTTGAGCAACATGTTTATTTTCTCTTTAAATTTTGCTAACGACAAGAAATCAAAAAGCGATTCATGATTTTTATATGCCTGTTTGTATATGCCCGTTTGAAAAACGTGTCATATTATTGGAACACCCATAGCGGGCAGGTGGTGTCCCCTTCTCTGTTCAGACAGTTCTATTCAGATCCTCACCTAACTTGATAGAAATGTTAATGGCTGTGAGATTTTGGCCAAGTTTGGTACCCAGCCCAATCTGCCCAGGCACTTCTGAGTTATGTCCCTTGACATTTTGAAAAATGAATTTTGACGGGCGTAGTTTGTGACCTAGCGCTCTTATTCTTACTGTATTCCATTTCTTCTTCTTTTCCAGGTATTACAACTATTTGTATACGAATGGTCTAAGTTCTTCTCTCACAAGGACCGTCGACGAATCTCAGAACTGTGAGGACATTCTAATGAACTTTCTTGTTAGTCATGTGACCAAACTTCCACCAATCAAAGTGACCCACAGAAAACAATATCGTGAATCATTGTTGCCAAATAATTCGAAAAACTCGCAATGGTTGGACTCGTTCCATTTCGCGCAGCGTCAGATTTGTGTCGATTCATTCGCCAATGTTTTTGGATATATGCCATTAGTACGCTCAAAAATGCGAATGGATCCAATACTGTTTAAAGATCCGGTGTCTAACTTGCGTAAAAAATATCGGCAAATAGAGGTTGTAAACTCATGAGGTCTCATGTTTTGAGTGTGAGAACAGCGTAAATATTGAAATACGACGTATCGATGAGCTGAGGTATCGGTGAGCTGGGATTTCGGTGAACGGAATATTTTATGAATAGAAAAGGATGCATTGTTTATTTTTACAAGCGACAAGAAATCAAAAACATGTATACAGACCAAATGAATTCATGGTGCTTTTGTTGTGAATGCATCAGATGTTTGCTGTGATGTTTTATAATGAATATAGTTGACTTTGTATAGACATGTTATTCGTTAACAGTACATTAAAATTTTGCATGATAGGTTTTGCCCTATTGTTGTAGCAAATTGGGGGCCGGATCTGATTCCGTGTTTTTTTTTTGAAAGATCAGTTCTGAACCACAAATTAGGGATTGCTAGGGTTGGATCTGTAACCAAAAATGAGGGGTTTTTAGGACTCTTCTGCATTGTGAAGACTGGTTCTTTATGGCAAATTAGGGAGTTTTTAGGACCCTTCTGCATTGTGAAGACTGGTTCTTTATGGCAAATTAGGGAGTTTTTAGGACCCTTCTGCATTGTGAAGACTGGTTCTTTATGGCAAATTAGAGAGTTTTAATGGCCAATAAGGGGTCGAAACGGGGATTGAACAAAATGTTATGTCGTCAATTTTTTTTCAAGGACTTTAATGCTGATTATGAATATATGCAAAAGTACTAAATTGTTTACTGGTAAATTATTAATAGTGTCAACCCAGTTGGGACAAACAAATCCTTACTTTGATTTTTTACCATGAGTTTTGTATCATAGTTGAATACCGGTATGACTAATTTAAGGGTCAGTTAAGGACAAAAAAGGGTCATTTGGTAAAATGTATTTTTTTTTGTTTATTATGGTACCTAAAGTTTTTAATTGTATTTTTTCAGTCCATGGTAAAAAAGCAGATTTTAGTAACTTACCATTTCTGTATTTATTATTTTGTAATTTGCAGTTATTACTTTAAGGCGGCATTATCCAGATAGTAAATGTATTATATTCAAATTATGTAAAAAAATAAATCATTGAAAAAAAAGGGTTGTCCGAAAAGTAACTGCCATGTAATCAGTATTTTACTGCATACATTTTATACATTTTTAGCGACTTGTTTCCAAAGTTATGTTGGTTAGTTTCACGACATTTTTACCAAATAATTTCCAAAAACTTCATGCAATCTTATTTCAATAAGTTTGCTTATTTTCTCTCACGAGTTCAATTGCTAGTGTTTGAAATTTTGTATTAACAGGAATTTGATGCAAAATTTAAATCATCGTGACTTTGTGTCAATGTTAAATAAATTAGTAACAATGTCTCGTTAATAATTGCACCAAATTCCTAATGCACAGAGACAAGGCTTATGAGTGAATTCCTTTTCAAAAGCTTGTAAAAAATGTCATTTTTAGAATTACTTGACCAAAAAATTTTGAGTTGATGGGTCAAAAAATATTTTTTTCCTGAATTTTAGTTTTTGAAGGAATAAAAGGTATGATTAATTCCTAGGTATTTTCATAGTTGGAATTTGACCTTAGAAACTGAAGGGTCGTGCCAAATTGTTCGTTTGTAAAATAATTGATATAAAATTTTGCTTTTAATATCCAATGGTAGTTTTACATTATAGTATATGATGTGTTTATATATGCTTA
Source organism: Lutraria lutraria (assembly GCA_964023205.1). Lineage (NCBI taxonomy): Eukaryota > Metazoa > Mollusca > Bivalvia > Venerida > Mactridae > Lutraria > Lutraria lutraria. Next base: position 3,061,986 of record OZ026850.1, read on the forward strand.
TTTATTTTCAATGCTATTTGGTCTTTGTTTGAAGCGCTGTTATGTATACACGGAAGATGGTGAAAATTAGAATGGTTGTCATAGTAACGAAATCAGTGGCTAGAACTGAATCTTATGTTGCTTAATGATGTTGCTAATATTAACCAAAATCTGTCATATGTAATGTGTATTTTATGATACGGCATTGTATTCATTATTTTGAATCATTTTCCTGACTTACGTTAAGAGTCGGTGGTTAGAAAACAGAGCTTTTTTACCAGTTTCAGAATGCTGCTTTGTCATTGGTCAATTCAAAAATTGTGCTCAGAACCAACCAATCAGAAGCATGGATTTTGAAACTTGGTCTGCTAGCTCCGCCTTTTAATCTCTGACCCTGAAATGTATTTTTATGTATATTTTGTTATTTTTCTGTAATAATCTGTTTTGATAAATATTTTTACAGAATGTATTTTCAGCCTTAAAGGCCAGTTTTATGTGAGTTAGCCAGTCATGTGCGTAATTTTGGTATTTAATTTGTAAATATATGGAATTCTTATATAAAAACAGACATTGATTAAATTTATATATGTGTGTGTGTGTGAAATATGTTTTTTTCCTGTGTATAACAATAGTATGTATGTTCAATAAATTGTATGACTAAAGGGATGTGTATTGTTAGAATTTTTCTGTGTTTTAAATACAATGTACATGTAATTCTGTATTTTCGTATGTATGCATATCAAGAATGATAAAAACACAAGTCCACCTGGCCATCCTTAAAAAAATTGTTTGTTTGCAGTTATTGACCAATTCGTTAGAAAACTCTTCATCCCCAATTTATTTTTAGTGGCGTTGACAAAAAAATTCTTAATTTCAGGGGAGACAAATATATCCGGATTCCAGATTTATCTGTCCTGAAGGGGTTCTATGATTTCTGAGCAAGATAAAAGTTATTTGATGAAAATATCTCAAGAAATGGCAGTTATGGTCAATTTAATCTGCTCTGAAGGATTTTCTTTATAAATACAAACTGAGTTAAATATGGATTAAGGCCTCTTGTTTGGCAAAAATGGTCGGCCGTGTATGATTTTCAGGATTTTTAATTTGGCTGTATTGTAAATTTCGGCTTTTTGGTTTTCATGACCTGCCTACATACATACCGACTGAAAAAAAATTGAGGTCATGTAAAGACTTTAATTTTGTTACAGTAAAAACTGCAGCAAATGTGTTTTAACTGCAAACCCATTATTGTTTTAAAGGATATATGGCCTTAAAAATGTTATGTAAAAATTAATATTATCGAAGTTCCATAGTGTTAATTAATGACAATAAATGTATATCATTGCTTTCATATTTTGTATAAAGCTAAAATCATTATTCATAAATACATATATGTGACGCTTATTTAGAAATATCATATATTATTGACCATGTTTTTATTATTTCGATGAGTCTGAATTTTCAGTATTCTTTGCCTAAAAAATTTTTTTTGATTAATTTATTTCTGCTTTAAATTTTATATTTTCTATAATTTTAATGTTTAATGGTTGCTATACCTTGGTTAATGCTATTCTCATGACAATACATTTTGGCATTTAATCTGAAAACTTTTCCACTTTTTATTCTAATATTTCTTTGAAATATTACTTAACTATAATCTTGTTGCTTGTTTGCTTTTAAATAAACACATTTAACTGACTGTACAATGAATTGTGTTGAATTTTACATAGAAATGTTGCGAAACCCTTCACAGGGCTCTCCTTTGACCCTTAAAATGGTATTTTGACTCTAGAAATTAGCAAAATAAGGTTTTTAACTCTGAAAATTGGAACCAAAGGGTCAAATTTACTATTATATTAGTAGGAAATTTTGTTGTCTCTTTAAATTTCTATCAGCTAAGAGTCATTTTGACCCCCAACTTTTGAAGTCTAGGGAGCAACCAGCTGACATTTATTTTATTAAAGAAAATGATGCGGAAAAAGTTGTGCATTAGGTTATGAGAAACACATGGTACTTATTCCAAAAAAAAAAATTTAAATTCACAATTTTTAAAATAAATTGCATTTCATGTGTCTAGCTTGAAAACACCTAGCCACAGTCATGGTCCAATTGTTTACTCACTGCGCTTGGAACCGAAAGAAATCACATTAGCCGTAGGTCATACACTTCTTAGAAAATCTGACAGACATGTCGATTTTCCTCAACATGTGCCGAAGTTGCCTGCTTCTTGTGGAAGGATAATTTGGTACTGGTCAGAAAACTAGCCAGGAAAATTGGTTAGGTGAATTGGCCACTGTATATAACTGAATTATCGTTAAAAAAAAAAAATGTAAAACCCACTGAAATGAATATCACAAGTTCTTACACGTTTCACATTTATGTGCCTGACTTGAAAAATACCAATTAGATATTCTACATTTCTACGAGTAAAATAAAAATGTTTGACTGAATAAGTTTAATTTTTCAATGAATTTATGCGAATATGATTAAAAAGTAAGATCTGTCATTTAAATGTGATCAAATTAAACGAATTGGAATTCTTGTGTGATATCAAACTTGCGTTTTAAAACTGCTACGTATAGACGTTAGTTTCATCAATGTATATTTTCTCCAAAATATTTTACATTTCCGTATTAATGATGTGTAAATCTTGCACCTTACGACTTTTTTTCGCTGCTTTGTTATATTTAGCTTTATTTACATTGAATTTGAACTTAATTTGTATAAAATTATTTCTGTATGAGAAATTCGTAATTTCTTTGTGGCTAGACAACGATTACAAAATATACTTTTAATTCAATTATTTTTGATTAGTTTTACAAGTTTTTGCTTTAGCGATCATTTGATGTGCGAGGTATCAGTATAAATTGAAGGATGATATTAAGAATTGGTTATATAACCTCTATTTCTTTTTTTATAATAGATAGGCTGTGTTAATTAGGGGAGTGAATTTAATTAGGGGGAGGGGCATTAACCGGGAGGGGGAGGGATGTAAATTTGGGGCGGGGCATTAACTGGTGAGGGGTGTTTATTAGGAGAGGGCTTTTATTTTGGAATATTTTATAAAAACATCTTTATTTTTAAATAAAATATTTTGAAATGCATTGTATAATTCAATTTTTCACATTTCACTATACATTCATGACTTTAGCTGGTCTTTAAATAAATTGTGTGAGATATAATTTATACATTTTGACCTAACGCTACGGTGCCCACTGCTGTTGTAAAATTTTGGTTGTTGCAAAAAAGGTGGTTTTGAGGTTTGCAGCTGTAGATTTAATAATTAAAGTTGTTGCTTAAGATGAGAGAGGGTTGTCAAAAGAGAGGGTTGTATCAGATGGTAGGCACTGTATTTGTGAACCTTTTAAAGTGCCTTTTTGTGAAATGTTTTTAAAAAATGTGTACATTTTTTTCACTTCTACCACATTGACATTTCTGATTGTGTCATACATGTACTAGTATATCACTGTATTTAATTCTATACAACAAAAATTCTCAGCCCATCATTTCTGTAAAATCCTTAAGGCTATACTTCTATATATATTGTTCTATACTTCCTCAAGTCATTTTTGTTTGCATTTAAAAAAAAATATTTTTTTCACAAAAAATGTTTTTAGACAAATTATGGATTGAATGTGATTAAAATTTTCACTGTTGGTGTTGTAAAATTAATGTCAGTCAAACCTGTTTTAGCGGCCACCTCTGAATAAAGGACATTTTTTGAAAAAATATTGATTAATTAGAACAAAATGGCCTCCGAATAAAGGCACCTGTCAATAAAGACCATATTTCATTATTCCCAGGTGTGGCCTTTGTTCACAGGTTTAACTGTCCATGTATTTTGTTCACTGATACAGAACTACCATCAATGTATCCATGGCCGACATTCTCCGTACATGTGGTTCCTCTATTGTGTTGTATATTCATCATATCTTGCTAAGTTGCAAAGAATGGATATGTTTAAATCTAGACGTAACATTGAAATAGTCTCATTGAATGTTATAAACGGGGTCGTAATTTTTCTTTTTTGTGAAATCCTTAGTTCAGCTTGAAGCTAGAAAAAAGATCAATTTCCTTGCTCAATTTTATTTTCGAATTTTAATAAAAAAAAATTATTTTTTTAAATTCATGATTAGACAAGTTAATGATTTAATATTTTGTTATAATTAAATTAGCACAATAATGAAACTATAAAAACGTTAATTTTCTGGCAAAAATGAGCTTTAATTCTGAGAAGGATCTTAAAATTTGCACATTCAACTGTTTGTATATGTATCATGTTACATGGAAGCTGATTACTGAAAGACATAAAATTGTATTAAAAAAATGTAAAAAAAATCGCTTTTTGTACTCAGAAAATGTGTTTTATGAAAAACGTTCTGTATTGATTTTTGTATATGAATTTATGCTAAATACTGCAGAGTTGTTATAATATGATCAAATAAAAGCAGTTACATACATAAAAATTCTTTATTATTTTTTATGCTCCTGGCATCATATGATGCGGGGGGCGTATAGCGATTGCCTTATCTGTATGAGTTTTAAGTCAAGCTGACACCGGAGGTATATGAGTTTTATTGAATGCAGCGTCTTGTTTTCTTTGGGGTTTAACGTCACACCATTTGGCAACTTCACAGTATTTAATGGTGGAGGTAGACCCCAGGTGACACCCTGGTAGAACCATCGACCTTCTGTACGTAAGCTGGACAGCCAACTCATGAGAAATTATGTCTCGGGAATTGAACTCACAGCGGTGAGAGACTAGTGATTACTAGTCAGCGACCACGACCATGGTGGCCCCTGAAAGAAGTTACAAACACAAAAATATCTATGTTTTATATTTCCAAAACAATTAGCTTAAGAAAATAAAAAATAAAATTTTCAATAGAAATGTAACAACAATTACAGTAACTGTGGAAACTGAAATTCCCTGAAAATTGTATGACTTGGTAAACCCCACTTTTTCTGGAATTCATCAAGTTCTCTGAAAACTAGACATTTGCCCAGTCTGCAAGGGGTCCAGTTTTCAGCTGTTATATTGTATATTATATACCAAAATACACAAACATTTAATTACAAAAGACATTAAATAAGATTTTGCCTCAATTTTAGAGATTAAACTGTTATAATTTTTTTTTCTGCAAATTTAACCCTTAAGAACATAATAGAATCTAAAGATCAAAATCTGAAAAAAAGATGATTTGAGATTCAAGCTTTAAATCCTGAGAACAGCACATAGTACACCCTAATCTTGATCACATGTGCAAGCATGCAAGCCTACACATAGGAGAGAGCCCTATTTCCTTCTCTACCTAGCTTATGGGTTTGCTCTTGACCAAAATGTTGCATGGTATTTTGAGTTCTTATACATAAACGACACCCTCTCTGGTGTTCCTTTCTTGGCTGTTTAATAAATTTTCCTTCATTTCAAGTATCATATTACACTTCCATAGCAGTGACAGCCAATGTGGACGCCATCTTGAATTTTACCATGGTATCGGAAGGAAAGTCCCTTTCGGACGCCATCTTGGATTTTACCATGGTAACAGAAGAAAAGTCCATTCTGGACACCATCTTGGATTTTACTTGGCAACAAGAAAAATATCAAGCTGTTGTGATAACTTATTTTGGTTCCTTCTCGTCATGTGGCCACTTGTAGTCTTGGTTCAAGCGGCGGTGGGTTAAACATCTGTTTTTCAAGGTCGGAATATTCTTGAATGATAGAATTTAATGATTCCAAACTTTGTGAGAAATCTGACATTTCCATACCCTCTACATGTGTATAGTGATGAATGTGTGCCTGAAACATAAAACAATAAGTGTTTGTGAAACATTGATGCCCCCTGTGACCTTGACCTTTGACATACTGACCTCAACTGGGCATTTATCCCTACTCTTCTTTGTTGTGCCTGGTGAAAAGCACCCATACACGCCTCACCCTTTTTCCTATGACTTTCTATAAACAAAACTTGGCTCGGTAATTGAGATGTGGACACAGAAAGTGTCCCTGAGTAATTTGAAAGGCTAAGCCAAGGATGGAACCCAAGACCTTTAATTTAGTATTACAGTGAAACCTGTCTTAAACAAGCACTCAATGGAGAATGAAAATATGGTCTCTAAAGACAGGTGGTCTCTTAATTAAGGATTGGAGTTACATACTATGAAATCCTACGAAACCATGTTCATTTAATTAGGCAGTTAAACATTTTATACAGAAACAAATGTAACGGTGGCTTAGCATTTTAAAATCAGTACTTTGTACATAAAATCTTAAGAAAATACCTAGCAATAACATAACTTATGACATACTGTCTCCCATGAACACAGACTTTGCGAAAGGAAAAAAATCTGGTCTGAAAAGCTAGAAAATTCCGTCGGACCAAAAAGAAGGAAATATGTCAAACCGAAAGTAGCCAACAAGTATAAATGCGTATTCATCAGGTAAATAAGTCGCTGAACAACCGGACTGATGAGGCAAGATCTTTATCGGACCAACACACAATCAATCGGACAAGTCCTTTGATCTGGCGCCTTTTACAAAGTCTGTGAAGAATTTATGATATTGCCTAGGAATCAGCATTAAGACTGAACCACGCTGAATATCTATGCAAAGTTTATGCAATCTTGTTCCGCTGATCGACAACATCCATGAAGGCTGACTTAAAAATCAGACTTAAAAAATCTGACATTTTCAGAGAGATTTTGTCAGCGAGAAAAAATCTACCAGATATCTTGCCTTCCATTATAATGGAATAAACATTGCATTTTGTAATCAAAACAAATTTCATTGAGTACATTAAGCTCTATACTGCAGGTGCAAGTTGTATTGATTTCCTGCAATATGATGCAAACAAATAAACACCATAGATTGCACTACTTGATAAGATAGGAAGAAAACCACATGTCCTCAGGCAATAAAAAAAATCCTGGTTTCTAAATCCCGACTGACCCTTATTTATTCCTGTGAGCCTTTTGTTTGGTTTCAGTCTTTATTTTCAATACAATACAACCTCTCCAGAGCGGCCCAGTCCCGGGCAGCAAGTGGTTGCCAAGCAAGGGTTAACTGTACATAGAAAGATATCCTTCTATTGACATACCGTAACTTGAAACAATTAAATACCAATTTATAATGTGTATTCTACTTAATTGGAAAACCACTTAATTCACAGACAGGCAGACAAAACAATCAGCTAAAACTAGAGCGAGCAATACTCCAGTACATAGTACGGGTATTACGAGGAATATCAGTTCATACTAGGTCAAAAGGTCATTCGAATATAGGCCAAAAGGTCAGAAGAAATCAGACTCAAAAGGTCAGTCAAATCAGGTCAAAGTTCATTTGAAACTAGATCAGTCTATACAAGGTCAATAAGGTCAGTAAAAAAAAGTTCAAAAGGTCAATCAAAACTAGGTCAAATGTCAGAAAAAATCAGACTTGAAGAGTCAGTCAAACCAGGTAAATGATCAGTACATACAAGGCCATAAATGTCAGTAAAAAAGTTCAAAAGGCCTATCAAAACTAGGTCAAAGGTCGCTTGAAACCAGGCCCATTCTCAGAAACACTAAGTGTTAATAAACTTGACAACTTTTATCTTACCTTTCTTTTGTAAAGTTTAACAAATCTATCCTTCAGTTCGGTGAAGTTGTTATGTATACAAGTATTATTAGCTAGGGTGAGTAATGAGTAAGATTGTCCCACTGGAGGTACAGAACACAAGCCAGTCTTCCAACCTTCAGTGTTCCAATGTATGAACTTAAGATTTGGCTTCAACCTAAAAAAAAGAGAAAAAGTACAATCAAACCTGTGAATTTAGGCCATTCTTGGGAAAGACATAATGTGACCTTTATTGACAGGTGACCTTTACTCAGAGGTCAGTTTGTTCTTAAATAATCTATGACCATTTTTTTAAGAATGTTTTTTTTCCACAGGGTGGCCTTTATACAGAGGTGACTGCAAACACATGTTTGACTGTATATGAACGAAGGCCATTCTTTGGAAAGACATTATGTGACCTATATAGATAGGTGGTTAATATTCAGAGGTCAGTTTGTTCTAAAATATTCTATGACCATTTTTTTAAAAGAATGGCCTTCATTTACAGGGTGGCCTTTATACAGAGGTGGTTGTTAACACTGGTTTTATTGTATGATTGATGCACATTATGACAAAACCTTCACTAAACCTCCATTATCTCAATACAGGCTGAAGTTTGTGTTATATGTTTATCTTATAACAATGCTACAGTACAACACAGTTATGATGAACTTGCATATAGTGAAAAAACTGATTCAGGGCATTATTTTGTTCGCTTCCGAGACACGACCTGTGAAATATGGCCAGATAATTTGCACTGTACACTAAGTTGGTCCCTTAGGATAGATATCTCTGAAAAAATTTGGTCACTTAGCAAAGATAACTCTGTACAAAGTTTGGTCACTTAGGATAGATTTCGAGGGCTCAGCACAACACTGTCGTAAGTTGTTCTTATTTCAATATGAGTTACGACACTGTTGCGTTGAACCCTCGATTTACTGTACACAGATTTAGTTACTGAGGCGAGATAACTCTGTACACAGATTTCTGTCATTTACGATAGATAACTCTGTACACAATTTTGATATATTAGGATAGATAACTCTGTACACAATTTTGATCAATTAGGATAGATAACTCTACACAATTTTGGTCACTTGGGATAGATAACTCTGTACACAGATTTTTGTCATTCAGGAAAGATAACTCTGTACAAAGTTTGGTCACTTAGGATAGATAACTGTACACAGATTTAGTTACTGAGGAGAAATAACTCAGTACACAGATTTCTGTCATTTAGGATAGATAACTCTGTATACAATTTTGATCAATTAGGATAGATAACTCTGTACACAATTTTGGTCGCTTTGGATGATAACTCTGTATACAATTTTGATCACTTAGGAGAGATAACACAGTACAGTTTTGGCCACTATGGGTAGATAACTCCGTACAAATTTTTGTCACTTAGGAAGTTAGGATAGCTAACTCTGTATACAGTTTTGGTCACATAGGATAGTTAACTCTGTACACAATTTTGGTCACTTAGGATAGATAACTCTGACTGAAATTACAAAATCATTCAACTAGAATCTTACCTCTCAATATTTCTTCTAACATCTGAAACTTCCACGTTTCCTCTAACCATTAGAGCACAAGCCAGGTACAGACTGTGTTTAGGGTCTGTCTTTAATAACTGATAATCTTTAGAGAATGCATCAGAAAACATTTGGTCCAGTCTGCAAAAGAATACGGTCACACCTGTGAACAAAGGCCACTCATTGGAAAGACAAAATGTGTCCTTTATTGACAGGTGGCTTTTATTAAAGTAATATTGTTTTGAATGAGGAATGAAGATTTTTTATAACTTTTGACCATATTCACAGGTGGGTCTTTATATTTAGGTGGCTGGTTACACAGGTTTAACTGTACATATATACATGTACATTGTATATATAAATTTAAGACCTAAAAAAAAGTTGTGTGTTTCTGTTAATATGCTCATTAAAAGTAAGACAGGTAAGTATGGTACGACCTCTCCAGAGCGTCCCTCTATAGAGCAACAACCTCTCTATAACAACACCTTCAAAATTTCCATAAGCTGATATTCACTATAAATTTAACCTCTGCAGAGCAACAACCTCTAAACAACGGTCAATATTTGCAGCTCCTGTAGGGTGATGCTCTACAGAGGTTGTACTGTAGGGGATTATTTGTTGTCGTACTTGTTCTTGAAGGAGTGAGGAACAGTTAAAAAAGCGAGAAATTGGACATGTACCTTTCCTCAGTCCGAATAAAAAGTCTAGGAATGCATGGAAAAATTAGGGTAACCAGTAACAAACAATTTTTTTATGCCTAAGCAAATATCCATCATAGTAAGAAGGCAACCAGGCAAAATGTATGGTAGTTTATTTTAGACTCACATGACGTGATGTCACTGATACGTGCATAGGTCCGATTAATTATAAAGCTTTCAGAAATGCTTGGGAAATGTAAAATGTAAACAATACATCATATTTTTTCCTCCGTTTTCTGTAAGTTTTTCTCAAGGAAGGAACGACCAAATGAGATCACATATGGGTCCCGTCAGTACCATTTTCAGATCATTTTAATATTACAATCTCATGAGGTGTTTGTACATTGAAAATATTACCAATTTTAAGATATATTGCGGCTTTAAGGGTGGGCGGTAAAAAAATATCTTACTTTCTAGGAGGTAGAGAGACATCGGCTAACGTATACAATGGTGATTGACTAGATACAAGGTAATGTAACCGTGGAAATGGAACTAGGTTCATCGTAATCTCATTTAAATCAACATTCAGTGATCCTTCAAATCTTGCCGAACTGAAATGTAAAAAAATACACATGTATCAATAACGATTCAACTTGTTATACATTCAGGTCAATAGCCTAGAAAAAGAAATGGTCATATATAATTATGGCTTTTTACCCAATCATTTAGTAATTGTTATTGAAAAATCACTCTTGTATTTCTTTTATAACAAATGTGGTTGTAATATCAAGGATTTACTGCATGTAAATTTATCACCACCTTGACCTTCATTTGATCATAACTTTCATTTGACCTTGCTTGACTTGGACTGTCATTTGACCTTGCTTCACTTGGACTTTCATTTGACCTTGCTTGACTTTCATTTGACTTTGCATGACTTGGACTTCCATTTGACCTTGACCATATTTGACCTTGACTTTTGTTTGACCTTGCTTGACTTTGACTTCCATTTGACCCTTTTGACCTTGACTTTCATTTGACTTTGCTTAACTTTGAAATCATTAGACCTTTTTGGGCTCGACTTTATTTGACCTTGCTTGACTTTCATTCGACCTTGACTTTATTTGACCTTGTTTGAATTTGACTTTCATTTGACCTTTACTCTTTCTTGAAGAGTCAAAGGAAACATGTAAAACAAACACAAACCTAGTCATATTCAGCAACATATTAGCCACAATGTTGTTCATGGTATCAAATGGTTTCTCGTTGGCAGGTTTTACTACACTTCCGTCACTGGCAGTTATAGCACTACCTGCTTTCACTTCTCCACCCACACTAGAATATGTTCTCTTCCCTGTCTTTGTTGGTGGGAGTGCTTGATTGATTTTATTCACAAGAGACATCAAAGCCTAGAATATACATTTATACAAAGTACATTGTAAAATATAATGTCAGTTCATTGAAATAGTCTGTATAGTTGTTAGCCACCAAATATCATCATTCTAATAAATAAATCAGCATTCATATTATAATTCCCAACAAAACCAATTAGCTCCAAACCAGCCATCTGCAAAAATCAATCAGTAAATAGCTGGCCTCTTGCACAAATCTATCAGTAAACAGATGGCCTCTTTGCACAAATCAATCAGTAAAAAGAGGGTTTTTCTTGCACAAATCAATCAGTAAACAGACGGCCTCTTGCACAAATCAATCAGCACTCTATCAGTTACTTGTAAAAATAAATGATAACACCTGATTTTCTATAGACTAGACACAAATAAATGATAACAACTGATTTTCTATAGGCAAAACAGAAATAAATTATACCTGATTTTCTATAGGCAAGACACAATCAGCTTTTTCAGTGAGTTCTCTCATTGCCAGAACACTGTTGTAAGGGGAGGTAATAACATCGTCATCTATCGAGGGATACACTGCCGTCACAAACCTGAGGATAACATGTGGTTAATTTCCATTTATTTATTTGGGTTTAACCATTTTTCAGTTATATACTATGGTCGATTCACATAACAAGTTTTCCTAGACAGCATTCGAACCAGTACTGACATACCCTTCCTCAAGGAACTGGTAACTTCACATGTGGAGAAAAATTGACATAATCATTGTTGTCAAATTTAATTTTCATGGAAAGGTATGACCTGTTGCGACCTGAATCAAACCACATTGCCAGGTTAGAAATCCAGCTCAGCCATGGCTGCATGTGGTTAATACAGTCTTTTTTCTATGGGGTTTAAACATTGCCCCAATAGTCATGTTCATTTAGCGGTGGAGGTCGACCTAAGACATATGCCTGTGGGAGACACCGACCTTCAGTTAGCTTACTGAACAGGCTTCCTGTATGTGTAATTTGGTCCGAGTTCGATTTGGATGGAACTCTCAGAGTTGCGGGGTAGTGATTACAAGTCAGAGACCAATACCAATGTCTGAGAAATCAGCCTCATGTGATACCAGTGTATACCAAAGACAGTGTACTATCACAGTATCAAAGGACTGTCCATCTCAAAAACACAACTGGTCTGGTCTACGATACTAGATTATATTAACATAAATCTTCACTATACAGCAAGATGTGTTTTTTTTATGCCCGTGACCTTTGACATGCTGACCTGAAAATGACAAGTCCTGTAGAAGTTGTCCAGGGTGTTTATTAGTATTCAGTAAAAAATAACAGATTTGACCAGGGGTCAAGCGGGCTGCCTACTTAAATATCTTTCTTAAAGAATTCAAATTTTGGGGATTGTAACCGATTTTTTGCAATTTTAACCGACAGTTTTCATCGACAATCGATTCTTATAGTAAAGCATGAGTTGTCACAAGGAACCAACATAATTTATAAAGTATGATGATTAAAGGTGGAAACATTTTGATTTTAGGTTAAACTTTGCTACAAATGAACAGACAGACAGCCATAAGACATGCCAAAAACAATATGCCCCAATCTATATCAATACAGGGGTATAAAAACAAACAATCCCTTCCAAAATGTCTTTAATGAACAATTAAAAAAATTATATGAAGTAAAACTTTGGCAATGCTCCAAATTATTTCTTTGACATCCATTCAAAATCAGGAATTTTTGCCAAAGCTGCAATAATAAAAGATGACAAAAAAAGGCATTTTTATTGCTTATATCATTATAACATAGTAATCTTAACAATGCTTGTCAATTATACACAACAGATGTTTTTCATTATAATCAAGTTTTAATATGTATCGCTATAATGCACTAAATGTATGCATGTCTAATATTCTAATTAATTTACTAACTAGACAAAGGGAAGTGAAAAGCATTATACAAATACTTAGAATATTGCCTCCAGCAAAATAACGCACCTCAAGAACTCTTTATACATAAATACCAAGCATTGAGTATTGCGTTGAAAATACCTTCTTTACCTGGCCAGAGTGAATGGCATTGCTTATGTATAAAACCAGATATTATATAATGTATAAAACCACCTGGTAAAACCACCTGATATTATATTAATGTATATAACCACCTAATATTATGCAATGTATAAAATCACCTATTATTATGTAATGTATTAAACCACCTGATATTATATTAATGTATAAAACTAACTAATATTATATAATGCATATAACTAAAAATATTATATAATAACTAATATCATAATTATAATGTATTAAACCACCTGATATTATATAATGCATATAACTAACAAATATTATATAATGCATGTAACTAACAAATATTATATAATAACTAATATCATAATTATAATGTATTAAACCACCTGATATTATATAATGTATATAACTAATATTATATTCAATTATCAAATATACTCTTGAACAGATTACTGTGATAGCAAATTACAATATGCAGTGACATCCCTTACTAAATGAGTAAACCAGGCAACTTGACCAGCAAGATATGAATGATGCTATGAAATGCCCTTGAAGCACAAATAACGCCTTGCCTCTCTTATATTCTGCAGGTAACAGTATATAATAATGATTTAGCAGATGGAATAAATTACCTGTAAACATCAGGATACTCTTCTTCGAGGAGGTTCAGTATAAATGTACCAACACCAGACCCGGTACCTATAATATAAGGGTATAAACATGAGTGATATGTTTCATGCAATTTTACAGTCAAATATAACTCAGTCTGAGTTTTTTTTCATGTGCAAAATTTAATAGGCCGCCAAGAATTGAGATTACATGTTTTTCAAAATCAAGGGCTGTAACTCTTAATTTGAAAAGACAAATGTGGCCTGCATTGACAGGTATACAGCTGGCTATACAGTACAGCTAAACATGTGATAAAAATGGTTAATTAAATTGTAAAATAAAAATAAGTCATTCATAAAATATATCATTGCGAAATGTATACATAAGTAATGATTTTCAGAAAAGGAAGGACACACACGAAGGTATTTTTCAATAATTTGTTCAATTTGACTGCAATTTTTTATAGATAATTTAGTGGTGTGTAACCCTGAATTCATAAACTTGCTGGTCCCCAGTCGATCTTCACTGTGGAGGTACGTTGCTCATGTAAACAAGGTATATTCGCGAGCGATTATTTTATTTAATGATAAACAAGTTGAAATACTTTAATGTTTTAAATCAAGCAAATAGTGCATGAAAAAAGTATTAACTTATCGTGTCATTTGTTTGAATCGCAGGCAGTCAATAAAAAATGACTAATTTCTTCATGGACATTACTTCCGGTATGAGTAAAATAGGACACTATGCCTAAACTGCGGAGGTTTATACTGTTATGTGTTTTATTAGACTGATATGGTATTAGTTTAATTTGCCACTCGTACCGAACCTTCAAAGTAATTTTGATTTTCGTTTTCTTCTTCTTTTTAATAAATGTTAATAATAAGAAATTGAATCTCAGTTTGGGTATATGGGACCAGAAGTCTTTGGGAAGGTAGTGTGTTTGTATGTGTTCATTTTTCAGGAATTTTATCAATACTTTGCTCACTATACAACTTACTTCATATTCAGGAAGTTCAAGATTAAATCATGCGTTGTTCATATCTGAGCTCGATTAAAAGCAATATTGCCATGGTTTGCCATTATACACAAATTTGTTAGATTATAGTGTACTAAACTTAGTTTTGATATTTTCACTAAAATTATAGCTTTTTTATTTTTGTGTTTATTTTCAGGCAGCCATTAAATATGTCCGAATTCAATCATCAACAGTCTCTTCGAAGTCGTATCAAAGAAGATTTTCTGACCTGTTCAATATGCTTCAACAAGTTTACTCAACCGAAAGCATTACCTTGTCTTCATACATATTGTTTAGATTGTCTTAAAGATTATGTGGCGAGCTGCTCCACTACGGAAAAATTTCCTTGCCCAATGTGTCGCCAAGATGTCTCTATTCCACCACAAGGACTTAGTGGTATATTTTTATTACACGATAGTTTGATCATAATTTTTTATGTCTAAATAAAAAGATAATGAATTTATTAACTCCCAATTGTCCCATCCCCTTACGCACCTGATTTGCGTCCCAACCCTAAAAGGCTGTGACCATCAGCTATACTGTTAAATATACTGGATGCATTCATAGATTCCATTAAACACTTTGTTTATTCAATCTGTTTAAATAAGGCTTTAGTATTTTGAAAATTATTAAAATCTGTGTATAATGATATCATTTAATTTACGATGTTTTCAGGCCTACCAGATAATTATATGGTTTCAAATCTTGTGGACACTGTAGAAGAAGTCAGTAAAACCCCAGTTGTTCCTCCAAGACCAAGTGTTACAGGTAAAAAATTGGATAAACCAATTCCAGCCCCTCGCTCAATATCGCCGCAACCACCTAGGTCTACGCCAACTCCACCTTTAATTCCTCCACGTCCAAAGAGTGTCAGTCCTATACCTCAGAATGATTCAAGTCCAAGTGAACCAAAAGTACAACAACATCCAGGAATGCATAGCAGTGGTTTTGGACAAATAGTTTCTGATGGCATAGGGGGAGTAGTTGGTGCTGTGGGTTCGGCAATATCTGACATTTCTGGTTACCTTAAATTGCCTTCAAAACCGGTCAACACGCAAGATATTCCCCCGTCACCATTCGAAATGGTTCCAAGACTGGATAATATAAACAACAATGCACAGTCACAAGAAATGCCCTCATCTGGATTGTATCCAACATTGGTATCTGCTGATGGTGCTAGACCGTGTACACATAACATGTTATTATCATTTGGTAAATATGGGCAAACTGTTTACGATATGATGAAACCATATGGTCTAGCCGCTGGAAAAAGTGGTGAGTTTGTAATTTCGGATAAAGCTGGCAATAGAGTGTTTGTGTTTTCCAATAATGGAGAGTTTCAGTCAAGTTTTGTAGTTAACTGTACAGTGAATGGAATTTCCATTTCAAAGGACAATAAAATTCTTATTGCTGTGTCTAAATCGGGTTCTGCTATTATGCAATTGCACTCAATGGAAGGAAAATTGTTGAATTCTTTTGGAAACTTTTACAAGTTTGACATAGCCAGTGGCATTACAATCACACCGTCCAACTATGTTGCAATCACAAATCTAGCTGCTGACAATATCCTGATATTCACGGAACAGCGAAAATTTTCCACCAAGTTTGGTCGAAAAGGTCGAGGCCAGAATATGTTTTCGCAACCTAGTTTCATCACTAGTACTAGTAAAAGTTACGTAGTTGTTTCTGATACAGGCAACCATTGCTTGAAAGTTTTTGATATTGCTGGTAATTTGAAACGCTGTATTTCTAGCCAAGGAACGGACCACGGGCAACTCAGTTCTCCACTAGGTGTTGCCACCGACAAAGAAGATTTTATTGTAGTCGCAGACGCTGGAAATTTTCGTGTTGAAATATACACAGTGAAAGGGCTGTTCTACACAACCCTTGTCAAGGACACAAATTTGATTGGACCTGACGTTAGGCCAATCAATGTCGCAGTGACACCTAAGAACAATATTGCAGTCTTATTATCTGGAACAGGGTTTTGCGAAGTTCGTGTTTACAATTGGAGACCTTTAGCACATCACGGCCATACTGTGTGATTTGTTGCATGGTTATTAATGCATTGAAATACTTTTAGTCAAACAAATAATTGCAAGTTGAGATGCTAATTCATTATCTTAACAGATTTATAGTATTTAACATTATAATTATGTTATTGCCATATTTTTTCTCAGAATTTCATTAAGTATCGATATAATGTTCTATGATATTATCCTCATTCTTAAGCTGCTAAAATCTTGTCATACAAAGTCAGGCTGAAAATACGAAGTTGTTTGTTTGTAGTGCTCCGACCGACCCATCAAAATGGCCCCTACTTTTCTTATTTTTAGGATTTCAAGTTAAATCTGTTTGAACCTGTTCCGTTAAAAAGTACTCTGTTTTTAAACCATACTGAAATATATGGCCTCTATCCAATACAAACTGGTTTTTCATATTATATTCTGTCTAATTACAAGCAGACTAAATGAAAATATTGTGTATTGCAAAATTGCCAATTATTTTAACAATGCAATTTCAGAAGAAAAAAATACCTACCCACCTTTGGAAATTAGGGTCAGAGCACTTTAAACTATCAATTTTATATACACTGTGGTGAGCTCGACATAGTCGCCACAATGGCGGTTGCGTGTCTGTATGTTAGTTAGTTAGTGAGTGAGTTAGTGTGTCCGTCCGATCCTTGTCAGGGCTGTATCTCCCTTATGCATCGACACTCTAGCTCAAAGGTCAAGGTCACACTTAGAGGTCAAACATCAAAAATGAGCAATATAGACCTTCTCCGGGCTGTATCTCCCTTATGCATAATGCATAATTGTTAAACATCATAAAACTGTGTGCAGTGCGCAAGATCCAGGTCTCTAGCTCAAAGTCACAGAGATCAAACATCAAAAGTTAGCATTATAGACCTTGTCCGGGCTGTATCTCCCTTATGCATTGAAACTTTTTAAGATAACTTGGCATAATTGTTAAACACCATGAGATGGTGTGCAGTGCGTAAGATCAAGGTCTCTAGCTCAAAGGTCAAGGTCACACTTAGAGGTCAAACATAAAAAATAATCATTATACACCTTGTCAGGGGTGTGCCTCCCTTATGCATTGAATTATTTGAAAATGACTTGCCATAATACAATGAGACCATGTGTCTTGGGCAACACCCAGATTTTCATAGGTCAAAGGTCAAGAGTACACATTTGGTCAAATATATTTTCCTTGTCTGGGCTGTGACTTCTGTTTGCATTCAAGGATTTTGAAATAAATTGGTATAAAAGTTTACTTCAATGAAATGATGTGTTATGAACATCACCCATACTTGTAGTTCAATGGTCGAGATCACAAGCTGGCTATACAGTGGGCTCGACATGTTGCCCTTGGGCTTCTAGTTTAAAAATAAGTTTTTGTTTTCGTAAAGTGGAACAAATTTTTAGAGGAATATAATCAAATCAGTTCTGCACTTTTTTAACCAAAAAGAGTGCTAATTCAATTTGCCACATATAACAGAACAAATGACTTTACCTATACCAATGAAATTGAATGGTTAATTCTTAATTATTCTAGTTACTATTGATAATTCTAGTTCTATGTTAATTATCAGTTCAAAGTTTATTTTTGCATATACCAGTGTCTTATTATTGGAAGTTTATTTGATGTTCTATCCTTACTTGTATATTATATTAGTTCTATTTTATTTCATTATTTAAATATCTATTATTTGTATAATGGTTAGTGTTATAATTTCAAGGTTTATTAAGTAAAGCTATAAATCCACTAGACTATGTTTTATTGTCAAAAATGAAATAACTTTTATTTTTCTCAGAAATCATAGTTCTTTCAAAACAGATAAATCCGGAATTCCAGATATATCTGGAATATTGTCAACCCTGCTCTTTAAAACCAGTCAGTAAACAAATATCAACGGAGTTTAAACTTAATGCAGTAACGCTATTTAACAAGTCGGTGTATAACAACAACCACTGAAGTGTCCGAGAGAGTCAGTGTTATTCTGTCTTCATTGGGAAGAGGCCTTAGCCTGTTGATTTTGGGAAGAATTACCACTAAAATTGCTGACTTGGGAAATAAAATAGCTGGTGGAAGTTTGGATATTTGGGAAAACTGCATGATTTTAAAGAAATTTTCAATTGGGAAGAGGCCTATAATAGGCCTCTGTTATAGAAGGTGACAAATCACTGAGAGTGTGTGTGCAGTAGTTAGATTTTTCACCTAAGAGAGCAGTACAATGATAGGCAAGTGATGAAATTCATTGAGTATGTGATGCCTACAGTAGTCTGAATTTATTTAATAAATTTGACTTTCAAAAAACCACAGCAGTCATGATGTTGCATTTGAAAAAACAGTAAACATAATCATCAATATATACACTGTTAATGTAACAATATGACTCTTATTTCAAAGTATGAGAATTTGTAAGGTAAGGGGTAAGGTAAGAGGGTAAGACTCCGGCTTTGAAAGCATGACAAATATACTGTGGAATCAATAATTTTTGTTGGGGATTTAATTTCGTGGATTTCGTTGGTCGGCTCATCCACGAAATCTAATCCCCACAAATTTAAATGCAGAGATAAGGCATATCTTTTCAAAAATCATAATCCACGAATTTATGTCCCCACGAAATAGCCATTTTAGTAAAAACCACGAAAATTGAGCCCAACGAAAATAAATGAAAATACAGTATACATTTATGACATAATTATTGCCAACACATAGGGCCTAGCAAAAATATTTGTGTTAAGGACAATTTGACCAAAAAAAGGAAATTCTGGGCCAACTGCAGAATACAGGGTCTGACTGGTAACTGTATTAATCACAACGTCACTTTCTAGCTTTTACCATATACACTTACCTCCACCCATGGAATGCATGATAAAAAAACATTGCAAACAATCGCAGAATTCAGCAGCTCTTCTTATAATATCGCTTATATGTTCTCTGTACTGGCTCCCGTACATCTTGTGACCAACTGCCCTGAAAATGGGAACCAGACACAGCATTTTAATAAAAGAGTATCTTCATCATGCGCTTAGCCCAAGATACATGTAAAACAAGACATGTGTCACAGACACGGATCCCAACGGAAAGAAACAATTTTAACAGTCCGGTCAGTGTTTAAGTTTGATGGAAATCAGAAAAAGGTGTTGCCCACAGAGGCATTATAAAATAAAACAAAGGGCAATAACTCTGCAAAAATTACAGCATAATTGCCAAAGCCTGATAAAAGAATATTTCAGCAATTAATAATAGGGATGTAAACGGTTAATCGATTAATCGATTAACCGTTCGTTTGTCCGATTAACCGGTTATCAAATCATTAATCGATTAACCGAAAAAAAGTAGAAAGAAGCAAGTAAAACATTTAATAGTAAATTATAGAAAAATCGAAATTTTCAGTCAGTACGTGCGTTTTATCTTGTCAGTAAATTAGTCGACCAGAGGTGCGAAAAATACGACAGTTGAGCAAATTAACAATTCATTGACACTGACCTGGGACCATTATACACGCTGACACGTATATTGTTGATTGTGAAATTAACTAATTGAGAAGCGATTTTGGATATACGAGTAAACTTGCTTGGTCTGGCACTTCCTCACAATTTCACAAGTTATCATATACAATAAGTTACAATATCGTAAAAATCGTCTGGACGTATTTTAGACGCAGTAGTGATGAACAAGAAAAGCCATAACGATAACGAAACGTTATGCGGTAGACGAATTATAAGAAGCATTAAACACAAAATATAATTCGGCATTACACCAATCAACCAATCAAATGATCGTTGTTGTAAGCTCCGCCCAAATGTTCCAATTATAAACTGACCAAAACAGAGTATGAAACAGGCATGCCGTAATCTACTTTTTTGGTAAACAAAATAACTATTTGTTGCCATAATGTTATGTGTAATTGATCATTAATATATTTAAACGGAAAATTGATAAGAACATCACATTTCTGTTGTAAATATATTGATGAATATACACATGATCCCATTTCGTGTAATACGTCGGTGTCGCGGAAACGTGTGACAATTCATATTTATAAGCACTTTGTACAATTAACATACGGTTAATCGATTAATCGTTCGTATGAACGAACGATTAACCGATTAGTAAAATCTTGACGAATTGACATCCCTAATTAATAATGATCAATATGTAAAATTTGATCAAACTTTAATGGAAATTGTATGAGTTCAGTACAGATGGTAATGATAAACAAAAAGGGCTATAATTCCGCGAAAAAAAACCAACAACACTAAATAGAAAAAAACCTTAAAATATCCACTGATTAAACAAAGGGCATTAACTCTGACAAAAATTACCAAATCATAAACGCCTGAGAATATGTGCTACCACACTTAATACTGATTATTCTGTGAAAGTTTGGTTAAAATTGCGTAGCAGATACTGATTGGTTAATTTTAGGTAATCAGGCTCAAACAAACATTGGTTGTAATGCAGTTAATTGGTTAATTGTATCATTACCAATTGTTTCCCGCTCCTGACACGTCTGTGAGTAACTGTTTAAAATCAAACACTTCACGTAGAGGTCCTTTCATCATCTCACTAACCACTCCTTCTTCCATATCAACCAGAACTGCCTGTATAAAACATTGAAACATGTAAGCCAACACCTAGAACATGGGAGATTTGAAACATGACCTTTAAGTAAAGTTAGCCTCTCCATCTAGGGGTATATACAAAATGTTACCGCATACTCTGTTACGTGTGATTACACAATCACATTTATAAGGTTTTAATCAGCAATACTGAAAAAAGCATTTTTTGTAGAGACAGAAATACACAAAAACAAACTATGATACATAAATATATCAAGATAGACACTATTCAACAAGCACTAGGCAGTGTTTTTTTCTTTCTTCATTGAGAAGAGACCTTAGTCTGTTGATTTTGGAAGAATTATCGCCAAAATTGCTGATTTGGGAAATAAAATAGCTGGTGTAAGTTTGGATTTTTTGGAAAACTGCATGATTGTAAAGAAATTTTCAATTGGGAAGAGGCCTTTAATAGGCTTCTGTTATAAAATGAAAGTGAAAACCCATTTAAAGGGCTTTCATTTGACCCTTAAAATAGTGTTTTAACTCTTGAAAGTAGTAAATTAATGCCTCTGACTCTTAAAGGGGCATACCCTACAACTGACAAACATTCTGTGGAAGTGTAAAAATGTGCTAGATGTATATGTAAAACAATATATAATGGATAATTGCAGGAAGAACATGGGTCATAAAATGACTAGTTTAGGTACTAGCCGCAAAAAAACATAGCTATGAATAATAAATCACTTCCACCCAAAAATTTCCATGACTAAATGTATGTGTCACAAATACATATTTTTTATGATTTTATTTTTAATCGGATGAATTTTCGGCTGAAACTTTCTTCGTCAGCTATTTTCTTTACAAGCTTCTAATTTATCATCATTTTGCCTTGATTCTAAATGCACCAAGTTGTAGGGTATGCCCCTTTAAGAATTTGTACCAAAGGGTCAAATTTGTAAATATTTGCTGATTCTTTCATTTATAATCAGCAATGGGTCATATTAGACTAAATTTCACACTCACTCTAGCTTTCAAAGACTTTATTTTACCCGTTCCTTGATCTAAGGGAATATCAGTTGGATCATCAAATCTGTTGTCAACATTTCGGAAAAAACTTGACAGGGATTCATCATAGGTTCCATTCTGAAGTAAAAAAAATTATTTTCCCTTGAAATAAATTTTCACCAACAGTTTCAAATGAGTATGTAAAGTTGTGCTATTACAAAAACTTTATTAAACCACAAATCAGTGTGTTGACAAATGAGGTTTAAATAATTTAGTCAGTTAAATTTATTAGCAATTGACTGCAAATGAATTAATTTTGTGGTTTAAAATACTTAAGCATTAAGAAACACATAGTATTACATTCCTTGAAGATGCATTGAGCAAATAAAAATGCTGTAATTCATTAATAAAAGTAAAAATTTAACTGACTAAGACTTAAAGTATTGTCATAACCAACAAAAATGTTTTAACTTGATAGAAAGTGGTTTTATTTCATATATTTATGCATAAATCAGCATTGTATTTTGATTAAATATGTTTTGTATAATAAGTCAAACTCTGAAATAAATATTGAACATTAATACATTTTGTTATGATATCAATTCATACTGGAATATTTCTAACTACCGATATCACTAAAGCTTGACTCTTGAAAATTTAACTTGACTCTTGAAAATTTGATTTTGACCCTTGAAATTTTTTACTGAAGGGTCATTGACACTTGGATCTGAAAGTCTAATTAATGGAAACCCTGTAGCATGCAGCTTTTGCTTACCTTGTTAACAGCAGCATGTTCTCGCAGTGCTAGGTCCCAGAACCGACATCCAATTTGATTTCCACATTGTCCAACTAATAGGAATAGAAAGAAAATAAAAGTCAGCAAAATTTGTAGCAGATTTATATATCGAGGGCTCAGCGAAACACTGTCGTAAGTTGTTCTTATTTCAATATGAGTTACAACACTCTTGCGTTGTGTCTTAACTCACTTTTTCAAAAATTTTCAGGAGAGACTAAAAACTGTCTAAATTTTTAACTAATTGATATTGTTCACTTGCTACTTTTGGAAATTTTACATAAAATGTATAAATGGTCACTTACACCAAAAATGAAATAAAAATATTTTGAAAAAAACTTGAGTTATGACACTTTTCTGTTGAGCCCTCGATATGTAATCAAATGGCTTCAACAGTTTGTGTACTTAAACATTCATTGTGATTCCAGAATCTACAAATTCAATTACCAACTAAATGTTAGAAATTTATAATGTTTGTGAACTAAGTTCATTTATTTGAATTTTACCGTTTTATACCCCTTTTCAACAGTCAAAGTTATTTGAGGCTACAGATTGATCATCTAACCATCCTTCCTAGGAAGACCCAGTACTAGACTCCCATCCTCTGTAAGCAACTGCCTACTTTCTTACATAAAGAGATATGGTCGTTAGACGGGCTCGAACACTGGACCCTCTAACTCTCAGGTTGATTTGAAGTCAGCAACCTTGAAGGGGTAACAGGACTATATAAACCACTAGATGGTGCTGGGGCAGGTTTTTGTAAAATTTTATGCATGTTTCACATCAGAGAGCCCTTTTTTGAATTTTTAAATAAACTACAGAAAAATATTCAAACAATGGTAAATTATTCCGTGTTTAAATATTTCATCCAAAAATCTTAGTAATATATCAACTCTAAGTGTTACTTTGAGAAAAAGATAGACAATGCGTACGTTAAAAAAGTTTGACGTGAATTACAACAATTTCAAATGTACTACCTATCGCCGAAATTCTCATTTCCAAATCATGAGGGCCGCCATTTTGTTTGTAACAACTAAGTTCTCGTGTTGGCATATTTTTTAACATTGTAATAAAATTAATCACTTATATTTATTTTTTCCCATCTGTTTAGAGGAATTGACAGCAAAATATTCGAAGTTTTTAAAAAAGAAGTTTTAGTTAAAAAATATAAATGCTTTTGGTTAACTGTGTGAAAAGCGTCTGCATAAAGTGTGCGCATCAACGCTTGACAGGAAGTAGAATGACTTCACTTTTTGTTTACGTAAGGTGCTCGACCAATCTCTACCTAGAGTTGTCGATCCTTTCAAATAGACTCGACTTCCCCGTTCGATAGGCTTAGCCTATTGTCATATTACTACATGTATCTACATTAGAGTATTACTGTAACACTAATGTATTCATGTAGCCTGTTTTAAATTGAAAGACCACTTGGAAACATGTTCACCATTCACGTTGATTGTTAAGCTGCATGATATTGCGAAATTTGGGATATGAGTAGTTTTGTATCTGAAGCTCAATAACAGTTACTGTCGCGATGCATGCCCATGGGACATAAGGAAGTCGCGAATATATATTACAAATATAATTTCAATCGCCAATGAAAATTGCAAAAATGCAGCACCATACTAATTTAAAGTGAAACGTTCATTTATACCTTGAACTACGATTGACTGTGTCATTTTTTATCTTGGTATTCTTATATCACGATAAAATCAACACAAACAAATTGTCAACACATGACGGCAGCCATATTGTTTACAGTTCACTAGGTTACAGATAAAATCCGAACAACTCGGTCAGTAATCCGGACAAAAAATTATTTATCTTCATATCTATATTTTGTAATCGTTTGTCTCGACAGGCTAAAATATAAATTACATTTTCTGTCTTTTTATCACACAGACACTTTTATATTCCATTTTACATTGTATATTTCTATGTTGCTTTTTCAAACAATGGCTGATCCCTGCAGCTTATCACATGACCCTATCACATGACTTAGTCACATGATAACAACATATCACGCGCGTACTGACTAATAACGTCATGTATCGTAGTAGGTACATGTAGGTCTGAGATAACGATTCGTTTTGATGTTTATCTTCAAGTCGTATAATTGAATTGTCTACTTAATTTACTTGCGATAACATGTAAAGACAGTGCAACCTCAAGCTTATATCAAGGGTAAACCATATCAAGTTAGTACAGTGTCTATACTAAAACTGGTAAGTCAGATTTAATAGATTTCTAAAACTCAAATTTTTGTTTTGACATTCATTGCTTGATGCAAGAAAGACAGATGAATATTTCATTATTCAACTTGTGTTTACGTCCAACTTGGATATACAACGTATACATGTATATGTCTTTCTGTGATATATTCAGATACTTGTACAGTTCTAAATTAATTAACTTTTCGTACATAATCAATTATTAAAGGCATAAATTGTTTGTTTCTGGTACCTGACCTACCATAGTTTTCAAATGCAGAATCACTTCATTCGTTTAGGTTAACTATGTAATATACATGTATACTTCTGATAAAGTCTTATTTATGCATAAATAAAAGAAATTCTGTTCTAATAAATTTTATATAACTCTTCCAGCTAGGTGTGCAAATATGAAATTGTTGTCAGGAATATGTGTTGTCCTGCTGGGTGTGATATACACAGTGTCATGCGACTGTAATCTTCCACCAAGTCTGTGGTGTTCCTCTGGTCAGGTGGCGGAGAGTTGTGGGGTAAAATTTTATAAAACATTTAACGCTTAGGTCACTTAATTCCTTGTTGAATATTCTGTATTTAGAAATAATAGTTTTCTAATTCAAATTTCTATTTGCATCTATTTTGACATCTGTCCTACATTTTTGTCTAAAACTGTTTTAAAAATCATTATAAAATTGTTGGTTTGCAGTAGACAGGTTGAAAAATCCCTTCGACTCCAAATTTTTTTTAGTAATTTTTACAAAATGCTTTATTTCTAAAACCAGTTTTTCATTTCAGTACAAGCATGCCATTGTATGTTTACAAAAGAAATGCCTTCCTACCTACCCTCTGTCTTAAGTTTGGGGTGTGTTACTTTAATTCTTTATTTTAAGGAAGGTCTTTTACATTTCTGGCTCCTAGTAATTAACTTATTTATTTTTATTACAGGTGTATGAACAGTGTAAATCTGCTCTGAGAAGAGATCCTTTCGCCAGCCCTGTGAATTTAACGCTCTACTATGAATCATTATGCCCCGATTGCAAAGAATTTATGGTTAATCAACTGTATAAAACTTGGACGGTTTTGGGAGAACAAGTTGTTAACCTAACTTTAGTACCATATGGAAATGCCAGGGTATGATGTGTTTATTTTTTTCAATGGGGGCTAAACATTGTACCAACAGCCTGGTACCTGTTGTGACTATGATTCTAACCCTGATCGCCGGGTTAAAAGTCCTGGGTCCGTATTCAGAAAGCATCTTAAGTATTTTTTTAACTTAAGTTATATTTTCCCTTAAATTCGACTTTTTCCTTAACTCTTTTGTACTAATATAAAGGAGGAAATCACAATAATATGATTTTATCTTTGTTCTAAAGATGCCAATTATGAAAATGATAATTCATTTTCACACTTTTGATGACTGGTTTACAAACTTTTCCCATGAAAAGAATTTACACTTAAGTAAAAATTTCGACTTAAGTTAAAGAAAATCTTAAGATGCTTTGTGAATACGGACCCAGCACACTATAACCACTGGACCACAGCTGTGGCCTGTAGAAAAACATAAAAATCGCTTTTTTGCATAATTTTTTAAGTTCAGTAGCTTAATTTTGCATTTTTAGATGACCAATATTAAATACATACCGGTAAGTCAAACACACCAGAATGTAATGTTTTATTTTTCAACTGAACATTACTTTGTGTTATTCAGGAAAAACAAGTTGGTGGGTCATGGAAGTTTGAATGTCAGCATGGGAAAGAAGAGTGTGTTGGAAATCTCATTGAAGTAAGTCAACAAATCTGATTGGTTGATGTACGACTTAGTTTAAATATTGAGCAATTTCATTGGCCTGTCTGTGAAGCTAAATTGATAGAGCATTTATTTTGATCCATAGACTTTTGATTTGTGAGGTCAAATGTTGTTGTCTGGGACGATCTGGTGGAAAACTTTAGTGGAAGATTGAAGACTTTAGTTAATGACTTATGTTGAAGATTTTGGTTGAAGATCTTAGTTGAAGATTTTGGTTGAATTTTAGTTGAAGGCATTGGTTGAAGATTTTTGTTGAAGGCATTGGTTGCATTTTAGTTAAAGATTTTAGTTGAAGGCATTGGTTGAATTTTAGTTGAAGGCATTGGTTGAATTTTAGTTAAAAAATTTAGTTGAAGGCATTGGTTGAATTTTAGTTGAAAATTTTAGTTGAAGACTTTGGTTGAATTTTAGTTGAAGATTTTAGTTAATAAAGGCATAATTCTTCTCATGTTTTTTCAGACTTGTGCTATCTCGATCCTAAAGAAGAAAAGTATCTATGTGCCTTTTATTTACTGCATGGAAAATATGGTTATTGCCCCCGAGGGTGCAGCAGTACAGGTAAAATCATTAACACTGTTATTGACTGGGGACAAATATCCCATATTTCAATTTTGCTATGATGTAATAAGGCCTTTTCTAGTCTCAAAAATGGTCAATTTAAGTACAGATACTTCCATTATAATTTTTCACTTCATTAGAGATTTTAAGATATTTTTTTTAAAAAGCTGATAATCTACTAGTTAAATGAACTTAGTATATAAATACCAAATAATCCTTAATTTTTACATCCACGCCTATTTTTTTGAAAATGAAAAAAAATCAACAAATTATATGATATACTTGTATTGCTAGGAAATTATACAACATTTATTAAGAATATTCTGTAGTGCTATGAAAATATTGCGCTTCTGACATTTTTTGTCCATTTATTATATGGTTACCTTTTTCATACTGCACACTATTGTGTCATTGTACAGTAAAACTTCACTTAGAGACAAATTCTATATTAAGTCTATTCCTTATAAAGAAACCCACTTCCATGTTCAAGTGGATAAGGTCGCTGACTTCAAATCACTGTAACCTCTCAATGATAGAGGGTTAGAGCCCGGTTACCGACCATGTCTCTTTATGTGAGAAAGTATGCAGTTGCTTATGTAGGATGGGAGTTTAGTACTGGTTCTACCCAGGAACGATGGTTAGGTGAACTGTCTGCCTCATATGACTCTGACTGTTGAAAAGGGGTGAAAACTCAAATATCCAAAATAAACAAAGATATCCTTATAAAGACCCATTAATTAAGGACTTCTTTCTTGTAAGTTAAACTATGTACCCTATATTTTCAATTTAATAATATGGCCTCTTGCAATATTTTAGTTCTGAAGGAGAATTTGATAATAAGTTTGTACTGTGTACTTGTTATTTACGTCTTTGATGTTACTGTGTTCTTTTACAGTGTGCACAAAACTTAGGTATTGACCTTGACCCAATAACGAAATGTTCTCAAGGAACTATGGGTAACGAGTTAGAGCATGAGATGGCAGAACTAACCGACGCATTAAAACCGGCCCATAGATATGTACCATGGATTGTAATAAATGGGGTAAGCATATTTTCGTCTTAATTTCTTTGGCGTAAACAAATTGTCTGTTTCTGGTTACATTTTGTTTAAAAACAGAACTCGCTCCAATTTTTCCCATGACTACATTGTAAATACTGTCTTAGTGACTCCTTGTTTGTAACGACGTTCTGTCTATAGCGACCCTTTTATATCCCTCCCAATTCATATTACACAGTATGTCTGTAGCGACTCCCTGTGAAATGCTTTCAGCAACCCTAATATTTGATTCCAAATCGGCAATTTTGACCTGTCTGACGACTTTCTGAATGACCCTTGTTGTCGGACTTGCATAGTTATGCCTTGGTTAAGTTACGGCATATAATAGAGCATTGTGGGTGAAAAAATAGACAAAATTGGGGCAACTTGAATTTATATGTTTACTGTTAATGGTGTCTTCGGAGTAGCTTATCGAAACATGTAAGGGCAATAAAAAGTTATACACAACTGACTAAGGTTCTCACTATCTTAGTCAAGTGCTTGATTGTGGATGGATGGATGGCTTACAGGAAATCCATGCAAAGCACATTGAAAAGTTGTCTAACATCCCTGTCTAAGTATGACGTTAAATCCCAGTGAAAAAAAGCAATTATGTTTAATAAAGAGGCACTAATTCCAAGATAATTAATTCAGACTGTACTTTTTTTCACTTGATAAAGTTTTGGAAATGGAAGAATTTGTTTTTGAAAGTTTTATTCTAATGTACTTGTAGGAACATACTGAAAAGATGCAAAATAAAGCCCAGAATCATCTGTTAGAAGTTATCTGTGAGACTTACAAGGTAAGGATAGATATATATCACAATATTCTGTTTCATATTTAAAGCTAGGATAAAAAATACTGTGGAATCCTTAATTTTTGTTGGGGATTTAATTTCGTGGATTTCGTTGGTCGGCTCATCCATGAAATCAAACTCCAATGAATTTAAATGCAGAGATAAGACATTTTTCTTTCAAAAATCAAAATCCACCAATTTATGTCACCACGAAATAGCCATTTTAGTAATAACCACGAAAATTGAGCCCAACGAAAATAAATGAAAATACAGTTTTTGTTCCGACTAGAATTCTAATGCATTTACCATGCAACAAATCACACAGTGTTCGTGATGTGCTAAAGTATACATTGCATTTCCTCAGGTAAGTATATTGGATCTAACTGTATTTCAAATCATGTATTGTTTCCTCATGCAAAAAGTGTGTATAATGGTAAAAAGTTTGGCTTACCGGCTGTTAGGGCTGTAGAATAATGAAACTGTGTGCACCTTTCTTACAGAGTTGTGGTTTTGTATATTCTGTTTCCAGGCCCTTAAAAGACGTTCTACTTTAACAATTCCGTTCGTGGATCGGTAGTATTGAATTATTCACCTGTTATACACTGTCTAGAGACAATTTTTATTTTCTGTTTCCAGGGTGACCCACCTTCAGCATGCAGCCAATTATACTTGAGAACCGTTGGACGTAACTATAGAGACTAGACGTTACCTATAAGAACTTTGTATCTGACGTTACTGTGATAAATACTTCAAAATACAGTCAAACCTGTGTAAATGATCACCTCTAAAATAAAGGCCACACTTTGAATAAAGGCCATTTAAAAAAAATCTTAGGTGATAATTTAGAAGAAAATTACCTGAATAAAAGTCACCTGTCAATAAAGGCCACATTATGTCTTTCCAATGGGTGGCCTTTGTTCACAGGTTTACTGTGTAAAAATCAAATTAAAGTCATCACATACTATACCGGTATGTATTCTAATGATTATAATGCATTCAAATGTACCGAATATTTCCTGATAACTCCCATCTTGTAATTAATGAGAGAAGTAGAAATAGTGATTCAAAATTCTGGGAGCATTTCGAGGGTTCAGCGCAACAGTGTCGTAACTCATATTGAAATAAGAACAAGTTACGACAGTGTTGCGCTGAACCCTCGATTTGTTCAAATCATATCCAGTGCATCTTGTAGTAGTCCAGATAGTTAACCCTAAATATGTGTGACGTTAAAAACTTGTGAAAAAAAGACTGTTAAACGCATTGCTTTGTTGAAGCAATATTGGTAAAATACTCATTCATTATGTATGATATATACTCAGGATAAATGTACTCATATGTGTGATTAAAACTACAGTACAACCTCATATAGTGGCCACCTTGATATTAAATCTGCCTTTTTTTCTTAGACAAATTTTCAATATATCTTCTACATTACAATATAGAAACCATCTTAATATTGAACATTGAAATCGACTTACAGTATAAGAGATGGTCTTTAAGTCAAGGATTTACTGTCAATGTTTAGACGTAAAAAAAATTATTTCTGGTTGTCCAACCTACAATGATTTTTCCCTATGACCCTAGATGAAAAACACTACATCCACTCGTGTGACTTTTTATACCTTTTCACACCCTTTGAAGCAAAACAACAATAATTTATAAAATACTGTCTTTGCAATGAAATAATAAAAAACGGTGTGCCCAAGGAAAAATATTTATTTCACTAAATTAGCTACTTCACTATATCTGAGTTCACTCTGTTTTTTAAGTCAATATACCATGAAAATGCTGATCTTTAAATTACATTAAGATAAAACAGAGTTTGCCTAGGCCTAAAAAAATGTTTGTTTCTTGTCACATGCTCATTAAAAATCGGGTAGGGAAGTTCGGCGCTTTTTTTCTCTCTTGAAAGCATATGTAAATGTAAAAAAGTGGATTTTCCGTTCCTCTGGCTAATCTTAAGTAAGGGGTCATGGGAAAAACAAGCGCAAGCCGGGTAACCGGGAACAAACATTTTTTATGCCTTGCTGTTGAATTTCAACAATACTATGCTTACTATAGATGTTTGTGAAGAACGTAGCCTAATTAAATATGACTGGGTGATTTGTTTCTTTAATATATACCCCATGCTAGGAAATGGTTGTTACTTTGTGTGTTTATATTATTATAAAAAAATGAAGTTTAAAAATTGTGTTGTTTTTTGTTACTATTTTAAGTATGAATTCAACAGATTAACATAATCTGATCATGTGTTCAGTTCATTAAAGCTAGGCGCCATGTTTGTTTCAGTTGACTGAATGCCATTTTTCAACAATTGTTTACTTATATACATCGCCGGTTCACCCTAACCAGTGTTCCTGGACCAGTACTAACTTAGCCTAACAAGGTACCTGACTAACTGTTATTTAACGACCTATTCGACAGCTTTGGTAATTTCAGAACTGCCCCAGGGCAGAGAGTGGAGAAGATACAGGAGAACTGGGTAATAATATCCCTATTCTTCAAACGTTTTTCTTGGTTCTTTATAGTGCCCGGTGTAAAGCATCGATGTATTCTTCAATTCAATTTTCCTGTGAATTTCTTAAACAGTACTTGGCTCGGATGTTGGGATGGGAACACTAGAGAAGTGTCCATGATTAAGTTCTAAGAATGACAGACACTAATACAAGTTATATATATTTAATTTTGAATACAATGTCATTGTTCCCGGTACATAAAAAATATATGTATAAAAATGAATAATGATGTAAAGTAATGGAATGATAAGTTCATATATAATGGTAATTTTATCTTGGCAATATATTGTACCAAATTGACAGTCAAACCTATAAATAAAGGCCAACCCTCCGAAAAACAAATTGTGGCCAGGTGGCTTTATTCAGAGGTCATTTGTTTCTAAATAAATAATGACAGCTTTTCAAAGTATGGCCTTTATTCACAGGGTGGCATTTATTCGGAGGTTTTAAAATCTACTCTGATCTAAGTAAATTGCAACTTCAAAATGAATACAGCATTTTTTATTCGAATGATAAAATTTTTAATCAACAAGAAATACAAAATGGTGCAATAATTAAGTAATTTTTTCATACTTAATAAACCAGGTCCCGAGGTTATAGAACCTTAGATTGGTCTCTGAGTTCAAATCTCACATCTTGTCTTTTACTGTTAACAACCGGTATGATCGGACAAAGGTGATATTATTGATACATTATTCTGACAGTATAATTGAACTCAATATGTATTTAATCTTTAATCAGCTGTATCTTTTCAACCATAATACTTTGAGAATGGAATGGAGATTTGAGCTCAGAGACTGTTCTCAAGCTTAATAAGCTTTGGTCCTGAAGTAAGCTTAATTATTCCTGAATGCCATTATTTCGATCATTACACGAATAGCATGTTCAATATTTAGACTTTCATTATATATGATATGATAGCTATGCAAAACATGTCAATAGGTGTGTAGTTGCATTTGTGTAATTTTATATTAGACATATGCTAAAAGAAGAAAAAAAGGCATAAAAATGTACAAATTTACAAGAAATGCATGGCAAAAATATACAAATGAGTCTATTTACAAAGTA
Source organism: Lutraria lutraria (assembly GCA_964023205.1). Taxonomy (NCBI): domain Eukaryota; kingdom Metazoa; phylum Mollusca; class Bivalvia; order Venerida; family Mactridae; genus Lutraria; species Lutraria lutraria. Next base: position 3,095,113 of record OZ026850.1, read on the forward strand.
ACTCTAGTTTATTTATGTTAAGCCTTTCTAAGCATGCACTGCTTCAACCTTATTTGTTTACATAGAATAATTAAATAAGAGATGTACACAGCACTTAAATTAAAACAGTAATTTATATTCGTTTGGACTGTACAGATTTCATTCAACCAATGGAATTAAGACTACACTAACATTTTTTTTGCTGTTTCTTCCTTCTTGGAAACTAAAAACTCACATGAGACTGAATGTTAGTTTAAACAATTCAGTTCTTCAGTAAAAAAAACATTCTTAATTAATGAATATTTCATTTAAAAATAGTAAGATGTATACCATAATCATATGTTGTTTAAAGTTTTCAAAGTTAGTCTTTCTTGTAACATTAGAATAGAACTTTTTTTTATCCTGTGTTCGAAGAGTATAAAACTTTCTAGCAATAAAAAGCTGGACTGTCAAAAAGTGGCGCCAGCTTGCTGTAAAAACATTCGGAGCTCATATTTATAATATGTGACTTAGAAGTCTACTTCTATTCCCGGCTTGCTGTAACCGTCATACCGAAAACCTGGGGGTTGTCTGGATCGATAGAACGTTTCAGTACCGACACCTCTCTCATCATCAGTTAGCGGGGCAAACAGCATCTGGTAGCGGACATTTTCAACATGTCTACACAGCGTACAGGCCTGTAACCAAGCTAGACCCAGGCAGATGAGTCCTAACAATGCTGCCACTGCTGCTGCGTATAAACCAAACGATAATTCCAATTCTGGCATGGCCTTGATCTGTACATAACTTCCGGGTACGGGGAATGCTTCCCAGGAGTTTTCATCTTGAACCAGTCCGGCCATCACGGCAAATACCACACCAAGTACCAAGGAAAGTGCTGGGAAAAAGAAGTAGCTGATACATTAATTTAATGAATTAACTTCTTTATGTATGGTTGTTGAAAGTGCTGTAGGGCAGACTCCATAGTGAAGTGGTTATGATCTCTGACTAGTAACCATGTGCTCCTCATGCCTGTGAGTTCAAATCCCATTTGATACAAGAAAAAATTCACATGTTAGGAAGTTGTATATCTGGCTTAAGGTTCTATCCAGTGTACGCCTGGGGGGTCTTCCGCCAACATTTAAAGCTGGCAAGTTGCTATGGTAAACAGATGTCATAAGACCATGGTTGTTTGTGCGAATTTAACCAAAACAGACAATAAGAAACGTAAAAAAGTATTTTTCATTTTGTATGTAAAACTGGCTGAAAAGAAACAATACAATCAAACCTGTGAACAAAGGTCACCCTTTGGAAAGACATTATTTTACCTTTATTGCCTTTATTCAGGTCATTTTGATGTAAAAATTCAATGAAGGGTTTTAAAAGAACAACAATTATTCAAAGGGTGGCCTTTATTTGGAGGTGGCAACTTACACAAGTTTGACTGCAGATGATATAATAAGGAGACCCCTGAGCAAGAAACAGTTTTTCAATTATATGTAATGTATTCTGGTTTTGAAATATATGTTTTTTCATGCAAGCTGCATTATCATTAATACCACTGAAGATTGCAGTATTAGCACTAGCCCAGTTGCCCGTAGCCCGGGTCTATTTGGGCTTGTGAACTTGCTTAAAATTGAGTATTTTTCAATAGCCCACATTAGGGGTAGTGCTTTAAAAATTAGTTCATACACAGAGATAGCGATGTGACAAGTTGAAAATCCACATAATCAACATTAAATTTGCAAGTCACATATTGTTCTGAAAGCCCTGAAAAAATACCTTACCTGCAGGTAGTAACCCACCAGCTAGACATAGTTCGCCCGTGGCTGTCTTGTACTTCCTTAACGAGTAGATCCCTGACGCTATGAAGCAAACGAACATGCCAGTAAGTCCAACACCATAGAAGATTTGTGCAACACGAAACATCGCTGAAAAAGATTTGTTTGTTTCATTGAGTTTAATGCCATTTTCAACATTATTTCAGGCAATTATTCTAACCAGCTTTCCTGGACTTCATTTAGGACTTAATTAGTACTAACCACATTCTGTCCGTAAGCTTCTGCCAAGTTAACCCACATAATTTAGAGGTGGAGGACAATTTAAAATAGGATGCAATATCTTCAGTCAAATTTGTCACGGACAGTGTCAGAGTGTGAGCCTCGCCCGGGGTTCAAACTCACAACCTCTCGGTTGGTAGACAAACACTCTAATCACTGAGCTAGCCGGGCAGGCAATCGCTAAAAAAAAAGAACATGAATGGATGATAATACTGAATTGTTATAGAACCTCTCCATGAAAGGGAGATAACTATGAGGACGGTTGATTATAACTCCTACTGAATAGTTATTTTTATTTCACGAATAATTCATGAAGTGTGCAAAAAAGTTAAAGAAAAATTCATGATTTCCTTTTGAAGGGGCTCTACTCACGTGGAAATGTCTGAGCATTAGTTGCTTTGTCTAGGAAGACCAAATCTACCATGTCTATGCCAGTCCCCTGATCCATGTAAAACAGCCCCATGTAGGTAGATTGTGCTACTTCAGTTTTCCCAGCATCCCACGATACCTGTAAAAATAGGAAACAAAGACTGACAGAGTAAGAAATGATTATTGAATTTATTCAGCAGGTCAGAGAATGTCTTGATTTTCTGTTTATGATGGTGGGGCATCTTCAGATCATATATCGAGGGTTCAACGCAACAGACTGCACAACAAGTTCTCCCATCTACTAGTACAGTATCGTAACTCATACTGGAATAAGAACAAGTTACGACAGTGTTGCGCTGAACCATACTGCTACACCTACCATCACCACAAAAGCCCCTAAAAACCTTTTTCACCCTCTCAGGTATTTTTTTAAGTAAAAAAAAGCATTCTGTGTGACATATATTTGGGGTTCAAAATAAAAATTCAATAGTAAAAACAATATTTCCTACTTACCTATACAAACCCACTGAAAATTATCTGGGCAGAATTACTGCAGACAAACATTTTTTTAAGAATGGCCTAAATATGGTTCAATATATGACATAACTAATAGTTAACTATGGATATAATGCAATCTATACCAAATATAATGTATGCATAAGTTATTTTAATTTCCAAGGTGTAATCAATTTAAAAGGGCTTAATTGACGGACAACTTTGTCCTGCACTGCTAATAATATTTGGACCACACTACAGGGGCGTATTCACAGGAGGCGTAATATTTGTCTATCATCGGGAACTTTTATTAGTTGCTCCCTCTTAATCTGCTAGTGCACAAAATAAATGCGTCCATGTGATTGTCACTGCCTATAATTCAGTTAACTGTGATACACTTGAATAATTTCATAGTACTATATCATAATCAACAGGAAAGGACTTTGAGAGATAGTTTTTCGGAAAAAATAAATAGGTACTGCCGTGCAGTACAAACAACATATGACTCATGCAGACCAATTGCAATTGACCCAAATAATGCTACAGCTATTTGTTTGTCTTTACAACAAAAAAACAACGCTTACCATAACTACAATTTTGAACCAATATGGAACAAAGAAACATCCAGCTCCAACTATTGTCGTAATTCCAAGAAGAATGGTCTTCAAAAACTGCATAAAACCGAAGCCATCCATTTTGAACTAATTTCCGAACACCTGTAATTACAGGTGAGTTAAAAAATATGCGTCAATGTAATCTAATATTCACCCAGCCAGTGGTGTACATTAACACAGTTGCCAAATAAGTACAAATTAAGTCATTATTTACGACAAGAATCGAAAGAGTTCGCTCGAAATGTTGAGCAGGTATTTATTTATCAATTTTCAGGTGTTCACTTCCGGCTTCCTGTTTGAATTAAGACTGGTTGCTGTACTGGTACCCGCATTTTTGTTAAAACATTGTTATCTCCCCTGTATTACTTGTCACCTCATTTGACATGCCTTTCAACAGCTAGGAACTGTATATCGAGGGCTCAGCGCAACACTATCGTAACTTGTTCTTATTTCAATATGAGTTACAACACTCTTGCGTTGAACCCTCGATATACGATATAGTGTCCCGGAATACATTGATATTATTTTCGGGTCGATGAGTGGAATGAGAGTACGTTATTGTATTATTTTCATGTAGCTTTTTGGTAGTTTCGGTAAAATAGAATCACTCAAATCAAATATGAAGACCCAGGCCCCGATCGATGTTATAGCTAGGTACCTCATTGTTTCGTGCTACTTGATTAAAAAAGCTAAAAGGCGCTATAAAAATAAAGTTCCTGGTTTAATTTTTAGTCATTTATATAACACACAATCATCCTTTGTGTTAATTATGAATTAATTTGATTATTTTATTGGGAACTTTGAACATTTTTTAATTTTTGTGTAAATGTAAGTATGCAAACAACTTACGGTATAAAAAGCTTAATATACGTACCGTACTTTTCTGACTCATTGCTACACAAAAATCATTATTTCTGTGACAGCTACCATAGGTACTTCTTTTAATGTTACGACACATTTCTAAAACACTGCAAGAGTTGTTGCCCGTGATGAAAAATGAATTATTTTCAGTAGATATCACATTGTCACTTATATTATTTTTCTTTATCAAATTATATTGATATAATATAATTGCATGTTTTTTTTTTAAATTACCATGATCGAGTTTTCATTGAGATGTTTTTTTTTTAATCTTTGAAGTTAATAACCTACTCCCATTGAAAATCTAATGGTTATCATTTTCTATCATGGTAATATATAAAAGATAAATAAAGGCTTTCATAATCTGTCCGCCTTATTTTGAGAATGATTTGGGCATAAGGCATCTATAATACCTTAAAAGAAAATACATGTAGCCTATACAACAGTAACAAGAACACAAATAACTTTTGAAGGATATTTATTGAGAATTTGAAAAGAACGTACTTAGTAATATGTACGTAGATTTACGTGTTGTATACATTTCAACGACTATTTGATTTTTTAAATTTAAAGTCATATCAAAAGCTGGGGTCAAATAGTCACTTTTCGAGCTTTCAACGATAAACGAAGTCCACAGGCATACGCCAGTGTATGACCTCCAATCTTTCGCACATGTGTATGACCTCCAATCTTTCGCACATGTGTATGACCTGCAATCTTTCGCACATGTGTATGACCTCCAATCTTTCGCACATGTGTATGACCTCCAATCTTTCGCACATGTGTATGACCTCCAATCTTTCGCACATGTGTATGACCTCCAATCTTTCGCACATGTGTATGACCTCCAATCTTTCGCACATGTGAAATTTGCCAGGCCCCATGCGGGATTTTCAACCACAGCGATGTGGGTCTAGTCAGAGATTATAAAACCCCTAGTCCAGGAGGCCCCTTAAAGTATTTGATATTAGACATAGCCACGATAAAATGGTACGAAATATTAGCTACAGCATAGATAATAATAATAATAAAGAAAAAAAATAATCATAAAATCTCTAATAATAAACACAGCTAATTAATCAATATAAAACATATATACACATTGACATAAATTCAAGCTTAACAGTAAAGGTATCAGACAATAAACATGACATTATTTGTAGTTTGCTGGATTAGACAAAAACCGTAAATTGTTCATATATATATATATAGTTTAAAGGCCCATTAACTTTTTAAATTTAGTTATACAGAACAATGGATAAAATAATTGTAAAATATAAATGATATACTTTATTTGCTCTAAAACGATAATTACATAATGCATTCTTTAGCCACGTCTCATAAAAATGTTGTAAGATGCATTTTCTTATTTATTTATTTTTGCAATAAAGTGTACTTCGTGATTAAAAAAGAACATTTTGGAATGTTTTTATTGTAAGTAAAAGTCTGTTTCAGTGATAAGACGTCTTTCTAGGTAAAATAAGACCTACTTAAATTTTAACATCCAAAAAGCTAATGTGATTTGAATGTAAACACGCATGTATACACACGTGGGAAAAGATATTAAGCCTAAAAGAAGCAAAAAAACCAAAATGACAATATGTAATCATACATTCCGAATAAACAAATACACCGCTCTTGTAAACTGGTTCCCGTTCACTCTGCCTGTACAAATTCTTTGGTGTCCTGCAGCATGGAACAGGAACAAGTTTAACCGCTCTTGTAGACAAAGTGATAATCATCTTCAATTTTACAACAAAATTAACGCTAAATACGACACCTTGTTATTATATATATATAATCCCTAGCCAAACCGAAGCTTACAAATGCTTGTGTATAGCGGCCACCTGTCTATATAGACCTTTTCGGAAAGTAGCCCAAGTTATCTCCCTTGCAAAATAAGTAACATTCGGATTCCTTCGGACACTGCGTTGTATTTCCGATAATGGCGTCTCGAGAAAAAAAATCGTTGTTGTCCGATCGATATTGCAATTGTGTTGAGATACCAAGAAAAGCAATATAGTGAAACCTGTGTTAGCGGCCACCTCCGAATAAAGTCAACCTGTGAATAAAGGCCATTTTTTAAAAATCCGTCAATGATCATTTAGAACAAAATGAACGAATAAAGGTCACCTGTCAATACTGAAAAGTCGCATTTTGTCTTTCCCTAAGTTGGCCTTTATTCACAGGTTTAATTGAAAATTGAGATCGCATGTTTTTTAATACCACTCATTTCAATCTTACCGAAGCATATGCTTTAACTTTCAGATATTGGCTTTCTTCTACCAGGGGCCATATATATAGTAGTGGTGCAACGATATACCGATGTACCGGTATATAGCCGAAACATTTGTTCTGTGTTTTTACTTTAAAGTGGCTTTAGTTTAATTGTGTTTTTCATTACTTCACTGTATTGCAGTATGGATTGACTGCATTGCAATACATCGCAATACGGGTTATGCCATATCGTACGTTGCACCCCTAATATATAGTGTCACTACTCCAATACAGATAACTTCTAACTTTCAAGAAAGTGGTCTCTATAGAGAGTACTGGCAGTACTCGTATTCGTTCAACTTGAGATCGTAAACAAACAAACATAAACTAATGCAATCGAATACATGTATCTATATACACCTAAGATTAGCGAGCGCATGTATACGTGTCACACACGCCCGTGCTTTGATTAAAGTCCAGCTTGAGCCCCTCGCCGTTTTACTTCAATGAATCCAACTAAGGTTTTTTGATGTAGTATTCAAACTTTTTCTCCGAGACGTCGTACGCTGTTGAATCGATGAATACTTGACAAGTGTTCTCTGAAAAATAAATTTACAGTTTGTCCTAATTTCTCGTCCAATGAAATGTCCGCATTTCATTTGAAATTTGAAAAATATATCGCATAAAATGTGCCTTGAACCTGCTCCGCTCCGTGTCGCTTGTGATATATCCCATAAAATTCAAAATATGAACGATAATTAATACATACAAGTTGGTTCCTAGCTGTGGCCCAAGATTCACCCACGGAAGTCGAAAATCGACTAATAAAACATTCAATGATTAACGTCCTGTATTATTAGTGCCGAATGAAGTAGGAATGCATTCCTTTCAAATACAATGTTTCTTTAATAAAGCATTTGTATTACGAATAATTTCTGTCAAGTTGATAGAAAAACTTTTGTTTACCTCCGTTACAATTTCCAATCCCACAATCTTCTCTAGGGACCTCGGGGTCAGTAGTGAAACACCACAACTCCCCGGCCCCTGTGGGATCTCTACAGAAGTTCTCAGCGTCTGTAAGCGAGTCCTCTTCAAATAGATCCGGTGTAAGGTTGTGAGGGTGTGGCTGCTGACTATCCCATCTTTGACACCTTTCCTGACTTGGTCTTGCTCCATGTACCCATGTAGGATCTAACAGACGGTCCATCATAGCATGTCACGTGATCCGGCGGGCCTGTATAAGTTTAGAATATACAGTACAACCTCATTTAGCGACCAACTTATCATTAATCAAAGTACTGAAAGTACACATTGAAACTGAACTTACATAAATAGACTGCTACATAGAACGTTAGTAGCAGTTGCGCTCGGGGCGCATGAATTGTGATACGGACCAAAGCACTACGTTTTTATCGTTGATCATTTACACGCTATGTTAAAGTTAGGGTGATCTAGAAATGTGTAGAAAATACGTACAATTACAGTCAAGTAACAGAAATATCACAAAATTCAGTTTAAAGATAGCAATGCAAAATTTTCATCATTATCTGTAATGTGATTTTTCAAATGACGCTGAATTATTGAGTAAAAACCTACATGGATTCACGTCACAGAAGAGCCATCGGAAGCTAGGATTAGTTGTATAACACCACAAATGTTGCTCATCATCTGGGTCACGACAATAATTTTCAGCGCCCTCAAACGCAAAGTTAGGAAAGTATGTCGGAGTAATGTTATGCGCGTGAGGCGTCTGAGCGTTCCACCTTTGGCAAATAATGTTTCCTGACGCCATATCCCAGTCGCCTGTGTACTGATAATGATTGTCAGTATCGTAACATTTCTTGTCGTTTTTATCTGAGAACAAACACGAGACAGAATAATAATCTAAGTACTGAAAGTACGCATGAAAACTTAACTTTTGCACCGCAACATGAAACGGGAATAAGTTTAACAATTGCATGGCGGATGTAGAAAAACGTCGTTCTTATTGCCGCATAAATATCCATGCGCGTAGAGCGAGTGATGGCTATGGAAAGTTAAACTACCGTTCAGTCTTCAAAAATATGTTCACTAAAATCAGAATGTAGGATTTTTGAAAACTGAAAGTTCATCTTTCCATAGCCGTCACATACTCGGGTGCGCATGAATTTTGATGCGTACCTTAGTTATAGTGCCAGGTGTAAAGCACTATATGTAGAAATTATTGATTCCTGTTGTTTCTTGCCTAGCTGTCAACATTGATATTTGTATGATATAATGAATTGGCAATTTGTTTTAAAACATGTAAATTAACATAATTTTATTTTTCTATGTATTCTTTACGCCAGAGGTTACTAGTAATTCGTATTTTCTCATTTTGTACATGTACCTGTATTGTCGTTTGATCTTACCAGATTCATCTTTTCATTGACATATTCAGAGCATAAATAAATTTGGTACTTATTAATTAGTTAAATAATAGTTTACTGAACAAATTGAATTTTAAAACATTAATTTGAAATCCTTTTTCAGACATTAGCGAAGAACAAGCAAGCGGTAAACGAGTTACAGGAAATGAGGAAAGACCAAATGCAGATGATGGTTCAGGTATATCTTAATCAGCATTGAGCCACTTGCATATTTGTATATATCTAATGTTACTAGATATATTTAACTTTTTATCTTGTAGTTAACTATTTGTTTAACATCTAGATCAGGTTATTGGCAATATTTGTGTGTTATCCTCTAAATGACAACCAAAGGATAAATGTGGTAACTTTCTCGTGTACATATGGGAAATGTTAGTAACTTCCATCTTTATTACCCCCCCTGAAAGATTATTATCCCTTGTTTTATTCTATAAATTATAAAATTATTTATGTGTCACTTTTTGCACATTGTAAATTGCATGTATTTTCAGTTGAATTTAACAATTTATGGTTGAAAACATATGATATAAGTCATTGAAAACTGTGTAGCATTGATCAATATCATAATAATAATTTTATTTTCAGGCATTAGAGAAAAGGTTATAAGAATTTATGAAGAAGATTGTTCTACCTTGACAGTGTCTCCTTTGTTTGAAGACGAGACTTCTGAACTTTTAAAAATCTACCAGAATCCATCGATGTTTCGGGTGAATTATAACAAAGAACAAAGAAAAGAAAACAGTAAACATGAACCTCAGGAAGAACAAACAAAAGAAGATAAAGTGTTGATAACATCTTATCAAGAAATATTTTGCAAGGAGGACTGCTTGTGTAAGAAAATTTACATAAGTGGTGATGCTGGCGTGGGGAAAACATCATTATGCAGACGGATGTGTCTCTTATGGTGTAAATCAAAGTTAAATGATCAAATTGAAGGCAAAGAAGATGATAAAGGTAGTGATTGTATAAAAGCTGACGTACAATACATGTCTAGATTTGATTTTGTGTTTTATGTGACCCTACGTGATACTGATTTAATCGATGTTAATGCCATGATTGTTGAACAGTTGTTTTACACAGATAATGATAAAGAAAATGATGAAACGTACAAGCGCATAAAAGATATTCTGATAAACAAAGATTGCCTTGTTATATTGGATGGTTATGATGAATGGATGCCTAAGAAAGTTGGAAGGAAGAAATGTGACAAACCCCTCTGCGAAAATTCTGAGAAATGTGTCATTTTGACAACTTGTAGACCCTACAAAATTAATGATGTACGATTGTCACCCACTGAGATAGATCAGCAAGTCCAGATTACTGGTATTGACACTTCGCATGATTATGTTGAATATTTGTTAAAGGATATGAATGAAACGAATCATAAAGTCAAAGATCCAGATGATTTCATGATTGATGTATACAAATGTAAGCTTGACGAGTTACTATGTATTCCGATGATTGCCTCACATCTGGTGGTGCTGTGGTGTGATAGAAAGCTGACTGAAATGTCTCAAGCACATATTTATACCCATATACTAGACATGCTTTTTGAAAGAGCTGAAAAAAGAAAGGTCAATATTCCAAAATCACCAGGAGAAGAATTTCAACTACCAGATTCACTTGCAGAGTTTATGTATTTACAACAACATGCTCCTTTATTGCATAAATTATGTTTACTTTCATTTAAATCATTGTTTAACAAAGACAAAATGGCTGCAAATCTTGTATTTTCTAAACAGCAGTTGACGTCTGAACCATATAAATTGTCCAATGAAGAAAGTGATTTTCTGTGTCAAATTGGCATTTTGTCCAAAAATAAAGTGATAGGGCGTAATTTGAAACAAAAACAAAAAATATCATTCATACATAAGAGTTATATTGAATTTTTGGCTGCATTTTTTGTATCTTCATTTGACAAAAATAACTCTTTTGATGAAATTATTAATGAATGGACCTGTGTAAATGATATTGTAAAATACGAAAACTTCTTTCTCCTACTAGCTGGATTTTCTTATCAAAAAATGAATATTTTGCTTGAGAAAGTTTACCAATCATTATCAGATGACTTACAATTACTGTGCAAATATTCTTTATTTCATTGTTATCTTGATGGTTTTGATAACATTGATTACGTTTATCCGATCAGGTCACTACAAAACATGATTATCACTTGTTTTCAGGGAGGTCAGGAAATACAATGAACATGATTGTAGACTTCTAATTAAAGATTTTATGTTTAAAGAGGTCTCTTTTGATGATCATTATTATGATAATGATGATGTTTATTATCATGATGATAATGATGATGATGATAGTGTTTTGAAACAACTTCTATTGTTAAATGCACCATGTATAAAATCAATATATTCATATGAATATTACCCAGAGTTTGATAAAATTCATAGTCTGCAATATTTAATAATAAAAGTAGTGTCGTCTGTTGATTTTATAAAGTTCAGTAAGTGCATATTACGGAATAAATCAACACTGCATACTGTTTGTATTGAAGGTACTTATCATGAGGACCCATTGATGACAGAATTACCCGTGAGAAGTCTCTATCATCTGACGTCATTGTCTCTTTTTCAAGTTGCAATGCCTCATATGAGTTTACATTATCTTGTGACATTTCTTTCTGACAATAGTCTCATTGAAAATATAAAATTGTGTCGTTTGTCTTGTACTGATCATTGGTGTGATGGCAGTGACTGTAGATTGACTCTAAATCTTCCACAACATACAAAACTCAATTCATTATGTCTGCGTAATGTTAATATTCTGTGTAACAATGTTAACAATTCCAGTTTGGGGTCCATCTCATTGTGGCCATTATCTCAGAGGATTGTTACACTTTGTTGTAGTGATGTATTCAGATGTATTAGGGATTCACAACTTGAAAATATTTATTTCTATTTTTCCGATGATATCATATCAGATTACAAAACAATGGAATCATTGGCATCTACATTGAAAACTCTATCATACATGAAGTCCCTGATACTGGTGTCCATGAAATTCACTGATGATGTTTTGTTACAACTACATCCTCATGTAACCCATGTGAAGATAGAGCTGAGGCATGTCACAATGAGCCGTCAATGTTTTCATTGTTTTATTGAAAGTTGTGTAAAAAGTAAATCTGAGATAACAGTTGAGTTAACTTGGTGTCAGATTACATCAGTTGATAGAGAAACTCACGATGAACTGTCAGCGATGGATTCCGTGAAATACATATCTAAATTTCTTGCATCAAGATCTACAATAAACATCACACGTAAAGGTGATGTAAGTTTATGCTTCGAAACAAGTTGTCAGTAAATATTTAAGATGCTAAGATATGATTTTACAGCACATATTGATGAACGCGTTTGCAAAATGTGTGGACATTACGCGGACGAAAATGGACGCGATCTTTTTTATTACTGAACGAAATCGTGTCATGTGACCGTAATTTAATCATTTTCTACCAGTTGAGTCATGCTATGAGAGAGCAAATCCGAAAATGTGTTTTATTGTATTTTTGTGATTTTGATGAGTTTCATTAGTTTCATATATAGTGATTTATGTAAGTTTATCTTGCTATAAAACATTCACTGAAGACTTTTAAAGGCAAATGCAACAAGAACGTAGTTATTGTGTTTTAAATATGATTTGTGTTTGTTTAATTAATAATATTTAACACACTGTTTTGATTTCCAAGACTTTTTACATCATTTACTATTACATTGTATATAAATATTAATTTCATTTCATTGTACCTTTTTGCACTGAGTATGTGCGTCATACTCAGATTAATAAAATTTTGTTTGATAATTTCTATTTCCTTGTTTTATGTTAAATCGGTAATTAATCTCACAAGATTGCTAGATGGCTTAATGTCAGCAACAACAAGACATCCAATAGAAGTATCAACTGAAACACTGATTGTCAATTATCAACTTTGTATTTTGTATTTTGAAAGTCTACATTTAATCCGTCACATTATGTTTTATTTGCCAAGATATCGCTAGATTTTTGTTTTATGCCAATGTTCAGTTCAACTCGTTTTAAATATTAACAATGGTTTTGTGTATCTAATCACATGCATGCAAAACATTAGTAAGTGGTTTTGTAACATAATGTACAAAAGAAAACTTAATTATTGACTCAATATTATCAGGATGACGAACCAGTATTTGATTTTGCCTGTATGTGTTCTGCTTTGCGAATTAAGATATGGTCCTCGGAATTAGAAAATAGTTTTAGCGCATGCTCATTGCCGACAAGAACGACAAAGGGAGACTACCTAGTTATGGGAAAGGGCAATTTGTTGTAATTTATCCTAATATACAGAGTAGTTATCGTTGTTCAAAAGTTTGTAAATTATGTGCGATATTGGTTTATGGAAGACCAACCAAATACACTCCCGATACTTTAAAACGCATTTATCTGAATAAAATCGTATAACGTGAACTTAAATGATACACATTGTAGTTATCTTGTTTATCTTATCAGACAGTAAGGATAAATCAGTTATCAAAATTTCTCATGTTTTGGTAAACAATGTAAAGTACAGAACGGACTAGACCGGACCGGATAGCATTTAATGGGATCTAAAATGAACGTACATAAAATATGCAGTAGGTCTAGTATAGACAAAGCGGCTGTTGCTGGGTCACATTTGTAAAAATAAAACAGGTGCTTCAATTAATCGAAAAATTGATTGGTCTACAGTTTGCTTCTGTGATCATGTGATGACAACATATGTCACGTGACCGGAATTTATAGGACACAAGAACGCCGAGCCCAGATGAAGCGGGTGCAGCTTAAGTGAAACGTATATTGAACTATTTACATGGTAGGTTTAATTTTGATTGGTCTTCCATTTTATAAACGTAACATTGTATGTCAAATTGTACCTGTGTGATTCAATTATCATGTCTACGAGTATACAAGTGAAAAAGTAAGTTTATTTTTACATCCTTGTTGTCATTGTTGTTGGAAAGAGTGAGAGAGAAATAAAATTTACTGAATATTTGACTTTGTCATGGTTCATTGACTGATCGCGAGGTGACAAAAAGTTTTGTTGAATAATAAAAAATTGTAAATGTTAAGAATTTGTCTTAATTGTGTAGACGTTTGAACGAGTCGGTGACCTATCGGTAATCTAATCGGTTCAGTGTTACCTTCCTTGATATACTCATTATTGTGTGTCACATGATCGGAGAACGTTAAACTCAGGAACGCCAAGCTTGGACGAGAGCTTGTGTCATTGAAATATAGATCTACATTCTAGGTTTGATCTTATTTTTAACATTAAATATTTTTTAATAATGGGCAGTTTGAGGTTTATATGAAACTTAAATCATTTCGATAGGATTACACAATTCATTGACCATGACAATTTATCATTCTTAAAGGCATCCGTCGACTTAATCATTCTAGTTCCCAATGACAATCAAGTGATTCATATTGATTTTCTTTCCTGTTTTTTGTTTTTGATAATACACTTTACTCATTAAAAGTCACTGAAGAAGACTATTGGCTTTAAAAAAGTAATAGGGATTCATTTACTTGCATTATTATGACCAGATAAATAGATAAAATAGCGTTTGAACTGCTTAAAAGCCATCACGGAAGTTACCTTTAAATCAACTCCTTCAATCACACTGCACGGGTAGCACGAGGAATATACATTTTATTCAAACCTATTCGCATCGACTCAAGTCGTGTCATTCCTATGTATTCATTTGTTGGGAATGGATTTGTAAAGCAGCGTGGAACAATGTGGAAGATGTGAATAGGAAAAACTGTTTATGTATGATTTCCGTCTAACACTTTTCTTTGATTTAATGTGTTATATTTCAAGGTATGAATTGTATTGAAAATTTGTACATAATGAGTATTTTGAAATTTGATCAATTGATTCTTCATATTTATTTCTGTTGTAATAGGAGGAATATAATGCAACCGGTGCGGGGCTTAACCCGCAATCTCCTGCTTGCAAGTCAGAAAGCTCTACCAACTGAGCTTATCGGGTTATTAATATTACAGCCAGTTCATAAATACAAGTACACTGTACAGTACTGCTACATTCATCCTACTGTTTTATTCAAATTAATTTATCGCGACAACCAGAGTTTTTTTACTAACGCAATCTTTGCCTCACCCTAAGTGTAGTATTCTAAGGTTGGTCTCACATTCATGTCACCAAAGGTAATAGGAAGAGGAAATTAATGTACCCGATGCGTGGCTCGAATCCTCGACCTACTTCTTGCAAGTCAGATGCCCTGCGAACTGAGCTAATCGGACAGTACTACGAGTACTATGATACAGTACTGCTTCATTTTCATTAAAATCTTAAAAAAAGACCATGGACTTCTATACATATATACAAGTCCTTGACAAGACTCGTAAGATATATTTATTTTCAGATCATTAAAGCATTCGATAATCTTACGCATGCGTCGTTTTTAGTGTCAAAATTTGAGTTGCAGTCCAAAATGTCGACTACACTCCAATATTACAAAAAATAACGGACAACTGTCCATTCAGAGCGGTCCGTTCGTAAAATTATTGGACAGTGAGAACAAAAGGATGACGTCACAGGAATGATTTAACTTTAATTATGTACTCGTCTACTGATGATTCGCTGATATAAGAAATGATCGAACTGTTACATCATAAAATCTCTTTTTTTAACCATTTTATTAATTATCTGGCAAAACAAATCTATTTTCTTATTTGTTGAGAAATTTTTATACTCGTTATATCTGCTTGGTTATAAATTTAACTACTCTGTATAGAAGAATATATTACAAAAAATAGCCTTAAAATGACCATAAATGTACAATGCAGGAACCGTGTCTCAGATATTTGATAACGTCCTCCGTTCGTTAGATACTTGACTTTAAATAAATTCCGTGCCCAGAACCCCGCTGTTCATTACGTAATACGCCATAGATAAAACATGAAAACAAGCATCAAAATTCTACGGCATGTTCCCTAGATTAACATTTCCGCTATAAAATACCTAAAACCGTCATCAAATAAGACGGCAATGTTAATTCGGAAATGACACCTGTGTTTTTTTTTAAACTGAGCAATTAAAAATTAAAGTGTCGGATCATTATCGTCTCTTGAAATCAACAAATTTGACGCACCCCATTCAATTTTGATAGCCAATCAAAATCGCTAATAATTACGGTTCAATAATTGAAACCACGCCCAGGTTTGGTATCTAGCTAGAGATTTTATAACATTTTTTTGTCAGTAATGAATTAATAGCATCATATCGTACCAATACAATGCACATTACATTAGAGATAAGGAAAAGTCGTTAAAGGGGTGCAGAATTTATCGCAATAAAACACCATTTTGAGCGTTCGGTTAGAATTTTTTGTTGCTAGGTATTAAAGTATGATATTTTATTTTTGTAAATAACGTAAAATGTTGTTTTAGCGATTTAGCCAATCCCGATACGTTAAATTGCGAGTCATTTCTTGTTCTTTTGTTTCTTGTATGTTTTAATTTGTTTTAAGCATAATTATGCAGGTATTCGAGTAACGATATGTTCTTTGGCATGTATATTTTATAATTAACACAATATATTTATGGTTTTAGTGATAATTGCTGCACACTTCTTGTTTAATCGCTTAAATTGCCAATAATTTATTTTTCTTTTGTTTTCTGCATTATTAGCATATGCATACTTTTGTACAGGTGCTAGATCAATTGTGAACAGTTGTAAATTCATTTCGCATTTTATCAATCTGTGACAATTTATTCATCTTAAGATACTTCTGTCAAGTATAACAATTTACTTTTTCATGGACAATATATACGATAAAGCTTAATTCCACTCCACTGGTAATGCAGAAATGACGAATCAGCGAAGATATTAACATAACTAATTGTACAAACATTGCCATTTTCAGATACACCATGACTTGGGCAATTAAATTAGATGTTGATAGATTCGAACAATCAAAATGCCGGTTGTAAACACTATTGATGAGAATCATAATTATTCATATATTTTAAAATATAAGCCTTTGGCGAGAATTTCGCATACCAGCGTAAGCCCTGGATTAAAAAAAATCTTAAAATATCACATATAGATTATGCTGATTTCAATTATTCGTTTTATGAGGTGCATTTTCCATGCATTTTATGTAAATGGGGGCCTGAAAATGAGTTCTTTATAATCAGGGTTGCGTTTGACCAGAAAAGAAAACTAGCCGAACAATATGAAAAAAAAAACCCACTGATGACATCACATTGAACCTCATAATTAGAGATCTTCCAGAGTCTGAAAATGAAAACACTTCCATCAAAGTAAATAAGTTTATTAAGGATGGTCTCAAGATTCATGGGGTAACATGCAAAGGTGCAGAAAGGAAAGTGTCGAGATCTGCTTCAAAGCCTGGTGTTGTTGTAGCTAAAATGAAATCACATGAGGATAAACGGAAGGTGATGGCAAACAAGGCTTGTCTGAAGTCTAACCAACAGTATTCGAATGTGTTTATCCATCATGACCAATCTCCAGCTGACCGTGTGATGGCCAACAACTTCCGCACTATATTGAACTCAATTAAAAATTGTAATTTGATTGTTCGTGGCTCTCGGGTTATTCGTCGTGAACAGGATAGAATGTTCAATAATCGTCAAAATGACAACAGCAGGAGACGATTTACCTCTTCACGCGATAATACTCAGGGCAATCTAAGAGACAACTCTATGCCAAGTGGTGCTAGGAGAGACGCTTCTGTTAGCGAGGAACGTAGCAATGGTAGATATTGCAACAATATTCGAGGACGTGGTAGAAATGAAGGCGGAAGAGGTCGTAATCGTGGCGGCCAGAATAGACATCATTATTAGCTTACTACAGGGTTTTGGAATGTTAAAGGGTGGAACTTTGATAAGACGTCTGACAATTTTATTTTAAGATCGAGCTGTGTTTTAGACAGTAATTTAGATATATTAGGTCTAGCTGAAACGCATCTTATAGGAAATAATCATTTAGATATTGAAGGTTACAGATGGTTTGGTTTAAACAGGAAGAATATTCATGTCAATGCAAGAACTGGTTCCGGAGGTGTTGGTTTTTTTTTTAAAAATCTGTTTGTGATTTGTTTGATGTGTGTATTATTGATAATAGCTTTGAAGGTATACTTTGGCTAAAGATGTCTCATAAAACAGACAATTTGGTTTTGTTTCCATGTGTGTGCTATTTACCGCCACAAAATTCGTCTCGGGCGTTTGATGTTAATGCATTTTATGACCACTTGTTAGCCAATGTATACTCTTACCAAAACGACGGTTTAATATTTGTATGTGGAGATTTTAATAGCCGGACCGGAAATCTTGATGACTATATTCCGGGGGTAGATTCATTGTCTTCTCGAGATGTTATTGATTTTACTACTAATGCATATGGCGAGTTATTCATAGGTTTTTTAATTAATACAAATATGTGTATGCTAAATGGTAGGGACAGCACAAATAATGGTTTTACGTCTGTTTCTGTAAAAGGTGCGTCTGTTGTAGAATATTGTATTGTAGGTCATGAAAGTTTAGATTTATTTGCAAATTTTACTGTTAATTTAACATGTGATGTGATTGACAAATGTGGTAATCTTATGCATATTGCCCCGACAAGTATTCCTGAACATTCCTTGTTATCATGGACTGTCAGGTGTGATTGTTCACCACACATGATTGATAATGTGAACTATGTACATGACTCATATGATAAGTTTGATCGTAGGTATTTTAACAGTGATTTTCTTGGCAACGCTGATGTACTTTATAATGTTAATAAGACCTTAGATAAATTAGAGCAAGGTTTGCGTACGCAAAACGATATAGATTCAATTTACGATGAATGGTGTTCTATTATTAAGAATGATATGTATAGTAACATTCCTTTTAAAACTATTTCACCATCAAGTACAACCAGAAAGCACCGTCCTGGTAAACCTTGGTGGAATGACAACCTGACAAATTTATGGGTTGATTTGTCCAAAGCAGAACGGAAATGGTTAGGTTGTTTTAACAGAGCAGAGAAATCTCGTTTTAAAGCTGACTATGTTAAATTAAGAAAGAATTTCGATACTGAAGTTCAAAAGGCAAAGCGCCGTCATTGGTATAACTTGCAACTGGAATTATTAAATGACTGTAACGTTGATCGGTCAAAATTTTGGAAATCAATTGGTAAAATTGGTATTAGCCAAAGTAAAAAGAAAACAATTCCTGATGAAGTTATGCTAGATGACGGCTCTATGTCTTCTTGTACACATACAATTTTAGAAAAATGGAGATCTGATTTTTCATCTCTTTTTAATAATCCCAATATACAATGTATGAATGATCCTAGTAATGTTAATGTTATTGATGACTCCTTGCCATTTAATGAGTGTATATCTGTACATGAAGTGAAGAAAGCGGTTGATGCTGCTAATAGTGGTAAAGCCTGTGGTGTTGATGGTATACCATCGGAAGCACTTAAAAATGATACTACTGTAATGTTTTTACATGTCCTATTTAATGTTTGCTTTAGTAATGGTACTATTCCATCTGTGTGGGGAAAATGTGTAATAAACCCAATACCTAAATCTGCAAGTCTTGATGCTAGAAACCCATTATCATATAGAGGGATTTCACTAGCATCTTCTATGTATAAACTATACTGTTATATTTTGAACAACAGATTGTCAAGCTGGGCAGAATCTAATAATATCATCATTGATGAGCAAAATGGTTTTAGACAGAAACGTAGCACTATAGATCAATTATCTACCATTACAAATATTATTGATACTAGGAAGAAAAAGAAACTCTCAACTTTTTGTGCATTTATTGATTTTAGAAAAGCATATGACTATATTAATCGTGACTTACTTTGGAATAAGCTTTTTGATCTGGGCATTAAAGGTAAAATGTTGTCAGCTGTACAATCATTGTACAGTTCTGTATCATCGTGTGTCAGAATAAATGGTTTATGTACTGACTGGTTTGATGTTAAGTCAGGTTTACGTCAGGGATGTATATTATCTCCCCTTTTATTTAATTTGTTTATCAATGACCTTGCACTTTACCTTAAATCGTTTGATATTGGTGTGCAATGTGGTACAGAAAAATATGTATATTGATGTATGCAGACGATATTGCTATATTAGCTGATAATGAAAACGATTTACAATGTTTACTTAATGCTGTTAATGATTGGTGTTCTTTGAATAGCATGTCTATTAACAGTAAGAAAAGCCAAATTGTGCATTTTCGTCCTTTGTCTGTGCAAAGAACATCAATTGAATTTTATTTTGGTATTGATAAGTTAGATATAGTTGATATGTATACATACTTAGGACTAG
Source organism: Lutraria lutraria (assembly GCA_964023205.1). NCBI lineage: Eukaryota > Metazoa > Mollusca > Bivalvia > Venerida > Mactridae > Lutraria > Lutraria lutraria. The sequence goes on from OZ026850.1 coordinate 3,115,452, forward strand.
TATTGAGTGAACACTTGGATTATAACATAACAGCAAAATGTGTGGCCCAGAGTGCAAGTCGTGCCCTAGGCCTTATTATAGCCAAATGTAAATCTGTTGGTGGTGTACCGTATGATGTTTATACTCAACTTTATGATTCTATAGTTTGGCCTACTATTAGTTACGGTGCCGCTATTTGGGGTCTTAAGTCTTTTACATGTATAAATGCGGTTCAGAATCGTGCGATGCGTTTCTTTCTTGGTGTCGGGAAATATACACCCAATGCAGCCGTAATTGGAGAAATGGCATGGATTACCCCAAACATAAGACAATGGAAATCTATATCATTATTTTGGTCTCGCCTGTCATGTATGGGCAATACTCGTATAAATAAACGTATTGCACTCTGGGCTAATACTTTAGCTAGTTCATCATGTAAAAATTGGTTTCACACTGTGATTAATATGCTTAATGTCTGTGATTTACCAGAATTCTGTGATATAAATGTTTCTATTCCTAAACATACTTTGGTTGACAAAGTTACATCTGCTCTACTTTTAAAATATAGTATTGATTGGAATAAATCTATCAATGCTGCCACAGGACCGTCAGGACAAGGAAGCAACAAGTTACGTACCTATAGTTTATTTAAGACTGATTTATGTACGGAAAATTATTGTAAATTGATCATGCCTCCTCGTCATAGGGCAGCCTATAGTAAATTTCGTTGTGGCGTTGCTCCTATACGTATAGAGACTGGTCGATATGAGCGTATTCCGGTAAACAACCGTAAATGCCCTTTCTGTGATAGCATTGAAGATGAGTTCCATGTATTGTTGGATTGTAATTTATATGATGATATTAGACAAAACATGTACACTAAAGCGGTTACCATTAATGATGCCTTTTTACAAAAGTCTAGAACTGATAAGCTGATATTTCTTTTTAACAAAGCAGATATGATTAGAATATGTGCCAAAACCTGTTATGATATTTTACAACGAAGAACATTTTTTATTAGTAAATAATGCATCTTATGTATAAAGAGTAGTGTGTTTTTATGTTAATAATGATGTATACTTTGTTTTAATATCTGCTTATGTTTTATTTCCATCTAAGAGACTGCTGTTAATCAGTTCATCTACGGTCTGACCGGGGTGATAATTGATATTATAAAATGTTTTTTAATAAGCGCATTAGTGCCTATTTACAAATTTCAATTTCTTAAATCAATTAGTTTTTATCAGACTTTTATAACAACGCATTAACAACAGTCTCTTAGTCTTATTTATGTAAATATTGATATGCAATGTAATTTATGTGATATTATATATTATAAGTCTCTTATAATTCAATATTGAATGGTTATGTACATTTTAAGTTTTTGTGTATGATTAATATATTTTATGTATGGACATGAATGAGACAAGAATAAAGAATAATATATATATATATATTATATTTTAAAATATAAGCCTTTGGCGAGAATTTCGCATACCAGCGTAAGCCCTGGATTAAAAAAAATCTTAAAATATCACATATAGATTATGCTGATTTCAATTATTCGTTTTATGAGGTGCATTTTCCATGCATTTTATGTAAATGGGGGCCTGAAAATGAGTTCTTTATAATCAGGGTTGCGTTTGACCAGAAAAGAAAACTAGCCGAACAATATGAAAAAAAAGAATGATAAACAGAATAAACAGAAAATCAAATCTATAATCAGTTTGCATACATGAGAATAATATAATCACTAAATGTATAAGTATGAAAATTTCTCCACAAATAGGATGTAAATTCAATGCACTGTATAACTTATGTAACAAATTATTCCGATCGTCTTCGATTGTCCGTTATAAGAAGGTAAAATTGGTAAAAATGGTGTAAGCTATAACTGAAAGCATAAAGTGTGTTAAACATCTATGGGAAGACAAGTTGAAACCTTGACCTACACAAATATATATGATACAAAACGTCCATTCTGTTAGAATGTTAATTATTACATAACACAATGAGGATTTGAGCCATTAGTGTTATTTCTTGCAACTCACTTTGAGAGATACTAATTAATGTGTTCATCTGCGTATGTTTCTATTTTCAAATGTTAGTATTGAAGGGATTTGTGGAAATATATAACAGTAAACTTAAGAAATAACTTCAAGTACTGCAAAGCCAGCCAACAACAGTCCTCTTGATTTAACTTTGTGTGTATCAATGTAGCAAATTTGAGTGTTCTGTACATTTTCACTCTTAGAAATTATGTTTTCAGAGTATCTTTGAACTCAATAAGCATTGTGGTAAAGATGGTATTCCTAACTTGACTGCATTAATAGATGCAGCCAGTAATATGGACATTGATGAAGAAATACTCCATCAGTTTACCGAAACTATAAGAATGTGGAATGAAAATGATCGACAAGATAACATGACAGTTGCAAAAAGAAAAACAACAGTCGGTATAGATATAAGAGGAATCAAGAGGCGATTAGGAAGTTCTGAGCAGGACATGAAGCGTGTCCGTGTAGATGAGGATTCAGGTACAACGTATCTCTACATCAAGCGATTCGTTATTTATACAACTATGCTCTAAGATCAATGCGGAAATTTATGAAAGTATAACGTCAGTGAAGTCCTAGATTTATATAAATGAAGGGCCGCCAGGCGAAACATGTATGCATTAATTTAAGAGGCATTCCAATTGTTTTTCCTGGAAGACATTTAATTGTCGTCACCACCGTCTTCGATTATATATATCTATATATCCGATTATTGATGTAATTAATTCTCATTTAAGTATATGTTAAATATATGTAAATATATATGACTATCAATTACAATGCTATCTGTGATTTGTACTTGCCTGACCTAATTACCTTTTGTATATCCTATCGAATTGAAAGTATGGCGGATAAAGGAATAAATATTAATGAGTACTATTATTCATACAAATAAATTTTGAATGTCCCAGAATATGAGAGATATAATAGGCACATAATAACTCATCTCATCCTTTATTTAACTCAAGCAGCACCGACAATTAATGCAACCGTTGAAGATCAGACTGTGTCACTAGGAGAACCATGGGAACTAAACGTACCAGTCAGTGGAGATGGTCCTTTTACTGTCAAAGTCATGAAAGATGGTACTGAACTCATAGGGAAAGATCATATTGAAATCTCATCCACTACTGATTGTGTCACAATTAAGGTCAATAAGTTGATAATAGAGGATTCTGGATCATACCGTATTGATGTGTCCAATGATATTGGTTCTGACACCTGTAGTTTTGAGACAAAGGTTGTAGGTAAGTTACTTTATTCTATTAATATGACATAAAGTCTCTGTGATTCAAATTATAATTTGATTCATATAATATGTCGAAAGTTCTGAATATAAAACCAAAATTCATTTGTACCTTGAATATTCCCTCTCACAAGGGACAGAACTCCGGTTAAACATCAGAAAAACCATGATGATATCAATCCTACAAACATTCAAGTTTGAATATGATTGTTAAATTTGTAATTTGTTTATATACACGAAAAGATAGCAAGGATAAATTCTGCTGTTCGACCAATGCTATTATTATATTATCTACACTTTAGAAAGAAATGTAACAATTAGGTAAACACAGCCTTTGAACTGGAATAAACATTTTAATTAAACAGGCCTTGATTACATTTTAGGAGACTGGAGAAAGGGCATTCAGGTAGGGGAATTTCGCGTCGTTTTGAAAAAAGGGAAATTTGTCTTTAATAAAAATCCTATCCTTAATACATACCGTATTTTCTTTGCAAAAAAGTCAATTTCAACAGCTGCTGTATTGCATTAAATTTTAGTGATTTTCAAATGTTTTCAGGGCCTTTTTCCTGAGGCCGAAATTCAGTGACATACCATTTGCAAAACATTGGTGAAATTATTTTAAAAAATATATATAATTCTGAAATTGAAACATGATAAAAATTGATTCTCCCTAAATCTATTTCTCATGTTCTGTGAACATAAATTATAGTATTTCATTTATATATTGAAAAGTTATGAAGAATTTTCTGATTTGTACCAATATGTTTTTAATGTTAAAAAAAGATATCAAAAATGTCTATCATCCAACTTATGTTGGGCGAGTGTGTACAGTAAAACCAATTTTCTTTCGTCCTTACGTTAGTTGTGTATTGATACAACGTACCGTAATTTTCTCGTGCATGCACGGACCAGTATATATGTACAGTGTAGACAAAACCAAATATTTCTGTCTGATTTTTATGGACAGTGTATCAAACACGAAAAAGCCGTTAAAAATTCAAATTTTATTTCGTTGTCTTTTATTTCATTACATTTCATTATTCCACCAAATTTACGTCAGCGTGCCATTGGCATGCTCACTGCTGGTATGGCGACAGATGAAGTTGTTAGGGTTGTTGGGTATTCTATTCTTGCTGAATATCACTGTTAGCGATCACCATGTTCCATGTTTCTTGAATATCATTTATTTACTTGATAACAACAGAGTATACACAAAGTATAATGTACAAGTTTAAGCTAATATATTTCAAACTAAAGTAATTTTTTAGCAATACGCTGAAAAAAAAAACAACGTTAAATGATATTTTAAGTTTTTTACGACAATTAAATATTATACTTTCAAACCAAGCAACAAAAAGTCTAACCGAACGCGCACCCTTTATTGACTTTATTTTATCAGTGTTAAACAAATTACGTGTTGTGCATTGTGTTGGTACGATATGATACCATTATATTTCGTTCATGACAATAATTCCTTATTAGACCTCTTCTAGACACCAAAAAACTGGGCGTGTTTTCAATTATTGAACCGTAAACGATTAATGAATTAGATTGACTATCAAAATAAAACTGGATGCATCAATTAATCGAAATTCGTTGATTCATGACGGCTTTTTTGACGATGTATATCAATGCGATTTTCGGTATTTTGTAGCGCAAATGTTTATCTAGGATATTGTACCTCAAAATGGTTATACTTATTTTCATTTTTAACCTATGGCGTATTGAGTAATAAACAACGGGGTTCAGGGTACGGAATTTCTTTAAAATCCAGTATCTAACGAACGAAGGATGTTAACAAAAGTCTGAGACACGGTTCCCTGCATGATGTTTTTATAATTATTTGAAAGCTATTTGTTGCAATGTATTCCAATTTACAGAGTACAAATGTAGTTATCTTTGTTCAAAGAACTGTAATTTACGTGCGATAAAGGTTGATAGAAGACCAACTGAATATAATGTTTGTTTCAAGAACTTCAATGGACGTTATACGTTGCATTTATTCAGGCGTGTAATTATCGTTTAGTTTTTAAATCTATATATTGGTGAAACTTGATATGACCAAACAGCCAATACCGATAATGTCAGTCACATAGACATTTTTCAAGTTTAACATATTAACGTCGCAAAAGACAAAACGCAATTCTGTGTGTCATTAAGAATATTGTATTTATTATCATATCTTTGCAGCTTACTAGAGCACAATGTGATTAAGATGAGCTTTTGTAAACACTCTGTGTCTGTCGTATGTTGTGTGTCAGTACATCGTACGTCGTGAAGTGGCGTCCATATTTTCTTTTAAAAATCTCCTCGTAAATCACTAGGTCAGTTGCGACCAAATTTTGCTGGAATGGTCTTTGGTGCACCCCTTTCAAAGTTATTTAAAACATTATATTTCATTCAAAGCTGTTTGCCATGGCATCCGATAGAAAAAAATATCTTGCCAGAAACTAGAATGCCTAGAGCTTTGTCTAGTGGACATCTTCCAAGTTTGTTTAAATTATGGTCATGAGTTGAAAATTGGTCCCAACGCAGGGGTCACTTGATAGGAAAAGTTCTAAAAATCTTCTTGCCATAAACTACAAGTCTTAGAGCTAAGATTATATGATGTCTAGTAGACCTTTACCAAATTTGTTAAAATTGTGCTGAAATTTGGCCCCGTCCCAGGGGTAAGTTGAATTTACATTGACTCTTTTATGACAATATTGATATCATTGTGTAGATAACGTATGCCTAGTTTGTTCAAATTGTGTCCCTGGGGTCAAAATTGGCCCCATCCTAGAGGTCACTTGATTTTAGATATGCCTCTATTAAAACAGGTTTAAACGGCATAGAGCTGAGATACTTATACTTAGGTATGTAGCATTGAGTTGTGAACTTCTACCTTTGTTCAAATCATGACCAAGGGGTTAAAATTGGCTCCGCTCCAGGGGTAACTTGATATTACAATTAGGTTTTCATAGGGAAAAATTGAAATACATTCAACCCTAAAATCAAACAAGTAATGTGTTGATGAATTATCTACATCATTATTTGTTCTAAAATGATTTCTATCACTTGGCTAAGATTGGTCAAGATGAAAATAGCAACATTCGTTTTTCTGGTGAGCGATTAAATGGGCCTTCATGGCCCTCTTGTTTAGAAATCGATTCTAGACAGATGTATGTTTCCATAACTCGATCCTTCTATCTGTCCTTTAAGTCATAGGTTAATCTGTATTATCTCATTTTGTAACTGTACCTGTATTGTCATTTGTTCTTATACCATTTTTAAATAATCATTGACTTATTTATTATCTGATAAATTTGGTAGTTAATAAGCAACTTGAATTTTAAAGCAATCATTTGAAATAAATTTTAGATAACAGAAAAGAAGAACAAAGAATGATATACGAACGAATGCTTGAAGAAGTTCATGAGAAATTGATAAACAGTGGAAAACCAAACGTTGAAGATGGTTCAGGTATATTTTATTCAGCATTAGGCACTTGCAGATTCTTAAAATAGTGTTGCTATTTTACTTTTTATTTGATAATTACAACAACAGAGGTGTATAGTGAAACACACGACAAGACAACGGGTAATTGTTCAATTTTATTATAACCAACTAGCTTCGACTAAATATAGTAATTAAGTTAATCGAAGTTAAGTGTTTTTGTCACCTGATATTATTGTTCTGGACATAGATTAATTAATTATTCAAAGACGGTGTTTTTGTTTTGAAAACTTCCGTAAATTCAATAAACGTACAACGTAGAACTTGGAATACTTCCATATAGGCATAAGGCACATTCGCTTGATGTAATGTTAAACTCATATTTATTTTAGAAATACATGAACGGGAGTCCGAACCTGAGCATGATAAACACGAACAGGAGTCGGCTCCTGAGCATGATGAATATGAACAGGAGTCACCCTCAGAGCCTAATGAATATAAAATGGAGTCACCCTCAGCGCCCGATGAACATAAAATGGAGTCACCCTCTGAGTCTGATAAACATAAAATGGAGTCACCCTTTGAGCCTGATGAACATAAAATGGAGTCACCCTCTGAGTCTGGTGAACATAAAATGGAGTCACCCTCAGCGCCCGATGAACATAAAATGGAGTCACCCTCTGAGTCTGATAAACATGAAATGGAGTCACCCTTTGAGCCTGATGAACATAAAATGGAGTCACCCTCTGAGTCTGGTGAACATAAAATGGAGTCACCCTCTGAGTCTGGTGAACATAAAATGGAGTCACCCTCTGAGTCTGGTGAACATAAAATGGAGTCACCCTCTGAGTCTGGTGAACATAAAATGGAGTCACCCTCTGAGCCTAATGAACTTAAAATGGAGTCACCCTCTGAGCCTGATGAACATGAACAGCAGTCACCCTCTGAGCCTGATGAACATGAACTGGAGTCACCATCTGAGCCTGATGAACATGAACAGCAGTCATCCTCTGAGTCTGATGAACATGAACAGCAGTCATCCTCTGAGCCTGATGAACATGAACAGCAGTCATCCTCTGAGCCTGATGAACATGAACTGGAGTCATCCTTTGAGCCTGATGAACATGAACTGGGGTCATCCTCTGAGTCTGATGAACATGAACAGCAGTCATCCTCTGAGCCTGATGAACATGAACTGGAGTCATCCTCTGAGCCCGATGAACATGAACAGGAGACATCCTCTGAGTCTGATGAACATGAACAGGGGTCACCCTCTGAGTCTGATGAACATGAACAGGGGTCATCCTCTGAGCCTGATGATATTGAACAGGAGTCATCCTCTGAGTCTGATGAACATGAACAGGGGTCACCCTCTGAGCCTGATGAACATGCACTGGAGTCACCCTCTGAGCCTGATGAATATGATCAGCAGTCACCACCTGAGCCTGATGAATATGATCAGCGGTCACCACCTGAGCCTGATGAATATGATCAGCAGTCACCACCTGAGCCTGATGAATATGATCAACGGTCACCACCTGAGCCTGATGAATATGATCAGCAGTCACCACCTGAGCCTGATGAATATGATCAGCTGTCACCACCTGAGCCTGATGAAAATGATCAGCGGTCACCACCTGAGCCTGATGAATATGATCAGCGGTCACCACCTGAGCCTGATGAATATGATCAGCAGTCACCACCTGAGCCTGATGAATATGATCAACGGTCACCACCTGAGCCTGATGAATATGATCAGCGGTCACCACCTGAGCCTGATGAATATGATCAGCAGTCACCACCTGAGCCTGATGAAAATGATCAGCAGTCACCACCTACGCCTGATGAATATGATCAACAGTCACCACCTGAGCCTGATGAATATGATCAGCGGTCACCGCCTGAGCCAGATGAATATGATCAGCGGTCACCACCTGAGCCTGATGAATATGATCAGCTGTCACCACCTGAGCCTGATGAAAATGATCAGCAGTCACCGCCTGAGCCTGATGAATATGATCAGCTGTCACCACCTGAGCCTGATGAATATGATCAGCGGTCACCACCTGAGCCTGATGAATATGATCAGCAGTCACCACCTGAGCCTGATGAATATGATCAACGGTCACCACCTGAGCCTGATGAATATGATCAGCATTCCCCACCTGAGCCTGATGAAAATGATCAGCAGTCACCACCTGAGCCTGATGAATATGATCAGCAGTCACCACCTGAGCCTGATGAATATGATCAGCAGTCACCACCTGAGCCTGATGAATATGATCAGCAGTCACCACCTGAGCCTGATGAATATGATCAGCAGTCACCACCTGAGCCTGATGAATATGATCAGTGATCGGAACCTGAGCCTGATGAACATGAATCAGAACCTGAGCCTGAAGAATGTGAAATGTGGTCGGCACCTGAGTCTGATGAACGTGAACATGACTCAGAACCTGAGCTTGGTGAACGAGAACAGGAATCACCATCTGAGCCTGATGAACATGAAACTTTGATTCAGGTGGGTCTTTGTGGTTGCTCAGACATTTTGTTGCAAGTGAGGGTTCTTGTAAAGACACTTTGTCACAAGGCTGAAACAAAACACTAAATCAAGTGGGTCTGTTTGCATTCCAAACAGTTGTGATACAGACGATAGTATTGCAAATTCTGATGTCTGGCCAATGCCAACAAGGTAATGTTTTGGAAACGGAAAATAGTGTTATACAACATTAAACTACTCCAGGGTCTCAGAAAATACAGTTTGTATACCTGTAAATGAAAAGGCTAGAGATGCAGATAATTCAGTTATCCTGATGAATGTTGTACTTTTGTTGTGTGTTGGTATGAATAATAATTGTCTTCAAGTCAAACGACAAACACAACTGTGTATAGACACAATTTATTTCTAAATCCAACAATTATCAAAAACTTAAGCATGTATATTGAAAGGCGATCATTTATAAAACTGACTAGCATTAGAATTGTAACAGAGTGCATGCAGTTACGTATAATATCATTATAGTATGTTCTTATATAATACTGTAACATCTCCCTTGTTTTGAAACAAGTTAAACCCTTTTTATAACAATTATATTATGACTAAGATATAACAGATGATATTAGAACTTATTATACAGCTCAAAGTCATAACATATCGTTTAACACAATATGACTTGAATATTCTTATATAAAGTCATACAATTGTGATATACTTCCGTGTTACATGCTATTAATAAGGGCTGGGAATTTTATTCGAATATTCGGAACTTCGACGAATATTCGAACATGAAAAACGAATTCGAATATTCGAAAAAAATAATATGAAATTTCAACGTCTCGAGCCAGTTTGAGTAGCAAAAAATGTTTAAAAAATCGGTCGTTAAAAGGTGAATAAATTCCATAAAAGTCGGTCCAAAATTGGTAAGTACGCACAAAATGTCACAAACCAACTGTTTGTTGTTCGCACCATTCTCAATACCCCCATAAATACGTCAAGATAACCAATAGCCCGGAGCGATCATTTGTTAATCCGTTCAACTGATAATTAGTCCAAACACGTGGTGGACAAGAATAAAACTTAATGCACTGGTATTTTGCGTTAAATGATGTGCTTGCAACATATCAATTAAAAATATGAATCACTGTTAATGACACGTGTTTATGTTACGAGTTGTCAGTCCGTACGCAGATTACACGCTACCAATGTTTTCTTCATTTAAAGCCCCAATAAGGCTTAAAATTGGTAGTATTTTCTATCTACAAAGAATCTCGAAAGATTGAGATATTAAATTATACCCAAAATGGTACAGAAGGGACCCATATCTGATCTCGGGTCGCCGTTCCTTCTTTGAGAAATAAGCAACTGAAAACGCTATTTAGTATTTTGTCCTCCGGACAAAATACTAAATAGTGTTTACGTATGAATTTCCCGAACAATTCCGAAAACTCTTCGTCAATAATCGGAAGTACGCACAAACGTATGACGTCATCGAACCACAAAATTGAAAATGGAGAACGAAGCGGTTACTCCCAAAAAGCGGAAAGGAAGAGGTCCAGTTCTTAGCGAGTCAGCAAGGAAACGTAAAAGGAAGGAACAGAAGCAAAAGGCTAACGTCCGTCGTATTAGCTTAGGGCTTGAATTTGAACGATGGAGGCGAGTAAAAGAAGAAAATGGACTAAAGAGTCACGCCGATGTGGCGAAATTCCTGTTGGACAAGTAAGCGATTATTCCTTATAAATGTTTGTAAATCTGAATCACACTGTACTGTTTGCGACTTGATGAATTTAGACGCGTATAATGAAATCTAATCTGCTGTCGTTTGTCAACATAGTTACAGTACAGTACTCGTAGAATAGTTCTGGCTTCCAAAACTTTAAAAGCCGCTTTTTAAATATTTTTTTGCTTTTTATGCGGCATTACCCGTCCTATCACAGTGTAAACCGGGTACGCTGAAGACCTTAAGCTACTCGTAGAATAAATTGTGACTGTGAAGTGTTAGTTCTGTTGAAGAATTACATTGAAAAAATATTTGCCTAAAAATCTACACGTGTATGTAGATCTATATAGGCACTGTGTCCACTACTGACAATGTTGACATTTGCATACATGTACATGTATAGTCAAAACTTATTTGACACAAAACCAGCGAGTATCATCAGTTGATAAGTGACTGACAGTCCCAAGTGTCTCGAAGTCATTGTTTGTTATGAACTCAGAGATGAGAAATGTGCATACTTTTTTGTACCTAAAATATCAGTTCTAACCTGCGATCGCCTGCTTGCAACTTTAGCAAGTAACCTTAGCTAGCTAGATGGTTTATTTCACAGACTATTTGTATTATACAGATGCTACAATATTGATACATTTCATCAATTTTATAATAAATTAATATTGACTTATTTGAAACTGAACAATTAGGTAATTCTAACCTTCCGTTCTGTGTTGAGTGTGGGTTTCATACATAAATACAAGGACTTATATACATACATGGATTCGCAACTGCTAAAAATAGATCAAACGATATCGTTCGGCGATCCCACAATGCATTGCTATATACTCGGCAATGTCCGACAGCTGTATTTGTGTGTTCACGAATTTGATTAATCATTATACTAATAAAACTCTGGCAATTGGGCAAGGGAAATTTGTAAAGGATGCAACAAATTCCTTAAAGATATTGAGATACATTTATAATCCACAAAGTCTTAGTATAAGCATTGAAAAAGGCATCAGTCGAACATTTTAAATTCCAAGATGGCGGACATCTATTATAATCCTTTCGTCTCCGAGATTAAACATTCGGAATACCACGGATATTTTCGCTGTTATTATCATTCGGATATCACGGATTTTTTCGTATTTTCGCTTTTGTAAACAATAGCTTGTATTCCCGTTCATTCACGTCTTATTATCGCGGGATTTGATTACTTTAAACTGTTAATACGGAAGTTGCGAATCCATGTATGTATATAAGTCCTTGATAAATTATATAGTAGCATACATCAAATAATTAAATGCTGTTGTTATAATTATCTATGTTTAGTATTGTTTACTCAAGTTACTGTCAAATCGAACCAAAAAAATGTGTGATTTGTGTTTGAACTATGTAAAAGGCGGAGAATATTCACTATAGTGACCAATCTAGAACTCAAGAGTCAAACATGGGGCCTTCTGTTGTCTGTTATAATTATACCATACAGGTGCTGTGATTCAGTGATTACCACATTACATATTCACTAAGTGATTCACTTCAATAAGCCCACACTTCTATCATCATTCCTATCCACACTTCAAACGAATTACAACTACTAAAATAAAGTAAACTTAAGCTGTATATGGCGATATATTGTTTATGAATGCTAATTACTTGTTTCCTTACAGTGTTGCACTAAAATGATGATAATAACAGCAATATTTTCCTTGAAGTAACATGCCATAATCAACAGTTGTTTGTTTGCATGCACAAACAAGGTGTTTAGGTGAGTACTGTACTTAGGTACTGATGAAAAGTCTTCACAAAACAGACTTCCACTTATGATGTGGATGTTACAGTGACTTACAAGTTAGATGTCTTTTAAAAAAGGATGTGCCAATTGATCAAAGTAAAGTTTTTATGGTTTGCATAAGTAAATGTCAGGTAATATGTAAGTCATTTACTTATCATGGTCATGGCTTGTGTTTCATGTGATGCTACCCCTATATTTTTACATCAAAAGGTGATTGTTGATATCCCGACAACTTCTCTAAAAATGTGACCTAAAGTGGAACACTAACTTGCATCAAAGGAGAGTTATTCAATTAGTTTGTTAAATGATTTTATTTTAGTATATGTATATAATATTGTTTACTTTTCCTACAGCTCCGTTACGATATATGTACAGTTGCGTTTACTATTGCATTGCCTTATTCATTTGTATTTGTACGTTTAACTTTCAGCTATCAAAAAGGTATGCACAGGTCACATGGTGACATATTAGATCCACGCATCAGTCAATTACGACAGGATGTAGGAAGAGCATTGTTTGCTGTCCCTTCAACTTCAACCCCAGCTAAACCAGGAAAGCTTAGTACACCATTAGTTTCGGAGATATCAGGGGCATCTTCCGATAGGTGAGAAGAAGTAAAATCATTTTTACACCTCCTTAAATAGTCTTAGGGGCGTAGCTCTAAAAGTAATATTTATGACCCGGAGACTGTGGTTTATGAATCCCATCAGAAGTAGAATTCTACAAGAACCTTCACAATCTATTCTTTCATGCATTAGTACTGGTCAGAATCCAAGACGCACATAACAAATGTAAAGTACTGTGCAAATATTATTATAAAATATGTTGAAAATGATTATAAGACATTAATTTTGACAGCAAAGGCATTTTCGCACTTGAAACTATGCAGTGGTGTTGTATGAATACAAAGTGAAACAATTATTGAGGCATTACTGTTTCTAGATTATACATGTTGAACATAAGCAGATGGACTGACCAAAAATTATGTGTTATTGACAGCTCATGAACATTATTCACATCCTGTTGTTTTCCTGCTTTTATTTGAACATCAGGTATGGCAGTGTATAGCCTTTAGTTCTTGCTTTTAGCCAGTCATTTGTTTATGACTTACAGAACAAATTATAATTTGTAAAATAGTTCTGGAAATTGGAATGTGTCATTATGATTTCAGTAATGGTGAATTATTTACTTCTTACATTCATGTATTGACTTGATATAGGTTCTAGTTGGCATATTATCGTACATCGCACTTTATTTCAGTGATGCGACTATGAGTGCTGCTGAAATAAGTGCTAGCTCAACTGCTTCTAGACAGCAGGTCCTTAAAAGTGGCCGACGCAAAGTTACCAGTGCAGGACAATCATCATTTGTTGATCCTTTCAAGTAAAAATTTTACACTATTTATTTATGCTTGATGTTCATTCTTTCTTCATTTATATATCAATTGCATCCTTTATTGTTGGACTAATTATGACATTTGGTCATAAATATTAGAGAACACCTTCCATTTTTTATCACTGAATTTAAGTTCAAGGAGATAATGTCAGTAAAATATTTCCCATTCAAATAGTCAAATACTTACAATTGAGATATTAGAGAAAGCTTAGGTAGTTTCTTCAAATGTGGTACAGAGGTTGGTCTAATGAACTCAATCATAAAATAATAATAATTACATGTATTAAGTAATTAGGTCAGACACAATGACAACAGAGTTACAAACACAACTTCTTGGCCTTGATTGGAACATGTATACTTGATGGGGATGCTGGTCTTAGCAGAAGACCTCTATTTGCTTCTGACATCACTAGGTCATACTGCAGTCATCAAACTACGCTCATCATGAATTTCAATTGTTTGGGTAATTGGCCTTAAGATGTTTTACAAACATCATTTCATCATGCTTTATAAATGAATGATAGCAATTATGTGAAGCTTTTGTTTGTAATTCCTTCAGTCTCTCTATTGATGTGTCTGAATTGATAGAAGATAATGAGGCAGATGTAGAAGATCCCGATTATGAACCAAGTTTTGAGATGACGGCTGTTCTGTAAGTCTCTTTTACAGTATCAGTGTAGTTTTCAGTAGAGAGTCCTTTACATACATGTGTATAAGGTATACATTATTATACAGTTTCAAATCTATTTTGCTGTGAATAAAAGTAGTCTGACTTAAAGTGCTGCATCATTACTGAGACCCCACTATCAAAAAAAATCTGCCTGCCTGTTAATAAATATACATTTGACTGAGTACGGGGTTAGATGCATTGTTGAGAGCCAAGAGATATGGGTTTGATTCCCTGGTGCAACTTTGTTCTTTCTGTAAATATCTCTTTATTTGATTGTTCTATTTGTGTACTCAGTTGGCATTGAATAATTTTAGAACAACTAAATACATGATTTAAATGATATTACAAATCTTAATGCACAGTTTATTCTGACTGTGTTTTGGTTGACATATTTTCTAGGTCAGGCTGTAACTCTGTTGTGCAAAAGTAGGTATATTTTACTTTAGAAACACACATGTTACCACATTGACTAATTGAGATAATGTGCAAAAAGCAAGTACTTGTGGTGAAGACACCTTTACCACCAATACCTAGTGATGCCTTCACTTGTGAAACATTGGTAAAATTTGATACTAGTGGAATCCAGATAGTGCTAAAGTCACCTTTTCCAGTCACATGATGAATGCTATTATGATGGTGACATTTTGATGTTGTTCATAAAGATCTGTCATTCTGTCTGTGTGGAGGGGGAAATGGATGGATATCAATTTGATAGACAATCTTTATGCTTCGTACAATGGTAGTTTCACAATATATATTTTCATTGGTGTCCAAAGCCAATGTAGCAGTGATCTGATTTGTTTCAGCTGAATAATTTAGGATAGGGTTACATGTATCTCGTGAAATTATATAGGCGAAATTGAGCATCTATTGGGGATTATATTTTTCTTCATTTCCTAATTATTTCAGACCAGATGAAGTAAATGATTTATATGAAGAGGTCGCATATGAAGAGATGGAATTTGCGATGGAGACTGAAGAAGATGAAGATGTTGAAGGTGTCGAAGAAGAGCTGGGCCCAGGAATCAAACGAGTTCTTACTCAGGAAGGTGTTGAGCCTTTGATAGAAGCAACTGTGTGCTTTGCCCATGTAGATCAGATTCGAAGTCTGGCTGGAACCAATGTAAATAAATGTCTACAGGCAGATTGCAGGCATCCAGATAACATAAGACTTATTGATGAATTCATTGGATCAGCTTTATATCTGAAATGGGTATACTAAATATTCGCCATCAGAAAGCCAATTTTGTCTCTTATAACAAATTTGCAATGTATTTGCAGTGAAGTTTTTTATCAAATTTTGTAAAAAGATATATAATTTACAACAATATTGTACCCTATACAGCATTATTGCAACACTGCACTTTTTATAAGTTTTAACTCAGCTGTTTTTTAAAAGAAAAGTTCCAGTGATAGTGATCATTGCTTTATGTAGCTCATAACTCAGAAAGTAGAAGAGGTAGCAACATACAACTTCATAGGTGATAGGTGTTGGCAAGGGTGGCGAACCTCTTGTTTATAATTTGAAATGATAACTTTCATTATTACCCTTTACATTAACCTAATTGGAAAAACTGTTGAATCCACATTTATTGGTATGATAAATGAAATTCGCTTTTGAATGGAACTTGTATCCATCCAGTTTCTGGTGAGAAAGCATTTTGAGAACAAAATTGAAAACGTATACAATACTGTCCGCATTTTTGTGCATTTAAACTTTGTTGTATGAACATGGTCAAATTACTGTATGGCACAATTTTATCTACTTTATAAAAATTCAATGAGTAAATATATTTCTTGCTACACTGGACCAAAGAAAAAAATGTAATGCTTATTTCTTAATTTTGGATTTATATATATTGTTTCAGATGTGCGGATCCGGACATCTGGTTCATCGCTGGTGTGCACAGGCAGTGCTTAACAAAAGGGTAAATAGTGTTGATTTCCTTGCCTCTGTGGCTACACTTACGTCTGGGAATAACATTGGTAAATTGGTGTTGTGGGCAAAGCACCTGAATTTGAGGTTTGTTTCTTCCACAACATTCCACAGAATTCAGCGGAGCTACATAGTTCCAACTATAGATCAGTACTGGGCAGAAAAACAAACTGAAGTTATTGAGGCATTTGGTGATGAAGAACTTGTACTATTGGGTAAGCTAACACTTTATTTTTCTAATAAATATGAATGCTAGGTAAATATTACAGAAAACCGTGTATGAAAATAAACATATTTATTGGCTGTGTTCATATACTTTGCATAACTAACTATGCATACATTAATCATGCCCGGTCACTAGAATATTGTCCACTCTGTTCTCCAAAATGGTTATTCATGAATGCAGAGTATAACACTGAGTCAAAGTACAAACTACCTTTTGGTACAGAGACTGGTGCTCGTACTGTTTTGCTCCTGTGAAAATCTAACCTTGCTGTTTCAATGTTGATATAAACTAGTAACTGAGCAGATGTACACATTCCTCAACTAGACAATATATCCGGTATAAGACCTAAGTTCTTAGGTTACTTAGAGCTTTAATGTTTATTACTAACTTGAACATAATGTACTAAAATTAATGTGTGTCTCTGCTCTTTTGTATATTTACAGGTGATGGACGCAATGACTCCCCTGGCCATTCTGCACAATATTGTTCATACACGTTAATGGAAGAGAAAACAAAAAAAATTGTATCTATCCAGACACTTGATAAAAGAACAACAGATAGGAAATCAGCAAATATGGAGAAAGCTGGATTTCAGTTAGCATTAGAAGATGCCAGAGGAAAAGGAATAAAAGTAAAGGAATTGGTGACTGATGCACATCTTGGAATCGGAGCCATAATGAGTATGTTGTGCTAATTTTTACCTTTTTATGCCAGCGCCATGAAATGGCTAAAGGCATATAGTGTTTACCCTGTGTGTTGTGTGTTACAGCATTTTAGTGTCCGGCTCATAACTTTGTCATGCATGATTGGATTTTGAAATAATTTGGCGCGAATGTTCAGTATAACAACGCGATGTGTCATCTGAAAAACTGTCACTCAAAGTTCAAGGTCACAGTGGACACTTAAATATTTACGTTCATTCCTTATATTGAAATAGTGAAAGTACATTCCCAAGCAACCTGCTCTATGTTGTATTCACAACACTCATTTCTGTGTCTAGTGTGAAATGGCGGGGGCATCAAAGTCCTATGTACACATTATTAGTTTTTGTTGTTGTTGTTGATATTGAGCTCACCTGGCACAGAGTGACAGAATGATCTTTTAGGAAGATCTACCTGAATTGTTTTAATGAATTTAATTTGAAAAAACTATGGGTTTCCATAGCATCCAAAATGTTTTTTTTTAATCTTCGCAGCAACCAGAAGATCTTCAGGTTAGATATTTGTTTTGCAGAATTGCCTAGTAGACCTCTACAAAGATTGTTTAAGTCATGACCCCAGGTCAAATTGACCTGCTCTTTTCATATAGGGAAATCTTCAAAAAAATATTGAAATAAACTAGAAGGTTTTGAGCAAGTGGTGTGATATTTATATATATGTGGCTATTTAGCTATGATACATGCAGTTCCGGCATTTTTTAAGTGTTGGTTGCTATGGCAATGGTAGTATAAATATGCCTCGTACATTCAGTGACTTTTCTTATCTCATAAGTAGTTACAGTTTCTACATGAGCCTTGGTATGTTGATAGAGCATTATAATGTATTATATCAGGATAGCACAGAGCATTTATTATATCAGTATAGCACAATATATCTTTATAAAGAATAAGTTTCGTTCAGCAGCACAGTTCTCAGTATGCTGAACATTGTAGAAAAATCATTTAGACAGTGTCACTTTTTGGTTGACTTCATTCTTATCTGTGACTGAAACTTTGTATGTTTGTAGAGAAGGATCATCAAGATTTGAAACATTCACATGACATATGGCATGCTGCCAAGAACTTGGGGAAAAAAATAATGAAGGTATGGCTTCTTAGCACATGAAAGGTACTTAGTTATATAGCAAATGCTTGTTATTAACAAGTTCTCAAATACCGGTAATATTATTGTTAGCAAGAGTGATAGAGCGTTAATTTCCTTTCCATGATACTGCAGTTTTGTGCTTGTTTCACAAGAATATAACTGAATAACTTTTATGTGGAATATGTCAGGGTCAGACATGCATGTATTACTCAAATGCATTACTTATTAATAGGGATGTCAATTTGTCAAGATTTTACTAATCGGTTAATCGTTCGTTCATACGAACGATTAATCGATTAACCGTATGTTAATTGTACGAAGTGCTTTTAAACATGAATGAATTGTCATAAGTTTCCGCGACACCGACGTATCACACGAAATGCGATAATGTATATACACATCAATACATATTTACCACTGAAATGTGATGCGTGTATGTACTATCAATTTTCAGTTTATATATATCAATGATCAATTACAAATAACATTATGGCAACTAATAGTAATTTTGTTTACAAAAAAGTAGATTACGGCATTCTTGTTTCATACTCAATTTGGTCAGGTTATAATTGGAACATTGGGCGGAGCGTACAACAACGATCATTTGATTGGTTGATTGGTGTAATGATGAATTTAATTGTGATTCCAGTCGATGTATTTAAGTATTTCACACTTTGTGTAATTGAGTATCAAATGTCAACACGTTCTCATAATTATCAGCCGCTCTGTTTGATGCAAAGATGCAAAATTAAATCATACCAGTGTCTTAACTCAGGGATAATTAATAAAGAACAAGGTTGTCAGTTTATATCAATAAAGATGCAAAAGACGAAAAAGGTGATATTGTTCGACGATTTTATTAGCATGTCTTAGTAAAACGTAACACACAACATACGTGTATACATAGTATAACATACATAGGTTACATTTTACGTTTTTTCCATCCAGACAGACGATTTTTTTCTGCGATAGTATAACATATCATACTTATTGTATATAACTTGCGATACAATTATCAAATTGTGAGGATGTCCCAGACCAAGCAAGTTTACTCGTATATCCAAAAATCGCTTCTCAATTAGTTAATTACACAATCAACAATATACGTGTCAGTGTGTATAATGGTCCCAAGTCAGTGTCAATGAATTGTTAATTTGCTCAACTGTCGTATTTTTCGCACCTTTGGTCGACTGATTTATTGACAAGATAACACGCGCATATAGACTTCAAAGTTTCAAAAATGAAAATTTCAATTTTTCTATAGTTTATTATTATATTTTACTTGCTTCTTTCTATTTTCTTCGGTTAATCGATTAATGATTTAATAACCGGTTAATCGAACAAACGAACGGTTAATCGATTAATCGATTAACCGTTTACATCCCTACTTATTAATATTGCTATGGATTTGTGTTTTTGCTGGAAACTGTTTGAAGTTGTTGCACACCAGTTCAGAAGGAGTGAAAGTCATGATTGTTGTTGGCATTTTTTGTGAAATGAGAATACACAGCTTTTATGTTTTCTCTAGATTGCCCAAAAGAAAGAAAATAAAGTTTTGATACAGTGGCAGCGAGATATAATTAACCACTTCTGGTTCACTTGTAGCAGAGCCAACAATTATGAGGAATTTCTGGTAAGTATGTTTATAACATCAATGTGAACTATCAGAAAGCCACATTATCTGCCTAATTATCCTGAAAATGGGTCTGACTGGGCCAATTCAGGCCACATAGTCATGTCTGAGTAGTTTGTGAACCCACTCAAAAGTATCTATATACAGAATTGCTTCCAAAGTCTTTACTGAAGTAATTATCATTCTGACTGATATTTTGTCAAAAGTGCAAAAACACCTGGATGAACAGCCATTGTGCCCCTCTAGTAAAAAATGGCAATAGGCATTCCAGGCATTACGGCAGACCAACGTAATTGGAATTCAGCACATTGTTTGTGTAATGTCAGAAAAATACCAGAAATTATTTATATGTTACAAATTGCAGATGGATTTATCAGTTTTAGTATATATAGTACTAGTAGTATATTTGTAGTAAGTGTTGATTTGTATTTCTTTTATTTCTACTGATTGTTATTTCAGTGCATCTGGAGAAGCTTGCTCCATCATATCACCAATCAGCATTCATGGACATTATCTCATGGTTGTGGAATAAACCAGTGCTTACATGAACCAATTGACAATGAAGAAGAGAGAGATAAGCCCTGGCTATGCCCCCAAAAAGACAAGCAAACCTTACAGAATTTGGCATCTGTAATTCTTAACAAACGCCTCCTGAAAAATGTGCCATACTACCTTAACTTCAGGTTAGTTTTCATAGATAATATTAGCATAATTATATCCCCTTAAACAAAGTTTGAGCGGGGGTATATTGGATTCACTCGGTCAGTCCGTCAGCAAACGACTGTCACATTCTTTTAGCGATTGCAGTGAAACTTGAAGTATGTTTTTGCCATGAAATGTAGATGTGCAAGACAATTTTCATGCCCAATGATTCACTCATTGCAGAGTTATAGCCCCTTGAACTTAGTCGTATAGTGTACTATAACTTTCTTAGTGTAGGGGAATTAGTCACCTCTGTGAAAAAGCTCTAGTTGATTATGAATAGCTTACAGTTATTATTGTAACGTTATTTGTATTTCCATATTAGAATCCAATGTATGTGATAAGAACATTGAACCTTTCAGACTTCAGAACCTGCTTGAACCAGCTACATTAGAAGTATGGATTTCATACGTTCATATACTGCTATAACAGCCATATGCTCAAAGTTTCCCCCATTATTGTGTTCTCTGCATCTACCTTTTACATTCTTCACTACTGTACTGTGTGTGTTACCATCATTGTCTCGAAAACTGAAGTTTGATTTCATGTAGTTCAATTATATGTAAGGCGTCTAATACAGAAATACTAAAGGTAATGATGTCTTATAAATTCATAGGAGTACAGCTGAATTAGAGGTTTTTCACCAGCTGATTCTGATGTACTGTGCCAAACGGTTTGCATACAGTCCTCCTGTGTACCGAATAAGAAACAGACTTGCGGCCATAGACCACAATCACCATGCAGACAGATCCCTGATGAAGAATAAAGATGGAAATGCAATGTGAGTGTTCAATTCATTAAACGATGACATCATTAAGAAAAAAGAGAATGATTTCTTTTGTTCATATGATATGTGTATGATAGTTAAATCACAGCACAGTGTAACTGTAGATATACTCATAATTATGTGAGGTATGTAGTTTTGCAGTATTGTCTGTTTCATTACATTATTGTTAAATGATTCATTAGTGTACCAATACATTTGGAAAAATCACACTATGATTTTGTCCATAAAAGAGAATCCAATGTATTAAAAAGGAAACAAAATGTGAAGAAAACTTCACTTTCACTTCACATATATCCGTTTGCAGTGAAGTAATTCCGTCAGTATAAATGAAATTATACATTATAGATTATCTAAATGTATGGAATCAAGGCATGTGATATTTGCCTCTGACAGAACATACAAAATACATGACACCTTCACTGACACTACCCAATATTCTATTTTTTATACTTCCAGTAGGTTTCTAATCAGGTTTTCTGATTACTTTTTAACCAAAGCAATTTTATTGTACAGATATCACAGATACTACTCCAAAAAGAGTGGACGGTGGTCAGTTTTTCCTGTGAAAAACAAAAAAAACTACACATATGTCAAAGACATTGTACGCATAGCACTTACTATGCGGATCAATGACCGTGTTGGCATGCAAAGAAGGGTACTGGAAGAAGATGATCCAAGACGTTTAGCATATCATTTGGCACCAACTGAGCCTGCTGCAACAGGGGAATTGGCAAAAGAGAAGCAGTCAAGGTTCCAGAAATGACAAGAGAATATAAAAGAAACGTCAAGCAAATATTCAAGAATGAACAAGTTTATTTAGAACTGATCAGAAAATTATGTTCATAAATGTAATAGCAATATGAGCTAAATGAGATTGTACACTAAAGATCTGTTTGGTAAAATCTCTTTATAATCAGGGTATATTCCAATGCATCTGTGTAGCAAATTTAAATGCTAAAAAAATGTTATGGTTAACTTGCACATTAAATACACATTTGATATTCAGGAAAAGATTTACAAAAGTGTGAAAACTATGTATAATACTTGTAAAATGTATGCGTCATGAATTCAGGGTATATGTGCCAGTAATATATTATTTCAAGCTTGCCATTAAACTCATTAGTGCCGGAATAAAAAATGAACTTCTTTCTTTATGGGGAATAATTTTCAACACTATTACTGTAACAGTTGTAAGTAAATATTCACAAGAAATCTTTCAGGTATTGTTACAACTAAGGCATCTAAGAAAGTATGTACATGTGAATAAAATGTCATTAAATGTAACCAAAACTATAATGTACAGAAAGACAAAGGAAAATCAATGGCACAAATTATGTATGCCAGTATGGCTTTACCAGACTTCTGCATGTTACAAGGCTGCTTACATACTTTACAAATTGATTTCAACTTTTTCAGTCATGTTATTGGTACATAGCTAGCAATGTAACGCCCCAGGATCACAATTTTTACTAACACATTTTTACTTTCTAAGATAAAGTCATCATCTGTGCAATTTTTTTCAGTAAATAACTTATTATAATTTCATTGTCTTTGAAATAAAATCTACAGTATATTCTGAATTTGGATTGAAAGCAACATTTGAAATCATTTCTTGCAAATATTTTCAGTTATGGAGTATTTCTCTTTCCTGGTTATGCAGTACTTTTGTGAAGTAAAATGTTGATCCTGGGAATTAAATCATAACATGTCCTCTAATTTGACTTAGAAGTTTATGTACATGTTTATAGATTTGGCATAGCAATGTGTTTCTGCCTCCAAACCAATCTAAACATACTTCTCAGCAATTCACGTGAACAAATAATCATGGCAAAAAATTATTGTACAACGGAATAATAAAAGAAGCAAAAATGAAATAAGTACACTATATGCACATTTAAATGTTCACTTTTATAGAATCTCATGTATGATGCATGGGTTCTGTAAGATTACAAAAACATCTTTGACTTTTAAAGATACATGTACATTGTGACAATGTACATGTATCTTTAAAAGTCAAAGATGTTTTTGTCAAGAAAAATTCTTCTGAGACTGATGTAGGATTCCTTCTGATATTTTTTTTTATGAAAAGTGCAGTAAAGCCACCAAACATTTTTTTTTACAGAACTGCTGACCATCAAAACTTTGTAGAGACTAAAACACATTTTCTTCTTATAATTTATGAAATTGTAAATCATGTATAGCCTGACTAAGTGTGTTGAGCCTTGTCACAAGAATGCACTAATGTCAGAACTGGGAGATGCTGATATTTGGAATATGTTATTGAATGAATAGTATTTACAGACAATAGAGTACAATAATTAAGCAAAACAGTATTAGTGTTGCAGATGCGGTAGGTAGAATGTAATCTTTACAACCAATAGGCACAAGATTATTTCAAAATTTGTTCCATCTGAATTTTGAATAATTTCGTCTCGGCTCAAAACACATGGTCCGGCTACACATTTTGTACTGTATTTTCAAATAAATTTCTCTGTATACATTGTTCTTATTTAAATTATACCAATCTTGACGGAAGAAACCCAGTGTACTGCCCAAAGGCATCCGGATATCTGTCTCTAATAGCCCACATGCAACAGGAGGGAATAACCCTCCTGTCACCTACACCCAAGCGGCCATGTTGCCATAAAACAAACTGTCTGTAGGCGGCATGTCTGTTTGCCTTTCTGATGTCGGCCTCGTCATCAAACACAAGAATATCTCGTCTGTACATCCTCTGTAGGTGTAGAACAGACTCATCTAAAATGAGCACCCTGAAGTCCTGAAAGAAAAATGAAACACATGCATCATACAGAAGAATGTGTGCAAAGAGATCCTGTTAAAAAGTCCATAAAGTGAGATCACTCCGTTGTATAAATAGCTGATAAAAGGTGCTAAAGGAGTATCAGTTACTTTTTTATCAAAGAAAATACATTGATCTGTCTTTGTAAGACCAGTAATATTGTCCCAGCCACTGGGGATGGGAGACATTATTCTGGACTAAATAAAATGGATCTCTAATTTAGTCACCTTTGCAAACTGAAGCAAAAGAAATCACCTCAAAAATACTTCACATCATCGAAAGTTTGGGAGGGCATGGAGCTTGTCATAGCCAGCAGAAATTAGTGTGATCACATTGACAGATTATTATTTCCGATTCTAACAAATCTACGCATTATGATTGGTCAATGGAGTGAGTTTACACTTTGATAAACTCCTGTTCAATCGGAAATCTTTTGTTTCTGTACATTGTCTACAGACTATTTTTGACCTAATTATGTGTTCTGTATAACATAAAACAACTGACTACAGATCAGTAATACAAGCTTTATTTGATGTGTGCTATCAGGTCAGAGGGATTTAACGCTTTGATGACTGACCAGAAATGAATGTTTAATCCTACAATAGCCACACCATTTTACTATTCACATTCCTATCTGATGATGTCAAATCACAATGACGTCATCAAGTTATATGTGTAAGATTTTACCAGCTATATAAAGAGTTCTAGCGGTTCATGTCCGAAATTTGTAAGAATTGAATAAAACAATTGAATTGAATATAAAAGAATTAAACTTTCAATTCCTGTCGTTTATCGAAGTGTAAACTCTCTCAGACTTTATTCAATGTGTTATGAGGTCTGATGGAGTTTACACTTCGATACAGTAAACGACAGGAAATGAAGGTTTAATTCTTTTATATTCAATTCAATTGTTTTAAATTTCAATTACTGTGTAATTTCTCAAAAGACAGATACACAGATAAATGAGTCATGTAGAAAAGGTTTGAGGCTAATCTGAAATTAGATGTACTTGAAAGTCAGTGTTATGGAAAATATTCTTCACTTACTGGCATTACTGAAACACAGTTCAGTTTTTTACAACACATTCTCTCAGCCTGTGTTGGCATCTCCCGGCACTTTCCACAAACACACCAGTCCGGCGAATCATCATCTTCAGGTGGATGGAAGCCTCCAGACTGCCTTTCTGGTGGCTGAAAGACATCTAGAATCAATGACGGATTCTGTTCCATTGCTTCCACTAGCAATTCCTTCATCCTTTCTACTGGCATGTCTTCCAAAGCATTCTGCAAATCACAGAACATGTATATGTACAAAAAAGTCGTAACAGTCTTATGTTACTTGAGTACCAATGGCACTCTAAAACATGAAGGTAGCTCACTGCATGATAATCAGTCAGTTACATGAGTTATAAGAATTAGTTTGTAGCAGGAGTGTCTAAGTATTTTCATGTGCATGACATGGGGTTGTTAATTAAGGTAATCTTGTACAGAACCACTACACAATAGCTAAGCTATAACAAATGATAAGAGGTAAATCACGCAACAGTAGAAGCCATATAACTGCAGTTGTGCAGAAGTAGTTTTATCTATAGAGGTCTATCTAAAATTGAATGTACTGCAGAACATAGTCTATTTAGAAGTGGTCATATGACTGCAGATTTCTATATTCTCATTGATGAAAAACAATGTAGTCACCCATGCAAATTTCTTGTGCTGAAAATATTTTTCATTCAATAAACTCATACACTTGTTTGGATATTATGTTTGTATGTTTTCATATACTGTGGCAGTGCTTTTACTCACATTATTATATAACTATTTAAATCAGTATTTGTTTACTGTCTGGCATAATAATGCAGTGGCATTTCCAATAAGCGGGCCTTGTGTCATTACGACTCTCCTCAGACAAATAACAGGGCCTATAGCATATCACTTATTAATCAATATATATTATTAACCAAATATGAACTTATAATTTACCCTAAATCTTTCCTTCCTTGTCTCTAGAATATGTAGCGCCTCATCAGCTCTAGTTGCGATGGACTTCCCACGCCCTCTGCCCCTCCCCTGTCCTCTCCCACGTCCCCTTCCAGATGCTCCTCTCTTTCCTCTTCCTCTACCACTCTTTCCTACATGACTGGCAAGACCTCTCTCTGGACTGTTTGATCCTGATGAGCTTTTAGATGAACTCTAAATATAAATGAATAAATAACATTACTGTATGTAACTATCAAGTCTATCTTCAACAACAACAAACGTCTATCCAAATACTGCAAGTGCTCATGGCCTTTTTGTTTTTATATCAGCATACATTCAATGTAATGATCCGACGACACATAGGGTAAACGTACGGCTAACTGACCAACAAAAATAGTGTTTACCGTAGTAGATCTAACTACGGAGTAATTTTTTGCTAACTTTTGAGAGACAATCCAACAGCATTAAATTATTTTTTTGATTGCATCATGTGCTAAAATATATACGCTAAACAGTTAAACGCATCGGTATGCCTGACAAAGTTGATGTAGTGAATAAAAATGATTTTTTAGTAACAAACGTTCAATACGTACCGATGTTGAAGACATTTTCGGAGTGTTATGTTTACTACGTCATCAATACGTGTGCTATCCATCCATTGGTTATCAGAAACTCGCGGAAAATTCTCCGTAGTCTCCGGAAAATGACGGAGATGCTGTCGGAATACATTTAGCGCCGTATTTGTAAACAAACCGGGCTTGTTATGCCAATCTTCAAAAGAAGATTATTTCAGTTATATTATAGTTAGCGCGTGTTTTAATGGCTCATTGTGTTCATTATTTATCAGTCTTCAAATCAGTAACACAGATTTGTGTTTTCTATTTGATGAAAATACGTCATTTCGGAACCTTATTGTGGCTCAATCAAAGACGGCAAGTTGTTTCAAAAGTCGGTTTCAAAGATATTAAGAACGCCGACATTCTTTGGCCCAATTCTGGATCCCTTTTGTTTCAGTAAATAATCGTGCAAGTTGTAACATTGTGCCAGAGACGTATAATACAAGAGATAGGCAACTACGCGAAATCTCCCAATATCTCGTATGTCAATCGCGATATTTAGCGTGATCGCTCAGTTCGGTATATAGTACGTCTACACGGTACGAGTCCGGATAGTGTTGTCGGTTATACAGTATATATAAATAATGGCAATTCGGAAAGGGCATGCGAGTGACATTATCGAAAACAAAAAGACTTATAATAATATTTAATATTATAGAGATGTTGATCCATAGCTGTCAGAATTTAGGGTCTTCAATATATCTATGCTGTTTTCGACTATACAATATGACCGATTTTTTATTGATGCTTGTGTACAATGTGGATTATTCTGTTTAGCGACATAAAATAATTTCCTTAAAAAATGAAATTTATAGACCTCATTCATTGTTCATCAGTCAACACCTCTCACTTAGTTTTGAAGGTGTGAAGTTGGTATATTGTCCTTATATAAACACGACATGCAGTTGCCAATTATATTTTTTCTCTGTTTTTGTAATTTATTTTCTGAGTAACACTAGTACTTACATCACGTCTTCCTCAGACTTTCTCTCATGGCATGACGAATGTCTAGATTTAAGATTACTTTTGGTGAATATACCGATTATGGAAACAATTAATCCGTTTCCAACAAACAACAGTTGGAAACTGACAATGTCACCAAAAAACATGTATGGCTGAATCATCTTAAAGATAACAGATCTATGGATTTTCTTATTTTTTGTGGAATTTTGTTACTAATGCTGCATATAGATGTTCGGCGAGTTGCTTATCTATTAATATGTCATCGTATAATATTATTAATATCAACATGAACCATATTGAAAAAAAAAATATGATTTTACCCCCGGTAGTTTTTTTTTCAATGTCATACATTTTGTTATTTTGTCAGGCCTTTGAAGTTAACATCAAGTGGCTATCTTGTGTGAAAATTTGTTTTGTTTACCATATAAGGGATTATGCAATCAAGGGAATTACTGGTCCCAGAACAGTATGGGTCCATAGATATCATCAGAAACATGTGTCACCAAAAGTTTTATGGTCATGCATTGTTTATTAAAGCTGACATGCGTGACACTTCAAGACTAATATATGTGTACAATCAGATAACATTCAAGAATGAAAAATCAATTATTTAAAAACAACAATGTGTTTGCGAAAAAGAAATACCCAATAAATCACGAAGTTTACTTGAAAAACTACAGGTGTCAAATAAATCAGTAGAATAATATATATATATATTTAACTTTTCTTGCATAGAATAAACACATTTTTTAGTTTCAAGGGCTGAAATTAAATATTTCAAAGAATATACATTAAAACAGACAAAATATATTGATATATTTCTATACTGTGTGTGTGTGTGTTTTATGACATATTTCTTTTCCCTGACGGAAGTTTCAAGCTTGTCAGACATGTTTTTACCTTTTCGCAAAGTCTCACTGTCTGAAAAAAAATATGATTATCGCAGTCTAAAATACTGGAATTAGAGAAATCAAGCTAACACCAGCCTAACAGTTCTCAAATGTTAGCAGCTACAGGTTTCTAGACAGATGTCGTTATTTGGCATTGAATTTCACTTTCATTCTTTAAAGGGTAATTAACCATTTTAAATTTGAATTCCGAGACAAATATCCTCATTTAAGTGTTGAAACTGCTGGCAACCATCAATTACAGATTATCAAAGTCTAAAATACTGAAATTAAAGAAATCAAACGATAAGTTCTCAAGTTTTAGCGACTACAGTTTTGATGTTATGACCCGGCCTAGAATTTAACTGAAACTTTCAGTCTTTAAAGGGTAGCCAATTTATATTTTAATTCTGAGGCAAATATCCTCATTTGAGAGTGTTGAAACTTCGGGCAACCATCAATCACACATTATCACAGTCTAAAATAATGGAATTATAGAAATAAAGCTAATAGTTCTCAAGTTTTAGCGAGTACAGTTTTGATGTTATGAATCGGCCAGGAATTTCACTGAAACTTTCAGTCTTTAAAGCGTAACCATTTTAAATTTGAATTCTGAGGCAAATATCTTCATTTAAGAGTGCTGAAACTTCGGGCAACTATCAACCACATATCAACAAAGTCAAAATAACTTGAATTATAGAAATCAAACGAATAGTTCTAAAGTTTTAGCGAGTACAGTTTTGATGTATTTGCTAGGCCTAGAACTTCACTCGAATAATCAGACTTTAAGGGTGACATCAGTTTAAACATAGATTAAGATATATAATCGAATCTGAGAGCATTGAAACTTCGGGCAACCATCAATCATGTATCAACAAAGTAAAAAAAAATTGAAGTTTTGAAATCCAGCAATTAGTTTTCGAGTTTTAGCGAGTACAGTTTTGATATTATGACTCGGTCAGGAATTTCACTGAAACTTTCAGTCTTTAAAGCGTAACCATTTTGATTTGAATTCTGAGGTATTTATCCTCATTTGAGAGGGTTGAAACTTCCGGCAACCATCAACCACATATCAACAAAGTCAAAATAACTTGAATCATAGAAATCAAACTAATAGTTCTGAGGTTTTAGCGAGTACAGTTTTGATGTATTTGCTAGGACTAGAATTTCACTCGAATAATCAGATTTTAAGGGTGACATCAATTTAAACATAAATTAAGATATATAATCGAATCTGAGAGCATTGAAACTTCGGGCAACCATCAATCATGTATCAACAAAGTCAAAATAACTTTAATTATTTAAATCCAGCAATTAGTTCTCGAGTTTTAGCGAGTACAGTTTTGATGTTCTGGCCTTCCCCACCCACCGCAAGTTACAACGCAAATCCACTCAGTACAGTACTTGTTTATTTCAATGAACTCGTCGAGTATGTAGATAATATATATATACACACACACCCTTAAATGATCTAATAATAATTTTCTAAATTTTATGCATTCAGCTAGTGAAGTGAAGTTGATAAACAGAGACGTAATTAAGCAACCGTATCTCAATGATACAAAATGGCGGACGACGGTTGCGGTTGTTGATCGCGTGAGAAATCCCGCGGCGCATACGAGATTTCCCGGTATTTCCTTATCTCAAAGAACGAGTTGCCTATCTCTTGTATTATACGTCTCTGATTGTGCCCAATACGCGTCATCAGTAAACTGACAGGTATTTATATAACGAATTGTTTGCTCGTTTTAACTCAATGGAAATTAAAAACTTAACTTGGAAACAATTAATTGTTACAAATGTAGAAGTTTCAAAAAGAAATGTTTTGACTCATAATTTCTGTCGATAAAATATCACGTTACTCGCAACTCGTTATAGTTACCTCCCTTCATTACTTGTACGTAAAAACAACCAACGGAACAGAAACACGTACGTTTTTTCTATCAAGTGTGATGTCGACAGAAATATTCATAACATCTAGAATCAATAAAAAAGATATACAATACCACTGTAATTAGTTTAAAATAAAAAAAATAAGTTCGTAGTTAAGCTCTCTATTGAAACATGCATAATATTCGGACGCAACCGATTTCGGACACGATGTATAAAGAATAGACACGTTCATCGGATTTGAACAAACTAGCCATGAAAACGAATATTCGAATATATTCGAATATAAAAAACGAATATTCGAATATCATAAACCATATTCGTTCCCAGCCCTACTATTAATTACTGTTAACATGAAAATAATTCACTTTGTCCATTCATGACCACTGTAGTATTTATTGGCTTGCACTATTCTACCTGATCGTGTTTGATAATTGGGATAGGGGGCTCCTGTGGTGTAACTGACATTTTTGAAGAGTGAGATTCGTCCAATACATTTGGCATGAATTCAACAATATCTGGAAACTGTTGTTTTGTTTTGATCCTCTGACGATTTCGGCGGTAAATGCCACCATATTTGCACAACATATGAATAATCGTCATGCACTGATATGACATTGGCTGGTTTCCAGATCTTACTAACTGTGTACGAACACTTTCATTCAAATCTAACTTAGGGAGTGGTTTGGCAGTTTTATCACAATGATTCTTTTGTTTAATTTTACATGACTGTATCTGTGGTCAAACTGAACCCGGATCAACAGCATGAGGTAACAGTTGTTTGTTAGTAGTAGGTAGAACTGATCTTGTTCTCCTGGTCTTTAGCATTTGAACTGGTGACAGTTTACTATATGGAGAGATAATAATCGTGTCCACTTTCCTTTGCCTTCTGTAATATGCGTTTGACAGTCTGGACTGTCCGTTCTGCGAGTCCGTTCGAAATGGGGTGTAACAGGCTAGATGTGACATGAATAATCTTCCACTCGTTTGTAAACGACTGAAATGTCTGTGAAGAGTACTGTGGTCCGTTATCAGAGAACAGTCTGGCTCTTTTTTATTGGAATTTCTATACTTCAAACATAAGTTGCAATTCAGCACGTAGTCACTTATCTGTTTTGTCATCCCAGGCAAAAACATCACATCTCTTGCTCTGAGGATACTTTTCTCTGTACCCATGTGACCAACATGTTCTTGTCCAATCATGAGCTGTCTAAGTGATTTGGGAATAACTAGTGTTTGACCTCTGACAATAAGGCCTTCAGAGACTGACATTTCATCTATGTGATTAAAAAAATCAACAGTCTGCCGACTGTAGTCTGACCTACACGCAGGCCATCCTTTAATTATAGTCTGTTTCAGAAGTTGCATCTGAGCGTTTGTTTTTGTTGCTTGTCTCACATTTTCAATACTGCCTTCAGTATATGACATTTATTTGTTTTAATACAGTATGAACACGGAGGTCTAGTCCCTCGATTTCGTAAATGTCAGAGCTAGGTTTCCGTGATAGTAGGTCACTGATCGGTACCTCTTTCCCAAACACATGTTGTACGTCAAGGTCGTATTTTTGCAGTTGCAGCATCATTCTCTGAAAACGTTGAGGGGCTGTTGAAAGGGGTTTCTTCATTATTGAATATATATATATTATGGTCAAAATGAACATTAACATGTCTGCCATATAAGTACTGGTTAAACTTCGTACATGCAAATAGTATTGCAAGCATTTCACGTTCAATGTTGGCGTAATTTTGCTCAGTAGGGGTCAATGATTTTGATGCGAATGCAACAGGTCGTCCATCTTGCATGATTACTGCACCTACACCTTTTAATGATGCATCGCATTCAACCGTAACAGACTTGTTCGTGTCAAAATATGCCAAGACTGGTCTTTCTGAGATAACCTATTTCATTTTTAGAAATGCATCTGTCTGTGTGTTGTCCAAAACGAACTCTATGTCTTTCTTTAGTAACGACCTGATGGTCTAGTAATGTCAGACATGTTTGGAGCAAACTTTTGCAAGTAGTTGACCATGCCTAGTACATTTTCTAGTTCCGCTTGATTTGTCGGAGTGGCAATTTGTGATATTGCCTTTATCTTCATAGGGTCAGTTTTGATACCGTTTGACGTTATTAAGTGACCAAAGAATGGTACTTCTTTTAAGCCAATGCGACACTTGTTGGGATTGAACCTTATGCCTTTAGCACATGCGCGTTCTAGCACTGCTAATGCATTCTGGTCATGTTCCTTGCGTGTCTTACCATATGTCAATATGTCGTCCACGATCGCGGCAACACCTGGTGAGCCTTCAAATAACTCGCTTACATTTTTGACAAATATATCCATACTTGACGAGATCAAAAATGGCAATCTAAGGCAACGATATCTTCCAAAAGGTGTACTGAACGTTGTGAGATACGACGAGTTTTCGTCCAGTTGTATGCTCCAATAACCATGCATATTGTCAAGAAGACTAAAATATAAAGACATGCAAGTTGTGATGTCACGTCATCTAATGTAGGTATCGGATAGTGTGGTCTGCGTATAGACTCATTAAGGTATCTGGCTTGGATGTCAGGTCAAATCATGTTTCACCAAATTATATACTAAAATAAACCCACTTGCATTGCAAGTGATTTGAAACAATTATTACATTTGATTGGTCTTCTATAAACCAATATCGCACATAATTTACAAATTTTTGAACAACGATAACTACTCTGTATATAGGAATATATTACAACAAGTAGCCTTATAATGACTATAAATGTATAAAGTGTATATAAGTGTATTTTTGATAACGTCGACCGTTCGTTAGATACTTGACTTTAAAGAAATTCCGTACCCAGAACCCCGCTGTTTATTACGTAATACGCCATAGATAAAAAATGAAAAAAGTATCAAAATTCTGAGGCACGGTT
Organism: Lutraria lutraria; assembly: GCA_964023205.1. Taxonomy (NCBI): domain Eukaryota; kingdom Metazoa; phylum Mollusca; class Bivalvia; order Venerida; family Mactridae; genus Lutraria; species Lutraria lutraria. Next base: position 3,149,375 of record OZ026850.1, read on the forward strand.
CCCTAGATTAACATTTCCGCTACAAAATACCGAAAACCGCTTTGAAATCCGTCATCAAATAAGACGACAATGTTAATTCGAAAATGACACCTTCTGTGTCTTTAAGCTGAGCAATTAACAATTAAAGTGTCGGATCTTTATCGTCTCATGATATCAACGAATTTGACGCACCCCGTTCAATTCCGATAGCCAATCAAAATCGCTTATGTTTACGGTTCAATAATTGAAACCACGCCCAGGTTTGATGCTTAGTAAGAGATTTTATGACAAATTTTTGTCATTAATGAATTAATAGTGTCATATCGTACCAATACAATGCACATTACGTTAGAGATGTTTAACGCTGATAAGGAAAAGTCGATAAAGGGGTGCAGTATTTATCGCAATAAAACACCATTTTTGAGCATTCGGTTAAATTTCTTTTTTGCTTGGTATTAAAGTATGATATTTAATCTTTGTAAATAACGTAAAATATCATTTACGTTATTTTAGCGATTGTAACCAAGGCAGGTACCTTAAGGGCCTTTGGGTCAAGACAAACGCGTAATTGACCTGTTTTGGGTTTTTCTACCACTACAAGGGAAATAAATATTGAATATGCTTTGATTAATATAGTCTTTATTTCGTTGCTTCAAACAACATTTTGCAACATTATAGAACATACCGTATTTTATTATTTAGATATTATTGAAAGTTATTGATAGACTGTCATGATGTACACTGAACAAAACCATTAATCCTTCACTGTATAAAATGAGATTTATAAAATCTGTGTACATTAAACATCGCACAAATTCTAAAAATATACTTTTTACAGGTAATATTATCTTTTCTGTAGTAAACACAAAAACAACTAAATGAGTTAACATCAGATAACAACATTTTTACACAACGTTCAATATAATTCGTATTTCTACAATCAACTACATAAGTTGCCTTTTCTAGATTAGATTGGCCCATAGCCATATGAGAAAGACCGACATCTTGTTGTTTGAAAAACAAAGTAGGACTTTATTAATCAGGATAGTTTCCCCTCATAATTGTACAAAATAAAGAAGACGTCAGTCATACGGAAAATTCTTCGCTAAGAGAGCTTTCCGATATGTAACTTCTTTGTTATAGTTAAAGGACCTACGTACGTTTTATGGTATTGTAGATTTTAGCCATTACCAAGTTATATATAGAATTAAGAGGGAAATGACCGAATGAACCCCCAGATATAAATGTCGTGTACATAATATCACGCGTAACGGACTGGAGGACACATTCATGATTGTTTGATAAGCAGAAAACGAAGGTCATACATCGAACGATTTAGTCAACAATTATACTTGAATATAACTGTAAAACTGTCTTAACTTTTAAAACACATATTCATATTCTTTAACATAAACTGCTACACAAAAAGTGATTATATGCGGAATAGTTTAAAATCTAATGTACGTTAATCAAAAGTATATTTATAAACAGGACGCCATCACTACGTGCAACCTAGAAGGAGAAACATGGAGGATTGACATCTTAGGCTAGGACATAATTAATGTAAGCCACATTACGTTATATGTGTGTGTATGTGTGTAATGCATTGAAACATCACGTATTCGATAAAATGTATAAACGTTATATTAGACGGGGAACAAAATGTGATACAAACCGTATTACTGTGATATCGTCAGGTCGATATTTGCTCCATATTTCATCATGAAAATGAGATCTTCTCAACAATAATTTCGTCCAAAAGGTAGTTTCATCATCAAGATTTCTTTGAATAGACACGTGCAGAGGCGGTGCTAGGGCGGCGTAATAGGAATGTGGGCTATTACATTGAATGATACCAAATGTATTTTAATTCTATCTATGGTCGCGGACATTGGGGGTGGGGTGCACCAATTGAACCCGCTAGTGCAGATGTGCATTGTTTTATTAAATAGTGACTATGATGCAGTATGCATCATAGAAGACTAGGCTAGTAAAATATGGCGTGATTTTATTATTCTCCTGGAATAAGTGTTAGGTTCGGCCGGCCTAAACTAGTTCAAACATCATGAAGCTTATATAATTAGGACGATTCCATGACTTATTGTTAATTTGATTGGTCCACTGTACCCTATATAGTGACCGTCGGATGTTTAAGCTTGTCATATGACCGCTGTCTCGGATGGATGTTATTTCTGCTATCATATAAATATCATTAAGTACTTCATTATGTTTAAAATGTATTTATGTTTTGCTAACTGTGTTTACACGAATGATAAAATGATGTTAATTTTACTTCCTAGTTAACATCAAAGACCTATACATACATGTATAGGTCTTTGTTAACATTGTTGGTGGGTGGAGTACGGGAAAAGTAAAATCTGCTAAAAGTTAGAACTAGTGGTGGTTTCCCGAGTATTGTGTTGTTACAAACGGTCATGAGTCTTAAATGAATATAAATACAAATATTATAAATAAGATATAGGACACGTTCAATATATATATTCTATTACGGAGCCGACTTGTCGACAGTAAAAATTTAGTGGGGTTTGACCGATGCTCCCTAGACATGTAAGAGTTGTTTCCCTTGGAACAATTCTTTGTTTACAATTTCCCGCCTCTTAACAAATGCAGTCGTCAGAAGGGGTTACAGTCAATTGGTACCCAATGTTAAGTGGTACCCACTATTTTTTGGTCAAGTGGTACCCAATATGAAGTCAAGTGGTACCCAAATGTGAAGTCAAGTGGTACCCACTATGAATATTAAGATGTACACATGTTTTTTTGTTTTATATCATGAATATATGGTATGTTGGATGTTTGAATGTGAACTTTAACAAGGAAATATGACCATACATTGATAAAATATAAAATATTTTATGTCATTGAAAATGTAAGTTACTCACTCACCTAATAAGATATTATTGTACATATACAATATATAAATCCTAAATCCAAAACATAATGTTATATAATTATATCCTGATATATCACTAAAATTCAATAAATTTATGTATCAAAAAACTTTTTTTTCAGTTTATTTGATAAAACATAAGTAACAGTTTGTTTATTTATCAAATTTAAAAGTGTTTATTCAATTACTTAGCAAACAATTATAATTGTCAGCCAATAAATTAGCAATCCCTTTTTTAATTTCAACCAATTAATCATCAATTTAAAGAAGTTATAGTTGTTAGCCTGTGAATAACAGTTTGTTGATAAATAGCAATCAATTTATAAATACTTGTATAAATTGTTTAATTGGAACCAATTAATTATAAATATAAAGAAGTTTTATGTTATATTTTATCAATGTATGGACATTTTTCCTTGTTAAAGTTCACATTAAAACATCCAAACTTATTAGTGGCAATATTAACCACCATATATTCATGATATAAAACAAAAAACATATGTACATCTTAATATTCATAGTGGGTACCACTTGACTTCACATTTGGGTACCACTTGACTTCAAATTGGGTACCACTTGACCAAAAAATAGTGGGTACCACTTAACATTGGATACCAGTTGACCGGCTCCCGTCAGAAGCATTTCGTTGGAACAAGGCGTATTATTTGATTATTTTGCTGCAATTCTATGCTTGATGATTATAATATTCAGTCATGGAGTATTAATCATCACCACGAACACGCTGCCTAACGTCATTGTGAACTGTGGTGTGGATTTATTCAGGGCTGCTATACTCTGGGCAGATTTTGATGAAGGTTGGATTTTTTGTTCGTGTTTTTTCTTGGAATCATTCCTTTATCTATATCTTCATGTGTCTGAAACCCATCTCTTTGAACGTAGTTAAATTATCTCAGCATTATAAACATGTACAACCTGCCATGGTTAAATATATTCAGTATTCTAGAATCTACACTGATCTTGGTCGTCGTACAGATAACTCGCATCCGTGAAATGTCAGTGCAAGTACTCTAATTATACGAATATTGACTTGGATTCAATATACAATAACAATAAATATGACTGTCCAGACATGAGAAAAATTTCTACTTCTACGTGTGATAATTTTAGAATGAATGATAACATGCCGATTTTCTGAAATGTCTTTATTTGTTTTACATTTATTTTGGTTATTTTCAGATATAAATATGGGCGTAGACATCACAACCTATAGATGTAGGGTTGGGTCGTTTGTCTCTCAAAGGGGTGCTGGACTGATGCAGATGCCGGTTTTTATTGATTTTAGCAAATTAGTGAAGATGATTGGGGTCTTGATATTTATCAAATTGTTGTTGTTCCGGGCGGGTATAGAACAAAATCCAGGACCTACCAGTAAGAATACATATTCTTGTTTTTAAATTGACTGAATACTTAGTTGATAAGCATGCTGACTGTGTATCATGCACAGTGCCATTTCTCCGAAGCAAAACCCTTGGGGAGTAGCAAAATTATGTTGTTGTTAAAAGGTTGTTGTTCTAAAGAGGTTAGATTAATAGTTAAATCGCGCAGTGGGAAAGCATCTTGCTGTTGTTGAAGGGGGAGGGGGAGGGGTGCTCAAGAATGGACTGCTATGGAAATGCTGTAATGTACATTTATTGTCTATGACACTCGCACGGCTAAGTTTATATAATATGTGCAATATGAAATTCTTACAAGTTATTTTAAAATTTTTTGTACAATCAAAACCTTTTCAGGCTTTTTTGTCATTCGACCAACAATGTCAGTTATGAAACTTGGTTATTTGGAAACCTTCATTTTATTTAAATGTAAATCGTGATTAATATATCATGGTATTGTATTCCTTATAATTCATTTTGTAAAATTATATCAGAATGAATGTTACGCTTATTGGAAGTAAAATAATTGTTGAGAAAGGATCCCCACTAGATTTGTTTTAAGCGTATTGTTTAAATGGAATATGATTATGTATAAAATATTCATATAATTCAAAAACATAAAATTAAATGTCCTGGAAATTATATATATTTTTTTGAATATGCACAGAGTTACGCATTTCATTATTATTTTTTGTAATTCAAGCACCACCGAAAATTGATACGAAAGTTGAAGATCAGACTGTGCCAATTGGAAAGCTATTAGAACTAAACGTACCAATCAGTGGAGATGGTCCTTTTACAGTCAAGGTCATGAAAGGTGGTACTGAGCTCATAGGAAAAGATCATATTGAAATCAAACACTCTGCTGATTGTGTCACAGTTAAGGTCAATAAATTGGTAAAGGAGGACTCTGGATCATACCGTATTGATGTGTCCAATGTTATTGGTACTGACACCTGTAGTTTTGAGATGAAGGTTGTTGGTAAGTTACTTCATTCTGTTAATATGACATCAAGTGATGATGTTTACAACATGTGTATTACAAACTATAGTATAAATTGTAACTTGCATAAAAAACATTCATATACCTAAATTACATTGAATACAGTAAACTTTTCTAACACGTTCAGTTCACGAAAGATTTAAATGAACATGTATATACAGCTCATCTCCTGCTACAATGTATGTGAAATAAAACAAAAGTATTTACTGTGAGCAATGAGATTCAAACTTTAATAGTTGAAAGACAGTTTGTATAATTTATATGATAATTTGATTTATCGAAAACAGTCTTTGTTATTTATAATTGTTCAATTTGTAAAACCGTTCATTTCCTGAATGTCATATTTTCAATTGAACAAGTATTGATTTCTTGAAATAAGTTTACACTCAACTTGTCAATTTGTAGTGAACATTTTTCAGTCTGTTTTTACCCTTAATTAGGTTAAATTTATTCTGTTTTGCTTACACCATTATGAACTTTGCTATTATTTTGTTTTAGGTAAATACAACTTCAGATACCAATATCTTTTAGTTGAAATAGGAACAAAAGTGTTGAGGAAACTATTTGATTGTAAAGTTGGCAACGATTTTGGGCAATACTTGGCCAGTCATACCGCTGCAAGTGGAACGCTTACATCTCTGATGACTGGTAGGAATCCTATGATAAAAGGCCCCCAGCAAAAGTTACTTCCACCTACCAAGGCAAAGCCCGTATCTTCAGATTTTGATATCACTCTGCTATATTGCTTGTTAAGGAATGTGTGTGGTCTACGTCCTCCAAACAACTCAGCGTGGATGAATCCAATGTTCACAGATACATCAGTTGAGGCATTAATCACTCGATTAAAAGATTGCAGGAACAATGTGAGTACCTATACCATATTTGACCATGTTTATTTTAGAGTAATATCAAATCAGACATAATCTATGTTACATCTTAAAACAAAGTCATAGAAGGTGAAATATTGGGATATATTTGAAAACAATAAACGTAAATTTCAATGACTTGTTTATTTTCAGTTGTCACACAATGGAACCGTGCTGTTTTCAGAGACAGATCTCAGGGCCAAATGGACAGAATTAAGTGATGTAAATATGAAATTAAATACTATTTCCCTGTTCAGTTGGTTGATTATAGTATTAGTTCTTCAGTTAAGTGAGCTATGGATTTCCCCCACATTTTGTCAATCTGTGATATTGTTGTGTGTTTTTTTGGGGGGAGGGGCGGCTTTTTTCATTAATGCTTTTAATACTACTTATCTAACTTGAACCATAAATATAATCAGTATTCAAATCTCACCACCCATATCTTAGCCCTCAACTATCAGATCTCTAAATAACCCTTATGAATCTGAATGTGCAATTTTTTGCTCATGATTGTTACTATATCTTCTCAACCTCAGCTCTTGGACTGTTTTAGCTATTCAGAGAGTGTTGACCATCAGTTGGATCTTCGTTTGTTTTTTCATATTGTTTAGTGGGAGTTTTAAAGAAATGTTTGCAAATTAATAGTATTGGATGTTTTAAATCAAATAATGGATCGTAATAGTAAACATAATAGTCCAATCCATATTTAGTCTTAGCAATATTTTTTTCAGATTCTGTCTGAACTCAATAAGCATTGTGGTAAAGATGGCATCAGTGACATATCTGCATCAATAGATGCAGCCAGACACATGGATATTGATGAAGAAATGCAAAATCATTTTACTAACACTGTAAAAAGGTGGTATGAAAATGATAAGGAAGTAAAGACGGAAGTAATGAAGTTGGGAGAAAAAATGACAGCAATGGCTGAAGATGTTAGCAAGATCAAGAGACAATTAGAAGGTAAATTGCATTTCCTATGAGCCAATATTCTATTCATATAGTCATGTTGGAAAATAGATTGGGAGTTTTATGAAAGAGTTACTTAGGTAAAGCTATACCTATACATCAGGTAATTTTAAAAAATTGATGTAGTAAAGTTCAGATGTACATCTTTCACACCAACCTTCTTTTAAAGTCAGCCCACTGAGCACAATTTGCATTTACATTGGAACCAAAAGTTCTTACTTACAGCATTGATAAATTTGGTAGTTGATAAAAACTTTAATTTTATAACAATTATTTGGAATTAATTTTCAGACGAAAAACAAACAGGTTGTAAACGAGTGAAAGGAAATGAGGAAAAATCGAATGTAGATGATGGTTCAGGTATTTATTTTATTCAGCATTGAGCCATTTGCATATTGCTAAACTAATGTTACTAGATACATTTTACTTTTTAATAGTTAACTATTTATTAAACCTCTAGATCAGATTATTAGAAATAAGTGTATGTAACCCTCTGGTTTAATCAACCAAAGGATAAATGTGGAAACTTTCTCGTCTATATAGAAATGTTAGTAACTTCATATTTATTACCTTCCCAAAAGGCTATCCTCTGAATTAATCTAATGTTATTTACGTGTTTCTTTTGTACATTGTTACATGCATTTCCTATTGATTTATCATTAAAACCATGTTATATAAGTCATTGAAATCTATGTAGTAGTGATCAATATCAGTATATAATAATTGAATTTTCAGATATTAGAGAAAAACTTATAAGAATTTATGAGGAAGATTGTTCGACCTTGTCAGTGTCTCCTTTGTTTGAAGATGAGACTTCTGAACTTTTAAAAATCTACCAGAACCCAACTATGTTTCGGGTTAATTATAACAAAGAACTCAAAAAAGAGAACAGTAAACGTGAACATCAAGTAGAACAAACAAAAGAAGATAAAAAGGTTATAACATCCTATCAAGGTATATTTGGCAAGGAAGACTTGATGTGTAAGAATATTTACATTACCGGAGATGCGGGTGTAGGAAAAACTTCCTTCTGTAAACGAATGTGTCTTTTATGGTGTAAATCAAAGTTAAATGATCAAATTGAAGGTAAATGTGATGATAAAGCTAGCGATCGTATAAAAGCTGACGTACAATACATGTCTAGATTTGATTTTGTGTTTTATGTGACCCTACGTGACACTGATTTAATCGATGTTAATGCTATGATTGTTGAACAGTTGTTTTATACACATAGTGCTAAGGGACGAGATGAAACATATGTACGCATAACAAATATTCTGATGAACAAAGATTGCCTTGTTATATTGGATGGTTATGATGAATGGATGCCTAAGACGACTGGAAAGAAGAAATGTTACAAACCCTCATGCATAAACGCTGAGCATCGCGTCCTTCTGACTACTTGTAGACCGTTCAAAATTAATGATGTACGATTGTCGCCCACCGAGATAGATCAGCAAGTTCAGATTACTGGTATTGATTCTAACTCTTCAAAAAATTATATAGAATATTTGGTAAAGAATATGAATGAAGCAAATGATGATATCAAAGATCCAAATAAATTCAAGCGCGATGTAAGGAAATGTAATCTTCAGGAGTTACTATGTATTCCAATGATTGCCTCACACTTGGTGGTGCTGTGGTTTGATAGAAAGCTGACTGAAATGTCTCTAGCACATATTTATTCACACATACTAGACATGCTTTTTGAAAGAGCTGCAAAAAGACAAGTCGATTTTCCACAATCAACAGGAGGAGAATATCAACTACCAGATTCACTTGCAGAGTTTACATATTTGCAACAACATGCCCCTTTGTTGTATAAATTATGTTTACTGTCATTTAAATCATTTATCAACAAAGACGAAGTGGCTTCAACTCTTGTATTTTCTGAACAACAGTTGATGTCTGAACCATATAAATTGTCCAATGAAGAAAGTTTTTTTCTGTGTCAAATTGGCATTTTGTCCAAAAATAAAATGATAGGGCGTTATTTGAAACAAAAACAAAAAATATCATTTATTCATAAGAGTTATATTGAATTTTTGGCTGCATTTTTTGTATCCTCATTTGACAAGAATAACTCTTTTGAAGATTCTTTTAATAAGTGGACCTGTGTTTATGATGTTGTACAATATAAAAACTTCTTTCTCTTTCTAACTGGATTTTCTTATCAAAAAATGAATATTTCGCTTGAGAAAGTTTACCAATCAATGTCAGATCATTTACATTTATGTAGAAAAAATTCTATATTTCATTATGATGATTATTATTACCTGAAACAGATCAGGTCACTACAAAACATGATTGTCAATTGTTTCAAGGAGGTCAGGAAATACAATCAACAAGATTGTAGACTTCTGATTGAAGATTTTATTTTAGACAATAGTTATTATGATAATGTTGTAACTGTTTTGAAACAACTTCTATTGTTGAATACAACATGTATAAAAGCAATACATTCACGTAGATATTATCCTGAGTTTGATCAAATACATTGTCTGCAATATTTAATTACAGATGAAGTGTCGTCTGCTGATTTTGTAAAGTTTACTGAATGCATGTTACGGAATAAATCAACACTGCACACTGTTTGTATTAAAGGTGATGGTTTTGACTTTGATAAAACATTGATACCAGAATTACCTGTGAGAAGTCTCCATCATCTGACATCATTGTCTCTGTCTGATGTTTACATGGAACATAACAGTTTACATAATCTGGTGATATTTCTGTCTGACAATGTTCTCATTGAAAATGTAAAATTGTGTGATGTGTTTTGCGATCACCAGTATGAATATACGGATATGGATGTCTGGGATGGTGATAGTGATTGTACAGATGATGATAGTGACTGTTTTGATGATGATAGTGACTGTATATTTACTCTTAATCTTCCACAACATACAAGACTCACTTCATTATGTCTGGAGAAAGTTAATATTTTATGCAACAATGTAAACAATTCTAGTTTACAGTCCATTAAATTGGCACCAGAATCTGAGAGGATTGTCAGACTTTGTTATTTCGATGTATTTAAATGTATTAAGGATTCACAACTTGAACATCTTTATATGCATGATGATAGCATGTTAGATAACAATACAATGAAGACATTGACATCTACAGTGAAAACTCTTCCATGTATCAAGTCACTAATACTTGAGAACATGGAGTTACCTGATGATGTTTTAATACAACTACATCCTCATGTAACACAAGTGATGATAGAGCTGTTTAATGTCACAGTAAGTTGTCAATGGTTTCATTGTTTTATTGAAAGTTGTGTAAACAATAAATCTTTGATAAAAGTCAAGTTAGAATGGTGTAAGATTACGTCAGTTGATGGAGAAACTCACAGTGTATTGTCAGAGAAGGAGTCAGTGAAATACATGTATAAATATCTTAAATCAAAATCTACAGTAAACATCACATATAAATATGATAAAAAGTTATACTTTGAAAAAACAAGTTGTCAGTAAATGTTTGATTTCATTTCTGTTCACATTTTGTGTAAAGTTATACTTTTACAACAAATTATGATGAACACATTAGCAAAATACGCGGAAATCACGCGCACAAAACTGGTCGGAATTGTTTTATTAGTGAATAGAAAAATGTCACGTGACCATTCTATTTTTTTAGTTAAATCATTGCCTACATGTTGAGTCATGTTTTGATGCAACATTCCGAAAAAAGTTTTTTTTCCATATTTGTGATTTTGATGAATTTTCGGAAGTTGTAATTTTCTTAAAAAGACTGATTTTTTACGTTGTTTTACTATAAAAAGTTCACAACAGACTTTTCAAGGCATACGAAACCAAGATATAGTTTGAAATATGAATTGTGTTTGTTTAGTTGATAACATTTAACACATTGTTTTGGTTTCCATGTTTTGTGTACATCAATGTTTAATATTGTGTAAATATTTACTTCATTTAACTGTTGTTCTTTTGTGCACTGAATATACATATAGATATTTATGTCAGAATCTGATTAATAAATTTTGTGTTTGATAATTTCTACTTGCTTTTTATAAGACAAATCAGAAATGCACGTCAAGATATTGCTAGATGGTTCAATGTACGAGTTCTATCAGCAAAAACAAAACATAGTGATGATGTAAATTTTAAACATAATCTACTTTAAAATGCAGGTTATTAAACTACATGTCCTTCTGTCCATGAATATCATCTTTTAATCTATCCACAAATTTGGATATATGCATGATGATCGAATTCCTCTTCACACGAACCATATTATAAAACATATAAACTCATAAAATATTGATTGTTATGTAAAGAACATGAACTCAGTTGTATTTATCAAATTAACACAGAATTGATTATCTCCCTTGGATAATCTAGCCTTGACACAAATACGAAATCTACATTAAATCATTAAATTGTTTTCATACCAAATCAGGCCCGTAGTAAGCAATTTCAGATGTGAGATGGTCTAATTAGATATAGTCTGACAACGGGGTGGCATAAAGGTCTTTCAATTACTATCAGAGCGCCCCCCCCCCCCCAACCTAGTCCCCAGGTTTGAACGATCCAGCAAGTTACCTTTTTCACAACATATTGAATGCAAAATGTTTGCAGAATTATCTGTAGATAATTATTTTCCTTCAAAGATAAGAATTAAATGACGGAAACCCCGTTTATATTGTACACAGAAGATTAAAAGAACTAAAATTTATAAACTAACCAAATACGGTTCAAACTCACTCACTCTCTCAATCATTGTCACCATCCCACTTATTCATTTACTGTAATTATTTGTGATTATATATTTTATTATCTTATCTACTTATTATATATTAGTACTATCCACTTTTTTCTATTATAGTAAACGTTTATCTTTTTATTCCTTTTTAAGGGTTCATAGTTTCATTTACTACATATATACATGAAAATAATTATAAAAATTAAAGATATACAAAGAAAATATACGAAATGTTATTTGGCATAACATTTGCTTATGGTGCCAAAAGTATGTTTAACATAATTACGTTGCACTTGCATCTAAACAATTGACTAATGTGCAAAGACAAATAATTATTTTTATGTCTTGCCTTTATTTTCGATATGATTTAAGAATTGCTTTGTAAAGATGAATGTAATGATGGTCTTTAAATAAACAGTTATCTTTTCGCATCAAATCAAACAATTTCGTAAAATGAATTCAACAACTTAAAATGAGTCATACATTTCTGAATTTTAGCCCCTTTAGGAATAAAAGAATCAATTAAAATTAGATAAAAAAATGTTCTTTCAAATATCTGTAAAACTGTTTATCATTACAGAATTGGTAAAATCCAGAGTCGAAATTTGCAAGTATTAAAGGGCAAGACTTACTTACAATTTTGAGCGGTATTTCAGAAGAGCGATGTAGGCGGGAGAGGGGGGGGGGGGGCTAGAGAGGGGAAAGTGAGAGTGAAATAATATGTACCATTTGACATTGTTTCTAGAAAACGAACAACAAACAAGACACACGAAAATGAAGCAGCCTTGAAAAAGCACCACCTAACATGCATGGCCAATTGAAGGAACATTGAAATAAAGTGGCATAAAGGCCATATTTCTAGTGGTTTTGTTTACAGATCTGATTTTTTAAACTTGTCTGCGTTAAAACAAGTCCTTGTGATTGGATAGATAACAGTAAAAAATTAGCAGCTGAAGCGAAATGAAAATCAATAAACAAATGATTTTTAAAAAAAAGTTCCTAGAAAAATGGAGAGGTGCGAAGCTAACAACAATGGAACACAAGATAAACGCGTTTGCAAGACAGCTGACAAAGGAGGGCTTAGCAGGCTCACATTATAACCAACTAAACACGTCTCAACAGTACTACTGTAATTTTCGCTTAATGGGCATCGGGTGCATTGGCAGGACGTCACAATACACTGCATAAAATAAATTAATCTATTCTTCACCACGAGAATTATTCATAGTGTTACTTGGTGAATCAACACATGTAGATAGTTTGACCTTGCTATTTCACAAACGCGGCCGTACTAATTAAGAAATCATTTTTTTCCTCATCCATTATAACAACAAAAATGTATTTATTTGAACTCAACACCCCAGTCGAACACCCTTTAGAATTTAAACATGTATATGTGCCGTACCGGGACTATTGAGAGACAGCTTAACAAAGAAGTAAAGCATTGTGTGAAGTCTCAAATTACACTTAAACAAATGACAGTAAACAAGCAATTTGCTTTGTCATGCGATATCTAGGACTGACAGGAAGTTATATGGTACTAAACTGTGAGCGTTTCAGCATTCGAACTATAGCTCATTGGAAGTGTATTAGTTTCCGCCTTGTAATATTTTTTCAAGTATTTGTCAGCAGTTTCGGTCTGCATGTTTATTATAGTTTATTTGCAAAAATAGTTGATATTTAGAAATGAAGTAAAATTAATCCGACTAAAGTAAATATCAATCATAAAAATTTTAAAGTTGAAATAGACGCTCTATCAAAGCTTACACGAATGTCATTTATTTTCATTAATATATACCAATTACTCACATATTAAATAATAAGTGAGACCTTCGGTATGTGAAGAGTATGTGTTGTCCAGTGAAAGGAGACAAATGTCCTTAAGTGGAACTTAACTTCATGAACTTACATTGTATGTTAAAAACTCAATTAAAAATGTACATTAGTTAAACTCAAACACATGTATATGTGCCTCGATAGAATTCACGGTACATAAACATTAAAATGACTTATACTGCAATGTGATAATGTTCGTACATATTTTGTATATACAATAGAACCATGATATTAACTACACCAAAGGGACAGGTAAAGGGACAAAGTACAGGTCAAATTTTGTTCGGATGTCTCTCATTGGTTGTATTAAATTGTTATGGCGGCGCAGCCATTTACATTTCGATACAACAAATGGAGACATTTGACCTCTGACGTAATTCTGTACTCACACTGCAATTATCGCATATAAATGAAATCGGCATTTATTAACATAAATGAAATACCATTGCATGTAAATAAGAAAATATTGAATATAAATAGAAGTATAGAACACAAAATGAAATTTAGCGAATAATGGAACGTTTGAAAAGCCATACATAGAATATGCATCGGTTCGTGCTTGCACACAGCGACATTTGCTGGGTCATATTTGTAAAAATAAAATACGTTTCAATCTATCTAAAATCTGATTGGTTTACAGTTCGCTTCTGTGATCACATGATAACATGTGTCACATGACCGGAATTTATAGGCCACAAGAACGCTGAGCCCAGATGAAGCGGATGCAGCATAAGTGAAACGTACATTAGACTACTTGAATTGTAAGTAGTTTGATTTCGTATCTTCCATTTTATAAATGTTATATTATGTCAAAAATTACCTGTGAGACATTATTGTCGTGTTTATATAGTGAATTATTAAGTCAATGTGGTATTAGTACCGTGTCTATTTGAGTGAAAATTAAGTTTGTCTTAACTTCCTTGTCATCATGTGAAAGTAGGGCGAGAAAAAAAACAGAATATTTAAACGTAACTTGTTATGGACCTTCGACTAATCGCGTTGTGACTAAATGTATTGTTGATTAAAAACATTACAAGGTAAAGATTATGAATAAAATAAAGAATTTGCCATAACTGCGTAGAAGCTAAAAGGAGTCGGTGACCCGTTCAGCGTTATGTCACATGATCTACAAATTATTGTGTGTCACATGATCGGTTGGCATTATATTTAGGAACGCCAGGCTTAAGTGAGAGCTTCTTGCCATTAAAATATCTACATTCAAGGTTTGATCTTATTTTTGACATTATTTAAATGATTCTTTTTGTAAATTTTTACTTACGATTAAATACCATTATTTGTGTGAATAACAATGTTTTTTTTCACTTCCGTGTTGACATTGTTGACAGAAATTTAAACATTTTTTAAATAAGTGCTGAACTAGTGAATGGTTATTTGACTAAATATTTATATCATGGTATAGGTATTTGTGTTGATTAAGGTATTGGGATCCTAACACATTACCTCTACATTGAAGAATATTTATTAATAAATAAGTTAGAATTATCGTCAACAGCATTGAAACTGAGGATTGTGGGTTCAAACCTCAGTAATGACAAACTTTTTTATTTTTATTTCTTTCTTTTAACATTATTTTTGTATCTCTTAGAACATATTTAGGATGACAAAAGTTTTTTTTTTAATGTAATGTATTTATTGGCTAAATAGTGCAAGAAATGTGAACATTTTCTGACACTAGGGTTTCTTTAAGCTGTATTGTCCAACAGAAAGCTTGATGAATCACGAGGTATGTGTTACTTGCTTTTATTGTTTATTAGACATTGGGGACTATCTTAAATATAAGTTATGACAATTAAAAATATTTTAAAGCGTAATTTTTCTTGATTTTTTTTTGCAAAAGAGCTCGTAAATGATAAATCTCTGAAGCATTGAAAAAATAAGAAATATGTTTCTAATTCGTAAAATGCGCTATTATCTGATATTGTTCAAGTATATCTTATGTAATTATGTAAATTATGTACAATACAAGAACGAATGCAATTTTCTGTGCAAATTCATTTTAAATAATGCAATTATAATCATTTATTGATCTATGATATACAGCGTTTAGCCGTATAGAAGGATATAGGCTTTTCTGTCTTGTAAACCATCATTCTTAGTCTAGCGTTGAGTTGCGCGTGATCGTCTGATGATAGCATATCTCTTGACCGGAAGTCATAAGAAACTGGAATGCTGACCTTGTATCAAAGGATAACTAGATTAATTTACTTTTACTTACCTAATTAACCCGTAATTATATGTGGAAAAAAATACTTTAATTAGTTTAATTAGTTTTGTAACAAACGGTCAGGTTGATCAAATGATAAATACACGTATATATAGATATGTATAACGGGTCCACTTTTCGAAAGTAAATAATGTAGTTGAAATTGACTAATGGCACATAGATATGTTAAAGTTGTTTCTCTTTAAACAAATTTTGTTTACAATTTCCCACCAATGGACAAATTCTCAAGTCGTCGGACGCCGTTCGTGAGTTTTATTTGCTACAAACCTTTAATTATTTTACTGCAATTCTATACTTGATGCCCGTACCTCCCGTGAAGATCAAGGTCTGGACATGAGGGAATACTATATACTTCTAGATGAGAATAAATTTGGATAAAATAATAACTTGTGCAGTTTTCTGTTGATCTATGTTCTGTATTTGTCTTTTTTTCAGATATAAGTATGGGTGTAGACCTTACAACCTACCGATGTAGGGTGGGAACGTTTGTCCCCCAAAGGGGTGCTGGACTGATGCTGATGCCGGTTTTTATTGACTTTAGCAAATTAGTGAAGATGATTGGAGTTGTGATATTTATCAAAATGTTGTTGTTCCGGGCGGGTATAGAACCAAATCCAGGTCCTACCAGTAAGAATACACATTCTTGTTTTTACTTTCTTCGTTAGCATGATGGAATGGTGTATCATGTATATCAATAGTCTTTGACACTAAATCGGCTAACACCATTAATATGCCATTGGAATGTTAATGCAATTACTTAGCGATCATTTAGAAACATTTTTCAATCTTTTTGTCATTCACCCAACAATGTCAGATATGAAACTTTATATGTAAAAAATCATCTTTTATATCAAACATGTCCAGAGAATAAAATTTTAATCTGGATCACTTGATCATGGTTTGTTTCTCTTTTACTCGTTTTACTTAAATGATGTCAAAATGTATGTATGTTTCATTGTTTTGTATAATTCCAGCACCACCGACAATTGATACAAAAGTTGAAGATCAGACTGTATCACTTGGAGAACCATGGGAACTAAACGTACCAATCACAGGAGATGGTCCTTATACAGTGAAGGTCATGAAGGGTGGTATTGAACTCATAGGGAATCATATTGAAATCTCATACACTGCTGGTTGTGTCACAGTTAAGATAAATAAGTTGTTAATAGAAGATTCTGGACCATACCGTATTGATGTGTCCAATGTTATTGGTACTGACACCTGTAGTTTTGAGATGGATGTTGTCGGTAAGTTACTTCATTCTATTAATATATTTACCATCAAGTTGATATGATTCAAATGATAATTTGATTCATATATATGTCAAAAAAATTTTGAATATAAAACCAAAATGAAAATTTTGCTAAAAATTACATCTGCAATTTTCATACAAGACAGTTCAATATCTCTACTTTATGGAATGAACTATATAAATAAGGTAAAATTAGAGTCCCGAGACCTCTTCCTAGTGCCTGAAGAATGATAGGGTGCATGGGCTGGAACAACATAAATACATTTCATATGAATATTTTTTTCACAACGTTTTTACAAACTCTCTACTCTGTCTTCATTTATACAATAATAATAATATATCTATTTATTTGAAGTCATTACAATAGGTTTATACCCAGACAAAATCTTTTTAAAGATCATTATATATGTATGTATAATTTGACGAATATTAGCAATTTTCTTTCTTAAAAGTTCATTATGGCATCGTATTTACTCATATCTTTACCCATGTCCTTTATTCGTATCTTCAATATGTCACAAGGGACACAACTCCAGTTTAACATCAGAAAACTATTATATAATTTTAAATGAATAAATTGTCAAGTTTAAATATGTTTGTTAAATTTGTAAATACTAGTATTCTATGCTCTCGAAAATATAGCAAGGTTAAATTCTACTGTGAGACTAATGTTATTATTATTTTTTCTACACTTAGAAAGAAATGTATCGATTTTGTATTAGTGTAACACAGCCTTTGAATTTTTGATACATACTGGAATTAACATTTTTTATTAAACTTGATTACAGAGGAGGTCATCCTTTGAAAAATATTTTAATATCTTACCCCGAGAATTTTCAGTGAAATACAAGTCAGAATGCTATTTTTTATTGAAAAAAAAATCACGAGAGGCCAAAAGAGTTAGGTAGGACCTTTTTGTGATGATGTATTATAACCACAATCAAATTATTTTTAAAGGATGTCCTGAAAATATATAACATAAGTTACCAGTTCATAAGAAATTAAATAGTGGTATACATTTAATAGTAAAGTTAGAAGTCATTTCATTAATGGCATATTCTCAATTAATCAAATATTGAATTCTTCAAATAAGTTTACCCTCAATTGGTCAATTTTTAAGATCTTCAATTACGGGTAAATATTTGACATATATTTCAATGGGTTTCATGGCAGTGGTGTAGTGTAATCCCCGAATTGTAGATTGTAAAGGTTGCTCAATACCACTGTTGCTGATTATCGTTGATAGTGATGTTAAGGATTAATCAGAAAGTTCCATGTTTCTTCAATTTCATATATTTAGTTCATAAGAACAAAATTGTATTCCAGTTTTCACAAAGTTTGAATTAAATACACAAACTACAATATATAAGTTTAAGTTCTATATTGCAAATTAAAGCCACTAACATGAGCAATATCTGTTTCATAGACAGTATTCTAGTTTAATGTATTAACGTCACAAACACAAAATTCAATTATATGTGTCAATAATTATATTTTGAAACCGATGTACCCTTATACTTATGAGGCCTTTCTATGATGTGAGGCATTTTTCTTGAAAAGCACATGTTATTAGTTGATCATAAATTATCACTAGCATTTTAGTGAATAACAGATTGATCTAAACATCCAGAATGAGTTAATGACCGTATGATTATCAATAACATACAACGTCACGACACCAATGGCCTGAACACCTATCACTATCACAGGACGTCTCAAGCCTATCATAACACAAATATTTAATTAAATAATAGACTGAAATATGGTAAAGAAGACATGTTAGTTTGACAAATGATACAACAATAATTTCTTCAAATTGAGCTTCCTAACTTTTTACTTTTCATGAGATTAACTTATATAAACAATATGATGTACATGTAAAAGAAAACAGTAGCAAATTACATAAAACACAAGAATACTTCAATGACATAATAAATATGAAGTTTACATTTTCCGGAATGTTTAGGTTATTTTACTCCTTATAAAATTCAATTGATAATGTTTTACTCTGACCTTGCTATTACCATGTTTTAGGTAAATACAACTTTAGATACCAATATCTTCTAGTAGAAATAGGAACAAAAGTGTTGAGGAAACTATTTGGTTGTATAGTTGGCTACGACTTTGGGCAGTACTTGGCAACTAACCCAGCTGCAAGTAGTACGCTTACATCTCTGATGACTGGTAGGAATCGTAAAATAACAGTCGCCCAGGAACAGTTACTACCACCTATTAAGACAAAGCCCGTATCTTCAGATTTTGATATTACCCTCCTAACTTGCCTGTTGAGGAATGTGTGTGGTCTATGTCCTCCAAACAATCTAATATGGGTGAATCCAATGCCAACAGACACATCAGTTGAAGCAACAATCACTAGGTTAAAAGATTGCAGGAACAATGTTAGTAGCTATTGTACATACAAAATGTATATTTAATTAGTTTATTCAACTCGGCAGTGGATGTCCAACATAGTATGTCGACAGACCAGTAAAAACCATGTTTATCATATGGTCATTTCATGTTCATTTAGAATTAGAAGTACATTACCAATTGTTGCCAATGTGCTGTAAAACAACATTGAACAAATAGATGAATTATTCAGAATATAGTTCATAGTCTAACATAATCTGTTTTACAATATCACTTGCGGAATCTTCAAATGAATGTAAACTCCATTATCATGGTTAACAAAAGACTTATACTTTTAGAGGGCCTTCCCCCGTGGTCAAGCGTTTAGAATTCTTACTAGTTATCTCTAGTCTTTCTCTCTGTCTGTCTCATCACTGGGAGTTCGAAACCACCCGAGACCAGACAAATTCCATATGCAATGAAGTTGTCCAGCATACGTAAGGTCTGTGGTTTACCTGGGTGTATGCTTTGGAATATGAAATGTTGAGGTACAATAGAGTTTCATTCACATTTCACTGACTTATGGTATTGAATGCTTACATAGTGCATGTCATAAAGAAAAATCTTCACATTGTTCTCTGATAATTTTCTATTTATTGTACGTTGTGAAAATATGTTTTAAGCTATTTACAGTTGATATTGTCCAATTTGTTTGCTTTCAGTTATCACACAGTGGAACCGTGTTGTTTCCGGAAAGAGATCTCAATGATAAATGGACGGAATTAAATGATGTAAATATCAGGTTAAATACTGTTTCCCTGTCCAAATGGTTCGTTATAATGATAATTTAATTTCATAATACAGGAGTTACTTCCTGCATTTGTAATTATGGATGATGTTTTTGAAAATATGGTTCATTTCACTTTGGGATGTGTTTTGGTGTTTATCAAACCATACATTTTATACAACGACTTACTACAGACTACATGAGTAACTGTGACTTAATTAAAATCTACTTATTTTCATTAAGACTTCCTAAGCAACAAAAACAATTATGATTTTGTTTGGTAAATCTCCTTATTTCCCAAAACTGTAGTTTCCCTTTATTTCCAAGTATTGTAATAGTCATGTGTTCTTCCTTCATTCAATACTATTTTCCCTCACTTTATGTAAGTAGTTCTATTGTGTTCAGTTGTGGATTTCTTCCACATATTGTCAATATGTGATAATTTATCAATTGATTTTTTGCTATTTCCATTAACCTGGATTTCAAATAGCATCAGTATTCAAATTTTTCTACTCTCAATTACTGTTATAAATCGGAGTGTGAAAATCTGTTGCATGTACACGTTTTTAGCTTATAATTTTGACTGCAGAAGTTTTCTTAATTATATAATTGTAGCCTGCAAAGGGCGCCTTCCTCTCAGAAAAGTTCTTTGATATCATGCATTCCCTGCCAAATTCCCAACGTATTTTTTAAAAATTCATTCTCCAAATGGGTTTCAGGTGAGAATTTTTTCTCGACAGAGGCTTCAACCCGTTATTTCATCCCCACATTAAGGGCTAGAGCGCCTTCCTCAAAACATGAAGAAAACTCATGGACTTAGTCACCTCGATCTTTGCTTTTGAAATCATTTCGCAATGCAGAGATCATTAAAGGCATAAAGACCAACAGTTAGGACTTATTTTGCTTTTTTGTGAGACTATTTAGTTGGAACAATTGAGACATATTTGCATATCAACAATATACTGGGTGTTTTTTTTATAAAATATTACATCCTTGTTGCAAACATATTACTCCAATATATATTCACTCTGCGATATTATGTTTTCAGATTCTGTCTGAACTAAATAAGCATTGTGGTATAGATGGCATCACTGATTTACCTAAATTAATAGATGCAGCCAGTCATATGGATATTGATGAAGAAATGCACACTCATTTAACTGACATTATAAAAAGGTGGCATGAATATGATCAAGAGGTTAAGATGAAATTAATGAAGTTGCAAGATAAAGTAAGTGTAGTTGAAGAAAAAATGACAACAGTGGCTACAGATGTTAGCGGAATAAAGATACACTTAGAAGGTACATTGTATTTCTTATGAGCCAATTTTTTGTTCTTACAGTCATGTTGGCTAACAGATTAGAGTTTTATGAAAAAGTTAGGCCGCGAGCGTGGTCCAGTGGTAAGTACGATGGAATCGTATCCAGTCACCCATATACAACTGAAACATCTATGAAAAAGGGAATTAAACCCACTGAAACTGAAAACTTATGAAAAAGTTAGTTAAGTAAAGCTATAACTATACTCGTACAATAGTGTCCTTATTCACAAACATTCTTAGTTTTCCAAGTTTCCAAGATTTTTTTCAAGTAAATTTTTGTCGCAGCTATAAGAAATTTCTTAGATTTTTCTGAGCACATTCTAAGACAAAATTATTTTTTGTTTGAAAAAATATTAGTTTTAAGAATTTGACGTCACCATGGAGAGGGGTTTCCAGGGAATTCACGTACGTCATAACTTGGGTGCGGATTTAATCTGGCTATAGGATAAAAATATATTACTATTAAACAGGTTCATAGATATTTCCGATCTTGCTTTGAACTTCTGCCAAGTTTGTTGATATTATGGCCTTGGGGTACAAATTAGCCCCGACCCGGGAGTCACTTGATTTTGCATAGGCACATATAGGAAAAATGAAAAAGCGTCTTTTTTCATCATGACCCTCTTGATAACAACTACCTATATATATTATTTCAATTCCGAGGTAGTAAATTAGAAACAATTTATATATATATACAAAACCGCTTCATAAGCTTCATAAATACACTCAAATAAGATATTTTATGCATTCAAAATGATATTTAAGTAAGTAACATTGGTCACTCTGTTCCCAATTGACTCCTACTATGAATTATACAGTCAAACCATTAAACAAAGGCCAAAATTTGCAAAGACATTATACGGCCTTTGTAGGACAAATGGCCTTTATTCAGAAGATTTATTCAATGGCTGTTTTTTTATTCTGTCGTGACCGCAAACACAGGTTTGACTGTATACTCTTATTATATAATTTAAATACAGTTTCATTTTTGTTTTTATCTAGGAAAATTTCTTAAAGACACCTCACACCTTAACCGAACGTTTCAGGAAAAATATTTTTCTAAGATTTATTTTCGTTCTTAGAAATATCTTACTATGTAAGTAAAATTTTAGCGAAAACTAAGATAATTTAGATATTCTTAGAAGATTTTTCATCCTAGTTGGTTTGTGAATACGTGCACAAGTTATTTGCAGCCCTTTTTGTTATTTTTGGGATAGATATCGGCTTTGATGGGTTAAATTTGCACCGTGAAACACTAACTTTCTACAGACTTACATACTTTCTTTCGGTAGCATCTTGAATGATGTTTTTAATTATACCCTTTTCTCTCAGTGGGGATTGTATATACCTTTTTACTTGGGCAACGGGGGAGAATACCGGAACCAAAAATGGCATAAAAAGGCCTGGTTTGCACGTCCCCTGTGAAGTTGAAGACATTTTGTCAAATTCAATTATATGACTGAAATACAGTTGATGACTGACGTAGAACGTATTGATTCCTTCTGTACTTACGTAACTGTCAACAGAAATTACTTTTATTATGCAATGAATTTATGATTTTTTAAAAAGATGTATGTTACCATAACTCAATTCTTATACATGACCTGTCTATTAAGCCAGAGGTTAATCCGTATTATCTCATTTTGTACTTGTAGTTGTCAATAGATCTTATCGGATTTCATTTTTTTTCATTGACATATTTGTAGCATTGATTACTTTAGCAGATAAATCAACAACTTTAATCTTAAAACATAATTTTGGAATCCATTTTCAGAAACCAGAAACGAAGAAATAATCCATAAGCAAGTGACAGGACATGAGGAAAAACCAAATGTAGATGATGGTTCAGGTATATTTTATTCAGCATTGATCCATTTACATAAATTATATTTCTGAAATAATGCTGCGTGATACATTTTACTTTTTATTTAGTAGTTCATTATTAGATTATCAGCGACATTTATATGTCACCTTTAACACGATTAATCGTACATTTTTTGTTAACAAAAACTATTAAAAAGAACTATTTAGTTATATATATTAATGATACAGTAATTATTGTGTGCAATTCAACTGTCTCCGACTTAAGCTTCATGACGCAAAATATTTCTGAACAACCCGAAAGCTTTGATCTTACCAACAGTAACATAAATTCTCGTCTGTAAAGGAAATGTATATTACACAAATCTACCACAAAAGGACTGTCTTCTGAATTCTTCAGAATCTCAAAACTTAGAGTTATTTATGTATCTAGTTTTACATCGAAATCTATGCAGCATGGATAAATAATGTAGCAATTATTTTCTTTTTAGATATTAGAGATAAACTTATCAGAATTTATGAGGAAGATTGTTCCACCTTGCCAGTGTCTCCTTTGTTTGAAGATGAGACTACTGAACTTTTAAAAGTCTACCAGAACCCGACTATGTTTCGGGTTTATTATAACAAGGAACAAAGACAAGAAGGCAGTGGACATGTACGTCAAGAAAAACAACCAAAAGAAGATAAAAAGTTTATTACATCTTATCAGGATATATTTGGCAAGGAGGGTTGTCTGTGTAAGAAAATTTACATAACAGGAGACGCTGGTGTAGGGAAGACGTCCTTCTGCAAACGAATATGTCTTTTATGGTGTAAATCAAAGCTAAATGATCAAATTGAAGGCGAAATAAATCAAAGAAGCTGTTGTGATGAGGGTAGAACATCTTGTTGTACTTGCCTATGGTGCCTTTTGTGTAAATCAAAGTTAAATGATCAAATTGAAGAAAACATAGACAACGGAAGCAATGATGATTATCATGATCCTATTAATGCTGATGTAGAATACATGTCTAGATTTGATTTTGTTTTTTATGTGACCCTACGTGACACTGATTTAATCGATGTTAATGCTATGATTGTAGATCAGCTGTTTTTCACTGATAATGATAAAACGAATGATGAAACGTACAAGCGCATAAAACATATTCTGATGAACAAAGATTGTCTTGTTATATTAGATGGTTATGATGAATGGATGCCTAAGACGAGTGGAAAGAAGAAATATGACAAACCCACCTGCACATACTCTACGAAATGTGTCATATTGACAACTTGTAGACCCTACAAAATTAATGATATAAGATTGTTGCCAAACGAGATAGATCATCAAGTTCAGATAACTGGTATTGATTTAGAGTCTTCATATGATTATGTTGAATATTTGGTACAGAATATGAATGAGGCAAATCATGATATCAAAGATCCAAATAAATTCAAGCGCGATGTAAGGAAATGTAACCTTCATGAGTTGCTATGTATTCCGATGATTGCTTCCCACTTGGTGGTGCTGTGGTTTAATAGAAAACTGACTGAAATGTCTCTAGCACATATTTATTCATACATACTAGACATGCTTTTTGAAAGAGCTGAAAGTAGACATGTCAATATTCCACAATCAACAGAAGGAGAATGTCAACTACCAGATTCATTTGCAGAGTTTAAATATTTGCAACAACATGCCCCTTTATTGTATAAATTAAGTTTACTTTCATTTAACTCATTTTTTAACAAAGATGAACTGGCTGCAAATCTTGTATTTTCTAAACAACAGTTAATGTCTGAACCGTATAACTTGTCCAACGAGGAAAGCGATTTTCTGTGTCAAATTGGCATTTTGTCCAAAAATAAAGTGATAGGGCGTTATTTGGAACGTAGGCAAAAATTATCGTTTATTCATAACAGTTATATGGAGTTTTTGGCTGCATTTTTTATATGTTCATTCCATAAAAATAACTCTTTTGATGAAATTGATAATAAATGGACCATTGTCAATGATGTTTTACGATATAAAAACTTCTTCCTCTTTCTTACTGGATTTTCTTCTCAAAAAATGAATATTTTCCTTAAGAAAATATACCAGTCATTTTCATGTGATTCACTAGTAGATGACTGCTGGGGAAATTCTATTTTTCATTTTGATCCTCATTATTTCGCTCCTTACTACCTTGTAGGGATTGAGTCATTACATCGCATAATTTTCAGATGTTGCAGGGAAGTTAGGAGATGCAATAAAAAAGAGTGTAGACTTCTCATTGAGGATTTTATTTTTGATATTGATTCTTATGATGATAATGATGTTAGTGATTTGAAACAACTTCTGTTGTTGAATACAACATGTATAAAATCAATACATTCAGATAAATATTACCGTGAGTTTGATCAAGTCCATTGTTTGCAATATTTAATTACAAGAAATCTGTCGTCTGCCGATTATGTAAAGTTCACTGAGTGCATGTTACAGAATAAATTGTCACTATACACTGTTTGTATCGAAGGTGGTTATACACTGTTGACACCAGAATTACCTGTGACAAGTCTCCATCATCTGACATCATTGTCTCTGTCTTATGTTAAAATTCAACATAACAGTTTATGTAATCTGGTGAAATTTCTGTCTGAAAATGTTCTCATTGAAAATATAAAATTGTCTGGTGTGTCTTGTGATAATCACTGGTGTGATGATAGTGACTGTACATTGACACTAAATCTTCTACTACATACAAAACTCGCTTCATTATATCTGTGGGATGTTAATATTTTATGTAACAATGTAAATACTTTGAGTTTAAAGTCCATCACATTGCAAATATCTAAGAGGATTGTTAACCTTTGTTATATTGATTTATTTAACTGTATTAAGGATTCACAACTTGAACATCTTGTTAGTGGCTACATTTCAGATTACAATACAATGCAAGCATTGATGTCTACAATGAAAACTTTACCATGCATCACGTTATTAAAACTGTGTTACATGAAATTACCTGATGATGCTATATTACAACTACATCATCATGTAACCCATCTGAAGATACAGCTGTGGGAAGTCACAATGAGTCGTAAATGTTTTGATTGTTTTATTGAAAGTTGTGTAAACAATAAATCTGAGATAAAATTTGAGTTACATAGATGTGATGTCACACCAATTGATGGAGAAAATCACAATGAACTGTCAGAGGAGGAGTCTGTGGAATGCATGTCTGAATATCTTGAATTAAAATCTTCAATAAACATCACACTTAAAGATGATGATGAGATACACTTTGAAACAACAAGTTGTCTGTAAATGTCTGATTTTATTTCTGTAAACGTTTGTGTAAAAAATATGCTTTTTCCATTTTGTGATTTCGGATGAAAATTTCAAAAAGTTTAGTTTTCTTATATAGAGTGATTTATTTGAGTTTATTTAACTGTAAAACATTCACTAAATACTTTTTAAGAAATTTGCAACCAGAAGATAGTTTGAAATATAAATTGTGTTTGTTTATAATTGATAACATTTAACACATCGTAATGTTATCCATGTTTTTTTTGTACATTATGTAATATAATTTTGACATCGTGTAAATATTTATTACTTCATTTCAATGCATTTTGTGCTCTGATTTTACATTTATAAATATTTATGTCATAATCAGAATAATCAAAATTTGATTATTTCTACTTGTTTGTTGTTTTAAGAAAATTCAGAAATTTAGCACAATCTGGATTTCTACACAACTTAATGAAATTTAAAGTCCCTGCCACAATTAAGAAATTGCTAGAAGGCTAAATGTACGAGTTTTGTCAGCAACAACAAGACATCCAGCTTATATACTACATGTTCGATCGTCCATTAAATCGTCTTTTGCATCATCCACAAGTTGATGATCAAATTCCTCTTCACATGAACAAGAATATAAAACGCAAATGTTCATAACACATTGATTCTTGTGTAAAGAACATGAACTTAGTTGTATTTACCAATTAATGCAGAATTTATTACCTCCCATGGATAACGTAGCTTTGATACTTACACGCAATCAACATTACAATGTTTTACCCTGTTTCTACATTGTTTTTGCCTGTCACTAGTTCATGTGGTTTGCTTTATTTCGTCACTTTGTAAATACTACGTGCCGTAATACGCTCGTTATACAACTTGATGTGCTTTTTATATTATAAAATGATACAATGTTATAAATAAAGTGCATGTTTGAATTCTCAACGTATTTTATTGAGTTTATCAGTTTCGGCACGAAAGCTTTCTAAGCCTCACCGGATACCTGCAGCGAATATTTCTCAGTGCATTACCCACTCAATAATTTGTTTTATATAGGACTTCGTGTCTATTGTGTGTATTTCATAACGTTCTTAAACAATCGCTTCTCGTCATTAAATATAACTGATATTATACAGCAAGAATGAACTAACAAACAATAAATTATATTGAATTATACGTGAATATTATCAATCAGACCTTATTGTTATCTAAGCGAGACATTTATTCATGCAATGATAAAAACTATAAACACTGCTACATTCGTAATAAACCACTTGAATAGCGTTTATTGTAGACCGTAATTTGATATTCTATACTTTAACTTGGCACATTCTATGACGCCGTTTAAAATATTTCATACAGATTTCAAACGAAATCAATGGAGCGTTTTTTTTTGTTTTTTGTTTGTTTTTGGTTCGAAGGAAAAATATTTAAACATGTAATCCGAACATTTGTAATAACACAATCACGTCGCAATTGAACATATTTTTGTCTTTTTGAAGGTATACTGGTTTGAAAGTTTTATATTATTAAATGATAATTTAATGAAAATTAAAACATCTCATATCTAGTGTCACAAATATATTTGGATTTACGTGTGTTTTTTGGACGGAAAACGTAAGTTTACAATCATTTATCATTGTGATTTGCAGTTTTTTCTAGTATTGGGTATTACATCAGAAGCTTGTTACGTACTTAAATAAGCAAGTTCAGCTGCTTCATTAATGTCTTCAGGCGTCATAAATAGGAATAAGTATATTTTATTGACTCAGATATATAGAAGTATTCCTGATACGGTCCCTGAAGACTGTTTATTCAAGACAGTACCCTCCGGATAACTCCATTTTTGTATGGTCGTTAAAAATAACGTAACATAAATAAGCTATAGACATAAACAAAAAAGACACGACAATTAATAGCAAACAAAAATAACAAATTAAAGTTTCATCACCTTGTTGGATGGTAAAACTGAAGTAGGTCTTATTTTACCTAGAAAGATGTATTATCAGTGAAATTGATTTTCGTTCGCCTAAAAACAGTCCGAAGTTTTCTTTTTTAGTCATGAAGAACATGGTAATTAAAACTGTAGCATAGTATTTTTCAAAGATGTTGCGAAAAATAATTAAATAAACATCTCACAACATTTTGCGAGGTGTGGCTAAATAAAGATATTATGTGAATATTGTTTAATAAAATATATTTATTATCTCAATTTATCTATAATTGTTCTGTATTCATTCAAAAAGCTAATGGGCCATTAAAAACTACATATGAATGCGGTGTCACTTTAAGCAGTGACGCTTATTTGGAGTTCCTACTTTAATTATGTTACACATGAAATAGACAATCTGCATTAACCTGCACGTAAAACATCTGAAGTGCGTATATCGAGAAATTTGATCGTTCTAGCGTTGCTACAAGCGACCGCCTGATATTTGGCTGTCATACGACCGAGAGACATAACAACTCGGATATAAGCTTGTAATATCTACATTCTAGGTTTGATAATTATGTTTTTTTTTCTACCCATTTTATAAATGTTTCAATTGGTCTGTTGGAATGGAAACAAACAAAGATGAACTTTGTTAAATTTTCTCTCAGTTGTCATTATTGGCGGTTGCAGTACGGAGAAAGTATTAAATTGTTTGAATTAATGATAACAAATGGTAATACATGATATGATAAACAACGATGTAGATTAAATAAAAAAAACGGGAATTGGTTATTCATCAAAAATAAGTATAAATTACGTCTTATATATACGTATGTTTAGAATGAATCGATGACTTGTTGCTAAATTATTTGTCCAGCGTTGCCGCTAGTGACCGCCGAATGTCTATCATGTCTCATGATGAACAGAGAAATAACGCGCAAAGATGACGAACTTGAATATTAAATAGTTAAAAGTAAGTAAGAAAGTAAGATTTATTTCTGAATACATGTCGCATAAAATCACATACATTTGTAATGGGAATGAAATAAATAATTACAATTCTGATGATTTTTTTTATATGTGTATCTAGTATACTTATCACACACAGATAACATAATAATTAAATTATTGCACAAAACATTTGATGGATGATATTTATCACATGTTATAATTTACAAATGAATTTTTTTTGACTGAAATAATATGTATCCACAAGATAACCTGAAATGCTCGACACGTATTTTTTTACATGAAAAGACATTCTAGATTTGATTTTATTTCTATCTTTATGCAGGGTAATAATATGTCACTTCTTCATATCAATATTTCATTAATTTTACTTAATATGTTTTAATAACCGTGTCTGCGCAAATATAAATTTCATTTAACTTTCTTGTTGACATTTTGGTTGGTGGGGTAAGGTATAAATAAAATTTATGTATAAGTCTGAACTTTTTTTAATGAGTTCGTAATGTGAAAGCGTATTGTGAGTGACAAGCGATCGTGTTCATTAAATGAGACGTAAAGATAAACATTGTTTAAAAAGAAATTGAATACCTTGAGTAAACATAACGGGTTCAACTTTTTGAATGTGAAAAATTAGTTTGACCGACGTCACCTAGACATTATAGAGTTGTTTCCCTTTGAACAAATTTTGTCTTAACACCACTTCCTGCCTGTGGACAATTTAAGTCGTCAGAAACATTTTTTCATTAGCTGTAATTATTAAATTATTTAACCGCAATTCTATATTTGATAGATTAAGTATCTAAGCATGGAGAAGAAGAACTAGGACTCCCTACCATTAGTGAGAAATGTATCTTTAGTAGGAATACAAATTATTTATTATGAAAATTTATTAGATTTTTAAACAACATTCCATCCATTGCATCCATTCGATTGTTAGCTAAGTAGATAATGTGTGATGTGGATGTAAAGAAATTTGACTGATGTTTTCATGGTCATCTCAAAATACTTCAAATTCAATGCTATTACTCAAAGAATTTTTATTTCATCGTATGCAAAGTTGATATGTTTGAAACAGTCCCTTATGCAAGGAACCAGTGGGTAGCTCACAGCCAATCTGCTACTTGATATTCGTTACACAATGGCAAGCGATGCCTGGAGCAAGAATTCATTGAATGATCTTAAATGGCTTAACTATGCTGTTATTAACATTTCAAGATTATTGTATAATAACCGTATTGTTTGCAAAAATAAGCAAGCCAACATAATTGTCAGATTTGTTTACAAGTTTTCTAAAATAGCGCGCAAGTGCAATTGAAAACAGTGCAGATATAAAATGCCAAGAAAACACGAAAACCGGTTAATCGACCATATTCTAAATCCCACACTGATCTTAATAAAGGGGCTTACATCCATTAAATACGATGCAAAAACAAATTACTGTAGTAAAAGTGCGCTGCAAGAACCACACTAGTTAAACATAATCTACTGCCTTAGATTCAGTCTAGAATATCAATTAATATGGTTGTCTAGACATAGGAACATATTGTACACTTCTAAATGTGCATTGAGATTAAATGATAACTTAAGTAGTTTTCTGTTGATTCAAGTTCTGTATTTGTCTTTTTTACATATTTCAATATGGGTGTAGACCTTACAACATACAGATGTAGGGTTGGATCGTTTATCCCTCAAAGGGGTGCTGGACTGACGATGATGCCGGTTTTTATTGACTTTAGCAAATTAGTGAAGATGATTGGAGTCGTGATATTCATCAAAATGTTGTTGTTCCGAGGGGGTATAGAACAAAATCCTGGACCTGTCAGTAAGAATACATTCTTATTATCTGAATGAAGCCAGTGTTGCTTTATTCAGCTTGAATAATAATTACCAATAGGTTATAATTAAGTTATAACCTTGGTGCTAAAGACAAAAGAGCTGTTCTACAAGTCAAATGATTTTTTACCGAAAATGGCTTAAAAAGAAAATTAAATTGAAGAGGGTTATTTTATTTCCGACAAAGGAATGGCACCAAAATCCCCAATGGGTTCATTTCTTTGCTGTAAGTTAACTTATTAAGCATGATTTCAAATATAAAACTAGAGTTATCTAGGTATCATCATTTTATTTGAAACATAAGGTCAGTGTACAGGATTAAATTATCCTGACATTCTATTTTTGTTGTATTATGAAGCCAACACGAATGAACGCATTTGTTTAACATGATATTCATAATATTATATTAGTTATAAAACTTCTCCTATGTATGAAAAGATATATTATAAGTTTTTAATATTGAATTAAAACTTATTTGTACCTTCAGTTTTCGCTATCACAATGGACACTACATGTACATCAGTTTAACATAAGAAAATCATTATCATCACGATATTACTCTTCATAAAGGAGATTACCTTTGATAAAATATTGAACAATAAAAGTTAGCAAATTTTCAATTAATCATTAAACAAGACTAAGTCTTGATTTCTTTAAATAGTTGAATCGTTAATATGTCAGTTTATAGAGAGCTTTGTTCAGTACATTCTGATTCAATGTATACCGTTTTGCTCCCAACATTTTGACCTAAGCTTTCATTTTGTTTTAGGTAAATACAATTTTAGATATCAATACCTTCTAGTAGAAATAGGTACAAAAGTGTTAAGGAAACTATTTGATAGTAAAGTTGGCAACGACTTTGGGCAGTACTTGGCTACTAACCCAACTGCAAGAAGTACACTTACATCTCTGATGACTGGTAGGAATCGTAAAATAACAGTCGCACAGGAACCGTTACTACCACCTATAAAGGCAAAGCCCGTATCTTCAGATTTTGATATTACTTTGCTAACTTGCTTGTTAAGGAATGTATGTGGTCTACGTCCTCCAAACAACAAAGTATGGATGACTCCAATGCCCACAGACACTTCAGTTGAAGCAACAATCACTAGGTTAAGAGATTGCAGGAACAATGTGAGTACCTATATAATATCTTATGTTAAGTATTATTTGATCGTTTCCTTTTCTTTAATTTTTGAGTAATATCAAAACAGACATAACCCATGTTACAGCAAATTGAAATGAACAAAATTATTAGACGAATAAAAATTCAGTTATTTTGTGTTAACCGAAACTTTTAAATTTCAGAAAGTGTATTAAGGTATCTGGCTTGGATGTCAGGTTAAATCAAGTTTCACCAATTTATAGATTTAAAAACTAAACCATAATTATATAATAAAAAAACCCACTGTATAAAGTACATTGCCAATAATTTGAAACAAATATTACATTTGATTGGTCTTCTATAAACCAATATCGCACGTAATTTACAAATTTTTGAACATCGATGACTACTCTGTATATAGGAATATATTACAACAAGTAGCCTTAAAATGACTATAAATGTATAAAGCAAGGAACCGTGCCTCCGGTTTTTTGATAAAGTCCTCCGTTCGTTAGAGCCTTGACTTTAAAAAAATTCCGTACCCAGAACCCCGCTGTTCATTACGTAATACGCCATAGATAAAAAATGGAAACAAGTATCAAAATTCTACGGCATGGTTCATTTTACGTTTTTTTAGCGATTATAACAAAGCAGATACTTTAAGCGGTATTATGATTACACGCAAATGCCATTTTTGTTGTTTTTCAGTTGTCACACAGTGAAACAGTGTTGTCTCCAGAATCAGATCTCAATGACAAGTGGACAGAATTAAGTGATGTAAATATGAAATTAAATACTATTTCCCAATTCAGTTGGTAGATTATAATGCTGGTTCTTATTTCACAATATAAGGTTTTATCCAGTCACTTCCGTCAAAATCGACCAGATAACAGGGTGCCGAATAAACTTTGCTTTATTAGGTCACCTGACCATGTGACTTGTGATAAACTGCACCTGACCACGTGATCTGACAGACTAGTTCTTATAAGAGAGTCGCCGGTTGAAATTCAGTGCCCGGGGGTGCGGTTTTCCTAGCCGAAATGAATTGAGGTTGATCGATAAAATGTTCTACGACTTACCTGCGTCTACATAACGTTATCAAGATGTCCGATGTGGTTGTTTATCGTGTCGTCGGTGAACGAACGTGACGTTACGCGCAGATTAATGAAAAAGTAACTAAATAGTCCCAAGTTTTTACCCTTATTTAAGCAAATTCAGTGACTGGATAAATAGAATAATAGGTTAGTGACGTGGATTGAGTAAACGTTTATCCGGCTCGGCTGTGGAAATAATCGGATTCGCCTTCGGCTCACCCGATAAATTCCTCCGACTTGCCAGATAAACTTACTCATCCACGACACTAACCTATTATTCTCTATTTATTTTCTGTATTGTAATTATGGATGATTTAAAAATAAATTTTATTTCTCTTTGGAATATGTGGTAATAATAAACCTCTTATAATGCATCACAAGTACGGACATTGAGTTAAGGTATGTGGCTTGGTTAAAATCGCTAAAATAACGTAAAATGATATTTTACGTTATTTACAAAGATTAAATATCATACTTTAATACCAAGCAACAAAAATTTCTAACCGAACGCTCAAAAATGGTGTTTTATTGCGGTAAATACTGCACCCCTTTATCGACTTTTCCTTATCAGCGTTAAACATCTCTAACGTAATGTGCATTGTATTGGTACAATATGATACTATTAATTCATTAATGACAAACATTAGTTATAAAATCTCTTACTAGACATCAAACCTAGGTGTGGTTTCAATTATTGAACCGTAAACATAAGCGATTTTGATTGGCTATCAAAATTGAATGGGGTGCGTCAAATTTGTTGATTTCATGAGACGATAATGATCTGACACTTTAATTGTTAATTGCTCAGCTTAAAAAAACACAGTAGGTGTCATTTTCGAATTAATATTGCCGTCTTATATGATGACAGATTTCAAAGCGGTTTTCAATATTTTGTAGCGGAAACGTTAATATAGGGAACAGTGCCTCAGAATTTTGATACTTGTTTTCATTTTTTATCTATGGCGTATTACGTAATAAACGGCGGGGTTCTGGGTACGGAATTTCTTTAAAGTTAAGTATCTAACGAACGGAGGACTTTATCAAAAAACTGAAGCACGGTTCCCGGCTTTATACATTTATAGTCATTTTAAGGCTACTTGTTGTAATATATTCCTATATACAGAGTAGTCATCGATGTTCAAAAATTTGTAAATTACGTGCGATATTGGTTTATAGAAGACCAATCAAATGTAATATTTGTTTCAAATTACTGGCAATGTACTTTATACAGTGGGGGTTTTTTTAGTATATAATTATGGTTTAGTTTTTAAATCTATAAATTGGTGAAACTTGATTTAACCTGACATCCAAGCCAGATACCTTAATGTAACTGTTTGATAGTCTACTTCTTTCCATAAATACTTTTAAGCAACAAAAGACAATAATGTTATTGTTTGATAAATTTCCTTGCTCCACGGTACGCTCCCTTTTATTTCCCAGCATTATAATAGTTATGTGTTCTTCCTTCTATTGTGATCAATTAATTGAGTTACCGACTTCTCCCACAGTTTGTCAATCTGTAATATTCTTTTATATTTTGGGCTGTTTTCATTCATCCCTTTACTGCTATATATTTAACTTGGACCTCAAATATCATCAGTTCTCAAGTCTCACCGATCTGTTCTTAGCCCTCAAATCTCAGTTCTCGAAATCACTCTTATGAATCAGAGTGCGCAATATTTTGCTCATGATTGTGACTATATCTTCTCAAGATCAGCTCTTGAAATATTATCGCTATTCAGAGATTGTTGATGCTATCAGGACCATTGGGCCTTTTTGCCATTTTATGGGATTGTTTAGTTGAAGTTCTTAAGAAATATTTGCATAACCATATTATTGGATGTTTTAAGTAAAATAATGGATCATTGTAGCAAACATAATACTCCAATCCATATTCACTATTAGAAATAATTTTTCAGATTCTGTCTGAACTCAATAATCATTGTGGAAACGATGGTATCACTGACTTACCTGCATTAATATATGCAGCCAGTCATATGGATATTGATGAAGAAATGCAGAAGCATTTTAATGAAACTATAAAAATGTGGTATGAAAATGATCAAGAAGTTAAGGTGGAAGTGATGAAATTACGTGATGAACTTGGTGAAGTTAATGAAAAGGTGACAGAAATTGCTACAAATGTAAGCGGAATCAAGAGACACTACGAAGGTACATTGAATTTCCTATTAGTCAATATTTTATTCATACAGTCATGTTGGGAAATACTAGTTTATAATGTATATATGAAGTGTTATGAAAGGGTTTCTTAGGTAAAGACATACCTGCACACCAGGTTATTTTATAATATTGGTGTAGTGAAGTTCAGAGGTAAATCTTCAGATGTACATGTATATATGTTGAACAATTTTACGTCAATCTTTTATAAAGGCAGCCTGCTAAGCACAATTTGTATTTACTTCGGGACTAAACTTTCAAACCCTGACTGAGATTCATGTCTCATGTGATGTTTTGATTGAAGAAACAATGTCCAAGTCAATTTTGTGTGGATAGGCTTTTGCTATTATTTTCGAGTAGAGCAAGATAAGTAATGGTGTAGAATCCAGGTAAACGGAAAACTGGATGTGTTTTAAATGACTGGAATACAGTTGAAGACTGGTGTAGAAAATATTGACTCCTTCTCTACTTGCATGACTGTTATCAGAAATGATTTGTATAATATAATGAATTTGTGATTTTTTAAAAAGATATAATGTATGTCACCAAAACTTGATACGTGTATCTGAGGTTAATCTGTATTATCACATTTTGTACTTGTTCCTGTATTGTCATTAGATTTTATCAGTTTAATTAACATTTTCGTTGACATATTCACAGCATTGATAAATTTGTCAGTTAATAAACAACTTGAATTGTATAACAATTATTTGGAATCCAATTTCAGACGGAGAACAAACAATTTATAAACGAGTGAAAGGAAATGAGAGAAAACCAAATATAGATGATGCTTCAGGTATATTTTATTCAACATCGAGTCATTTAAATATTCCTAAAATAATGAAACTAGACAAGAATAACAGCTAGAGCCATGAAACTTTCTAAGAATAATTGTCAGCATGTGAACTTTGTACTTTGATGCACATTTAATGGAGATCACTTGGGTTATTGTCCCTGATTAAGCAAAAAATGACATTTTTGGACTTGTGTGGATTGTAACTTTACAGTTTTACTCCAAGAATCATTCAAGAATATTTTTCTACTGAGATCAGCTGACTAAGGGCCATTTATTAAGACAAAAGTTAGCAGACAACTGTTTATTGCTTTAGTTTTTCTTTACCCACTTTAAAATATACATAATTCTGTCTTGAAGCTATATGTTAAATTCACAAGCACATGTACTGATCTTACCATCTCCACGTGTTAAAATTATCTAGAGTCTTTAAGGATAACCGACCCTAATACAAACAAATTTAATGACAATGAACAAAGTTATAGCTAACTGATACTTATAAAATGTGACATTCAAATATAACTTATTAAATATTTACTTTCAACCATGCAACATTTTAATATGTTGCACCCGAATCAGTTATATTTGACTTTATATCATAAAGGAAGGTAATATTACTAACTAGTTCTCTCCCTTTTCTATGATTAAAAATGCCAAAATTACACAATTCAGAAAAAAGCTCGTGGTAAATGATTTATAAATGATTCATTCTACATAGGCAATGAAAATAAACAAGAGTTTAATGGTCAGAAATGAATGCTTGCATTAGGGTCTGTAATCCTTAATGTGACAGACCATTTTTTTACTTCAGAATTCTATTGTACCAAAACAGCAGAATGTGGGGCATCCGTGTCCTACTTCTCGTTATTAAATAGTTAACTATTTATTTGAAATATGGATCAGAATATCTATGTATCACCCTCTAAATGGTTTTTAACAACCAAAGGATATATGTGGGACCTTTCTCTTCTATGTGGTAAATGTTTGTAACTTCATTTTTATTACCTCCCTGAAAGACTATCCGCTGAATTGATCAGGCTCTATAGTTACTTAAGTGTCTCTTTTTGTACATTTTTAGAAGTATTTCCTATTGAATTAATATTCGAAAACATGTGATATAGGTAATTGAAATCTATATAGTATTGATCAATATTAAAACAATAATATCATTTTCAGATATCAGAGAAAATCTTATAAGAATTTATCAGGAAGATTGTTCGACCTTGTCAGTGTCTCCTTTGTTTGAAGATGAGACTGCTGAACTTTTAAAAATCTACCAGAACCCAACAATGTTTCGGGTAAGTTATAACACAGAGCAAAGGAAAGAAAACAGTAAACATGAAAACCAAGAAGAACAAACAATAGAAGATAAAAATAATATAACATCTTATCAAGGTATATTTGTCAAGGAAGACCGTCTGTGTAAGAATATTTACATTACCGGAGATGCGGGTGTGGGGAAAACATCATTATGTAAACGGATGTGTCTGTTATGGTGTAAATCAAAATCAAATGACCAAATTGAAGGCAAATGTGACGATAAAACTGGTGGTCGTTTAAAAGCTGACGTACAATACATGTCTAGATTTGATTTTGTATTTTATGTGACCCTACGTGACACTGATTTAATCGATATTAATGCTATGATTGTTGAACAGTTGTTTTATACAGATAATCATAAAGAAAATGATGAAATGTACAAGCGCATAAAAAATATTCTGATGAACAATGACTGCCTCGTAATATTGGACGGTTTTGATGAATGGACGCCTAAGACGGTTGAAAAGGGGAAATGTGACAAACCCTCGTGCAAAGCTTCTGAGAAATGTGTATTTCTGACAACTTGTAGACCCTACAAAATTAGTAAGATAAGATTGTTGCCGACTCAGATAGATCAGCAAGTTCAGATTACTGGTATTGACACTTCGCATGATTATGTTGAATATTTGTTAAAGGATATGAATGAGACGAATCATGACTTCAAAGATCCAGACGAATTCATAAATGATGTAAGCGAATGTAAGCTTACCGAGTTACTATGTATTCCGATGATTGCCTCACATCTGGTGGTTCTGTGGTGTGATAGAAAGCTGACTGAAATGTCTCAAGCACATATTTATTCCCATATACTAGACATGCTTTTTGAAAGAGCTGAAAAAAGAAAGGTCAATATTCCAAAATCACCAGGAGAAGAATTTCAACTACCAGATTCACTTGCAGAGTTTATGTATTTACAACAACATGCTCCTTTATTGCATAAATTATGTTTACTTTCATTTAAATCATTGTTTAACAAAGACAAAATGGCTGCAAATCTTGTATTTTCTAAACAGCAGTTGACGTCTGAACCATATAAATTGTCCGATGAAGAAAGTGATTTTCTGTGTCAAATTGGCATTTTGTCAAAACATAAGGTGACAGGGCGTTATTTGAAACAAAAGCAAAAACTATCATTTATTCATAAGAGTTATATTGAATTTTTAGCTGCATTTTTTTTATCTTCATTCGACAAAAATAACTCTTTTGATGAAATTGTTAAGGGATGGACCTGTGTAAATGATGTTGTACAATATGAAAACTTCTTTCTCTTTCTATCTGGATTTTCCTGGGAAAAGATGAATACTTTGCTTGAGAAAATGTACCAATCATTGTCAGATTA
This sequence comes from Lutraria lutraria, assembly GCA_964023205.1. Taxonomy (NCBI): domain Eukaryota; kingdom Metazoa; phylum Mollusca; class Bivalvia; order Venerida; family Mactridae; genus Lutraria; species Lutraria lutraria. The sequence goes on from OZ026850.1 coordinate 3,188,665, forward strand.
TTTTCATTTATGTAGAATATGTATATTTCATTATCAGGATGTGTTTTATTACAATGATAATTACATGGAACAGATTAAGTCACTACAAAGCTTGATTGTCAAATGTTTCCGCTTGGTCAGAAAATACGATGAACAAGATTGTAAACTTCCTATTGAAGATATTATTTTCCCATGTGATTCAGATCTTTATGTAGATGGTGATCAGATTAATGCTTTGAATGAACTCATAAGGTTAAATACAACATCCATAAAATCAATACATTCTTATGATTATTATCAAGACTTTGATGAAATCCGTTGTCTGCAATATTTAAGTATACAAGAAGTGTCGTCTTATGATTATATACAGTTCATCGAGTGCATGCTACGGAATAATGCAACACTGCACACTGTTAATATACAACACTATGATATTTGTGGACTATTCATGCCATTACCACCATTGATAAGTCTCCATAATCTGACAACATTGTCTCTGGCTAGTGTTGAAGTGCCACATAGCAGTTTACATGATCTAGTGACATTTCTGTCTGACAATGTTCGCATTGAAAATATATGTTTATCTGATGTGTCTTGTTCCGATCATGAAAGGTTTGTTATGGATAATTACTGTGAATTATTGACTCTAAATCTGCAACAACATACAAAACTCACTGCATTATGTCTGAATGAAGTTAATATTTCATGTAACTATGTAAACAATTCTAGTTTACAGTCCATCACATTGTTACCATTATTTCAGAGCATTGTTAGACTTTCTTATAGTGATGTATTTAACTGCATTAAGGATTCACAACTTGAACATCTTTATATCAATGGCCATTATGGTTATAACTCTAATTACACAAATTCCCATTATGACATGTCAGATTACAATACAATGAAAACATTGATGTCTACAGTGAAAACTCTGTCATGTATCAAGGTACTAACACTTAAACACATGTTGTTACCTAATGATGTTTTATTAAAACTGCATCCTCATGTAAGACAAGTGAGGATAGTGCTAAAGTGTGTCACAATGAGTCGTCAATGTTTTCATTGTTTTATTGAAAGTTGTGTAAACAATAAATTTAAGATAAAAGTTATGTTATCTAGATGTCAGATTACATCAGCTGATGGAGAAACTCACAGTGTACTGTTAGAGGCGGAGTCAGTGGAATACATGTCTGAATATCTTCAATCAATATCTACAATAAACATCACACATAAAGATGGTTCAAGCTTACACTTTCAATAAACAAGTTGTCAGTAAAATTTGATTTTGTTTTTGCAAACATTTCGTGAAACAAAAATATGATTTTAAAACAAAATTTGATGGACGCGCTAGCAAAATGAATGGAAATCACGCACTCGAAAATGGCCGTAACAACTTTTTTATTAGTGAACGGAAACATGCCATCGAACCATTCATTTTCTTAATTAAATCATTTCCTACAAGTTGAGTCATGTTTTGATGCAAATTTTTTTTGCATTTTTGTGATTTTGATGAAAACAGAAAGTCTAGTTTTCTTTTATGCCAATATATTGATTAATTTGAGTTTGTTTTACTATAAAACATTCACTAAAGACTTGTTACTTTTAAGACCCATGCAACCAGTATATTGTTTGAAATATGAATTACATGTATATTTGTGTAACTGATAACATTTCACACGTTTTTCCCCGTTTCTTTGTTTATTAATGTTTAATTTTGTGTAAATATTTATTTCATTTCTCTGTATTTTTGTGCACTGCATACACTTTTATACATGTATATTAATGTCACAACCAGATTAATAAAATTTGTGTTTGATAATTTCTTCTTGATTGTTATAATAAGATATATCAGAAATTTACCTCAAAATATTGCAAGATGGCTCAATGTACGAGTTCTGTGAGCAACAATAAGACATCCAGATTATTAAACTACGGATATCTGGATATCTGCTTGATCATCGAATTCCTTTAACTGGAACCAGATTATAAAACATATACACTCATAAAATATTGATTGAAGGGTAATGTACGTTAACTCAGTTGCATCTATCAATTGCTACAGAATAGATTATCTCCCTTGGATAGCATAGCCTTGACACAAATACGAAGTCGACGTTAGAAAGTGTTTATACCAAGTCAGGCCCGTAGGAAGCTACTTAGATTGGGGTTAATTTTAAATTAGGGGAATACTTATTTACTTAGTGCTAAAAACTCGAACTCAACCAGAACTAATATTCATAAACCAAGCAAAACGGTTCAAATTCACTCACTTGCACACACATATTTTAAGACCGACCGACATACAGGCAATTCATTTACACATTCAAGCAGTCAGTCAAATAGTTACTCATAATCTTAAATACATCCTCGCTCGGTCAGACACAAACTCGCACATTTACTATCAAGTTTGCAGTTGTCGCTTTCAGAATGTACGTAGATGTACAATCAAACCTGTTCTAGCGGTCATCTCTGAATAAAAGCCACACAGTGAATAACGGCAATTCTCTTAAAAATCATTTTAATTATTATGAACAAAATGACCTCCGAATAAAGGCTATCTGTCAATAAAGGCCACGATTTTTCTTTTACAAAGGTGACCTTTGTTCAGAGGTTTTACTGTATCTACAATCCTATAGGTAGGGAACATTTCTCAGTGCATTGCACATTCAATAGTTTGTTATATTTGGGAATATGTGCCTGTTGTGTGTGTTTATATCATTAGTAGGGAAAACGAAACGTTCTCGAATAATCGCTCTGATTAAATATTACTTATATCATTACACCAAAAGAATGAATTAACAACAGTGAATTATTATGAATATATATACGTATGTTTGAAAATACATGAATATCATTACCATAATCATTTCACCATTTTCTCAGATTCGTTATCTGCATTACAGGCCCTACACAATATGAAATCTGTTATATCTTCGAACGAATCTCTCGTCTCGATATATAAACAAATGGTATTCTACTGGATCCCAGGTCACATGGGTATAAAAAGTAATGATAGAGCTGATGCAGCTGCTAAATCAGCCCTGGCATTGCCAATTTCAAACGTCAAGATTCCATACACTGATTTTAAATTTTCTATTTTTGTTGTTCGGTACGAACTATAAAGTTAATTATTTCCATTTTTCAACAATCGCTCAGTTTTCATTTTTTCTGCATACCGAACAGCTTCCATTTACCTTCCGCCTACGAACATAGTTCCAATTTTTCAATTCAATGGCATAAATACAAATTCAAATTTTACGTACATATAAGGCTATGCAATATCGTAAACGAACAATACAAAACAGTCGTAAAAAATCTAAACAATCCTCTCCCTCGGGTTACTACAATAATTACTATCAGTACACACATTTCAAGGAAGGATGACGTCATAATACTCGTGCTGTATATGCTAATTTAGTCTGGTTCCTAGCTTCTATTGTAAACGTATAGAAGTCATCATTGAATTCATGGACGATGCGATGATAACTGGGTGTCAACCAAATATTTAAAAAAGTGGTTCATCGGGAAATTGTAATCGATTAATTTAATGCTTATAACGTGTAACTTTTTCTTCGAGCATGTCTTCATGTATGAGATATTACATTCTGCATAAGTTGAGTATACAAAGAGGCACGTAATGTAGACTATATAATATTATGCTAATTGCTGAACTACTTTTGGTGATCAGATGCGAATCATAAACTAAAGTTCTGGAAGCACATGGAACGGGAACAACTTTAACAACTGCATAGCAGGTGTAGAAAAGCGTTAGTAGTACTTAAGTCTGCATCAAAATTATGTGCGAACTATCGTTCGGATTCAAAAACTCACCTTACAAAGAAATTCAACTTTCCTTTACAACACCCTTTACCTCAGAATACTACAATATTTACTAATATCAGTACATTCATTTCAAGGAATAATTCACGTGCTATTTGCTAATTGCTGAACACACTTTAGGTGATCAGATGGAAATATAGTCCAAAGTACTGAAAGTACATGGAACAGGAACAACTTCAACAATTGCATGGCGGATGTAGAAAAGCGTAGTACTTTGGTCTGCATCAACATTCATGCGCGCCGACCGTGTGAATGCTATGGAAAGCTGAACTATCGTTCAGTGCCCAAAACTCAGTCCAGTACCTCACCCTACAAAGAAATTCAACTTTTGACTGCTTTGAATTTCCGAACAACAGCAGTGCCCTCAGAGCTCTGATTAACTGTATCCGATCTTCTTGGCAGATCTAATAGGATGCCGACATTGGTAACAAACTTCACTTTGTCAAAGCAACCCTCTGTGAATGACACCCCTCTTACAGGTCCAATCGTCGAGAAGAAGTAATATTATCAAGATGCAGAATTGGTCAAGCTCGTTTAACTCACTCTTGGTTTCTCACCGGAGAGGATATGCCAGAATGTATTCCATGCGGTGCACCACATTCTATCAGGTATGTTCTTGTTGACTGCATCGAGCTTCAGCCAATTCGTAGAAATCATTTTAACGTTCAAGAGATGAACACACTTTTTGAAAATTTAAAACCTGAAACCATTATCAGTTATTTAAAGGAAGTAGGACTTTTCAATAGACTCTACTACTTTTTAAACACTTCATTTTTATCAATGTTAACTATTTAGTTAACTTTTGCCATCACCATTTAATTTTAAACATATTTATGCAAGTCACCCTTCATTCACATTAATACTTTATTTTATTATATGACTTAATTTTTATTATATCTATAGACTTCCCTTTTTAATTTTTATTGCGCGCTATGTGACCATTTGTAGTCGATGTGTCATAAAACAACACTAAACAAACAAACAAACATGAATATCATTAATCAGACTTCATGCGAGACATTCTTGATATTTTGTGTATATCGGGTTTTACGCCCCTTTTCAACAGTCAATGTCACATCAGGCGGACAGTTCACCTAACCATCGTTCATGGGAAGAAGCAGTACTAGACTCCCACCCCCCGTACGCAGTTGCCTACTTTCTCACATAAAGAGACATGGTCAGTAGCGGGGCTCCAACCCACCACGCTCTATCAGTGAGAGGTTACAGTGATTTGAAGTCAGCGACCTTAACCATTTGACCACGGAGGCGTGCCGAGACATCCTTGAAGTTATGAAAACAAAGTTATGTATGGGACCAATAAAGACTATTACTATTGTGTTCCATAATCAACCACTTGAATAGCACGGAATCCTGTTAGTGCCATATCAAATAACATCCGTCGCCCCCCAAAAGCGACGCACGACAACACGATGCGACAATGCGACGACGCAATACGACGGACGACAATGCGGTACAAAATGTTCTGATGTCGAATTGCCAATTTTGGCACGATATTCGTCAAATACGACACTCGACATTGCGACAATGCGATACGAAGCGCGACAATGCGATGCTACATTTGTCAAAATGTCGTACCAAGTTGAACTGGTGTTCATTTAAATATATACATAAATACCCATAAATTGTTACAGATTACAAATGTCGTTGAAAAATGCTTGGGATGTAGTAAAAAGGTATATTCCGTTCTGTTGGTGGTGTATTTCTTCGTGATTTCGGAGCAAAGGAGTTCTATACCTTTATTAATTTATATTATGGTAATTGTTTAAAACGTTTATTATGTTGTTATAAAACATGATCTGACGGTGTTTCAGAGTACAAATAGAATTCATGGTTAGTTGAGAGTCTGTAGGGGACCATACGCCGGTAGCCTGTGCTTAAGTCTACATTTACTTCCAATGGGCAAATGGTTTTGTTATACAATGCAGCAAAGAAGTAACTTCAAGATCCCATGCAATCGCATGTGAAAGAAGTTGATTGGCATTTGGGGAGCGACGTACGACATTTGAAATGGTACTAACATGATTCCGTAGAATAGTGCTTATTATCGATCGTAATTTGATATTCTATACTTTTATAGCTAGGAATACTTTATGACGCCTTTTAAAACATTGTTTTACAGGTTTCAAACAAAATCAATAGAGCGATATTTGTTCGGAGGCCAAAACATGCAATAAGAAATGTAAAAACACAATCACTTCACATGTTTTTGACTTCTATTTAAAGGTAGTACGGTTAAATGTAAGTTTCCATGTATTGTAATTAAGATTGATGTAATGTATTTAATGTGAATTATGTTTAAATATCTCATAGCTAGAGTTCACAAATAAATATGGTATTACGTCTTTTGGACGCAAGCTTACAATGATCTATTATTATGATTTTTCAATCATAACCACTCGGGCAATCCCGTCACTGAGAAATACGCTTCTTATATAAACATAGAGATATAGATTTTGGTTATATGGTTTCCGGTCACTACTTTTTCAACTCTAGGCATTCGTTTTCAAGAATCATTCTCCTAATGGCAGACTTTCAAACATGTTTATTGTTGAAGATTGATCAAATGGGCATCAGTTTCCCATTAAATGAGAAACAGGTTGTTTCCATCGTTGGATTCCCAGGGTCATTCATGATAAAAAGTAGTCCTTGACGAACAATTATAACGATATAGCGGACAGCCTATTACGCCCGAGGCATTTTCTTTAGACAAACGCCGAGGAGTTCCGATTGATGAGTTTGCAGTTCATTCTAATACATTTGTAGTAGGTATTTCATTAAAAGCCGGACACGTACTAAAAACATCAAGTACTGCTTAATATAAATTTCTTTATGTCTTCTTTGATAACTAAATGTTTTTCCTATATATAAATATGTATTCACGTGGTTATGCAACGCCCCAGCCCCTTAATGGGTTTATGAAGAAATTACAGTATAATACTATGTAATTTGACTGCATTTTACCGCCTTGCAGAGAAATAGCGATAACTTTGGATAAGGATTGGATCAAACCGTGTTTTAGAAGTCTCATATTGGTCATTATCCACTGGAACACCTCGGCCCATTTCGTACCTCCATCTGACCTCTGATGTTCTTGGTAGAATTATTAAGAAAAGGATTCGTATACGCCTTATATGTGTGATGAGATTTACTGCAAAGGAAATGTGATCTCTGAATAACTGAGTTCTTAAAATGGCGTCTGCCGAGGATTGTCTAGAATTATGCAGAATTGTTCACCAGACAGTGAAATCGTTCAACATTGCAATACACAGCAAACAACAAACAGAAGTAAGAAACTAGGAAGGCGTTTTTTTAAGGCTTTGACAAAGCCTTCCATACTTATTACTATGGAAAAAAGGTCATTTGAGGTTATTACCAAATCTCTTACTACCACGGTGAAAGGGCGGAAGTACTTCCGCGATGCGCAACGAAAAATAGTTCCATCATTTTATGAACATATACAGCGCTATTCGTCGGCTTTCATAAATTAAAACCCGTTGTTATATGTGATTTAATGTTTTGTTTATGTTTTAGGGAAGATATACTTTTATTGTTAAAAAGAAAACAAAATCAGAATAACTCTGCACCTACCAATGCGATCAGCAGATGACCTGACCTAAATAACAAATTTCCGAAAATCAACGCAGTGTAATCATCAAATCGCTGCAATGGTTGTTTTTATAAGCAAAACAAAGTAGTCAGTTACGGTAATTCAATAAAGACGCCGAAATAACGCCGATCAATAATGCAGGTCACTTATTTCGGCCGACCATGTCTCTTTATGTGAGAAAGTAGGCAGTTGCATACGGAGGATGGGAGTCTAGTACTGGTTCTTCACAGGAACGATTGTTAGGTGAACTTTCAGCCTCATGTGACTCTGACTGTTGAAATGGGGCGTAAACTCGATATAAAACAAAATATAAATACTTTTTTCGATAGACATCGCTAATTATCACACGTTGATGTAAATTAACGTCTCTGTATAGGTATCGCTCCACCCACTACATAGGTATTAACTCCTCCTACGGCTGGTAGAATGTCTAATGTTTACGATTGATACTGGTTATGTTATAACTGGGAATCGGATTTTAAATGGGCCCTACTTCAATCTGTTGTTTAATGTTTATTCAAAAGTGAATGAATTTATTTACGCATGTGCAGAATTTAAAGCACCGCAGCACTACATGCTTTGACACATTATAATTTATAAACCTTAGTATTATATGAGGTTGCCATTACAATGCTGGTACGACGGACAGTCCTAAAATATGGACATAATGAACAATCAGTTGCGTATTCAATTTTGTATTATGGACTGTTGATTACATGTTGACATGATGAACTATCCTTATATTTTGGAGTGATGAACTGTCCGACATGTTGTCATGACGCACAGTACTAAAATATTGACATTATACACAGTCCATACATATTGGCATGATGAACCATCCTCAAATATTAACATGATAATATATATAATTATGTCCTGAAATTATTTTGCCAACATTTCTGTACAAAGCCTTCCCATCAGTACATTCAGTGCTTTCATTTATTTAAGTTTCATATCCAGGTTATTCCAATTACGGCATACTACACATATATATATATATATATACTGGTCGAGGTAAAACGTAGTCGACCGAGACGTGCCGAATGAATCATTATCAATAATAAGCAGTTTGTTCAATCTGTCGAGTGTCGGTGTTTTTTGTCTGCTCCTTCAAAACATATGGATTATATTTAATCTGAGGCATTCACGTGTGCAATAGGTTACACCAGGGATTTTACATTATTGTTTCTGATTATACTATTGAGACAAAGCTAGATGATGAGACGCAAACTTGGACAAGAATAAAACACGCAAAGATGTTTTATAATAATTTGTTTACGTCGTTCGCATTGATAAGTATTCAAGCACTACATACATTGATACGCGAGATAACTAGCACAAATGTAAAATTCAATGGTTAAGTTTACGTAAATAGCGACCAGGGGGTAACACAGGAGGTACCTTTTTTGATCTTGTTCCAAAAAGATCAAATAACTTGAATATTACAAATGAATAAATCAAATTAGCAGATGGGAAAAGATAAAGCAATATTTTAAGTCAAATAGGACTTGGTCTTGAATAGAAATTATTATGCAAAGACCGTATTTAGAAACTAACGATCTCTTAGTACAGTACAGTACAGCCCCTGAAAACCGGACATCTTCCGAACTGGGCCAAAAGTCGGGTTTTCTCAGAAATCAGGTTTTCAGAGAACTTTTGAAAAATTCAGATAATAGGACATGAACATTTTTTTGAATTTCAGGGAAATCAGGTTTCCAGGGGTTTAACTGTACCTACTTCTGTTGGTTTTATTATCAGTAAGACTAAAGGAGGACTACAATAATCTACATGTTGTTAAATATATACCAGTATGTTACTGTTGGTAGTACATTTTGTATTAAGTCTGTATCTGTCTATCAAATATTTATGTAACTGTTTTGTTTCACCGGGAGCAATTGTGAGGTTCAGTCGGCCATACTAGTTCAAATTCCTCGTAGTTATGCTACAGATTGCCTCAAGGCGGTATATCTGTGTTTTGTCCCCGATATTTGAAATATTTTTGAGTTTGGTCGGATTTGAGAATGGGGATTTTTTTCTTCTTTTATTGTCATGATTTATTGCATGATAGCACCTACGACTTTTTGTAGATGATCTCTACATAGAGTTAATTTACAACTTGATGTTATATAATTCATGTAAGCCCCAAATCTTATTTACGAATTATCATAAACTCCGAAATATTACTTTTAAAGTATGCTCATAAATCAATTTTATGTCAGGAATTAATCTGCAAAGAAGTAATTATCAAAATATAAATAAATGCTATGTCCCTAGAAGTAACTCGTGAAAATAGAAGCAACAGATCTGAGCAGAAATGTTGAATAAACACGCAAATTAAAAAATATATTTATGTAGCCTGCACGTAAACCGTCGGATTGTAGCGCGAATAACGAGTAATTTGATAGCTATATACAAAGTTGTTACTAGCGACCGCCTAATATTTTGCATTTCACATGATCGATCGAGAGACATAAGACACAAGAACGCAGAACTTGGATACGAGCTTGTTATATTGAAATATCTACATTCTAGGTTTGATATGTTATTTCTACCATTTTTAAATGTTTTATTATTTTTAATATTACTTATGGTTTAATTACCGGATCTGTTGGAATGATAAAAAATAATTAATTAAAACTTTTTTTCTTACTGTTGTCATTGTTGCATGCCGTTGGTGGAGTACAGGAATAATGTCAGTGTTTGAATTAATAATTTGATTGGTCCACCGTTGCCTATGGTAACCGTAGAAAGTTTGGCACGTCACATGACCGATATGCATATCACTCATTTGATAGCATGAGAGAAAATCGCTGAAGGTTTATTCTGGGAGTATGAAGTGACTATAATCGGTGTGAATGATGTCTTAAATATGATCATGTTTGTCTGATATTATCATCAATATTAAAGCCACAATAAACTACGGGAATGGTGTAGTGTCATCCTTTGAAAATGACTTATTAAAACACAAGTATACTTCTAACGATACCAAATAATCTTGAATGAAAATTTTACATTTCAAACTAAATTGTTCACTAAATGCCTGAGCGGAGATTGCCGTAAATTTTCCGTAAATTTTCCGATTACCAATGGATGGATAGATTACACGCAATATTCATAGCACTGCAAAATGTTTTCTTTATCTATGGAAGTTTATTTCGGCTCCTGTGACGTGCACTAACATGTGCGCACTTCAGATCATTTACTAAGTGCTTTTTGGAAACGTTCGCTGTTTTACAATTGTAAACAATGTAGTATTTTAACTGTCATTAAAAATACTACAAACGCCAAATAATGTGAGGCAAGTGTTCACTCTTATCGTTTAGGGACCTTCTTAATATCAGGAAGTTGCTATGTATTTTTTCACACACATATTTGGGCGATTTTAAGATATATTGTGGCTTTAACGTGTAAATGGTGAAAATTGTTTTCAATGTATCAAAGAAAAAACATCATACTTCATATGAACAAAAAATATGTAGTGTGATCAAACTCTGATAGTTTGAAATTAAATAAAATCAATTAGTATGTATATGATTGAAAGTACTAAATGCTTTGCTTATTTGGTCTCTTTGATGCATAAAATTCAGAAATTGAACTTGTCCCATCAAGTATGCGAACAAATTATTCAAATGCAAACAGTATCAAATATCAGTATGTGTATAGTCCATGATAGAATGCAGTAAAGTTCCTAACGTCTTTTGGCATACATCGACCCGCTTTGGAAGTACGGAATCGACCGAGAAGTGTCGAATGGTCCCAGCACATGCGCAAACATGTTTGTTTGTCAATGAAATTAAGAGGGAAATAACCGAATGAAACGATTAATTATCGTAAGAGTAATATCACGCGTCCTCAAATCTTGATTACTGACAGGAGGACACATTATTATTAGATATTCTGAAAACGAAGGTCATACATTGAACGGATTTAACACAACGAATGAACACTTATACTTGTATATCCGTAATGATTAAAAAGAAAAAACTTTCTTTACGTTTTTAAAAAGACTCATTCATATTCATTTACATAAACTGCTACACAAAAAGTGAATTTATGATGAAAATCTTAACATGCTTTTGCGTATTAGAATTCAAGGTCAATCAAATCAGGGCACTATATTACATTCGTCGAAAGGATTTAAAACAAGAACGGTATTCCGAATGTCCCCAGCACCTGCGCAAAAGTTTTGTATGCTATTGTACCAAAAAAATAAAGTCAGATGATAAATATTACAAACGAATGAATCAAAGATCACACAATATTTTAAATCGAATGGGACAGGGCCCTAAATGACAAATATCGTGCAAAGGCAATGACCAGAAACTAACGATCTAGTACATACTTTTGTTGGTTTTATCATAAGTTAGAGAGGACAATAATAACTTGTTATATGTATATACTAGTGTTACTGTTGACTGTACATTTTGTTTTAAATTTGTATCACTAAGAGTGAGATTCGGCCTACCAATCCAGTTTAAACCCCTCGCTACAAACTATTCCAAGGTAGTATATCTCAGAGAGATTGTGTTTTGTCCTCGATATTTGATATATTTTTTAGCTTGGTCGGATTTTGAAACTGTGGGATATTCTGTGTTTTTTCTAAATCATTCTTTTATTGTTATGATTTATTGCATGATATAGCAGCTACACATTGCGTTCCTTTTTATGGAATATCTTTCCATAGAATTTATTTACAATTTACTGTTGTCAGGGACATTGGCAACTTAAGATATCACGCATGACATCATTTTGTAAATTCTGTAGCAAGTAAAACTCGAAAACCAAATAAAATACATATATAAATCATACATTTTCTGAAAGGTTAAACATTTGACTTCGGCAGGAAATAATATTGTGTTATATTTTAAAGTTAATTTTTAGATATATCCACTAGAATGTAATTGGCCTGAAAAGAATTGGTACCAATAGATATTTTTTAGAAATATGGCATCAGTAGGTAGTATAAACATGGGTGTAATAAAACTATCAGTCAAAATTGATATTTTAAAAACACGGCAGCTGTAGTTTAAATAATAAACTTTCAGAAAATATAAACTTTATGCATGTGTTATCAGTAGATAAGAAGTTTTACTTGCTACAAAATCAGCAATTTTTGGGAAAAGTAACTGTCATGCGTTCTATTACATAGGTAATAACTGAAGTCGCTTATATCTGTTATCTATGTCTCTGCTGTTGTATAATTCATTTGAATTCCATAAACGCCAAAATATTACTTTCAGATTATGCTCATAAATCAGTTTTATGTCAGCAATTGATCTACAAATGAGTAATAACGAAATATAAATAAATGCATCGTCAATTGAAGTTACTCATGAAAATATTAGTCTGATAAAACTAGTCATAAACAAGACGCCACAGGTCTAAACCTTAAGCAAAAATGTAGAAAAAACACGCAAATTAAACACTTATTTGTCTAGCCTGCACGTAAACCGTTGGATTGAAGCGCGTATAACGAGTAATTTGATAACTATGTACAAAGTTGCTACTAGCGACCGCCAAATATTTTGAATTTCACATGACCGTTCGGGAGACATAACAAACAAAGAATGCAGAACTTGGATACGAGCTTGTTATATCTACATTCTAGGTTTGTTATGTTATTTCTACCCATTTTATAAATGTTTCATTATGTTTAATTTTACTTAAGGTTTAGTTACCGGGTATGTAAGAATAAAAACAAAACTTTCGTTTAAAATTTTGTTTTTCTTTCTGTTGTCATTGTTGCATGGTGGGTGGAGTACGGGAATAATGTTTAGTGTTTGAATTAATAATGACAAATCGTTATACATAATAATTATGATAAACAGCAATATTGATAAATAAAAAGTAAAGGTGATTATTGGTCTAAATAAGGTAAAAACAGGCATTATCAACTAGAACGGATCGGTGACTTATTAACAACTTAATTGATCTACCGTTGCAAATAGTGACCGTCGAATGTTCACAAGTCACATGACCAAGGGACATTAATAATAACAATTTGGTGTAGGTAAAGGTTATAATTATTGATCTAAATGGGGTATAAAACAGGCCGAACGAATCTGCGACAAAACGATCATTTGATTGGTCTACCGTTGCCAATAGTGACCGCCGAATGTTTGCATGTGACATCATATGACCGAAAAACATTAGACGCAATTTAAACATCGAACTTAGATATCAGATTTTTACATTCAAATACATGTATCTCTATTCTCGGTTTTATTTTATTTCTAGCATTATATAAATACATTGTATTTCATTATGGTTATTGTTTCTTCTAGTTCAATTTCTCTCTGTGTCTGTGCTAATTATAAAATGAAGTTTATTTTACTTCCGAGTTGCCGGTGGGTGAAGTGCGGCAAAAGTAAAATGATGGTTTCCTGAGTAATTGTGTTGTTACAAACGTTAATGTTGATTAAAATGATCTCAATTGCAAGTATTATATTATTATCAAATAAATTATTGAGTACGTACAGTATATTTAACGGGGCCGACTTTCCGACAATAATAATTTAGTGGAGTTTGATCGATGCCACTTAGACATGTAAGAGTTGTTTCCCTTTGACCATTTTTATATCCCACTCATATCGATAGATCGGAAAATTATTGTTTTTTGGCCTGTCTGTCTGCCTGTCTGTCTGTTAGTATCAACCTTTATATATTGCCTATAAAATCAAAGCGCGTCCATCTGCAATCATCAAACTTCATAATTATTTTGGTTCCCGAAGACATCCCGTGTAGGACCTGTGGTCTGCAGGACAAAGATCCAGGTCACTCTGAGGTGTACTGAATAATAATAAAGAATATTGACATATTCTTTGCTTAAAATTGCTAGTGTCGAACCGCTTTGGTATTGTGAGCATGCATAAATTCAGTGCAAGAACCACACTAGTTTATTGGATTCGATCTTGAATATCAACCAATATGGCTGTCTATGCATAAGGAAATATTCTAGAGCTACTTTTGCCTGTGAATAATTTGAGACTGAATATATGCAGTCTACTCAGTGAAATTTCTGTATTTGTTTTACATTTGTTTGGGATACTTTCAGATATAACTATGGGTGTTGACATTACCACCTACAGAAGTAGGGTGGGAACGTTTGTCCCTCGAAGCGGTGCTGGAATGATGCCGGTTTTTATTGATTTTAGCAAATTGGTGAAGATGATTGGAGTTGTGATATTTATCAAAATGTTGTTGTTCCGGGCAGGTATAGAACAAAATCCTGGACCTACCAGTAAGAATACATATTTGTTTTTGTTTTTAAAATGACTCAATGCTTTTTTTCATAAGCATGCTGACTGGGTATCATGTATATTTATTTTCTATGTCACACATGCACACGGCTAAAGTCATTCAATTTGCAATATGAGTTTTATGCAAATTCTTACATGAGGTTTAAAACAGCTCTTTACAATCAAATTATTCAGCCAACAATCTCGCTTAGGAAACTTGGTTATTTAAAAATCATCATATCATTTCAATGAATACTCATTGCATCTATGTTCAGAGATTAAAACTGCAGTGTAAATCTGGGTCAAATTATCATGGTATTGTATTCGATTTATCCAGACAGTATAAAATATATCAGAATGAATGTAACATTTAATGGATGTAATGTCTGAAAATATGCGTGACAGAATGCTGGTTGAGAAATATGTGTTTTAACGACAATGTTCCAAAAGAGTGTGAGTATGATATAATATTCATAATACTCATATAGTTGAATATCCTAGAAATATGAGAGATATTACAAATCTTTAAATACGCATATATACTAACGCATATTTTATAATATGTATAATTAAAGCTGCACCGACAATCAATTCGAAAGTTGATGATCAGACTAAGTCACTTAGAGAACCTTGGGAACTAAACGTATCAATCGGTGGAGATGGTCCTTTTACAGTCAAGGTCATAAAGGATGGTACTGAACTCACTGGGAATGACCATATTGAAATCTCACACACTGCTGATTGTGTCACAGTTAAGGTCAATAAGTTGATAATGGAGGATTCTGGATCATACCGCATTGATGTGTCCAATGATATTGGTACTGGCACCTGTAGTTTTGATATGAAGGTTATTGGTAAGTGACTTAATCCTGGTGAAATTTACCATTGTCTAATAAAATGAAATTTTTATTCATATAAGTTTTGAATATCAAACTTCGGCACAAGGGACACTACTCCAGTTTAACATCTGAAAATCATTATCATCACGACATTACTCTTCATGAAGGAGATTACCTTTGATATAGTATCAAATATTTTAAAGTTAGCAAATTTTCAATGAATCATTAAACAAGACTTACTCTTGATTAAATTTTCTTTAAATAGTTAAATCCTCAATATGTCAGTTTTGTTCACTACATTTATAATGTTTCACTCTTAATTAAGTTAAATTTATACTGTTTTATTCCCACCATTATGAACTACGCTAATATTTTGTTTTAGGTGATTACAACTTCAGATACCAGTACCTTCTAGTAGAAATAGGAACAAAAGTGTTAAGGAAACTATTTGATAGTAAGGTTGCCAACAACTTTGGGCAGTACGTGGCTACTAACCCAACTGTAAGTAATATGCTTACATCTCTGATGACTGGTAGAAATCGTAAAATAACAGTCGCACAGGAACAGTTACTACCACCTATCAAGACAAAGCCTGTATCTTCAGATTTTGATATCACTTTGCTAACTTGCTTGTTAAGGAATGCGTGTGGTCTACGTCCTCAAAACGACCTAGTATGGATGAATCCAATGCCCACAGACACATCAGTTGAAGCAACAATCACTAGGTTAAAAGATTGCAGGAACAAAGTGAGTACCTATATAATATCTTATGTTAATTACTATATGATCATTTCCTTTTCTCTTATCTTAGAGCAATATCAAAACAGACATAACCCATGTAACAGCAAATTGAATTGAGTTAAATCTTTAGACGAATAAAAATTCAGTTGTCTTGTGTTAACCGAAACTTTTAAATTTCAGAAGGTGAATTAAGGGGTATTATGATTACACGCAAATGCCATTTTTGTTGTTTTTCAGTTGTCACACAGTGGAACAGTGTTGTTTCCAGAATCAGATCTCAATGATAAGTGGACAGAATTGAGTGATGTAAATATTAAATTAAATGCTATTTCCCTATTCAGTTATATTCAGATTATAATGCGGGTTCTTATTTCACAATAATAATGATTGTAATTATGGATGATTTAGAAATATGTTTTATTTCTCTTTGGAATGTGAGGTAATAATAATCTTCTTATAATGCATCAAAAGTACGGACATTGAGTTAATGCAAACTTTTCGATAGTCTACTTCTTTTCATAAAGACTTCTTTAGCAACAATGACAATAATGCTAATGTTTGTTAAACCTCTTTATTCCACTTAACGCTCCCCTCTATTTCACATTGTAATATTCATGTGCTCTTCCTTCTTTCAGTGCTATTTTTCCTCACCTGAAGCTTGTACGAGTTCTTTTGTGATCACTTAATTGAGCTATGGATATCTCCCACTTTTTGTTAATCTGTGATAATTTTTTGGGCTATATTCATTGATCCTTTTACTGCAATCTAACTAATCTGAACCTCATATATTATCGGTATTTAAATCTCCCCATTCAATTACTAGCCCTCAAGTCTTTTCAACCTCAACCTGAAAACATTCGCTATTCAGAAATTGTTGAAGTTATCAGGACCATTGGGTCTTTTTTGCTATATTGTGAGATTGCTTAGCTGATGTTTTTAAGAAATATTTGCATGACAATATTATTGAATGTTTTAGATCAAATGATGGATCATAATAGCAAAGATAATACTACAATCCATACTCACTCATAGAAATCATTTTTTCAAATTCTGTCCGAACTCAATAAGCATTGTGGTAAAGATAGCATCCCTGACTTGCCTTCATTAATAATTGCAGCCAGTCATATGGATATTGATGAAGAAATGCAGAAGCATTTTAATGAATCTATAAAAAGGTGGTATGAAAATGATCAGGAAGTTAAAACAGAAGTAATGAAGTTGGGAGAAAAAATTACTGCAATGGCTGAATATGTCAGCAGAAATATTTGCTTAAACTATTAACAACATATTGGGTATTTTCGATGAAATAATGTGTCATGTTAGCAAACATAATACTCCAATCCATATTCACTCTTAGATTCTGTCTGAACTTAATGAGCATTGTGGAAAAGATGGCTTCACTAATTTACCTACATTAACAGATGCAGCCAGTCATATGGATACTGATGTAAAATGCAAAATCATTTTCACTCTAGAAATCTTTTTTTTTAGATTCTGTCTGAACTTAATAAGCATTGTGGAAAAGATGGCTTCACTGATTTACCTAAATTAATAGATGCAGCCCGTCATATGGATACTGATGAAAAAATGCAAAATCATTTTACTGAAACTATAAAAATGTGGTATGAAAATGATCAAGAAGTTAAGGCGGAAGTGATGAAATTACGTGATGAATTTGGTGAATTTAATGAAAAGGTGACAGAAATTGCTACAAATGTAAGCGGAATCAAGAGACACTACGAAGGTACATTGAATTTCCTATTAGTCAATATTTTATTCATACAGTCATGTTGGGAAATACTAGTTTATAATGTATATATGAAGTGTTATGAAAGGGTTTCTTAGGTAAAGACATACCTGCACACCAGGTTATTTTATAATATTGGTGTAGTGAAGTTCAGAGGTAAATCTTCAGATGTACATGTATATATGTTGAACAATTTTACGTCAATCTTTTATAAAGGCAGCCTGCTAAGCACAATTTGTATTTACTTCGGGACCAAACTTTCAAACCCTGACTGAGATTCATGTCTCATGTGATGTTTTGATTGAAGAAACAATGTCCAAGTCAATTTTGTGTGGATAGGCTTTTGCTATTATTTTCGAGTAGAGCAAGATAAGTAATGGTGTAGAATCCAGGTAAACGGAAAACTGGATGTGTTTTAAATGACTGGAATACAGTTGAAGACTGGTGTAGAAAATATTGACTCCTTCTCTACTTGCATGACTGTTATCAGAAATGATTTGTATAATATAATGAATTTGTGATTTTTTAAAAAGATATAATGTATGTCACCAAAACTTGATACGTGTATCTGAGGTTAATCTGTATTATCACATTTTGTACTTGTTCCTGTATTGTCATTAGATTTTATCAGTTTAATTAACATTTTCGTTGACATATTCACAGCATTGATAAATTTGTCAGTTAATAAACAACTTGAATTGTATAACAATTATTTGGAATCCAATTTCAGACGGAGAACAAACAATTTATAAACGAGTGAAAGGAAATGAGAGAAAACCAAATATAGATGATGCTTCAGGTATATTTTATTCAACATCGAGTCATTTAAATATTCCTAAAATAATGAAACTAGACAAGAATAACAGCTAGAGCCATGAAACTTTCTAAGAATAATTGTCAGCATGTGAACTTTGTACTTTGATGCACATTTAATGGAGATCACTTGGGTTATTGTCCCTGATTAAGCAAAAAATGACATTTTTGGACTTGTGTGGATTGTAACTTTACAGTTTTACTCCAAGAATCATTCAAGAATATTTTTCTACTGAGATCAGCTGACTAAGGGCCATTTATTAAGACAAAGTTAGCAGACAACTGTTTATTGCTTTAGTTTTTCTTTACCCACTTTAAAATATACATAATTCTGTCTTGAAGCTATATGTTAAATTCACAAGCACATGTACTGATCTTACCATCTCCACGTGTTAAAATTATCTAGAGTCTTTAAGGATAACCGACCCTAATACAAACAAATTTAATGACAATGAACAAAGTTATAGCTAACTGATACTTATAAAATGTGACATTCAAATATAACTTATTAAATATTTACTTTCAACCATGCAACATTTTAATATGTTGCACCCGAATCAGTTATATTTGACTTTATATCATAAAGGAAGGTAATATTACTAACTAGTTCTCTCCCTTTTCTATGATTAAAAATGCCAAAATTACACAATTCAGAAAAAAGCTCGTGGTAAATGATTTATAAATGATTCATTCTACATAGGCAATGAAAATAAACAAGAGTTTAATGGTCAGAAATGAATGCTTGCATTAGGGTCTGTAATCCTTAATGTGACAGACCATTTTTTTACTTCAGAATTCTATTGTACCAAAGCAGCAGAATGTGGGGCATCCGTGTCCTACTTCTCGTTATTAAATAGTTAACTATTTATTTGAAATATGGATCAGAATATCTATGTATCACCCTCTAAATGGTTTTTAACAACCAAAGGATATATGTGGGACCTTTCTCTTCTATGTGGTAAATGTTTGTAACTTCATTTTTATTACCTCCCTGAAAGACTATCCGCTGAATTGATCAGGCTCTATAGTTACTTAAGTGTCTCTTTTTGTACATTTTTAGAAGTATTTCCTATTGAATTTATATTCGAAAACATGTGATATAGGTAATTGAAATCTATATAGTATTGATCAATATTAAAACAATAATATCATTTTCAGATATCAGAGAAAATCTTATAAGAATTTATCAGGAAGATTGTTCGACCTTGTCAGTGTCTCCTTTGTTTGAAGATGAGACTGCTGAACTTTTAAAAATCTACCAGAACCCAACAATGTTTCGGGTAAGTTATAACACAGAGCAAAGGAAAGAAAACAGTAAACATGAAAACCAAGAAGAACAAACAATAGAAGATAAAAATAATATAACATCTTATCAAGGTATATTTGTCAAGGAAGACCGTCTGTGTAAGAATATTTACATTACCGGAGATGCGGGTGTGGGGAAAACATCATTATGTAAACGGATGTGTCTGTTATGGTGTAAATCAAAATCAAATGACCAAATTGAAGGCAAATGTGACGATAAAACTGGTGGTCGTTTAAAAGCTGACGTACAATACATGTCTAGATTTGATTTTGTATTTTATGTGACCCTACGTGACACTGATTTAATCGATATTAATGCTATGATTGTTGAACAGTTGTTTTATACAGATAATCATAAAGAAAATGATGAAATGTACAAGCGCATAAAAAATATTCTGATGAACAATGACTGCCTCGTAATATTGGACGGTTTTGATGAATGGACGCCTAAGACGGTTGAAAAGGGGAAATGTGACAAACCCTCGTGCAAAGCTTCTGAGAAATGTGTATTTCTGACAACTTGTAGACCCTACAAAATTAGTAATATAAGATTGTTGCCGACTCAGATAGATCAGCAAGTTCAGATTACTGGTATTGACACTTCGCATGATTATGTTGAATATTTGTTAAAGGATATGAATGAGACGAATCATGACTTCAAAGATCCAGACGAATTCATAAATGATGTAAGCGAATGTAAGCTTACCGAGTTACTATGTATTCCGATGATTGCCTCACATCTGGTGGTGCTGTGGTGTGATAGAAAGCTGACTGAAATGTCTCAAGCACATATTTATACCCATATACTAGACATGCTTTTTGAAAGAGCTGAAAAAAGAAAGGTCAATATTCCAAAATCACCAGGAGAAGAATTTCAACTACCAGATTCACTTGCAGAGTTTATGTATTTACAACAACATGCTCCTTTATTGCATAAATTATGTTTACTTTCATTTAAATCATTGTTTAACAAAGACAAAATGGCTGCAAATCTTGTATTTTCTAAACAGCAGTTGACGTCTGAACCATATAAATTGTCCAATGAAGAAAGTGATTTTCTGTGTCAAATTGGCATTTTGTCCAAGAATAAAGTGATAGGGCGATATTTGAAACAAAAACAAAAAATATCATTTATACATAAAAGCTATATAGAATTTCTGGCTGCATTTTTTGTATCCGTCTATGACAAATGTAACTCTTTTGATGAAATTGTGAATGAATGGACCTGTGTTGATGATGTTGTACAATATAAAAACTTCTTTCTCTTTCTTACTGGATTTTCTTCTCAAAAAATGACAACGTTACTTGAGAAAGTTTACCAATCACTATCAGATCATTTGCATTTATGTAGAAAAAATTCTATATTTCATTATAATCATGATGATTACCTAACACAGATCAGATCACTACAAGACATGATTGTCACATGTTTCGGGGAGGTCAGGAAATACAATGAACAAGACTGTCGACTCCTAATTGAAGATTTCTTTTTTCAATATAATTTTAAGGATGGTATAGATGACTATGATGATGGTAATTATGTTGATGATACTGATAGTGAATCTGATAATACTGATGAAAACCAAGACATTGATGATAATAGTGTTAACGATTCTACTAATACTGATGAAAACAATGATAATGATGATGATGATGGTATGAGTGTTTTGAAACAACTTCTATTGTTAAATACTGCATGTGTAAAATCAATACATTCAGATAATGGAAAATATTACCCAGAGTTTGATCAATTCCATTGTCTGCAATGTTTAATTATAAAAATAGTATGGTCTCCTGATATTACAAAGTTCACTGAGTGCATGTTACAGAATAAATCAACACTACACACTGTTTGTATTGGACATGATTATTTTAAAGATAAAGTATTGATACCAGAATTACCTGTGAGAAGTCTCCATCATCTGACATCTCTGTCACTGACTAATGTTGAAATACATCCTATCAGTATGCGTAATCTGATGTCATTTCTGTCTGACAAAGTTCTCATCGAAAATATAAAATTGTCTCAAATTTCTTGGTGTGATGACTGGTGTTTCCTATTGTATCATAACTGTACATTGCCTCTAGATCTTTCAAAACATACAAAACTCACTTCATTATGTCTTGAAAAAGTTAATATTCAATGTAATAATGTAAACAATTCTAGTTTACAGTCCATCAAATTGTCACTCTTACAAATGAAAATTATTGAACTTTGTTATATTGATGTATTTAATTGTATTATTGGTTCACAACTGGAACACCTGCATATCAGTGGTTACTCTGGTGATGGTTTCGAAGATGTTCACATGTTAGAAATCAATACACTGAAAACATTGATATCTACAGTGAAAACTCTTTCTTGCATCAAAAAACTAGAACTAGCTTTCATGAAGTTACCTGATGAATTTTTAATACAACTACATCCTCATGTAACACAAGTGGAGATAGAGCTGTGTGGTGTCATGATGAGTCATCAATGCTTTCATGGTTTTATTGAAAATTGTGTTAACATTAAAGCAGAGGTAAAAGTTTGCTTAATATACTGTACGATTACATCAGTTTTTGGAGAAACTGACTATAAACAATTATTGTACGAGTCTTGGAAATACATGTTTGA
This sequence comes from Lutraria lutraria, assembly GCA_964023205.1. NCBI lineage: Eukaryota > Metazoa > Mollusca > Bivalvia > Venerida > Mactridae > Lutraria > Lutraria lutraria. Next base: position 3,211,415 of record OZ026850.1, read on the forward strand.
ATATCTTAAGTCAAAATCTACGAAAAACATCATCTATAAAGGTGGTCTTTGCAGTGCACTTTTAGAATATGAAACAAAAAGTTGTCAGTAAATGTTTGACTTTGTAAACATTTCGTGTAAAAGTATGATTACGATATACAATTATGTCATGGGCATTTGTGGAACAGTCAAACTGTGGTCCCGCGGTGGAAGGGTGCAACAGTTTAAAATGTCACCCCGACACCGAGGGTCACAGTTTGACTGTTCAACAAATCCCCATGAAATAACTGTTTTATTACCTAATGCATTATATAAATATTTTTATATTATTGTTTATTCCATATTTCCAGAAAAAAACATTCAGTAAAGACTTTTCAGATGAATGTAACCAGAATGCAGTTTGAAATATGACTTGTGATTGTTTAACACAATGTTTCGATTTGTTCATGTTCTTTTTACATCAGTATTTTACTACATGTATTGTGTTTACTCTTTACATTATATCTCTGTGTTTTTGTGTACGGAATATACATTTATACATAGCACTATTTTTGTTTTATTTTTTTATATATTTATGATAAGATAGATCAGAAATCTACTTCAAGATATTGCTAGATAGCTAAATGTACGTGTTCGGTGAGCAGCAATAAGACATCCAGAGATGTAAATTGTATATAAATTATTTAATAAAATACAGATTATAAAAATACATGTTCGTCCGTCCAAAGGTTTTGATATCTGCATGATGATACCTCTTCACACAGACCAGCTAATAAAACATATTATACTCATAGAACATTGATTGTTAGGTAAAAAAAGTGAACTCAGCTGTATTTATCAATAAATATAAACTGGTTCCCGTTGACTTGTGTGCACTGCAACATGGAACGGGAACCAGTTTACAATAAAAACAGAATTGATTATTTCCCTTGGATAACTTAGCCTTAACACAAATGCGATATAAAGCATTAAGATATGTTCATACCAAGTTACTTTTCTCACTACATATTGAACAATAATGTTGGCAAAACTACCTGTAAACAATTGCTTTCTTTCAAGAGACAGAATAAATAAATCACATTATACATAGAGTATCACTTTAGGTAGCATGCGACCTTTCCTCGATGCGACGTTAAACCCTGGAACTTTTTAAGCACTTCAAATGCTACGAAACGTTTGATATTCCCTCATCAATTGGGCAAGCTTTCACACGAGATCTATGGTAGTGTTGTGCTAAGGTGATAATTTTCAGTGCGTTTAACAACGGTTTTTAACGATATTTCCATTGTATACAGCAGTTGGTTCACTTTAAAAACAGTTTCCCTGATTTCTCCAGATATGGAGGAAAATTGATATATTTGTCAAATTTTTATAAAAGGGTATGACCAGCCGCAAATGGGTATTCGAACCCGGATCCCTGGGTTACTAGGCCAGCGTACTTACCATGGATGTCTCTTATAGAAATACTGGTTGTAAGAAATCGTGAACTGTCGATGATTGCAGTGGGGAATAAAAATGAAATAAGAATATTGGTTTAAAAAACTTGTTTTGAATATACATGCAGGAATTATACTCAAGTGAAACATCATATATACAGTTAAAAAGTACAAGTGAAAATGAAAATACTTTGTACATTGTACAACATATAATCAAGGCACTAGACGTATATTGCAACTTTTTAGTGTCAATTCGAACAAATGTAATTGGATTGTAGGATTAATTATACTATGTCAATCTGTCAGAAAGAACATTGTATTACAACTGCATCGTAATCATTTGCGAGAAAAATTACAGATAAGAAACAATATCTTTTATTTCAGAACATGTAGAAAGTAATAATTGGACCGAATGTTCACCTGTCCGAATAATTGTCCACTTTTCTGCAATATAGCGCTATGTCCAATTGTTGAACTGTCCGTATGAGTATCTACCTTTCGAAACACAAACAGATTAACATTAACTTTGTCCAGATGTTGACCTGTCCGAATTAAAGTCTAATTTTCGTAGCACCCACAGCATGTTAGAAAAACATTTTTGCAAGACGCTCTGAATCTTGAATCACACACGCTGTATATGATGGGGTTAATAGCACAATTTAAAAAATACGACCTCAGGAAAAACTTATAAACAGCAAGATTATTGTCAGACAAATTTTGTACAAAGTTTCCCATAACTTGTCGAAAAATCATCAAAAATAGATGGGGTAGAAAGCTAAGTATGAATGCGATGGTTATAACAAACATGAGAAATGCTGTTTTTCTTGCACGTGCTTGTTTCAGAAATTGAGTTCTTTTAGCAGTTCCATTACTTGAATCAGTCTGTATACTGACGACCGAGGCCAGTCGCACGAAGGCTTGAGAAATTCTGCTGCTTATGGAAGACAGACGCTGTCGGAATTTGTTTTCATTATGGTTTGGTATACTTTCAAAGCTTGTAACGGGCGACGTCTCGTCGAACTCGACGACTTCTTTCTGACCATCTTCTTTTTCTTCACAAATACTAACCACTATACTAACCCTATTAAGCTCATGCTCTTCATTGCTTTCGTTTTCCTCTTCTTCCATTTCATTTCCATATTTATCATGTTCATCAATTTCTTCTATTGCATTTTTATCATTTTCGCGATCTATGTCTTCCTTTACTTTGATACCACTATCTTCCGAATCTGAATTTTGTTTTTCAAGTTCAACGTCTCCCCTTACGTCGGCGTCAATTCGTTTGATGTCTTTTAATGAATCTCTGGCTTTGCTTTCCTGGCTTTGGGTGAAACTCAGTTCGAAGTCCTTTTTATCGGTCCATGAGTCCTCCGAGTAGGCATTGTTCTTATGCGACAGCCTTTTCTTTTTCAGCTCTTTATTCTTTGTATTTACAATATCGTATTTCGCTGTCAAATCAGGAATAACTTCTCCACTTATTCTTGAGTCAAATGCTACGGCGACTGAAGATGGAGAATTTTTATCAAACCTTTGACTCATCTTATGCATTTTTCTTGCATGTTTCTTCACTTCGTGTCCGATAAAACAGTACAGAACAGACATGCAAATAATTTGTGTGATGAACAAAATTCCAAACAATAATGAATTTATCATTGGATATGGTTGTCCTTGCATTCCATCCGCTGTCGAACATTCTGTTCCTGTTAGATTGAATTCTGGGATTTCAAACGTGTGTTTACCATAAATGAAAAATGCCGGAAGAGACAACATTGCTGACAGAGCAATGGATAACAAACAAAGGTATTTGGCAACTGTGTTCTTAATCTGTTTTGCGAATGGTTTGCACACCTTCCTAAATCTGTCTATGGCGATAAAGAGCAGTATGAACGCTGAGGAACATGTACCAAATGTGTTGAAACATCGAGAACACTTGCACAGCCACAAATGACTGAAGGTGTATTGTTCAAGAACCGTTGCCACTTCAAATGGTATGGAAATACAACATGAAAACAGATCGATTGCACTAAGGCACAGAATGAAACACTTGGAATTTGATTGCTTATATCGAGTCCTGTAAATATGAATCACAAGGCTGTTGCCAAATATTCCAATAACAGAAATTGTTAGTAAGTAAACAATGGTCGGAACAAGACGCTGTACCTCGGCACCGTTTAATTCTTCTAGAGTCACAGCATCTTCAGTGACATTCATCGCCTCCATTATTATTCCGTTTTCACGCACATTAGATGAAATCGAATGAATCTTAAGTGAACAATATTCTTCCGGTTACCAAACAGACTAAAGATATCACGTGACAGTGAAATTCACAATGTTGCTATTTTTAGATTTTTTTGAACGAGTTGGGACTTGACTCTGCGTACAATACCGAACATACAACCATTCAATTTATTTCACAGGCAGTCTTAGTTGCTAACGCAGTTTAAGAAGCCAAGACGTCAACTTGGAACACTTTACATAATGATGATTGTCGTATTTAACATCTTCTGTCAAAACGAGGAATTTTGCGGTTAATGTCGTCACCAATAAGTCACATTGGACTTGAGCTTTCTCCTCCTGAAAGTACACAAATGAGACATTATATTAAAATAAAAGCAAGAAATATCTCTTATATGTTAAAATCCCTTGACATCGTCAATACGATTTAATCACAAACATTTTCTTTTCAAGCTAGGCCAGGCAGTTCCTTTGCCTGCTCGTGCTTTATCGACAATAATTTTCACTAATTAATTGATGTTTGAAATTAATGCTCCCAATAGGTGAGTGAAATCCAAGCAAGAAAGCCATAATTGCAATAACATGTGTACATGTATAAGGAAAGAATTTTGACAAGAATTCAATGCATGTACAATACTTATACAAATACCATATAGAACGAACGCAAGAATACGCTATAGTGTCAATATGTGCAAAACAGACAAAAGGAATGAAATATCAACAGATAGCGACAATGTGTTATCGTTTGCCAAGATACACACAATGAAGTGTGATACGAAATCACTTTTCGCAAGCAATCTTTCAGAAGTTTGCTTCTAAAGGTCACAGACTGGAGATGGAATCATTTTATACTCGACCTCTCCAAATGTTTGACATCAATTTGACTCGTGCAGACAACAGAAATTGTCATAAGCTTTAAACAAGACGACAATGACAAAATTACATAATACCATCATTAAGTATTCGCCTGCTTTATAGCCACGTCCATATTTTAAAGTCATGATTATCATAGGGTACGTACAGGGTCAGAACATGAAACTGCCATGACATTTGACAAAATTACATAATAACATCATTAAGCAATCGTCTGCTTTATAAACTGAAACTGTTTTATTTGCTTAAACGCCTAACTTTACTCAAATTATACTCACTGGCGTTGTACATTTAATCGAATTCAGTACAGTCAAACCTGCAAACTAAGGCCACACTAAGATGCTTTTATTCGGAATTGACCGATAATACATGTTTGACTGTAAAGGCCACCTGTCAATCAAAGCCGTATAATGTCGTACCTTTGTTCACAGGTTTGACATTACAGTCAGCAAACATTTTAGGCGGCGAACAAAGGTCACTATATTGTATACATGTATTGGTGTAGCGAACAAAAAGAAATTCTCTGGTCAAAGATCAGTTTCGCATTATTAAACGTCACATTATAATTTTCTCAGTGACGTGCGCTTGATTAAAAAGTTCAATGGTTCGTGATGTCTTAAAAATTGAATTTTCTTTATGCTGAAAAAAAGACATTTGTTTCCGATTGAATCATTATTTTGCATAATAGTTTAAAGTGCTCCGAACAGTACAGTAATTGTATTTAAGTTCATGCCATAACAAAGAGTTCATTTTATTTAATAAGCGTATTGCAATCTGTATTATTTGTATGCATAATTAAGTTTAAAATTCAGATAAAAGGTTCTTTAAGTACTGTTCCTTTGACATTCAACTTACATTTATTTAAATATCTTCTAAAGTTTAACTTTTATATACATGTACATGACGTACGAATGGTATTCACAAAAATAGTACGAATAATATCAGTATTGTTTTATTGATGGCGTTAATCGAGGTTTTCATAATCTAATGTATTTTGACTAACATAATGTTTAATAATTTATAATTAAATACTCGACGTTTAATATTGTATTCGAATAACGATGCATTTACTTATGATCAAAACTGAGTTACGGCCACCTGTGACGAGCGGTGAACCTGTCAACAGCGGCCACGTTTTTGGCACATACTTGTTTGTTAGTGTATCCCTTGAATTGGCCATCTGTATAGTACATAAGTCACTAGGTCATACACAAAAATATGTCGATTTTACTCCATATGTGGAGACTTCGCCAGCTCCTAGTGGAATAATAAGTTAGTACTGGTTTGAATACAGTCCAGGACAACTGGTTAGGTGAACCGGCCGCCTTATATACACGGAACTGAAACGAAAACCAGTCTTTTAGACAACCATTGAGACCAAAAAGCGGTGTCAATGCTAAGTATTCAGAAGGTTTATTTATGAAATTGAAATATCGAGGACGTACAAACTGAAGTGTTCGCAACGCGAGGTTTTATTGTACCCGTGCGTGAAAACTGCACTCTAACATTACTTATACGCATTCATGTACGCTTTTAGTCGTGTTTAACCTATTACTCAGATAATTTGCCCCCACTTAACAACTAGTCATACTCTTGTGACTACACAAAGCACCATCTAGGTCGGGTTTGAATGACATACAATGAACAATTAACTCAATTCAGGCAAAGATCGTATATTTTTGGACTAGTTTCAAATTCTATTTAAGTTTTGAATCTGTTTTGATTCAATTGTTTTAAACACTAAAACACTTGTATACAGTAAAACCTCGGCTTTCACACGTTCTTTGGGATCTAAAATGGTTGTTATATTGATGCGGACTCATTATCAGGGTAAAGATATAAGAAATTTTAAAAACATGCAGCATTGCAATTGCGGCTGAACATAGTCAACAATGGTTACCCTTAGGATAGACATAATGTGACCGTTATAGACAGGTGATCTTTATTCGGTGGTCAATTTGTTCTAAATAATCACTGATAGGTTTTAATTCAATGGCCTTTATTCACAAAGTGGGCTTTATTTGGAGGTGATCGCTAACACAAGTTTGACTGTATATTTTAATTATAACATAACCACATAAAAGAACACGAAAGAGAAAGAATGCCAGTAAATGTTAAATTGCCCCCCACCTGTGAATTATGCGGGGTAGCTTGACAGTAGCTTGCGGACAGAAAGTGGTTACAAGGACTAAATGAAGTCCATGGAAGCTGGTTAGGATAACTTCCCGCCACGATATAACTGAAATAATGTTGGAAAATGGCGTTAAATCCGATAAAATAGATCAATAAAGTTACCATCCCCACGCAAAATGCATAAGTCTGCACCTGAACGATGTCACGTGGTAATGAGAGTGAATCATGATATTTAATTCCATAGATCAAAATGACATAAAAGGAACACTTAACATATTATTTCATATCATTAAATTGTATAAAATTTGCGATTTCCGTCGATTAAATAACATTATAATGATATAATAACGGTTCTTTAAAAATATATATCCATCATCCTTAAAATTTCCGAAACTATATAATTTCCTGGTGTATTATTCCTGCAAAGTGCGTAAATTATTCACAATAGGGGTTGGTAATTTGCCCGGGATGCGATAACCTATACTTTCGACCGTAATCATTTTAAACAATTGGCGAAGATAAGTATAAATGTCAATTTATGTCCGAAGTAGATATTATCCGAAATATAGTACATTTATACGGCGTTAAATTATAAACAAGGCTCATGCGCTTTTTGCGAATTCAAACAAACAGTACGTGCTCTGATTCAGTAGTTTGCTTATGTGGACTTGTGGTCTAATGGTAACACTATGGACTACCAACGGAAAGGCCGTGGGTTCGAGTTTTGTCTCCGTCTAAGATATTTCAGACAGGAACGCCTTTATCCACATCCCCTACTGCCGAGCCCAGTATATTTGTCCTGTGTTTAGAAATTCGCAAAAAAACTGATGAGGCGTTACACCGGGCATGACATAGAACCGTGTATATAAATTACAACAATGGATTTTTTTATCTAAACTGGGAAATAAAATACTTTAGTAGTTGCAACGATAAGGCGCAATGCCACACACTTGTATCGAGCCCTACAATACATAGATTATGTAGAGATGCCCTACGTCTGTGTGAAAAAAAACTCCAGACGCCCGTCTCAAAGACATACATTATACAGTAGGACCTTAAATTTCTAATACGATTTTTGGACTGCCTAAATTGTTTGGATTAGAGAGGTTTTCGGATAAGAAAGGTTCGGATATCAAAAAGTTTTAGCGTATTTTTTTTTTAATCGGGACCTGCAGGTGTGTTCGATTTAGAGGGAATTTCATTATAAAAGGGTTTGGATAAGGGAGGTACGACTGTATCTCTGCTAAGAGCGCAATTCAAAATCTTCAAAATATTGCTATATGTTGCTTGATAATGAAGACTTTTATCCTATCTATTGTTTTGGGAATTTTAGGTGACAGTTCAAAATAAATGACCGAAAAGTTTATCATTAGCAGGATTTTTAAGTTTTAATAAGATATGCCTGTGAATCGTGCCCACGTCCCGCTTCTCAAGGTTGCTAAAGTAAAGAAATAAAATGAATTACAAAATTTCTTTTCTGATTAGTCTAGCTAGATTTCCTGTTTATCAGACAGTTTTATGTAAATATATATTCTAAAGTAATTATAACTACAAATAAATGGAAATGTGCTGAGTCAACTGGTTATTCTGCCACTCTTGAATCTTGCGTTTAATTTAGAAATAACATTGCCCAGATGTCGCCCGATTTCAGTGCTGATAATTATGAGAATATGAGATAAACATTACAAAAACAACATTATCATTTCGCTTATTCATGTCTAGTTACGCGAAAACCTTACTTATAAGAATCCCCTCTTATCCAGATACTGTCTTATCCGAATCACACTCATCATGCAACTTCTCTAGGAAAATCGACATTTTTGTCAAGTTGTCATAAAATGCTATCGCTTGCAATCGACTGGGCTTCGAACCCGGATATTTGGTTAACAAGTCCATCACAGTACCCACTTGACCACGGCCGCATTATCTTTTTTGTGAAACCAGCTGTTTGGGATACTGAACTACCTTCCATATGTAACCATATGATATCATTTTTGTCTACTCATTTTGCCATTTTGCTCATACTCCAAAATATATTTAGTTATACATGTATTTAGAATAAATAACCAATGACATTTGATGATTAAAAGTTAAGTAAAGATTGATTTTGTAATTATACAATGCAATGTTATTTATTTGTATATACTAGTATATGTTGTACATATAATGACAATGTACATTGTATACGTCAGTTCTGTTCTGTTCTGTTCTGTGAATGAAGTAAAAGGATATTGACTTTGATTTGACTTCCACGATATAACTGAAATAACGCTGAAAATGGCGTTAAATCCGAAGAAATAATAACATTTGTCATGAATGTACATGATATGAGTGAATAAGAGGACTTTGATTTGACTTGACAAGAAAAACATCTTACTGAACAGATTGAACATGAAACTCGTCTATTGGGTCAGGCTAATTGTCATTAATTCATTACACAAGCAATAAGCGATTGACATTTATCTTAATTCATTGACATCTTTATACCAGGCTAAGATTTATCACACCGATAAACACGCTTTTTTAATAAACGATTGTTCGATCATGTCCAGCCATGGTCTATACACAATTCTTACATCTGACCAATAACTTTTGGTTATTTTTTAAAAATGAACAATAGTTCGACTATCCATTGCCGCCACTCGCTCGGTGCGCATGAATTTTAAGGCGGTCCTAAGTATTTTGTATTTACTAGGCAACTCTGACCCTGAATCAAAGGGCTGGAATCTCAGAGTGTAAAACGTCATATCACACTGCGTGACAGATTTAAGTCCCCTGGCACTATATGTTTCCTGTACTCAGTATTTCGGAACCCGACATTACGAGCAAATAAATAACACGTGCATCCACAATTGTAACTTCTCAAAATCTTAAATGATTTGAACTTAACCCCTGTATGCAAGAATAGTTCAAGAAAAATCCTTGAAAGGGAAGACCACCGTAAGTCTTGTCAGTTGAAAATTAAAACATCATTAACATCGGAACTATTTGAACTTCCTTAAAAGTAATTAAATTTCCGCGTTAAAAGGGTTAGCGTATCGCTCCGCCAATAAAAACATGTAGGTAATACCTGAAAAAGTAGTTCTGTAACAGTCGTACAAATATTACAAACACATACTTTGACAACAATAAATGACCTAGGTTTGACGTTTTCTATGGACAACTAAGGACAGCTATTGTTGTTGATACACGAAAAAATTAGTGTCATATGACAGATATGCATTAAATTAATTGCGAGTTTGATTTCCAAAATGCTCATCGCTTAATTGTCGCCTAATTAGTAACCGAATAACAAGAAGGCAAAAAGATTAAATGTTTGGTATAAGTCTCGATACGACATTCCGGGAATTGCTGTAAAACGATCACATAAAAATGGTGGTATGGTCACGATACATTGGGACGGCTATGAACGAACTTTATTACGAACTTAGATATACAATGTAATATCCTCGTTACCAATCGTAACTACTCGGGCATTTTCGTAACTATTTCTCGTAGTTACAAATTTTGGTTTTGTGGTTTCCGGTCATTACTTTTTAAACACTAGGCACTCGTTTTCTAGAATCATTCCCAGAATTACAGACTTTCAAACGTCTTAATAATTTGCGATTGATAAAATTGGCATCGTGTTCCCTTTGAAAGAGAAAAAGGTTGTTTACATCGTTGGATTCCCTGGTTAGCCATGATGGAAAGTAAACTGGTTCCCGTTGACTTGTGTGTACAAAGCCTCTTTGGTGCACTGCACCATTGAACCAGTTTAGATGGAAAGTAGCCCTTGAACAACAAAAACAAAATGGCGGCCTGCCTTTTATGTCTGAGGCACCTTCTTTAGACAAACGCCGAGGAGTTCTGATTGTCTCGTCTCATAAAAATGGTACCCGTTACATGAACTTAACTGATCGATAATATTCGAACTTAGCAAGAAACAACAGAAACCAGTCGAGGCATCGATAAATAATTAAATATTAATATGTTGAACGCGGTATTTTATATTAATATCGCTTGCATAGGTTTTAGCATAAGGAGAAAAAATTATCAACAAAATTGAATGTATTTTCTTTTTTTTTCATTCGGCTCTTTGTTCGTGTTTTTTACTAAAATGACTATTTCGTGGGGACATAAATTCGTTGACTTTGATTTTAGAAAAAAAAACTTATCTCTACATTTAAATTCGTGGGGATTTGATTTCGTGGGTGAGCCGACCCAAGAAATCCTCGAAATTAAATCCCCAGCGAAAATTAATGATTCCACAGTACTAAGCAGTAACATGTTATAAAACGTAAACTTCACCATTATTCTATATAAAGTTATTAAACGATTAAGGTTTGAAAGTGACACTATTTTACCTTCCTTGAAAGTTTTACTGTAAGCTATCATTTTCAAATGATGAAATCGTAGTTATATTTTATCCGTTGATAAAATATAGCCAAGGGTTAGGCTGTGCAAGAGTTAAATCGCACGTGTAAGTTAACTTGTAAGTGTTTAAACATTAACTTTTAGTATTCAACTCGTGTGAAAACGTTTTATGTTCATCGTCAAATGACATTGCACCAGGAATAAATCCATTTTAACGAAAATTTATGACTCAGCCACTGGTGCTCATGAGTACGGAAATTAGGTCCCACTTCTACGAACAAAAATTAGTAGAAACTCAATTACGGACTCCAGTGTTTTGTCTGTTAAGAAATCTTGTGTTTCTGAACAGAAATAATATTACGATTTGATTTCTTATTTACTAAGAACAAAACCTAATTCCAATAACAGACTCAAATCATTTTTATCGAAATCGAGAGGTTGAAATAGTGGGAAACTGTTACTAGACCATCTTCGTACCTTTTTAATATTACATTCTGTATTTCAAACAACAAAAACAGAGAAATGTATGATTTGATCAATAAGTTGAGTTTACACAAAACCTTTTTTGCGAATAATTGAAAAAAGTTCAAATATCCCGTAGAATAAATGCGTATCTAGGATAAGTATCGAAGAAATAACGATAAGTGATCAATTCTGTTTTTTAAAATACATGCATCAACATTTATAGTACTATTGAACATAATTATACGTTACAAGTACAGTATTTTATAAATACATTGATAATAACTTATAATAATGATGATATTAATATACCATGTACGTGAAACCCCCCTGATACGAAGATCGCCTTACCTCAGGGGTGTTTCTAGTTAACCGATTTACCCCCTAATATTCCCCAAGGGGCCGCGACCCTAAACTTTTTTATTAGCCCGAGGAACATTTTATTAATACTATATCCTTTTTTTACATTTCCGTATGTTTTCAAGAGCAAAACAGACCGCGCCGACCTACCTGAGTCATTTTTTTAATGAAATTGTAATCAGAAACAAACAATCATTCATTTTCGTTGAGGATTTGATTTCGTGGATTTCGTGGGTTGGCTCATCCACGAAATAAAATCCCCACGAATTAAGATGCAGAGATATGGCATTTCTTTTCAAAAATCAAAATCCTCACGAAAAAGCCATTTTAGTAAAAACAACGAAAATTGAGCCGAACGAAAGAAATGAAAATACAGTATTTGATATGTTTTCCATAACTGGATAATTTTTCTCTGTACGTCAATTTGACTATAAGACCACCCCGGTATTAAGACCATTCAATTTAGTCTCAAAGGTTAAAGGCGGCTTCAGTATCGAGGTTAACCTGATTTTTATTTTGCTCAGCATTTAGCTGATAAGCCACGCAGACGCTATATGAGCAGATTTTAATCTAGCAATTTAGTTTCACGAGACGTCAAGTTAGATCCAGTATATTCACATCAAAAGATGTTTTGCGTGTGTGTAAGTGGCCTCTCATATCAAAAGAAATGAATGTTTCGTGCAAGCGTAAACATTATTCATGCATTTGTAGTTGTTTACAGATAAAATGCAGGCAAAAAATGCATCACTCAGTAGTCAGGCCAGCTTTAAAAATTATTGGTTAGCAGTCGAGTGTTCGACCCATAAAAATCTCCTAACCCCAAAAATATTAATGATTTTGACACACACACAAATCCTTCTTTATTCCAGTCTTTCGACGTCAGTATATGATTACTTGTATATCGTAAACTACAATTAAAAATCAAAGTACTGAAAGTACTCATGGAAACTGAATTTTACGTTGACTTGCACTGCAACTTGGAACGGGGACTACTTTAACAATAGTTTGCATGGCGGATGTAGAAAAATGTAGTACTTTGGTCCTCAGCGAATGACTGCTATGGAAAGCTGAACTTCCAATAATGTCTACCGTTCTACCCACAGTTTAAAGTTTTGGTCCCGTAAACATAAAACATGGCTTTTATGTATCAGTTTATGCTTCAATAATCACCAAATGCAAACAAAAAATCGTTTCTTAATCAAGTTTTCTAGAGTCACACTTAATAAGAAAATTAATGACACACGACATCGACCAAACTGCAAAATGTCTACTGATTTTAATGATGTAAATTTTATACAGTACTCGAATTATTTACATGTATTGTAAATTGTAAAACTGCTGCTTACAGTTGACGGTTTATTGTTACACTCAGCACATGATAGTATGACACATGATAAAAGAACTATAGACAGTATGTGTTTATATAAAAACGATGTGTTGGCAATACATGTATACATGTAATAACAAAATGATAAAATGCAAAGTAAATAAACATGTATTGCGCTAAGTTAAAAGCTGTCCAAAAACAAGAGCTGCTTACAGATTTCCGTCTTAAGAAGTGAATCTTTTAATATTTTGCGTATAGCAATTTCAGTGATTTAACCTTTTGGGTGTTTAAGAGTCAAACATGTTTTATATTCTTTCTTTACGGGTCAAGACCACCCCATCATAACGGCCGTTTAATATTTTTTCAAACAATTTATTGATTTCTTCGGATTTAACTCAGTTCAGTTATATCGTGACAGGTAGTTGTCCTAACCAGCTTCTCCGGGCTGCACTTAGGCCTTTACTGACCTCATTATATCTACAACCAAGCTATACCTGACATAATTCAGAGATGGAGGACAATTTCAAATTTGTCACGGACTGTATGAACCTCGCCCTGGATTCGAACTCATAACCTCTTGATCAGTAGACCAACACTTCAACCACTGATTTAACCGGACAGGCTTAAATCTTTCCTAAGCATTCTCACTTGATTATGAAACCAACTAAATACCAAGGGTCTAAAAGGGTCGTCTAATATCCGGGTTTTGCTGTACTTGATATCCTCGTCACGGTAATGATTTGAAACGCAATATTGGGAAAATATCTGTTTAATTTGTTTACACTCCAACGAATTAAGAAATCAACAAACCAAGACCGACTGAATTATTACATAAATATAATTATTTATATAAGAAATCGTGACAAATCTGTGGTCTATGTAATTTCATGTTATTTTATCTTATATTAGCAGTATATTTTCAATTTCTAGTTTAAATTTAAGAAAAAATATTTAAACCTGTAAACAAAGCCTATCATTGAGAAAGACATAATATGACCTTTAATGACAGGATGGCCTTTATTCGGAAGTGACCGCTAACATAGGTTTGATTGTACCTATATTCAAGTTTAATGTGTCATTTATGATATAATATGACCTGTCTGTTTTCTGTTTAAAACAAACCAGAACTTAACATATTCTTCACAAACCATCAGTCCTTTTTAGAAGCGGAAGCGATGCTGATACACCTAGTTTTCAACTTACAATCACATGACGCCTCTTATCCATACATTCGCGTTGAAAAATAGTACCACTTGCTGTATAAGTTTTGATACAAGCTAGATATATTGCAGGATTGTGCTGATTTTGAAAGCAACATTGTTTTGGCAATTTAATTGTAAAACTAACAAGTCATGACTATCCGATAGATTTTGGTATTAGTGAATCGGGATGAACGGTGGTCGATTGGTAACGCGCTGAACTACTAAACGAACGGCCGAATCTCGGGTCCACCTTTCAACATTTAAGGGATGCCTTTTCAGTGTACCAATGCCAACTACCGAGTCAAGTATTGTGTTGGAAACGGGACGAGGTATGTATTGGTGCTTTACACCGAGCACGATGAAGAACCAGGAAAACCTGTATCTTATCCCCCTCTCTCATTAGGGCGGTTCGATTGGACTCTTGTAAGAAGAGAATACACCGGCTAGAAGAGCTCAGAAGAGAAATCCAATCGAACGCAATTGCAGCCGAAATGTCTGCATCCGAATATTAGGTAAACCGTCAAACTAATATTCTTTAAACCTTGTGGATAAACTAATGCACACTCTGACATTGTAAACAATGCTGTTTGGTCATGTGACAAATGTCTCTTCCATCTCTTCTAACCATCAGGCGGAACAGATAGAAGAGCTTCTAAAATTATCGAACAGTTTGGAAGAGCTCTGCCTCTTCCGGCAGCTCTTCCGTTTGACCGATCGAACCAGCCTTCTCTCTCTCTCTCTCTCTCTCTCTCTCTCTCTCTCTCTCTCTCTCTCTCTCTCTTTAGGGCGGCCCTATGTAATGACCATAGCTGTCAAATGCAGGGTCGTTAAACAACTGATAAACATTAGTGAATCATCTTTTAATTGCAGTCACGGTTTCAGTTACCTACGACAGTGAGTTCTATGGCCATGTCTGAGGTTATAAAACTTGAGAACGATCTCCGAGATCAAATCTCAAAGTCTATTCTCAAAGTATCATAGTTGAACAGATAGTGTTTATTAATGTTTAAATACATATTCAACATGAAAAACTAGACAAGATATATGAGCTTGGAGTCCGATCTCAAGTTTTATAACTTCAGAACCAGTGCTGCTGGGTAACTTACTAAATCACGTGAGATCGATCCCAAACCTGAATTAATATACAAATTGAGACTGTTAAATTATTAAAGGTAAATAATATCAGTAAAAAATTGAAACCATGTCAAAAACGTTAAAATACAAGGATAACACAAAAAAGGAAGTAAATCCTTATTTCCATTGTTGTCCTTTATAAAATTATATGTAAATAACCAAGAAAACAACACAAATTACATTAATATGAAAAAATAATACAAATTTATCTTAGAGATAATTATTATCACAGAATAAAATTACTATCACAGAATTTACGTCATTATCTAAGAATTAAATTACGATCATGTAGAAATTAAATTTACGAATGTATAAGGCGTATAAATATGTTTGATTCATGTTACATGCTCATTAGTAACAGGGTTGGTAGGTAAGGTAAAGGCATTTGTTTGAGCGTGCGGATTGATAAAAAGGTAAGACAGCGAATGTACCATTTATTGGACCTAAAAAAGCCTACGATCGCTGGGAAAATTATGGAGGGCCGCGTGACAAGAAACAAACATTTTACACATGATATACAAAATGTACCAAAATGGTTTGCGGAAATTTTCAGCTTATCTAGCATCAGACACATAGACATATCTGCTAGAATCGATATTTTTATCCATGCAATCTTGAACTATGTTTGTGACATTTTGCGGTTGCATTTATTGTTTCTCTCCCACAGGCTATTGTTCGTTTTCGTGGTGAGGGTTGTTTCAGTTTTTACAGGAAATTTTGTTAAAACTGATGTTGTTCTGGTGATACCAATATAGTGCTGTTATTTTTGTTAGTGTGTGGTGGTTGTAATGTTTAATGGTGTCAAGTCTTTGCTGTTGTTTCATTTATTTCTGTTGTTGTGTGGTGATGACGTCAATGATTATTGTAGCTATGGTAGTGCTAATGGTGACAGCACTGTTGCTTATGTTGATGTTACTGCAACACGGTCTTTTTGGCATTGGTGCTTGTGGTGGTGATGATGATGATAGTGCCGCTGATGTTGTTGTTGTAATCATTGGTGGTGTTGCTTGCTGATGCTGCTACTGCTGCTGCTGATGATGATGATGATGATGGTGGTGGTGATTTTCAGTTGTCATTGTTGTTGATGCTGTTGCTGATGTTAGTGATAGTCGTACAGCTGCATTTTAGTTGTTGTTGGTTTTTTGTAATCGTTTTGATAGTGTTGTTATTTTTGTAATTGTTTTTGTTGGTGGTGGTGTGATAGTGTTGCTTAACAGTGGTGATTACTGAACAGTGCATAAACCATAACGTGAATTTAAATATCAAAAGTCACCGAGAATTAAAAGCGCGACCCGATTTAGGATTACACATGTAATTAGATCTCTTTACGTAGTAAAAATACAAAGTTGACAAATGTTGTAGTGTTGACGAAAATGATTAAATGATCGCGATCGAGGTTGTGAAAGTTAACGATAAATAGTATACATCAGCTGTAGGTGTTCATAATGAGTAAAACTTCTTTATGACTTCAATAAAATACTGTTCATACCCCCAGAATAAAGAAAAAATGAAGAAACAAAAAATCTACAAAAATGAAAATTTCTGTACATATACCTTGTTTAATTCAAAATATCCATTTAAAATGTCGGTCCTTGTTTCCGCGTTAATATCCCAAGGCACATTTACGTTAGACATTAACAATTTTATCTGAAGATTTTCGAGTTTACGTCTACATGCTTACACCAGTCAAACGACAATAAAACATTTATAACTTCTAAATGAATGTAGGCGAAAGATATTTTGACAAGCGGGTTAAGTCAAGCGTCCCTGATGAGTCAAGTGAAGCGCCCACTTGATCATGAACGATATCCTATGGATGTATGGTTTCATTATAAAAAAAACTTAGAACTATGACACCTTAATAATTTATGTCTCGTGTTTCTGAAAATAACTTTTGTTTACACATACTGTACAAGCATTTATTTATTTATTTGCAATTTGTATACATTCACTCACTCGATCACTCGCTCGCTCGCACGCTCGCTCAGTCAATCAACCAGTCAATCACTCATTAATAAATTCAATCAATAAAATAATGCATCAATCAACAAATCACTCACTCGCACATCAATCATTCATTAATTCAATCTAACAGTCAATCAGTCAGTCAGTCAGTCAGTCAGTCAGTCAGAATACGTGTCAAAGCTGTCATTGACTAGCAACTGCAAATAAGACTTGGGAGTCACCAAACAGCATTCATTTAAAGTCCATGTACATGTATTCCTTTTTTGCCCCTCCCCCGAAAAAACATAACCTTAGCCAAAAAGAAAATATTTCAAATATACTCGTAGCTAACACTCAAATATGTAATCTGTATGCACGAGCGCACGGTATTCTGAATAAATCCACTTTTTAAAACATCAATTACTTAAACCGAATGCCTCATTAAAGTATTAAATGTTATCGCATGAAGTTTTCTACGAAATCCTGTTATGCAAATATAACTTGATATTAAAAAACGATATAGCTTTTCTTTAGTGCAATGGGCACCAATACGATTTCGTACAAGGGACCTGAATTGGTATTTTATCAAAACCGTCGACTCATGGCGTTTTGCATTTGACTTCTATGCGTACTGTTATTAATAACTTATTTTGTTATGTGCTTAATTAAGAAAACAAAATCATTTTTACCTTTAATACAATAAAATATTTGTTTAATTGCAAAATTAAAGGGAGGGAGAGAAAGAGAGAGAGAGGCGAAGAAAGAGAGGCGAAGAAAGAGGGAGGGAGGGAGAGGGGGGGGGGAAACTCCGCCCCATGACACTCTTCAAGTATTAGCTACACTTGGACAGTCGCGCAAATTATGATTTACAAACGTCTTGATACAGTTGAGACCACTGGAGGTCAAGGACTCTACACAATGCTCGTTATGCCTTAAATAAACTTGCAGTATGTAAGCACTATTGAAATAAGATCACAACAATTGAACTTTGTACATGATGTTTTCTATATTTGATCTCAGTCATCGAGGAGCACCACCATGCCTCATGCTGACAAAGATTATTGTTTGTCAAATTTCAGGAAATGAAACTCTGTGACTTTTAAAAATCCTCAGGTCCAAATCAGCGCAAGCGCTGAAACAAATATACTTCAAATACACCATGAGTAAACAAAGAAGTAATAACTTATGAACTCAATCGGAACTCCTCGGGCGTTCGTCTAAAGAAAAGTGTCTAGGACATAATTAATAGGCAGGCCGCCATTTTGTTGTTGTTGTTCCCGGGCTACTTTCCATCATGGCTGACCTTGGGAATACAAAGATGGAAACAACAAGTTTCTCTTTCAATAGGAACTTGATGCCCTATCTATCAATAGCGAACGATAAACACGTTTGAAAGTCTGTAAGAATGATTTTTGAAAACGAGTATTTGAAAAAAATAGTGACCAGAAACCGCATAACCTTACATGCACTTATGTACGAGTTACGATTGCTACGAACTATGATACGGATTGCTAGATCCAACATTCTTGTCGCACTATATCAACCAGTGTCATTTGGTGACCTTTTCTGCTTTAACGGAATCGTACATCTTGTAATAATCACCGACATTCCGCAAGCTAGGTGGGCAGAATTCTCATAATATGAAATATGTCTAGTCCAGGGTGTAATTCGGTCGGCGGTCATGGTCCATTGCTTGATTTGTAAGCTAGCGATCCGGGTTCGACTCCCGGTAGCGTTAGGTCATTAGGGTCCGTTCATGAAATTTTGACAACTACATTGTATATCGATTTTCCTTCAATTGTGGAGAATTTGTCGGTTCCTAGTGGGAGGGTATGTTAATACTGGTTAGGATATAGTCCATGGAAAAAAGGTTAAGTTAACTGGTAGCGTGTATAACTGAAAAATTGTTGAAAAGCGGCGTTCAACTTGAATGAATGAATGAATGAATGAATGAATGAGGGCGGAATTCGAACCCAGAGCGATGATGAGGACCAAGTGATTTCTAGTCTGATACCATTACTACTCGATAATCGAGGGCCCTAGATTCGATTTAACATATGTGTACATGTGCAGTTAAATTTGAATAGACGACAATTTTTAAAAAAGTAAAATACTGAATCGGTAACTTTGCGGCTAACGTTGTTTATATGATACGCCAATAAAGGACGTGGTCATATTTCACCTTTCTCCTTCTAGTGGACGTCGTTCGCAGAACTGATGACGATTTGCATGTCCAAGCACTAATTTGGTTACTATGGTAAACCTTTTAAAAATATAAAATATTGATGATGTCGGCGTAATCGTTAGATCTAAAATATTTATTTTATCAGCCAAGTAAACAATTTACCCGATGAGAAATTCATTGTATAATATGAATGTATGGTAATACTAAAAGCAAATATAATGTTCCAAATATTGTATAGTATTTGCTAAATCGGTGATACAGTAAATTTTGAATCATTCGAAAAAAATCATCTCTTAATTAATAGGTTTTACATCGACAGTATAAAGTCCGTCCTTCCGTCTCGCCGTCCGTTACTCCGTCTGTCCGGTCGGTCTTTCTTGTTTTATAACACTACAGTCAATCTTGCGTATTTAAAGACCACCATTCTGAAGAAAATTATACAGTTAATACTTTCATTTAGGGCTGTTTAAAAGCAAAGAAAACTAATACAAAATGTAGTCCCTACAAACACGTACAGCTGGTCTTTACCCATAGTAGGAAAATTGCCATGTTTGTGGTCATGGTGTTGTGGTGTTTTCAGTGTTTACTGTTTGTTGTGGTTCTGGTGTTAGTAATGTGGTGATGTCAAGTTTCTAAAGGCGAAACTCAAAGTGCGAACGTATTTAGGAACGAATCCTACCTTGTGTTCTAACTAAGCGTTTGTCAAAAGAAATGTGCTTCGAACATGATAGGCTGGCCGCCATTTTGTAGGTGTTGTTTACGGAGTACTTTCCATCAAGACTTACCCTGTGAATTCAACGATGGAAACAACCTGTTTCTCTTACAATGGGAACTGGATACCCATTTTATCAATCGCGAACGATAAAAACGTTTGAAGGTCAGTAATTTCGAGAAGGATTCTTGAAAACGAGTACGTGTATGTAGTTTTGAAAACTTATATATATAGTGGCCGGAAAATCAAACTTTGCAACCCTACACTTAGGTACGAGGCGTATTTCTCAGTTACGGAAATGCCCGAATAGTTACGATTGCTAACAAAAGTATCTTAAGAAAAGAAGTTTTTCGCCCCACTTTACCGATTTTTTTTATCACGTAACCTTAAACGTGGCAAGTTTTAGCCTTATCATATCATCGTGATCCACGGTAGAAGACAAAGATCGCGATTATGGCAAAGTTCTTCAGCGATTAAGTATTGTCACCAAATGTTAAATTCAAACAGACACTTGGTGTGTACGCGCTTGCTCCACCACACGCAATTATGAGTCAGGCCGACTTTCAGACATCTTGCCCGAAGGACAATGTATGAACAGGCCAATTAATTTCGAGCAAAATTCAAGTATTCAAATGCCTTAGTGCAATTGTTTATCTTTAGACAACGTCCCATCACAGAACATTCTCGAAAACCTATATAAGGACGTTGAATTGAATTGCTTAGTTATTTGCATAGGCACTCGATTTCGTGATTTTTATACGTTTACAGACGTTATTTTTCAGTTTCGCCCATCAAACAACGCAAACCTGTCGAAAGAAAAATCTTCATTTTTTCCCTTATTGAGTGTATAAGCCGGGACCCACGCTTATTTGCGTCACTACCGTCAATCGAAAAGATGGCGAGTTCACTACCTTGGAGTATTTTATACACTCAATAAGGGAAAATATGAAGATGTTTCTTTCGACAGGTTTGCGTTGTTTGATGGGTGAAATTGAAAAATAACGTATGTAAACGTATGAAAATCACGGAATCGAGTGCCTATGGTTCTTTGTATAACCATATAAAATTTGGATGTTTCGGTATTTAGACATACATTTGTACATGTATACGATATCAGTTCGGTCGATTCCGTCTTATCTCCGCAGCACGTGGAAAGCCGACATTGAAATTTCCGGAAGGTAAAAATGACGATTATGGCGGCCTCGATCCATGAAAGAAATGTCTGTCAAGTTAAGTTTTTTCCTAACAACCTCCTGCTATTGTACAATGTACGGTAGAAACCAAAATATTACACTGGCTGAAGGACAATTCCGACATGAAAACTTTAGGCAGCCTGCGACAGACGCCATTTTAAGAACTTTATTTTTTAGCGGTAATAGTTTCTACGCAGTTATTCGGCAGTGGCGTCACAAATGTAAGACGTAGACACATAATTAATACAGCTACCTAATGCACCCGTGATTAGATGGAGGTACGGAATAGACCGAGGTGTTCCGAATGATTCGATGTGGACAGACGATCGTAACTTCTCGGGCATTTCCGTGATTGGGCACTTTTTGTTAAGACAAACACCGAGGAGTTCCGATTAATCTACAGAAAGTAGGTGGAAAAAACGCGTTCTGGCCGTTCAGTTCATTTTAGCAGATCTGATGTTCGGCAGTCACACAGTGTTTACTATATTCGTTATTTCGGTCTTTGATCAACATAAACTAGAAACTATGACGCATTCTGTTGGACTAGTATTTCAACCTAATGTCACGAGCTCTATGTTCTAAAACATACGCGATTTGGTGAACCTTAGAACGTGCATTCTTTGCGGTGCTTTGATGATAATTGGCTAATGTCAAGCTGAGCTAAGTGCTATAATTACAACAATTCACAATAGAAATCTCTTTCAAGCACTTACTTCCGAAGACGGTCTAACCAAGAGCGTACGAGAATTCGGATAAGTTGAACCACATAAGCGTATGCCACAGTATGCGGACGATACTTTAGTTCGGCGTGCCTCGGGAATGTCCGGACATATCCGTCTGTAGTTGTAGCAAAAGAACAACGGAGACGATTCGGTTCGGTATACTTCGGATATTTCAGTTATTTGCGAAAGATTATGGACCCTGGGGATTTACGAATATCTTGTCAGTGTATTTCACGATGATAAGCGATTGGCATTGCTCGAAAATGTTCGGCAAATTCAGTGACTAACCGACTTTATGCCGATAGTTCTTCCGTTGGACGTACTCAAAACATTTAACTCGTCCATATGGCATGGCTAAACATTTGATCGCTCACTTAACCATTAATTGCGCCCTTGACTTTAGTAACTATTATTTGTATAAAAAGTGCGTTTAATTCGACTATTAAAATATGCCTCTGTGTACCAAATGACCGAGACCTTATTCATAGAATACAGTAGAACACGGTTACTGTGTAATCCTGGAAACCTGAATTATCAGTTCATTACAACCATTCTTGACTGTATCCATAACAATTTCATAAAGAAGTACGAGTGCTCGGAAAATGAATTTATATATATTTTTTTCTCTTTGTCCGATTCTTCACTATATCGGGATCCGAGTTCACTATAATGGTCATTTGCTGTACTATATGTACCCTGATAGAGGTGTGTCTTTTAAAATACGGTACAGTGCAACCTGTCCAATGCGACATCCTTTGAGAGTAGCAACATTATGTTGTTGTTGGGAGGTTGCTGCTCTAGAGAGGTTAAATAAATAGTTAAATCGCTTAGGGAAAACATGCTGTTGTTGAATTGAGGTTGTTGCTCAAGAGAGGGGACCGCTCTGGAGATGTTGCACTTTGTCACCTTGATATTAACATTATCTTAGGGACTAAAGAAACTGTGTTTGTAATATTGATACGGTCTTTATTTTTAAAAAAGTAAGCAAAAGAAATATCGAAAGCAATTAAGTCACGCAAACAACAAGTGCTCCCAACCAACGGGGTTTGTCAGGGGGGGAAATCCTAAAAAATAAATTTTCCATGTAACCAATATATATATATATATATATATTTCGTGACAAACCCCTTTGCTCCAAACATCAGGGATCCCTTCTATAACTCTAAACTGCCCTTTTTCATACCTCGACCGACCACCCCTAATTTAAAAACAGATTTTACTGTAAGCAAATAAATTTTTAAAACATAAAATCCGTTTTGTTGGATTTTTTTTAAATTCAGGTAAAAAATCGTGTATGACATGAAAACATGAATTATTGCGAATTTATAAATGTGCATGTACATGTTATCTCCCCGCAGTCGACTTTGCTATGACACGCACCTACCCAAAACCAGGCGAAAGTGTTCAAAGTTAAACTCTATGGATTGTATTTATGAGGAACAATCAGTCATATGCTAAAAATTGCTGAATAAACACGATTGCTTTTAGTAAAATGAATTTGATATCATAAAGCATCATCTTAGATTTTTTATCATCGAGGTGATTCGAGATTATGCTCCCGATCCATTAATACGCTAGTAACCAGCAAATACTTGGTCCTGGTTCCCGTTACATCTTCGTACAATTGATAATTGACATCAGTGAAATGGGTACCAACTTGCTATTGTTTTAGCTGGTTAGAGGTACAGCCAGTTTCAACGGAAACTAAGCCTCCATTCTGAACACCTCGGTCAATTTCGTACGCTCATTAGACGTAGATTGTCGAGGTTTTCCAAATGATATGCTTCGTTTTTATCCACGATTTACTAATTTGAACATCTAATCAATCAATATCATTAAATATAGGCGTTGTTAAATTGTTGTTGAGATTTGTAACCCATTAGTGTGAAGTGATATCTTTAATGTAATACATCCGTAATGCAGTCTATAACGTTCTGTGGAATCATTAATTTTCGTTGGGGATTTAATTTCGTGGATTTCGTGGGTCGGCTCATCCACGAAATAAAATCTCCACGAATTTAAATGCAGAGATAAGGCACTTCTTTTCAAAAATCAAAATCCACGAATTTTTTTCCCCACGAAATAGCCATTTTAGTAAAAACCACGAAAATTGAGCCCAACGAAAATAAATGAAAATTCAGTAGTTTGCTGACGTTCCTGTTCCATGCATCCGAAAATGTTAATATTGCAAGAAATAGTATTGGCCAATTATCACTACATGTATTTATTTGATAGTTATCTTGGATACTTTTTAAAAGACATTTTTTTCAATTTTAAAATTTGTAAGAGTTGCTGCCCTTGATGAAAAAAATAGGAAAAAATCTTAAATTACTGTAGACATTGCTCGATCGACCGGTGAACAATATTTTTATTTAATCAAATTAGATTGATACTGTTTTATCGCATCTTTTATCATGAGTTTTAATTGAAATGGATTTTCCTTAATCTGTGAAAAATGGGTAATTCCCATAGACTTCAATACAAATTGAAAGGGAAGATAACTCAAAGGACTTTCATTTTTTGTGAGTTTTTTTAATGTCACGGTAAATCATTTTCTGTCATGGACACCTATAAACATGATAAAAATATCGAAAATCTGTCTGCCCAATCTTTAGATAACAATTCTTGGAGTTTGGGTCGAGATATATAATACCTTAAAATAGTACAGTGATGGAACTGCCCAGAGATAGATATTTTTAAGAACAGAATTAGTAGCTACATTTGTATATAAGGGTTGAAATGCACTTTATTGCCGGGTTTAACGTCGTTTTTTCAAGAATATTTCTGTTATATATGGCACCTGAATCACCTAACAAGTTTTCCTGGACTGTATTCTAACCAGTTCTAACTTACACTTCTGCAAGGAACCGATAGCTTCTCCATATTTGGAGGAAAATCGATGAAAGGATATGACCTGCCGCGACCGGTAATCGAACACGGATCGCCAAGCTATAAATCCAGCGCTCTGACTACTAGACCTCGATCTCAGCCACTAAAATGCACAAAGATACACAAAGGGGTAGCTAGACATGGTAAATAAATTAAAGAAGGTCCTTAGGGCAAGAGGGGAATGGTCTGCAGTGAGAGAAAAACTTACAACATATAATTAAAGTAGATGTCTAATTATAAGTACTTACTGAAATAAAAAGTGTCGCCTCCCAATAGCACGTGACAATCGAAACGCCCAAATTTCTCTCAGAGTCCGGAAATGCCTAATTATTACCAGGAAATTTGAAGATGTCACATAACAGAATATAGATACATAATTAATGCATTCAATATTTAAGCGTCTAAGTAGCCATATCACAATTGCTTCATTCTGTAAAGTGTTCAAAAATCAAGTTTTTTTCACTTTTTTTATTATTATGAAGAATGAAATAGTCCACGTATATATTAGACCACTACAGTTCATAAGTACACTCGTTATACGCGATCAACACTACAAACACCATATATATAATCACCAACATTGTAATAATTGTGTATTATATCGGCACTTAGAATGTTCAATTGGTCCAACAACGACAAGTACCACACCACTCGAACATTAGTCCTTTGTTTCTTTGTTTTCTTGCGTTGTGTGCGTTTTTTTCACATTTAGACCATGTTTAAGGACAATTGATTGACAAGAACACTGATTGATCGAAATCGGTATCACCATTCGACATTCTTCGTAAGTTATCGGGAACTTCCGTGTGCAAAGACATTTGATTGGTCAGAAACTGCATCATCATTCGGTAAACTTCGTAAGTCATCGATAAATTCCGTTCACAAGGAAAATCTCCGCGATCGGGAGACGGAATACATGAATGAATGATTGATTGTTGACTTAGTGTCCCTGTCGACACTGACCAACAAAGTACGTGGGATTTTTTAAAGATACTTATGGCGAGCTTTTGAAATGTTTTATACCTACTTATACAACATGTAGTTTATTCATTCATACTGAAACTAGCATTATATTATATTCCAAGAAAAGGAATAAAAATAAACCTATGTCATCGCATAATTGATTACAGACGTATATAAAAGTGTTTTAATCATAATTATCTGTATCGGCAGTTTTCCTGGATTCCGTACCACTATTGGCATTGTTCTTAGCACGAAACTGTTAATTCTGCCGTATGAATTATCAGTGGTGGGGAGCAAATGTCTTCAACTGTCCTGGGGTCATTATTTCAGTGGTTTAAGTTTAACGCCGTTTTTTCAACGATATTTCAGTTATATAGATAATCGGTTCACCTAACAAGTGTTCCTATACTGTATTCTAACCAGTACTAACTTACCCTCCCCAAAAGGGGCCGGCAGCTTCTCTATATATGGAGGGATATTGACATTATTGTTAAATAGGTCATGGGTTCACGGCATATTTTTTGTGATTAACTGTTAAATAATATGTGTTTATTTTAAAATTTAAATCATAAAATATATGAATGCTTACTGAAATGTATACCTTTGTACATGTATTTCCCCGACATTTAAAGCGGGCATGTAGTAATTGTCTTTTCCGACCGTTCGTCCGTCCGTCCATCCATACCTCGGAGGTTTTATTTATAAGTAGATTTTACTGTTGAACTGTCAAGCATGCCACCGGGGGCTTATAGGTTTATTGAATGAAGCGTCTTGTCTCTATACTAACATTCTCCTAAAGCTTATATGTAGCTTATTCACCATGAGAGAATGTGGCGGTGAAAACAACGTAAGGGAAGTGCATGTCCAAAGAGAATTGATTCGTAAATATAAACAGCATGAGGAAAAGGGCTTGTATAGTACATGTATTTGTTTCTGGCTTCCTATTTTTTCTCAGAATGGAATTTCACGCACCTTTTTAGCGCATGAATTCAACTTCCGGTTTCTGTACTAACGAGCTTTGTGGCAAACATTTAAACCAGCTGTGCAAGAAGTGAACTAAGTTGACCTTACATTGTCCAATTTCAAAGCATCGTCTTTGAAGACTTCAACGTAAACAATTGTGGTAAATCATAAAAATTTGATGCTGTCACGTCAATAGGAACTCCTCGGCGTTTGTCTAAGAAAAGTGTGTATTTCTAAGTAACGGAAATGCCCAAGGAGTTACGATTAAATGAAATATAAATTTAAGTAGTGAACAAAATGTTGAAAATTCCGGATTACGGTAATTTCTTAATCAGAGGTTTCTAGATTAGAGGTATACCACTCTACTGTACATATTATCAAATTGCTATGTGTACTCATCCTCGCTATTTTTTAAAAAATCGCTAATTAAGGAATACAGTCAAACCTGTGAAAAAAGACCAACCTTGGGAAAAACAAAATGTGGCTTTTATTGACAGGTGGCCTTTATTGACAAGTGGTCTGTATTCTGGTGTTATTCTGTTTTGAAATATATTAAATGACGATTTTTAAAACAATGGCCTTAAATTAGCACACTTGTTGGTCTTTACTCGGAGATGGTCGCTAACACAGGTTTGATAGTCAAACCTGTGAACAAAGGCCACCCTAGGGAAAGACATATGTGGCCTTTATTGTCAGGTGAATTTTATTTAGAGGTCATTTTCTTCTAAATTATCAAGAATGTTCTTTGAAATAATGGTCTTTATTCACAGGGTGACCTTCATTCGGAGGTGGCCGCTAAAACAAGTTTGACTTGTAATGAAA
This sequence comes from Lutraria lutraria, assembly GCA_964023205.1. Taxonomy (NCBI): domain Eukaryota; kingdom Metazoa; phylum Mollusca; class Bivalvia; order Venerida; family Mactridae; genus Lutraria; species Lutraria lutraria. The sequence continues at coordinate 3,239,305 of OZ026850.1, forward strand.
TATGGTAAATGATGTAAAATTTAAACATTATTATATGAATACATACCTCTTTCTGAGTATTTCATAAAGTCATATCCTTTTGCATAAATTTCCAAAAAATAACTTGATGATAGATTAATACGTATTTATAACCACAAATTTACACGTGTAATTATATTCCTATTATTCAAAAGTTTGATTAAAATAAATTAATTAATTAACTTATTTTCTTATGCATGCTTTTTCTGCACTGGCGATCATATATATGTTACTATACATGCACATTGATATTGTCCTCAAACACATACCAAAATTGAATACTCTCTTTGAATGTAAAAATCGAAATTTTTATTACACGAATAAGTATTTAAGTATGAAAGGAAGGCAATCAATCCGGTATGCACTCACACAAAGGACAAATGTACGTTCCGTTTCTTCGTTAATTCAATTGTTGCGTTATTACATAATGTTTGTTTACTTTATAGATAAATGTCACACTTAAAGTGTCTGCAATGAAATTCGTTACTTAAATACGATTAATTGAGACTAATCGTTTGATACCAGATATTGTATACACCGTTTTAATTAACACTATTGATACATATAATTACATTATAAATTAATAATAACGATTATTCTAATCTAACTTGCTACATACTTACATTTTTTCACATACGCATGGTCAATTATTCATTATTCAAAGTTAACAATATATCAAATAATACCAAGGACTAAGTCCTAAATTGATAATGCTAAAAAAATACAATTTGTATTATAATTGTACTTAATATAAAGAACATTTTTTATTTGTATTAAAATAGCTTAAATGATAATATTACTCTTACAAATATTGTGATAAATTTTGTTAGAAAGACCAAGATTTTTTCTAAAAAAAAAATGAATTTCAAAAATCATATTTTGAACCATATAATTATTTTAGACATTGCCTTTAATAATTCATTTAATCAGTGACGTATAATACACGTCTCTGATTTAATGTTTGTTTTTCTTGTATCAAGATACACGTGATATTTTTTATATACATTGTATAAAAATGAAATACATCCCCTAAACAATTACATAATTGGCATTTACGTTCGTTAAATGGTATCTTATTTTATTTATGTTTTACAATAACAATCTTTATATATCTCTGATCAACAAATTATTAGTTGCCATGTGTAACCTAAATGTATGGTGTTTTTTTTTTCGACATTATACTATTTCAGATATACTTATATATGGTTACGAAATCAAACTCACACTTTTGGCCATGGTCATGACGAGAGTAGGACACGTGCACTTGTAATATTTCTTTTCCGAACTATGTTTATCTCAGAAATGTATTCAACGTTTACTTGGTAAAATATATCACATATGTAATGAGGACATGCGCAAATAAATGAGACTGGGTATATTTTGTATTTTTTTATATAAAACTTGCTAACTTATCTGTCAACGAGGTAAAAGAAATGCCATAAATTATATTCATACTAATTTTACAGGATTTTCTTTTTGAAATTACTGATACACGATATTTTAAAAACGAGCAAATATGAAAGACACGTGACAGTCCGCGATGACACGGAATGTCCGGATTTTACAGGTTACTCAAAATTCAAAATGGCGTCTGGTGCACTCTTCGGTAATGCGAGCGGTCGCTCTCAAAGCAAAAATCTTGTTGAATTTCGTGCAGGAAAAATGTATATGAAGGGTAAAATGGTGCATCCTGATAAAACGAAGGGTTTAGTTTATGTCTACCAGTCGGACGACTCCTTAATGCACTTCTGTTGGAAAAATCGTACCACCGGAAGTGTTGACGATGTAATTTGCTTTGTCATAATTATTGTCATTTTTACTTAGATCATATTTTCGTAATTCTCGACTTTCCAGTAGCCCATAATCCTTTGCGACATGGTGACTTCCGGTTTACTTCCGTGTTTCACAACATTAGCGTTACAAGTTTACAAAACGATCACTGATAACGATAATTCTTAATGACATAACGAACCAACTACATCGTAGGTAAGTAGTGGCTTGAAGGTATTAATTACAGTTCAAATATTTCGCTGTCATTTGTTTTAACAATATATTACGGTCTCCAAATTCTACATTCAAGTGGGTGGGGTAAATCAACGGTATTTAATTTTTCCCTGTCTATTATTAATTTTACTGACTAAAATGAGAGGCTGTGTCTTCTAACAATGTTAAATGATGTAAAACTAAATAGCTGGATGATTTATTTTTAAAAAATCATAACAGCAGGCACAATATTATATAGAAGTTGGCATTAATTGTAAAGGTTAAGGGTATGTACTATAAGGCCTCACCTGAATTTTGTGGGTTTTGACTTGTGGTTTGTGCTCATTCCACAAAAAAAAATTATTTTTTTTGTCTCTTTGACAATAGTGTTAATTTTTGTAAAAAATAAGTGAAATGTTAAATATTAAACTATATTATTTTCAGAGGATGGACATTCCGGTTCCTTCTACTACCTGTGCACCAATAATTGTTGGTGGATCAGTCGGGGCTCATTGCTAGGCGATACAATGCACAAGGGCTCTGCACCGAGATGTGTGGAAGTTGTCATGTTATTGTTTTACCGAAGGATGAGAAGCAGAATAAAAGCTGGCTGGACCAAATAAGACGGGACGTCATCTATACAGATATATGCTAATGGGAAAACCATTCCTTTTGAGCCAGAAATTCCTTCCCGGGTTCGCTCAGCACATTTGTTGAAGGTATAAATTTGCATAGCATTCTGATAAAATCATCAAAGAACTTCAGTACAAAACAACTTGAAATTGTTTCAGTTTAATTTTTAAATGTTAGTAAAAAATGTTCCAAATGAATGATACAACATATTTTATTCATCAGTTTGTCTGACTTTCTTGCTTCTATTTTAATTATATGTGCAAGGTACGAAATTGTGCCACTAAAAGTGAAATAGTGATTGAAGTTACAGTGTCAACTTTAAATTTGTGTTTTGCCAATGACTATACTTGCATTCCAATAAATGCAGTGTAAATTATCATTTTGACTGTGAATTTTACTCTATTGTATCTAGCATTGATCAAAGCAATGATTTTGTGATAGTGTTGTTTGATGGTTGCTGATATGCTATCATTATTTGACGTTTCATGAAATCAAAATATAGTACTATATCTATTACAGGGTATTTTTCAAAGTAATTTAGTAAATAATATTTTAATTCTACAACCAGTATTAGGTCAAATAAGTGCGAAAAGAAAACAGTTAATTTGGCCTTCAAAATATTGTGTTTGGTAATTCATATTATTTGTAAAGCTTCTTTCTGTTTATTTTTCCAGGTGTACAGACTTCACCACAGTCCAATATGACTCATCTGAGTGACCAGTTCAAATAGAAAGTACAGCGATCACTACATTTCCCAAAATCATGGTTGAAGATTATGTTAAACTAGACACTTTCAATCCAGATTATAACTGCAGATGATTCTAGGTTGAGTGACTTGGAGAGGCTATTAAGGTCAAAGCAGTTGAGACTGGAAAAACATTAAGGATAGTTTGTGTTTTAGTTTTAAGGCAACCTACCAAATTGTGCTGTTTTGTCACTATGTGCAATCATGAAATCGAGAACAAAACCAACAGGTGTGAATTACTGGAGAGGAAAAGCAACCAGCACTTTAAATTAATCACCAACAATGTATTCCAGGCAATTTCATTGTAGACGTAGTACAAACTTTTGATTCAAGTGTTGTTTTTTCAGTACTTGGATAAACATTCGGTGTTCAGAGTCAATTATTTGTGTGTAAGGTTGCATCGTAAATTTGTATTGATTTATACGTGTTTGTTAAAGATTGTTCCGAGTCAAGTGAATTGATATTAGAAATAATTAACATCACATAGTTATTATATATGGCCTGGTGCACAAATTATGGTGCATTTCCTTAAATTTGACTGTAATGGCTCAGTTTTATATAAGTTGTGTAATATTAGCTTTTAAAGGTTGACGTTTTCTTTCAGTATGTATACCTGTTATATGTTTGCCTGTAATGAATTAGCATCTAGTTTTTTCACTTTTTTAAAATCAATGCAGTTGTTGGAGTTGGAAAGTAAAGTATTATGAGACTTCTAATTCAATAAGAAAAATTAAAGCGGATTGATCTGATACCCTATATATTTAACAGGGATTTATTGGAGCGATTTTATAGACGAAATTCGGTCATATTCCCATTGGAAAATAGTATCTTTTTTTCCCAATTCACAGACAAAAATTTCCCAATCCCCCCCCTCAGAATTTTTTTTTATCAATTTTATAAGTTCACTAACATAATTATTGCTATACATCTTCCCCAATTTTGATTAAACACTGCAAAAACTACCAATCCCAAGGGTATGGGTCAAATTCCCAAAATACTGAAAAAAAACTGTATTAAGATACACCCACAAATAGTGGAGATATTTTGAAAATCTGAAATGTGGGTAGCTGTTATGGTCTTAAAATTACAACAACCCATATTCCCTATAGTAAGGAATTTTTTAAGCGTAGATAGAGGTATAACTCACTTCTGTGACAAAGTTCAAGTTTTTTACTTCAATATTCCATAAAATCTAATGTTTAAAAAATGTGGTTTATACTTAAAAATGCCCAAATTTAAAATACTATGAAAAAATAACACCATCATATTTTCTGGGTAACTTACTGAAGATCTAGTCAAATCTATATTATAAATTTTTGATAAAAAATACAACAACAAAATTTCATCCCAGAGTTTGGCAGGCCTTTGAAGTTAAATCCAGTGGCCACATTAGATGTTAATCAGTGCAATTATCAAAGGTCTTAGGGAGTAAGTCCCAGAACAGTATGGGGTCCTTAGATATCATCAAAAACATGTGTCACCAAAAGTTTTATGGTCATACATTGTTTATTGCAGCTGACAAGTATGACACTTTTCAAGACTAATGTATACCATCAGATAAGATCAAATAATGATAAATCAATTGTTCATTATGATAAAACAATGTGTTTGTAAAAATGAATTGCCAAATGCAACATGAAATTTACATAAAAGACAAAATAAAACAAGAAATTATTAATTTGTGTCCTCAATTATAAGCTTATTAGCAAAATAATAATTATCTAAACTGCAAAATATCTTACTTAGAACATTTTTTTAGGTTAATTAATTAATGCTATAATTTAGTGATGAGTGAAAAGAAAGATAATTTAAACAGCAAAATAAATTAATAAGTTCATTAATTAGTGCTATAATTAAGTGATGAGTCGAACAGGTGTCAAATCAGTGTAATAAAAATGACAAAAAATAGTTTATTATAACTTTATTCTTCTAAATGTTAATAAAGATGAAGATGTGTTCTTGTTAGCTACTGAAATAATGTAAGAACTGTAAACTAAGCATGATGTAAGTACAAAAAGGGGCAGTCAATGACTTAAACTCAATACAGGACCTGCCTATCAACTGTGTAATGTCCATCCCCTTAATGTAATATCTGTCCCCTTTCATTAAAATAAAAAAAAATGCTTTGAATATAAATTAAGAATGAAAATAACTGTTTTTGTAAGTTTTATGTCTGCATATCTGTTACGTCAGTGAATTACAGCTTTTTAATGCTAATATGGCAATAATTATATCTTTAGATTTAACACAGGAATGCTAGTTTTTTCCTGTTTATGTGTTATTTTCACCTGCTTCATATTTCTAAATAAATGATTTTCCTCATGAAAAAGACAATGTATATTGAACCAGTATGTACTGAAATAGCAAATGGTATGAAATAAGGACAGTTGAAACTTTCTTTGTTTTCTGGTTACACATTTAAAAAGGTGTAATGCTCCTGTCAGTAATGTCTGTCCCCAATCTGTGTCTATGAACATCCAAGAAATAATAAAAACCAGAGTGAAAGTTATCTTTTCATTACTGGGTTGTGTTTCTAGATGGTCTAGACATACTTAAAAAGTGGAAAAATACAGAAAATTCAGTACTTTATTTTTTGGTCCTAATGCTAACTCAAAAGAACCATAATTTGTGCACCAGGCCATATATACGAGTTGATATATAATTATAATTAAATATATAATTTTTTATACCTATGTAATGTTATTATTTTAATATATATATATGTATATCAATATGACTGCAGTTGAAATGACAAGAAAATAAAGTGTATATTTATTGATTTAACTCTATTTAATAATCTTACTATTGAATTATAATTTCATCCCCTACTTATGGGGGAGACATTCCGTAATGTGCAATCTGCCACACTATGTTTTCTACCAATTTATTGTGTTCTTTATGACCCTGAGTCTTCAAATTTCACTGGTTGTCTGGTGTTATGTAAATGATCACTATTGTTTTTAGGGTCATAGGTCACAGTGACTTGAAGAGCAGAAACCGGTTCCTTATTCAGTCTGTGAAATTAAGGTTTGAAATGAGGTTGTCTGAAACAGAACTTTTAGCTGCTTTTGCTATGATTTATTAATGTAAAATTGGTTGTCTCGGACAGCTGCTAATTTTGCAGACTGCTTATTACTAACAGTCTAACATGTATGTCGGGCAATACCATTTCGTTTCATAGGGCGATCAGAAAAACACACTGCCATAATAAGGAACAGTGGAAATTATTATCTGCACGGGTTGCAAAGATATCAGTATTTGCCACCGAAAGGTGAAGAGTTAAATGAGGAACATTCAGTAACAAACTTGATGTAAAAGTAACATATTTATTAAATATAAATTCAACCTACAAGTTAATTGAGACATTGTTCCGAATCTACAGCATAAACATGAAGGAATCTTCTTGTGTACAATGATAGTATGTACAAACAGATTTACGAACTCAGTTCAGACAGAAATATCTGTCACTAAGGGTTAATGTTCTGATAACAACACTTCATTGGCAGTTTAATGTCTGCATCATTGTCTCTACATGCTTTCTTCAGTTGGTCTGCTTTAAGGCAAGCAACACTGTTATAATCTTTCAAAACGAGTAGATGTTCTCTTTCTGAAAGAAAATAAGCATACATTATAAAATGGAAGTAACAACAATGACTACAAAGTAACTAACTTGCTTTCTACCAAAAGCACTCTGTTTAATATATACAATGTGAGAAGCTCTGCCTGTTTAATTATATAATAGCTTCTTTTGATTTATGAAAATTCAATATGTGTGGCATAGGCTTGATCCCCAGTATAGACCTAAAAATATTGAAAATTTAATTCCTCAAATTGACAGTCCTTTTATTGTCATATAAATGTCAATTACATAAATACTTTTAATACTTACAAAGTTTAATGTAAACTTTCCAATACTGAATGCGACATGCTTCGATTGCTGTTCACCAAACTACCAATAAATACACACTTCAAAGACTCTGAAATAGGAATATCAATCATACAGCAAGCTTATTTTTCAATATAAATTTCAGTTCTCAGTTCACTGATCTCAGTTCAGTCAGTTGATCTAATGTCAAATAGATTTACTTGCTATATCTGAGCCCATTATCTTGCGAACTAGTTTAAGTACAGAGAGATAACATACATTGTATGTTTTGTTTGCATTTAGTAATCAGGTATATATGCACAAAAAACATGGATAACAACAGGCAGCGAGCAGCGGTTCATACTAGAAACACCTGTACATCAAACACTACCTGAACTATCATGTATCTCGAAGAGTTTTCAAAAGGCAAAAAATCTGCCAGACATTCAGACTGATAAATTTAAGCTTGAAAAAATTCTGTCGGGACGAAAGGAACTCTGTCATGTGGTTAACAAGTATAAATGCATATACATCAGATAAATAAGAAGCCGGACAACTGATTTGGTGAGAGAAGATTCTTTAACCGGCTAACACACAATCTAGCGGATCTGTATTTGTTTGATACATGTAACATACTGTGATACAATGATTATTTATAATAGTCTATGACTGTAACAGTTACGATGTGGTGTGTGAAAGTAAATTAAAAAAGAACAAGATTCTGATTCCTACAATCTAAGTCAGTTGGCATAACCAGAGACATATCTGGCATAATGACGTATTTTTTAATGTCACTACATGTATGTTATATGCATATTATGATTATGCCACTCGATTTTATGACTGAATATAATGAAAGCGTGCAATCAGACATCAAAATACATAAAAATACAGTAAAAATAACAGTTTTTTAAGGATAAACAAAAATTTACAAACATTTATTTACATTACCCCACCCACCGTTAACGCTTGACATCAAATTTGTTAAACGAGGTTTTGACGTTTGTAACTCTTTTAAAACTGTAAATTGTGTGTTAACTTAACGAAATTGATAGGTATTATTAAATACTTACATTCATTACTTGTCTAATGTTCCAATCAATTAGTGTTTTAGGCTCAAATTGTAAATAACCGTTCTCTTGTTTTTCTACATGGAAACGAAACCGGAAGTCACCATGTCGCAAAGGATTATGGGATTCTGGAATAAGGCGAATGGATCTTCACTGTTATTGGACAATAGGTCATTGTAAAGGTTACCTTGATTGGTACCTTACTAATGAACCTATAGTAGTTTCTACTCTCTTGTCTGACCAAGTACCAAAACATCGATTCATTCTGGACTTTCAAGCCGGTGAATTGATGCAGCAATTTCTTTGAATTTTGTACAACCAATTTAATAAAAATATACCAGTAAGGATTAAACATTAACACTCAGAAAAAAAACGTAAATGGGGGCGTTTTGGTTGAAAAGATTGACTCATTGAGCTGATTCATGTTTAAAATTTAAACATGAATCAGCTAAATTAAATAAAATTAATAATGATCATGGTAATATTTTTGCTGAATTGGTAGTTTGTATAATTTTTTTGTTTGTTTTGTAGGACCTGATCATATTTCCAGAGGATATTGAGTTCAAGCATGTGAAGCAATGTACAACAGGCCGAGTGTTTGTTCTGAAGTTCAAGTCTTCAACAAGAAAGTTCTTCTTTTGGATGCAGGTAACATTTTTATTTGTAATGGTAAATTGTATGGTAATAAGTTGAAATTTAGAAGAGTTATTAACAACGCAGAAACTGATTCATTAAAAATCTGTTAAAGATATGATTGTAGGTATCAGGGGTCGGCCTAGGTTGAAATTTTAGGGAGAAGTGACTTCTCCCTAATCTCAAATCAGGGAGAAGTGGGGCCACTTTAGGGAGAAGTGGGTAGTCGCATGGCAGAAGTTACGAATGCGTTACTTTTTACCGGCTGCCATTCATTTTGTTTGTTATAAAGTTATTATTACTATACATGTTAATTCTGGGCAGGAGCATGTCATATATTCCCCCTTTGTTATGATAATGACATAAATGAAAATTGAAGCTTATCATATTTCATTTCAATTTGCAAAATAATAATTTCTAGATATATCATAGTAATTAAAGATTCAGGAATTTATGTGACACGTTTTTCTGTGTTAAAATGCGAACAAGTCTACCTAGGACCCCTAAAGTTTTGTGGGACACAGACTCTGGAAAATAAACCTAAGTAAGGGAGATCACTGCATGGAAAGCTACTTTCTGTTTGCATTATGATTGACGAATAGATCATTTGTCAATGTCGCATGTTTTCACGAATAACCAATGACCGGTAATTAAATTTCCGAGTGGAAGCAATTTTTCATTCATCGAACTAAATTTTTATTTATTTGCTGGGAACATGTAGGATACTGACCAATTTTTACTTTCACTTTACTAAAGTCGAAACATCGTGAATCGCCCAGTAACTAAGTGGCGAGCGACATTTCAGAATCACGTGTTTTTACTATGGAGAAGCAGTTTTAATTACAGATGGCTGTTATTAATTAATTCTTCGCAGTTTGGAAAACTTCACTCAACTCGCGAACGTGTCGCCTCTCTGTTTATCGTGTCGTGAACATAAACCAAATTCGGAACAACAAAGATAAAAGTACATGCCCGTCTTCTGAATATAGATGTCAGTTACATCAATTAGACCCACTATCTATTGTTAAAACCGTTGTTTTCACATCACGTCGGGTATTTATTGTTATTTATCACCAATTAGCCATATCTTTTTGCCCGATCAAGAAGACTTTCATTAATTTCGGTTTACGAATGTAAACTGCACTCTGATTGGTTGATAACGATTAAGCTGTTACAACAAATGCTGCGATTGGCTATCATTGGTCTATTCGACTGCCCACTGCAGCATACGGAGGCGGTGCTTACTGCAGTGTAAAGTGTGAATTAAGATTGACTACGATAAGCTTTCCGTGTATATTAAAACCATCGGAGCGTGATTGATAATCCTGTGTTACTGTGTAAGTCAGCTTGTATATTGTATACAGAGACAAAACAGACAAGATTTTAGGGCGAAGTCAATTTCGCCAGACCGTTATTTAGAGGCGAAGTCTGAAAGCTGAGGGCGATTATTTCGCCCACTCGGCCGACCCCTGAGGTATGCCAGTTGTTTTCTATACTAATATTACATCATGCTTACAGGAACCAAAGTCTGACAAAGATGAGGAGTATTGTAAGAAAGTAAATGAATACTTGAATAACCCTCCTACGCCGGGTTCAAGCCGTGCCGGGGCTGGGAGTGGTAGCCTTCCTACCGATCTTGCCAACTTGGCTGGCGATTCTGATTTACAGAGCATCTTGGGTGGTATGAGCCAACAGCAGTTAATGCAGCTACTTGGAGGTGTAAATATGGGAGGACCTGGTGGTGGCTTATCAGCACTGATGGGACGACCAGGTAGTGTCCAGTCTACGGCTTCAGAACCACCACTGAGAGTTCAATCCTCTCCTGGTACAAGAGGGGGGTCATCTGAGACTCCAGCGCAGCAACGTCCAGTCACTGCAGCTGCTTTGCCCTCACAGAACACTACCACCACTTCTTCTACCACCGGTAGTACCACAACTACATCTGCTGGTCAAAGTTCTAGTAGCAATAAGCCAGCTATACAACTGAGTGATTTACAAAATATTCTTTCAAATATGAATGGTAAGTTATTGAAATACTGTGTTTTCGAAGTAAACAGTTTTACAGTAAATAGGTATAATTCTACATAATTATTGAATATATATATACATTACTTATTAGGATGGTGATGGTTTGTCATATAACACTGTAAATCTGTTTGATTTTGGAAGTCTATATATGCTGAGGCATCAGATGATATGGAGGCAAAAAATGATTGCCTCGACTGTCCGTACAAGGTTAAGTCAAGTGCTCACCGTGGGCATCTGCATTGTTTTCAATGCAGCATCTTGATTTACTCAATTTCATAATATGTAAATCTAGTTGATGTTTCCCTTTCTTGTTAAAAACTGCAATGCCATCTGATTTGAATACATGTTACAGATATTCTGTTCTAAATAAGTTCACTTTGGTACACTTGTCTTGCAAAAAATGGGTCTGTTGCCGTGGCTTAAGCACAGTTTTCTTGTGGTGCCAGTGTAAATAGTATTGAACATTTCAACAATTTTCTTTTTCAGTACCTGCTGGTAAAGAGGGTAAGTACTGTATTTAATTACTCATTTATAGTTTTATTTTTTTATCTCAAAATAACCAGTTTTATCTGTTTGAATGTAAACAAAAAAACATATTAAGAAATGAAGTAAATATAGAAATTTATAGTCTGTGTTAATATCACTGTGTATAATTCATTGTAGTAGCAATTAAAAATTTATGAAATGTTGTTAGTTTTGTACCATATTAATATAGTGTTATAGCCATACAATTACCCCACCCACTTTGCATACTACAAGATTATTCAAAGAATTTAATTTATGGAATAGTTTGGTTGGGAGTGCGTAAAGTAATTGTACAGATAATACATTATGTGTATTTTCAGGGGTAAAATTTAGAAATTCAATTTTTTATTGGTCAGAAAAGGTCATTTATCCAAATCATGAAAATCCGATGAGAGATTTGAGGGGTATCCCTTACCTGATTATATTGACTGTTGCTGACAATGTCTGTCAGTATTCTTTCTGTTACATGTATGTTTTACGATTTTCAAGCAAAATGTTCAATTATTTTAAACTATCAACTTTTTCCCCTGTATAATTTATACACCATAAACATTGGTAATATTACTTGAACCCAATGATTTTTTGGTTACAGTGGATTTATCACAAGCTATAAGTCCTGAGTCTATGATACCTATTCTGGCTAATGCTGATGTTCAGGAGAGATTGATTCAGTATCTACCTGATGGTGAAGTTTTACCAAAATCTGAAGAGGAGCTTCGTGCCACTGTCAGTTCACCTCAGTTTAAACAGGTAATATAAGATAAGAGAATTTAAGTCTGTAACTTCCAAAGTTTAGCATTTATTTGAAGAATATTATTAACATGGTACTGTTCATTGTCCAGGGTTGGACTTTTTCTTTGGATTTCTCAAGATTGATGATCGTGTGTGTCAATTTTAGCTTGTCTGTTTCCAAAGAAAAAGTCTATTGACATGATCTCTGCAGCGTTCAAATAAATAAATGTAACTCAAAAAGTATAAGAAAAAAAATGTAACTCAGAAACTATAAGAGTTAGCAACATGAAACTTTGTAGGTGGATAGATCTCACTAAGTAGGTGAACAGCCAAGAATTGGCACCGCTTGTGGGGTTCTTGTTTGTGAGATGTGCTGATCAGTTAATAAAATCTGAGAGGGTAAACCCATTCTCCTCAACTGCTCTTTGTAAGAATGATGGAGAATATTATAAGCCATGAATGAACATGTTCTCATAAATAATGATCTGTTTGATTGAATACTTCTTTAGAACACTCTTGTTGTTTCAAAAATGTTCACCTCTAACAGTTACTGTTCAGCTTTTGACCACGTACTGAAACAGGGTTCAAGTGGTTTTGGTTTCCAGCTAGCAAAAATCCCACCTTGGACAAAATTTCGCATGTTAGGATGCTGTCCAGCTAGCTTACCAGAGGTTTTCTTTAGGTTTTAGGGAGGGCATCCAAGCCCTTAATTATAATAAAGGGTTGATTCCTCTTGGGGGGGGGGGGAATTCTCACCTGAAACCATTTTGGGGAATTCAATTTCAAGGAGTAAATTGGAAATTCGGGGAAAATTGCATGATTTCAAAGAAATTTATAGAGGTGACAGCACCCTTTACAGGCCAGAACTGTATGATAATAAAAACCTGCATTATAATTGTTTGAAAATTAGTTCTTGTTGCTATGTGAGATTTTACTGAATAATTTGATGTTAATTTGCAGGCACTTTCATCATTTAGTTCAGCATTACAATCCGGACAACTCGGTCCGTTGATGACCCAGTTTGGACTTGGTGAGGACGTTGCTAATGCTGCAGCTCAAGGAGGTATGTGTTGTCGAGCGATGTTTTTGTATAGTACATAATAACTATATAGATATTTTATACCTTTGTATGATGTCTGTGGTCTGAATGTGTAAAATGCCGTCAGACGTCTATTTGACATGACTTGGATCTACCACACAACCTTACATTTCATGCAGCCTGAAGTTACAGCCCTTGTTGATTATGATGAAACAAATATGATACTAAGCATGTAATACTCTCGTCGGCCTCTTTTTATGCCCCTGTTTCGATAGATCGGGGATAAATTGGTTTTGCCCTGTCTGTTTGTACCAAACTTTAACCTTGCCTATAAATTCAAATGCTTTCACCTACAGTCTTTAATACAAGTTGTAATACAGAGTACATAAATTAAATATTTTATGAATAAATTTGGTTTTGTTTTGTTTTAGATCTCGAAGCATTCATTAAAGCCATGCAAGCCAAACAGGAGAAAGGCAAGAAAAAGGACGAGACAGAAGAGATGGAGTTAGATTAAAATGAGGCTTTTACATGGTGCTAGAAATCTCAGACAATTGTAGAACTGTACAAAAACACAATAACAATAGTTAGTGTAAAGTGATGGCTTGAAGACATCGTAAACATATTTAACAGTTTTCTGTTGTTTGAAATTAGTCTCGAATATTAATAAATATATTGGCCTGATAAAGACCAAAAAAAATAAATTCTGTTTAATCACTGTGTTGATGCTTTACTGTTTGTATCATATGGTTGCCTTTTGATGTCTTGTCTGAAAATTTAGTTATAATAGAGACATGTTCAGCTTTACTGCCTATTATAAAATTGCTTTTCATCTTCTGGGATGCTTTCCAGATATCAAAAGTTGACAGTTTATCTTGACGTCTAGGAAGAAAGTTGAAATTTTCAGGGTTTTCATTAAGAACTGACTGCTGATGAATACCATCGGTTAAATCGCAAAAAACTGTTACAATCCCCAAGTATTTAAAATTTTAAGTAGGCTGCCCCCTTGACACCCGGCCTATTATGTTACTTTCTTAAGAAAATCTGTTGTACTGAATATTAATGAAAACTCTGAATTTTATACGTAAAAAATTGTGAAGTATTTTGTGCTGTATTATACACTATAATTGTGTATTAACAATAGATACAAATGAGAGGAGTTGTTCGTCACATGAGTGCTGCTAAGTTACCAACATGTATGCCTTGTATGGACCTGTTCCTTCGGATACCATTACTTACTGTCAATGTCTCCTGTGAATTTTGAAAACCTCAGGTGGTAAATATCACAGAAAGGGCTTAATTATACTCTAATATTACAAAAAATGTACAAATATGCCACAGAATATAGGGTACATGTATATATTGGTTGAATGGAGTCATATTAAGTGTTTAACTTTTTCATTTTAGGTAAGTTTTATGTATGAAATAGTCCTACAATTTTTACATGCACAGTTCAGTTACTATTGTCTGTAGAATATAATTTTAGTCGTAACACCCGCAGTCAATTTGTCACAGAATAACTCACTTAGGTGACCATATTGATAATAAACATCACAAATTTTCATTTCTCAGTAATATTTTACAATATTGTAAGCACATTTTGTACAAGTCACATATATAGAATGAATATCAACATATAATGTAGCAATATGTATAGTATGTACAAATTATTTACGAGTTCTTTACAAAATTGTCAATGAGCAAAAATATAATCTGTGTCATACAAAAAACACGTAAAATACTTGTTAATTTTTAAACTAGAGGAATAAATTTGAATGTGAAATAATGATCTGTAATAACCTGCATATAATTTTCGATTTACTAAACTTTTATAAATCATTTATACATGATTAACTTGCAAGTACTAAAAAATGAAGTTACAAAATTTAAAAGTCCAGTTAAGAGTAACAAGACACATGTTTAAAAAAATCTTTGCATTATTTAAAATAATTTTGTCCCCAAATAAACATGCCAATGATTGATGCATGGTCAAGACTTTCTTTAGTGCATCTATCATTGAGAGTTCAGGCTCAGAAACATATCTGTCAGGCTCAAAAGATCTCTACACAAAACCCCGTAATATTTATCACCAAATATGGTCGGGCACTTCTTTGAAAGGGATATCATCTATCCCTTTTCATTCAAACTTGGTTCAATTAGCAATAAAGTGGTTAAAAATATATTTTCAGATCAAAATAATGCGTAATATCGGTAATTAAAAAGTAAATAGCAATTTTCTAAACTAGGTTAAAAGCTTTCAGAACAATCCATGTTAAACAATTAGGTACGGCCATTACGCCACCATCATATTTAAAACAAATTGTGTCACACTAGTTGCTGGCATAAAAGGTTTCTAATAATAAACAGTTCTAAAAATACATATCACAGACTAAAATAATAAAAATAGAAAAAGCATGTAACACCCCCCCCCCCCAAGAACTGTCAAATTTGCAAACAGAGCAATACAAATTCTACTTTAAAGTTCCACCAAAACATTTCATTCATACATTCATAAGGCCTGCATTGCATGGGGTTCCAACTACAACATATAACAGAATATCTCTTTAATAGATAAACTGAAAACAGTAAAATGTACTCTTAAAAAATGATCATAGTGTTCTCCTGAAGTCTGGTAATATTGCCTTCTCTTGGAAATTCTATAGCAGGCTACTTATTGTCAATCCAAACATTAAGTTACACCAAAATAATGAATGATCTGTGAATAAAACCAGTTTGATTTAAAATTTAACCTGGTAGTTTAAATCTTCTGGAGAGCACTGCAACATTTGGGATTTTTTATGAATTCCCCAACACTGAAAATGAATTAAACAGATATCTTTTCAGTTGAACTAGGATATATAGTCAAAAATAAGTTAGTCTTTAATTTTGCAGTATCACTGTACATAATTAGTCAGATAGATAAAAGTCTCTCCTACATAAATAAACTTCGCAGAAAAATAATTTCTAAGGCTTGTCATTTAGTGAATCTGTCGTCATAGTTCATCGTCGGAATCTTTTCCAGGTACTGTCCATGGTTGCTTAGGAAACAGATCTTTGGCTGAAATAAAAGAAAATCCAGATAAACAATGGTAAGCGCTAAGTCAAAAAGGGGCCATAACTCTTGAGAAATTATTTGAATTTTAACAGAAATTAGACTTGACCTGTTTTATACACTTTTTATGTTAAATGTAACAAGAGGGCCACATTGGCCCTTTATCGCTCACCTGAGAACAAAGGCCAATAATCAATGACCAGGTAATATAGTTTCCATCTCGTAAAACTCATTTTTACGTAGATTTTGAGATCAAAACCAACAATGAAGATATAATACTGTTAAACAAGCTAAAATGTAGCAAATTTTCTAATCCAAGGGCCCATAACTCTTGAAGTTGTGGTCCAATTCCACCCATAACTTAACTTGTCCAAAACCATAAGGTCATACACATTCATCGTAAATATGATTAAGATCGGTGAATAAATGAAGGCGCTAGAGTGTAAACAAGCTAAAATATAGCAAATTTGCAAAGTCAAGGGCCCATAACTCTTGAAGATGTGGTCCGATTCCACCCATAATCGAACTTGTTCAAGATCTTTTGGATATACTCATTTACTGAAAATATGATTAGGATCGGTGTATAAATGAAGGCACTAGAGTGTTAACAAGCTAAATATAGCAAATTTTGTAATTCAAGGGCCCGTAACTCTAGAAGTTATAATCAGATTTTGCCCATAATCGAACTTAGGCGAGACATTGTGGCCATTTACATTGTGAGCAAGTTTAATCAAGATTCGTAAAGAGGGTCGTGGGGAAAAGTTGGGGTAGGTCGGAAAACCAGGAACAAACATTGTTTTATGCAGAATCATTTCAAGACATCCTAAAAACAGAATATTTGGTATCAGCAAAATATTTTTCAATTTACTCATTGCCAAATTGGAGTCAATATTTTTTCGATCAATTATGTTTACATGGCTATGTGAACCACTCACATTAATAATTTTATAAAACTTGAGCTCAATCTCTGATCTCAAATCTCCATTCTTGTAAGTATTACAGTTGAAAAGATAGAGCTGATTGATGTTGTACATAGGACTAAAACAAGAGTTTAAAACTTACTTGGAGGATCTCTGGGGGTTCTAGCTGAAACTTGGACTTTTGCTGATCGGGGTAAGGGTGGTGAGTATACAGGAGCCGGCCGCATTACCCCAGTTGTGGCATCAACCGGAAGATTTGAAGTTTGATACCCATTCCAGTCGTTCAATGGGTCGGGTGAGCTGCCTATTAGTTTCTGCAATAAAAACACATTACTGACCAATTATATTTTTTCTCCATAGTTGACCACTATCATAAATATGATGATAAATACTGTATCTTCATTAATTTTCGTTGGGCTCAAATTTTTGTGGTTTTTACTAAAATGGCTATTTTGTGGGGACATAAATTTGTGGATTTTGAAAGAAAATGGCTCATCTCTGCATTTAAGTTTGTGGTGATTTGATTTCGTGGATGAGCCGACCCATGAAATCAAAATTAAATCCCCAACGAAAATTAATGATTCCACGGTAACTAATGGACAAAGAGAGTTCATCTGTGGTCAAGAAATGTGAGTTCAAATCCCTTATTTTTCATGTATGAAGAAGCTATCCAGTTCTCTTTCAGGTCAGAGCTTCTACCCAGGTGTTCAACTGGGGGTCATCCCTCTGCCTCACTGTTAAAACTAGAAAAACTACTAAGTAACCCTTATTGTAGGTGGGACACTTGAATATCAATAAACGAATATATAGGAGGCATAAAAAATGCAGACTGAGTTTAAATAAATCAAATGAAACCACAGAATTGTTTTGAAGTTAGTGAATGCCTTCACATGCATTGCAATTAAATCAAGGAACACTTACAGTATACGACTGTGATCGTCTAACTTCAGTGTTGTGTAGATGTTGACCTGTTTTAACCTTGCTTCGTGAGTGTCTGGATACCTCTTTTCCTTCAGATACGTAAGATTTCCTTTTCCTCCTGCAGATAACAATTTATAAAAGAATAGTTTATTTACACAGGTAACTGTATCATGAATAGATTATAAATATATGAAAAAAAAATTAACATATTAATAAATTTTTTTTTTTTTCATATTTTTATAATCTATTCATGATACAGTTACCTGTGTTTATTTACAAAAAAAAATCACAAGGGAGACAACCTAATGTTCGGTACCATGGGGATTGATTTGGTGCCTAAATTTGGCTTGAAAAATGCATTCTTTCCCTAATCATAAAATATTCCATTCAGTTAAATTTTAGTTTTGAAGATGAAAAATACACAGGTTGCATCAGAGAATACAAGAGATGAAAATCAATCATATAAAGGCAAAAATAATTAATACTTCAACCTAGTTTCAGATAACATCCCAAAAATATATGGAAGGTGAGCAGAACTTTAAATTATGTCAGTAAATTTATTTCTAATGCTTCACAACAGTTCATATTTGCGTAGAGAAATATTCTGTTATACAACCATTACGTGGAAAAAACAGACAAAATATAAATAAAGAATATTTATGCCAAACCAGTGTGTTATGATGCCATGTACCAACCACACCATAAGGCTCAAACAACTGAAAAATCAAACTTATTAATTTAAGGCTTTGATTATGAAACTACACCCTGGGTGGAAAAAAAAGATAATCACATTTTGCCAACATCAGCAACGACATCATCATTAGCCAGGTAGTTATATCTCCAGGTATCTTTGGGTACAGGGTCCGAGCCTCGCCATGGCGTCGTCTTTGGTTGCTTTGCAGATTTGGGGGGTCGCTTGGCTTGTATGTTTAACTTGGACAAATCTAATCTTGTGCTTTTCTGAAACAATTAAAGAATGAAATTATAGTCCCTGGCAAAATGATCTATTCTTAATTGCAGTCACACCTGGTTATTAAGATGACCTTTGTGAGATAGGAAAATGTCCTTCATCCTAGTTTAGATGTGTTACCAGCCTAGGAATCAAATACAGACCAGTCAGTCTTCTTAGTAAGGTGGTTTCTATTCAAAGACTTTTTTTCACCACAGATGGATAGTTTGGGTCCACTTAATATAAGTCACTAACAGCCTGGATCGTTTGGCGATCTTTCAAATTTTACGGTGTAGAAAAGCCCTGAGGCATTCAACCACATTGAACCACCAACCTTCTGTAAGCTAAATGGACAGCTTCCTCACATGTGGAATTTTACCTGAGGCTAGTGTCTGGTGATTACTAGACAGAGAACATAGCTCATCAAATAATATCTAGACACAGACTCAGTGAAATAACTAAAGATATAAGTCTGTCATCTTCGGCAAATATTCAGTAAGCCAAAACTTGTTAAAAAACATTACTTGCGGAAGTTACTAATTAGGGACTAAAAGTCAATGCGAGATAGATGATAAATAGTCTTCTGTGAAAGTTGTGAATTACTATTCATTAAACAGACAGATATTAAATAATTACAACCAATCCAAGACCAAAATTATTTGGTTTAACTGTAAATCACTACAGTCAAATAAGTATCTGCCAACCAAGGCCACATTTTGTCTTCCAAAGGGTGGCCTCGGTTCAGAGGTTTGCAAGTCAAACAGTAAGACAAGTCCATTGTTAGTCTCAGTAAGTTTGAATAGAATAATTCAAATTTAAAAAGATGTTTTTTACCTTTGGAAACATAATCTGTAAGGTTTTAATGTTCTCAATATAATTTCTCTTCCAAACGCCAACTTCGTATTGCCCTGGCATAATAGGTAAACTCCATCCAAGTTTTACACATTTTGGCATCCATAACTGATCAAGTTCCGTGATATATTTCCAGTGCCAACATACCTACAAATAATAACCAAAACATTTCACTAATTTGAACATTCAAAGCTTAAGAATTAAGTTTTTTTCCTAGCTTTTACTATCAAAAGTTACTAGTAATTAAATGAGCTTAAAGGTTCTACCATTTGAGACAATCATAAAACTATAGCCTTTGATATGATTATATTGAAAGAATGATCAGGCCTAAATTAAAAATACGTTTGTTTGCCCTTTACCGAACCTGAATTTTAGAAGAGGGTTGGTAGGTAGGAAAAATATTTTATTTTATTTCTGAATTTGACCTTTACCTAGCATGAACTTACACTTCTATCTTGATGCATGCTATATTCATTTTATTTATTATGCTACCACACAACCATTTATTGTGTGCTTTAATCAACCATAACATGTACTCAGTGCCTTAACAGGCATTATTGTTTCCCTTCATTACTTCAATTTTCAAATGATACCTACTTTAAATGTCTATCGAAGGCACTGAGTACATGTATATCTTAGTCCATAAGTATAAAAATAAAGTTCTCCCAGATTTTGCAATAAAATCTTTTGAATTGGAATGATTTTTTTGGGTCGGTCGGTAAAGGGCAAACAAACTTAATTTCAATTTAAGCCCCAGGGTGGATTAGTCGCTGATAAGGAGGAGGAAATTTCTTTTCTTGACAATGAATACAACCAGAAAGTGTTTGAAAATATATAATAATATTATAACTTGACAGATTCTAGTAACTTGATGCTACTGGCAATTGTAATACATAAACATTTGTTCAATAAGCTTTTGAGGGAATTCTCTTACCCATAAGATTTCCTCGATTTAAATCTGTTTCTAAAAATAATTCCATGAACACCTAAATTTTGGAAACTGTGGACCACACTACACCCCTAAATTGAAAACAATATCTAATTTCTTAACTTCAATACATGCATCAAGACATGATCTAGCAAGGGATGGTTTCACAGGTCAAGCAAGGAGTCAAATGACCTCAGATTATGACAGATATAGAAGAAGCAGTCATAGGTCTGGAAATGTGGACAACAAAGAGAATAGGACTGATAGCTGACCCAGAATACTCAAAATACATTAACTTTCTCATACCTGTGAACATCGACTGAGGCTTCGTGGATCCAAGAAAGAAAATATATACACAGATATAACTCTAGGTAGATGTCGAGTGAAATCTCTTTTCAATGCAGGTACATTATCTTTAACATAATCTCTTACAAAGCTCTTTTCTTTTAACCTTGATTTGTTTATCAGATCTTCAAGAATATGTTTTCTTTGGTCATGTGTCCATTTTTCAAACTGTAAGTATAAAACACAGATACAGAATGAAATATAAAATTGCATTTCAGATCTTTTTAAGTCTAAATTATTGTTAACAATGAAAATAAATGCTTCCTCATTAAACATTGAAATCAATGCTATTATTTAAATCTACAAATCGAACAACAACAGAACATCAGTTTTGTACAAAAATAATGTGACAACTTTATGAAATGAACTAAACATAGATGGATGACATGGCCATTGCTGTATACATCATTTGTGTGAAATTATGCTGACCAATGCATATACAGTCAAACCTGTGCTAGGAGCCACCTCATGATAAAAGGCCATCTTGGGAATAAGTGCCATTCTTTCAAAAACTTTCACTGATTATTCAGAATGAAATGACTTCAAAATAAAGGCCACTTGTGAAGTTGTCCTGTCTATAAAGGCTACATTATGTCTACCTCAATGGTGGCTTTTGTTCACAGGTTGGACTTTAGTACATTTAAACAACGGCTGAGACAAAAAGCTTTTCGGTAAAAATACTGAAATGACAAACTTATATGCAATAAAACACTATCATAATTAGGAGCTGATTATAGCTTGTACTACTGATAGTAAAGCAGTATCCATTCATGACTGTTTGATTTAGAAGTCAATTATCATACCATTTGCTATCATACTAAGTTGATACTATAGACTATCATAACGGCCACTTCCAACAGCCATGCTGTTGAATTAACTCTTTAGCAACTTGGTTGAGTGTTTGCCTACAGTGCTCTCAAGGTCCTGAGTTCAATCCCAGTAGATTTTTCTCGCTCCTAATTAAAATTTAAAATGATTTACTTTATTAAATTACAAGACAAATTGTCTGTCATGTCATCAATAGAATGTTCTTACCCATTTATTTATCAAAACTCTTCTTTCTTCAAATATCTGTAAACATAACAATGAAAAATGGCTACATAAATATTATAATTATTTATCCTATTACATTTGATGCTGTCAGTGTGTGACTAGCCTCGGAATCCTAGAGTTAGGGTGAATTAAAAGGTTGGGTTAATCTAAAGGGCATGTGGTTGACAGGTTGTCACAATAAATTACTTTGATTTAAACATATAAAGAAAGGAGGAATTATATAATTATATAGTCTTGTCGGCTAAGTTCGTGTTTTTTTCTTTGGATCTTAATTCTTATTAATGCACATTTCAGGGATTTATTTAAGTGCTCAAAGTATGCATTTATCTATTAAATATAAATTGCTTCAATTTTCAACAAGATGTTTCCTGCGTCCACTAACTTACCCAATTCTAGGATAATGTGTATGTATTATGTAGCAGTATTAACGAGCTGCCCGATACAGTTGGTAGAGCATTTGACTCACAAGCAAGGTGTCATGGGTTCACGCCCCATATCAAGTTATTTGATTAATGATTAATAATTGCAAGAACAGTATCATGTGTCAAGTTCAACTTCCAATAATCAACTAAACAATGACATACAGGACTACGTACGTAATTGACTTTAAAATAAGACGGCAAAAGATCAATTCTACATCGCAAACACAATTTTTTGGCCTCTCATTTTTTTCTCAGTCACAATTACTAAGTCAAACGGTAAACAATAAGGAAGTAGAAAAGGTGAACGATAAAATTTGTAAACAAAAAACGTGTCAAGACCAGAGTCTAGGCTGTTCACTTCGTTCTTTACCTGATTATTTGTTCCCTCGTTACTTAAAGGTGTCCAAGTACTTTTAGTTCTATTCTTTGCTATCATCGACATGTTTGCTATGATGAATTTAACTATCCGCGACCTAGATTAAACGATAAAAACACCTAAATTATGCACGTAAATACCAATCAACCGCGGTCAGCCATTTTGATGCCGATTTCGTTGCTGTATACGGAAAGGTGCGGAAATTACCGAATCACTGACTGGTTTCCATTTCAAGTTTTGTGTGTAATAGACGAAATGGTCACATTTGTCAAAACGGGTATCAACTGTGTAGGTTAATTTTGGCCGATTAATTTTGAATATGATCTGTACATCCCATAAATGGTGTGTTTTTTGTATTATTTGTTTCACAATTTTCATTTAAGTCAAAGTTTATAAATGGAAATTGAGTAGCATGACCGCTTGCATGTTTTCAGTGCAGTTCACAGGTGTTTTTTCCCAGCATTTACAGTTTGGATAACTCATGTACGTGACTTTTGACGTCACATGTATATGGGTATTGCGGGAAGCACTTTTTGCACGAAGCCTGGCTCCGGGGTTAAAAATCCGAGCTCAAATATCCATTTCATTCTGTAAATATTAATTTATACATATAGTACTGTTTGGTTTAAATTTAGCATATTTATTCCACGTCATCAAACATTCCAATGTACATAATAAAACAGTACATATATATATATACATAAAGAAAGGATTAGAACGAAAGACAGGGTCTTATAGAATTCTAATCCATGGGCGGACAATTATAAGTTACTAATTAATACGATTGGAGGATGACATTTCTGTATAGCATTTAAGAATATATACAAAAAATATTATGTGTGTTAGTTTGTGAGTGTGTGTAAAAGATTGTGCATATTAGGAGAGAGAGAGAGAGAGAGAAGGAGGGAGAGAGAGAGAGAGAAGCATATTGGAAATTATTCAAATATCAAGAAAAAAATCATTTCGCTAATTCCATCTCGTTTCGTGTAAATGGTTCTCGTGCTTTAAACTTGGTAAGTTTTATCCACCGGAAGTAGTTTCAGTCTCGGTGTATATATTTGGGTGCAGACTTACACGACTTGTGTCCGACTGCAATTTTCTTTCATGTTTGCCAATGTTTCATGAGCTTGTGGCTCATAATTCGTATAAGACAGATTCCATTTTTTAACCGACGAAAGTAGAGAATATAATGTAAGTCGTCAGTGTTTATATCTTGCAACCTTTTGATAATAATAGATCTATCGGCGTTTTCTTGGAATCGTGTTTTTTCTAATTAAATTTGACACTCCAATCGGGTCATTATTTTATCAGTTATCTCCGTATGTCCAAACATACAGACGTAAAGGAAATAAAGGTGAAAAAGCTCTGTTCAGTCGTCAGTTTTGTCGTGACGTATGTCTTCTGCAAACTGATTACTCTCGGTGTATCATAAATTTACATGGACTTAGTGCTTGCCTCTCTAGTATCAAGGAATGAATTTATTCTTAATGATGACACATACTTGTATTAATGTATGGGTAAGAGTTTTTAACGGGGAAAATGTTGGTTCTCCTGTAAAAAATGATATTGTCTTTTTATTGAACATGACTGGCGAGAGGCGCCTGTACTGGTTGGCGACCTACAATTCCGGACGACCATCAAATCCGGACACCGGCTTAAACGCTTTATTTCGGCGATTACTTAGATAATTCGTTGTCGATCACTCAAGCGCTTTATTTTGCAACAACCAAGATCAACAACTTCAATGAAATGCAAGAATATTTGATACAAATACGGCATTTACAATATTCGCCGGTTGTTTACAAGTGCGTTCGCGGGGGGAAGTCCAATACAGTGCATTGCGCATGCGCAAATATTTCTGTGACGCTCGGATTAAATTCAAAGGAGTCAAATATAAGAACATATGAAGCAGACGAACATTTCCAAAGAAGAGATAAAAAAAACTTTATTAAAACATACCATATAATAATTAACCGTCATACATTTTGTATTATGATAAACGTTGATTTTTTATCCACAGTCCGTATCCGCACATGTTGATGATATGGTACAGTATGTGTTTATTTTTATACATTCTTGTATGCAGGGGAGATACTTTTTACATAGAGAATAGTGCATATACGAGTAAAATATTTCATAAACTTATGAATGACAGTAAAAATATTCAAGAACATAATAAAACAGACGTGTTATTACTGCCGACTAAGTGTCCGGAAATATGGTACTGTTTTAAGCAAAGTTAACACAATTTAATGACCCCACGTCGGGGTCTCAAAATGTGTGTTCTCTATTTAGAAAGTAAATTAAAAACATGTCGTCATATTGGACTTGAACCTAGCTTCCTCCAGGTAAAATATCTAGTGTCAAATCTAAACAGTTTTTAAGATATTGTAAAAAATGTGCGAAAAGTGTCCGGTCGTAGGTCGCCAACCAGTAGCCATCTCAACATCTTATACTTAAGTGCACTTGGTTTATTTTTAGAAGTAGCCACTACACTCATAAGTTCGTGCCCATTAATATTCGAAGTCTGCGCATGCGCATAAGATACTACCGTAGTTGAACAAGATCTCCATAAAATATCAACTAACAAGTTAATTTTCTGTACATGTAACGAATTGTAACAAAACAGCTTGTAAACATGCATTGCACGCCTCAAAGTAAACATGCATTGCACGCCTCAAAGTAAACATGACCTTGACAATCTTGATCATCTGGAAGCTTTCTCACAATTTCGTGCTCGTAAACTGATGACGTCATGCGGAAGCCGCGCTGCTATTTTCTAAATATATTTTATCATTAATTGTAAGCATTGGGTATGCTCTTTAAGAATAAACACTTAGACACTTGATAAGATTAGTAATAAAATATACCAACGAAGATAAAGTCAGCGAGTGTCAAATAAATTGGAAATGTGAACTTCTTAACAGTTTAATTTCTTTTTAGAAAGTTTTACGCATTTTTCACTTCTTTCTCACAGCAATATTTCTTCATCTACAACTAGCATAAACTTGGACACGGGAAACCATGTCATTCATCACTAAAATCGGTTATAGCCTCGGGCACGAACTTGGGGTAAGGCACGAAGTTGTGAGAATAGAGGATAAACAAAATAGATCTTTGTTTAGTAGAAGAACCTAGCTTTATTCAGGTGAAATTTCAAGTGCCAGGTACCAAAAAGTATGAGATTTATCGAAAAAAATGTTTAAAAGTCCCATAAGCATGTAAATTTATTGGTCGTAATAATTTCTGTTTTTCCTATAATAGACGAATCCTGTGTATTTTCCTCCCGCACATACTTTATAGCAAGAATGTAATACTATGTAATGCCTTGTTTAGAAGTTTCATGTTTGGTTTATCAAAGTTGATGTCTGGGGTCATATTTTGATGTGATAATTTTGATCCGTTGTAAAACATCGAGGTAATGCAAAAATTGTTTTAAAGAAGTTACTAATTGTCTAATACTAATGAGAGTCAACTGGTTTGGAAAAAAAATGTTAACATGGAATGAGAGACAGCAGTCGAAAAAACGGAAAGTGAACAAGTTGAAATTGAAGGTCATGGTCCAGTGGTTAGTGTGTTGAACTTGTAACCCAGTGATCCAGATTTGAATCCTGGTCATTCTGGGTCTTGCCCTTCAATGAAAATTTGACAAAACTGTTGATTGTCTTCATTATGTTGAGAAGCAGCCAGCTCTTTGTGAGTTAGTACTTGTAGAATACAGTCTGGGTGAACCGGCTGCAGTACATAATTATATAACTCAAATATTATTATAATATCCGCAGGGGTGTCAAAATTCCAGATAAATCCGGAATTCCAGATTTATCTGTCCTGAAAGAGCTATGTTTTCTGAAGTTATGGTCAATTTAGTCTGCTGTGAAGGATTTTCTTTGATACAAACTGAGTTGAATATGGAAACATTGGTAAAAGTGGTGGACCGCATATAATTTTTAGGATTTTCAATTTGGCTTTATTATCACCCCTGTATCCACTTCGATAGATTCTTAAAAAATATGTCACACATTGATTTAAATCAACAATTTCTAATAAAAGAATTCTATTTCAGACAAAAAGAAGTAAATAAAATGAAGCCTAATGTCAATGCAGCAACTGGACAAATGAAGCCTAGTACGAACAAACAGTCATTTACAAGCCAAGGTGGAGTTACTATACAAGGACAGACACCAACCATTGGAACATTTATACCTTCTGGTAAAGCCAACCTTAAAAATATCTTTACCCTCCCAGCTAGCTCAGTGGTTAGAGCGTTTGTCAGATGATCGAGAGGTTGTGAGTTCGAACCCCAGTCGAGGTTCACACTGTCTGTGACAAATTTGACTGAAGATATTAAATCCTAAGTCAAATTGTCCTCCCCCTCTAAATTATGTTGAGTAGCTTGGCAGAAGCTCACGGATAGAATGTGGTTAGTACTGGTTAAGGCCTAAATGAAGTCTCAAAAATGTGTATTCAGGCTAGTGGTTAAATGGATTAAGTCCACTTATAGCTTGGGCTGATGCTTTAGAAAAATTAGTTCAAATACTGTATCTTTATACCCCCTGTCAAACTTCGAACATGAATACTTTCTTCATTTTACTATTGATGGCAAACATGTTTATTTGTAATTAAAAAAATGACCTAATCACTGTCGGGGCTTATTTGCATTGCATTTCATAATTTTTATTTTCCAGGTACAGTAACTATGGCGATGCCTTCAAAAGCTGTTTCAGCTGGAGTCTCAGCCAATCCACATCATTTTCCCTCGTCATTGGCCAATCAGAATGGAGTTTCTAGTCATGTGACCTCTAGTCAACCACAGGACTCGCCTACTACATCTGTATTAGCCAATGAGCAGGCACAGTCTTCATGTCAGCAATTACAAAGTTTGGCAAACACTAAAGAGAAAACACCCATG
The DNA here is from genome assembly GCA_964023205.1 of Lutraria lutraria. NCBI lineage: Eukaryota > Metazoa > Mollusca > Bivalvia > Venerida > Mactridae > Lutraria > Lutraria lutraria. The sequence continues at coordinate 3,267,303 of OZ026850.1, forward strand.
TGTCTTATCAATGAGTTAGCCCGATTTAACAGGGTATGTACTCAAAGTTTTCAGGCATTTGTTTTCCTCTTTTGATGCCCTCTCGGGCCTGTTTGTCAGTACACATGAGATGGTAGTTGTGAGGTAAGGGCTTGGGTTAGGTTTGTGAGGTGCAAATATGTACAGACCAGATTTTGTGGGGATAATTTCGACTTGTGAGGTGCAAAAAAGCAACTTGTGGGAATAAAAATATCAAAAGAAGGTCAAAGGCTGCAACCCACAACTACCCTCTCATGAGAATGTCCGTCCTTCTGTCTGTTCAAATTTTGGTTTCCAAGCAATAACTCCAGAAATATTCCATGGATTGGTTTGATATTTTACATGAAGGTGTATAATAATAAAATACAGGGCAAGTTCGATCACTGTTGAAATCTAAACATTTTTATAGGAGTTATGGCCCCTTTTTGACTTAGCTGTCAGCAGAGGCATTCATATATTCAGGACACTTTTATAGTTTTCCTCAAAATTTACAATTTCGTATCTTTTAGTATAATATTTATGGATGTATACATTAACATCATTGTGGACAGTACATAACCTAATGGTGATCAGATGTTTGAATATGTATGCTTTGTGGTGTTATTTTTCCCTTATTCCCTTCCCCCCTCCACAGGATACTGGTTTTCTCCTTGCTAAGGCCCTGTCACCTTTCCCCAATGTGAACAAACTTTGACTGTGGACCTGGGATATGTGAGTTGCAACCTGATTGCTAGTCTATAAGCATTCTTTCTCAGAAGTTGATCATTCTGTATGAGATGGTAACTCGCAGAAACAAGGTTGACACCCGTACTGAATAAATGATAACAGGTCAGGTTGGGGCAGTTAAGTTAGCTTTAGAAAAAACAAGCGGTAAGAAAATGTTAAAATGAAAAATTTATCAAAATTTATTTCTTGGAAACTATTAGACTGATGCTAATCAAGTGTTCTGATTTATCTTCCAGGTAACACATCAGTACACGCTGGTTGACGAGCAAGGTCCAGCACATAAAAAGACCTTCTTCGTCAAACTGAAGATCGGAGAAAAGGAAGAATATTCAGCCTCTGGTGCTAGTATTAAGAAGGCACAACATGCTGCCGCTGCTATAGCTCTAGAAAAAACAGAGTTCAAACATCCCCCACCTAAAACTAGGAGGGTTGATGAAGTCACCACTGAAAGTGAGTAATTCATGGTTGAAAATTTTCTTGTTTTAATCGAAATTTCTGGGGGGGGGTTTTTCAGAGATCTAGATTGGGCTGGTATCGCTCTTTTCTGGATTTTCTAAATTTTCTGTTGAAGCCCATGGTAGTATTTTTACAATTAAGTAATTCATTTTCTGAAACCAAATTTCCATTATGTCGTTAACTTTAAGAAAACCCTCACTGTTGTGAGTGAATCCCACTCAAGGCTTGACCAATTTCCCATTTGGAGAATGTTGGTGGTTTAACCCAGGTGTATGCTTTTGGTCTCTACTTCCGCTAAGCTGAAAAATCTGACAAATGATCCTTGTTATATGTGCGATGTTAAACCCTAGTAAAAATAAATATTTGAGTGTATAAAAAAAGCCAATTTCATGTTTGTTCAAATGAATTCTTCATTACTTTTTCAGCTGATGAGTGTTCATCCATTACTCCCACTGTTGAACTGAATTCCCTGGCCATGAAGAGAGGGGAACCAGCCGTTTATAGAAATATTGAAAATAGAAATCCTCAGGCAATGTATTACCCACAGAACTATGACTTCAGAGGCATGTATAACCAAAGGTAAAATCTGGGAACCAGGTTTAAGAACTTGGAAATAAAATATTTACTAATTGGAAGGTTAAGCCCTGACTTGTTGGCTTCATGGTCAACTCTTTTTGATTGATATTGTTTTTGGCCTGTTTGTTTGTACCAAACTTCAACCTTGCCTATAAAATCAAAACACTTTTTAAAAATCCCTCTACTTTTCAAAGTGAGGGGGGAAACTTCCCCCATATTTTTGGATTTCCAGAATAGGCTCTGCTTTGTTCTTTTTTTGTTGAATGTATTACTTCAAGTATAATATTTCAGATACCACCATTTTATGCGCCCGCCAAGAACATTTTATGTGTCATTAAAAGTTGGTACCCGTGAGTTTATTGGAGAGGGTGTGTCCCGACAGATGGCCCGACACAACGCAGCGAAGAAAGCTTTAGAAATCCTCAGTAGCTTAGAAATACCAGAGGAGCCTCTAGGACAAGCAACAACAAAAGTTGAAACTAATGTTAACAACAACAGCAATCTGGATGTTGCTGATGATGCCGCTGAGGACGATGATACTAAATCAGAGATCAGTCTTGTGCACGAGATTGCCCTACGCCATAACCTACCTGTCACTTTTGATGTAAGTATCATTTAACATAAACAATTTTCTTTGACATATTATAACCAAACAATCCTATAGGGGTGGAATAGTGGTCTAGTGGTAACACTCAGGACTGGCAATCAGAAAGACATGGGTTTGAAGCTCAGTTACCCTTTACGATATGGAAGGGATGCTTTTCAGTGTCCCCATTTCAACAATGAGCCCAGATCTGAGTTGAGAAAATTACTTGAAAGGGATTAGGCATGTATTAGTGTTCGAAATTAGAGTAGGGATATAAATGCTCAATTCTCCTGTCTCCTCTCTCTCTCCCTGGGGCCGCCCAGCTGTAAAAGGGGCCATTAAACAACTCATTTCTAAACATCAATTCACTTTATAAGTAGCCAATATGCTATTGATTAATCCTCAGATTCTACCATATTTAAAATTGGTTCCTGAATCATGATATCGTTCTATCAACTAATTCGTAAACTTTCTTGTTCTTTCTAGGTTTTTGAAAATTACAAATCCTGAAAATTATTAATAATTTATAATGTTGTTTATAATAAATGTAAATTCTTCTTTACATTGATTTTTCAGGTAATACGTGAATCTGGCCCCCCGCATATGAAGAATTTCGTCACGCAATGCCGTGTTGGCAACTACATAACGGAAGCCGACGGCAATAGTAAGAAGATATCAAAGAAGCGGGCGGCTGAATTAATGTTGAAAGAGTTACGTAACTTACCCACTCTCCCTGCCAACACCCCAAGGCCAAAAACGAAGCCAGTTGTTAGCAAGAAAAAGAACAGAAATTTAATCAAGGTTTGACATTCGTACAGCTTGCTAAACAGTTTTTACTTTTCAACCTGTCATTTAATGGAAATAATCCATAATTATACTGTAATTTTTCATTAAAAACGTTCACTGTTATTACATGACAACTTTTGAATTATTTCCCCAAAAAATATAATTTCTTAATAGATTTCTCAATAATGTTTCACTTCATATATACTTTTTTCTAATGCCTAATTATAACATTGCAAAGCAGATTGTAATTTAAGCTTATTGTAACAATAAAAAAAATATTTTGAAATAAAAAGAAAGAATTTCTGTAAATAAATGTTAAAGATATTCTATGATTCGTGCATGAAATGTGTAATTGTACGGTGTTAGTCACTCGATATGGTTGTTCAAAGCAGATGCAGAAAGCGGACCCAACATATGGGGTCGGTATTAACCCAATATCCCGACTCATCCAAATACAACAAGCCCAGAAGAAGAAGGAACCTGTCTACTCCCTGCTGGCTGAAAGAGGACTCCCTAGAAGAAGGGAGTTTGTGATGCAGGTAGTATTTTCATCTCAATACTTGCTAATACATTTTAAGACAGAACAGTGTCTGTGGTGGGATTATGTCGCGTCACATTTCTATTTAAGGCTGTAAGATTGTTGTTTATTGATGAATTTTTCAAACTTGGCATGATTGGCTAAATTAGGGGGTGTTTTGCACACAAGAACCAGGCCCGTACCTACAAGGTCAAGGTCGCACTTGAAGATCAAAATACAAATATGGGACAGTAACATGAATACATCAGATTCGGTCGAAGCAGTGTGTACGGGTATTCGTTATGTCTGTGACAAGCCCCAAATTTTCTGGCCTAATACATTGCTGTGAAGTTTTGCTGTATGCATGATATATAATTCTAGGTTCTAGTAGAGGAGAATACGTGTACCGGTGTTGGTCCCAACAAGAAGTTAGCTAAGCGGCACGCTGCTGAAGCCATGTTACAGTTACTTGGTTACAACAAACCATCACCACAGCCTACTAAACCTGCCATCAAAATGCAAGGAGACGTAAGGAATTCTTTTACTATTAACTTAAAGGGGCATACCCTACAACTTGGTGCATCTAGAATTAAGGCAAAATGATGATAAATTAGAAGCTTGTAAAGAAAAAAGCCGACACAGAAAGTTTCAGCCAAAAATGCATACAATTAAAAATAAAATCACAAAAAATATTAGTTTCCATAAAAGATCGGAAACTCTTTGGAATTTGTTGTACAATTTTTGGGTGGAAGTGATTTATTATTCATAGCTATGATTTTTGCGGCTAGTACCTAGTCATTTTATGACCCAAGTTCTTCTTGCGATTATCCATTATATATTGTTTTACATATACATCTAACACATTTTTACACTTTCACAGAATATTTGTCAGTTGTAGGGAATGCCCCTTTAAGTCTGAATTCACTGTGTTACCTTTATCCCGAGGTGGCCTTCTTATACAGGTTTTAGCGTAATCATGGTAATAAAGGGATCTTTGTGAGAGCGTTAACTGCATAGAAACTTGTTTTAATGATTCATGCATGTTGATGCAAGTACTTAAGTTTATCCCAGATGATTTTACAGAACTTCATATTAAGAGTTGTGGTGGTCGATGGTCGAGCGGAAACGCGCTTGGTGTCTAAACGAAAGGTCGTGGGCTAGCTCAAATTTATCAGGGATGTTTTTTCAGTGACCCTATTCCAACTACCGAGTCAAGTACTGTATCTGAAATCATCGCAGAAAAGGTGTTTATTGGTGCTTTACTTGGGGCACAAAAGAGAAACTGTGAAAAGAGTAGGGTTTAAATGCCCGGTTCTCCTGTTCTCTTGGGTGTCTCTGAAATGACCGTAGATGTCGAATTGGCCATTTAATAACAGATAATTATATAAATGATATTTAGAGTTATTAATCTAATGTTTGTATTATGAAATTAATATATTTTATTAAGATTTTCTTTTGTTCTTACAGAGCAGTCTTAGTGAAAAGAAAGTAACATTTTCTGACACTACTGAAGAACAAAGTGCTGGTAAGTTATTTTCAAGTTTTAAAGCTCTTTCGGATGAAAGAAAGCATATTTATGCATATTTTTAACCTTACTCAGAAGCTTTAGTGCAGTTGGATAGCTCATTTTAATCATTGGACACCATGTCATGGATTTATGTTTTACGCCATGTATCAAAATTATCATTGACAGGACCATATGATATTGAATAAGCGCAAGTCTTCTTTAAATGATTTGATAACTATTTGTAGTCAAGTCATTCAAAATATGTTTATTCTCTCATTTAATATAGGATTAAACTTTCATTTCTGGTCGTTTATCGATGTGTAAACTCCCTCAGACCTCATAACACATTGAATAAAGCCCAAAGGGCTTTATGTGAAATGTGTGTTATGAGGTCTGAGGCAGTTTACACTTCGATAAACGACCAGAAATGAAAGTTTAATCCTTTTATTTCCAATTAAATTCAGTTGTATTATTCAATTCTTACAAATGTTGGACATGAACTGCTAGAACTCTTTAACTGGTAAAAGTAGTCCGTCGACAATGCACAGAAACAAAAGGTTTCCGATTGAAAAGGAGTTTATCGAAGTGTAAACTCCCTCCATTGACCAATCAAAATGTGTAGATTTGTAAGAATTGGAAATAAACATTAATAAATTTACAAAAATATAAAAGACACAGTATCAGGAAATGGACCAAACAATCTTATTGGCTGAAATGATAATTATATGCATTCAATAAAGGTCAATCTGTGATGACCTTTCACATGATTCTGTCATATTTAAGTTGTAAAGAATATAAGGATATTTCAATGAACTTTGAATACATCTACATCCTTGGCTCTTGAGCTGTGATCTCAGTTCAGTGGTTAGTATGCTGGACTTGAAACAGGTGATTTGGGTTCAAATTCAAGTCACAGCAGGTCGTACGGTATTTTCATTTATTTTCATTGGGCTCAATTTTCGTGGTTTTTACTAAAATGGCTATTTCGTGGGGACATAAATTCATGGATTTTGATTTTTGAAAAGAAATGCCTTATCTCTGCATTTAAATTTGTGGGGATTAGATTTCGTGGATGAGCTGACACACTAAATTAAATCCCCAACGAAAATAAATGATTCCACAGTATCCTTTTATGAAAATTGAAAAAAATTCAATTTTCTTCCATATGTTCAAAAGTTGCTAGCTCCTTGTTCAAGGGTAGTACTGTAGTAATGTAGCAATTCTTAGAATCAGTCCAGCAAAGTTGACAAGGTGAATGGATTGCTGTATTTACTGAAACATTGTTTATAAAAAAAGATGTTAAACTCGCTTAAACGAATCATTGGTTCTTGTAAGACTTGACTTCATGCTGTTGTATGGATACCTTAAAAAAAATTTACTAAAATTTCAGGTCATGCAGTGATCAATGGTGCTAGACAGATGGTTCCTGGTCTTATTGTTCTTCCAGGGGGAAAACGTAGTAATTATAGTCAATTAAAAGGTACCAGCTTAGAAAGATAACATATTTTAGTGTAGTCTGACCATATTTATTTTAGTGTACTTAAAAAGTTAAAACTTTGCTCTTAAAACCTATATAGTGAATAAAAAAATATCAGAAACTGTTGAACAGGCGCGCGTTGGCACTGCTTGTTACGCTCTTGTTGTTTCAATGTTACCATTTATTTTGTTTGTTTATATTGAGTTTTACGTCCCTTTTCAACAGTCAGAGTCATATGAGGCGGACAGTTCACCTAGGCATCGTTCCTGGGAAGAACCAGTACTAGACTCCCATCCTCCGTAAGCAACTGCCTACTTTCTTACATAAAGAGATATGGTCAGTAGTGGGGCTCAAACCCACGACCCTCTATCAGTGAGAGGTTACAGTGATTTGAAGTCTTAATCCACTCGACAACGGAGACGGGTCCATGTTACCAAGCTTAAGTTTTCCAGATTTTTACAGATGCTTTTAATATTACGACAATAATTCCAGGTCTGCAGTCTCAGTATACAGGTGGCAGTATTATGAAGACTGCTAGTTATCAAAAGGGAAGAGCTGAGATCAAACTGCAGGAAGTCTGCCTTAGAAACAATATTGAAATAAAATTTGATGAGTTTGCTGGAGCTGTGAGTATCAAATTTCTTCATTATTATTCTTTTACATTTGATTCTAGATTCTACTTTGCCTGTATAAGGTGATATTAGGACAGTGTACATTATAAATACATATATATTGTGAGAGATGGCTTTTATTCGAAGGTCAGTTTGTTTAAAATAATCTGAAGATTTAAAAGATTGACCTTTATTCGGAGGTGGCTGCTAACACAGGTTTGACTCAGACTGCAGGGTTCTCAATAAGTTTGTGGCCAACAGGCCCAAAAGCTAGACTAACAGGCCTGCTAGGGGGGGTCAGGGCATTTTCTAGCAATATTTTATCAACTTTTGAAATTCCTAACCGGCCCAAACACATTTCTAAGCGGCTAAATTGGCCTGCAGCCTGCTGTTATTGAGAACCCTGAGACTGTATGTATTTGTTTTTCCAGAGTAACCCAAATGAATATCTTAGTCGTCTTATGATCGCCTCTAAACCTCCGCATACCTTACACGGCTCTGGATCCACAGCGGAGAGTGCACGTGATGATGTGGCCACAAATGCATTGAAAATACTGACTGAAATAGGAATCATTAAAGATGAAAGTCCAGTCAATATGGCTGCTGGGGATGGGTAAGTAATAAGCTTCAAGTACTCATTTCAAAGACGTATCTTATAGCTAAGATAGAAGTTTTTGTTCCAAGGTGCATTTCAAACTGCAGTATAGGGCTTGTGATTACAAATCTGCGACCATAACCACTTGACTACAGTAATCCTGAAACTTGTTTTCCTTAGTTATACCCCAGCAAAGAAGTTTGAGAGGGGTAAGCACTCTGTCGTCAGTCCGTCCGTCCACATAAAATATCACAAGTTTGTTGAGCGAACTTCTTCCACATTCTTTACGCGATTGCAATGAAACTTGAAATATGTTATCACCATGAAGTGTAGATGTGCAAGACATAATTTTTATTCCCAGCAATTCACTCATTCCAGAGTTATGTCCCCTTGAACTTAGCCATATAGTGTAGAAAGGCAGTCTTCGTTTGTGGAGCAAACTATGTCCACATTTTTCAAGGGATTAAATTGAAACTTGAAATATATTATCAATATGCAATGTAGATGTGCAAGACTCAATTTTTCATGACCAGCGATTCACGCATTGCAGAGTTATGTCCCCTTGAACTTAGCCGTATAGTGTACTGTTGCTTCTTAGTATCAAAGCAGTGGGGGGGGGGGGGGGGGGTATTAGTCACCTCTGTGACAGCTCTAGTTTTATTTGTTGTTGTAAATGCGTTGTTATTTTTGCGATATTCCTATATAGACTGAAGTATTTTGTCTTTGTAGACCTCAGATTAAGGGCTAACTCAGTGAAGATGAGAACCCTAACAGATCCTTCCTACCCTGAGTACAGACCATAAATAGATAATAGATATTGTATGGTAGAAGTAAACCAACTGTGAATTGTTCATGCATAATTACAAGATGTGAGATTGATTTAGACTGGTTTTGGTAAAGCATTTTAAATCATTTAGACATTGTAGACCAGTCTGTAAGCAAGAGATAACCAGTCTAGAATTGACAACAAACCAGTCTAGGGATTAGTTGTAAATTAGAGGCATAACCTGTGAGCAAGATGGAAACATTCATTCAATCTGTGTGTCTTTATTCAGATTTGATGTAATCACCTGCTTGTGGCATCTAATGATACATGAAATTCAGTCAATTGTTTTAGATGATTATGTTTCAAAAAATCTGACTTAATTGTCTTCTGTTAACATTTGGTAATGATTGAAAATTTTGAATTGTGTTGGTAATTACCAGTATGTAAGCAAATTGTTTTAACATTTTTGTTCGCTGTAAATATATCTGTGCTCTGTTTCTGCATAGAACTCTGGGTAAAAAGGTTTTGTACACATGGGCATGAAGACATGAACTATGTTTTTATGTTCATGTTTTGGTTTTAAAGTTATTCTGATATGGGGGAAAACGTCTGTGTGCAATAAAGATGTTTAAATGTATAAAAATGAGTAATTATTTGGGTATTACAATATAATTTTTGTTCATGTATGTGTTACTTTATTAATAATCGTCCAGATTTGCAAGCATCCAAAGATGAAAATTAAAGAAATTGGTCTGTAAATAAGAAAAAATATATGCTGATAGACCCCTTTGGTTTTCATTACTTGAATTTCTACGTTCAAAGAAATAGATGGGCATATTTATGATAATTTTGACCTTCATCTTCCTATATCAGTGACAGAATTTTTGATGCTGTGTCTCATTTTTATTAATGCAGTAACTTGTTTGAATATATGTGCTTATAGCTCTGTATAATGCGTGTATTTTTAGATTTGTATAACAGGTTGAAAATTTCTGACCTGCGGCTGCTGCTCAAAAATATATAATGATCTTGAAGTTTACGATAGCTTTAACTTAATTGGTATTAGTAACTCATGGTTTTCAGAGTTTTTTCTCGCTAGTGTTTATACTAGCTTCATTTTTTTTTTTGGAGGCCAGCTACCTACCTCCCATTTTTTTTTACTAATAACCAAAGAATATTGGATATTTATTGTAATTAAGAAAATAGGTATTTATCTCCCTTTGTTGGAAAAATAATGTGGCCATGAGCCTACATAGTGTTTTGTGTGTTGTGTTTTTTTACATCAGCTTTCATTGTATATATTACAGTTGTGTATCAGTGTTTGATGGTCCTTTCAAAGAAATGAGATGGTAACTTCATAGCTATTAAGTTCACATTTTGTTGCGTTGATTGGAATGGTTTTGCAATACCCAATTGATTATGTAAATTTGTTTTTCCTTCATGTTACGATGCTTAAAATGGTTGCTTATATGTTTTTGTATTCCTGCTTCGACGGAGCACAAAAATATATTGCTTTTTTATATATTTGCATGTTGACTTGTAAATAAACTATTATTAAAAGGCCTGATACAGATTTAAGTGAGTGCTTATAAAAGTGATGGTGTAGGAACTGTTTTCATCATTATGGTGCTTAATTTGGGTTTGAGGTGATTTCAAGCTTGGCAACTTAAGCATCCGACATCTGGGTGTATGGCTTATCAGATTTTGAAAAGAAAACTGTCAAACCTGTCAACCATAGGAAAGACATGAAGTGATTTTTATAGACAGGTGGCCTTTATTCGGAGGTCATTTGTTCTAAATAATTAGTGACAGTTTTGAAAGAATGGTCTTTATTCACAGGGTGACTTTATTTGGAAATGGTGGTTATCTATAGTTTTACTGTATTCTTTTGAAAATCTCCAAAAAGTCTTTTATTACATTGTTGACACAGGTACTATAGTTAAAGATGAAAACTCCTATTAACCATTTTGGAGCCACATGTTAATTAAAATAAAATTTACTTTAGTTCAATTCTTTATGGCTGTGAACTGTACTTACTTGTGCAGCAATATTTTTACAAAATGCAAAAATTTGTCCACTTGCCTAAAATGTTCTTCATTTTTTTCTGTTTGTTGAGTAAGAAATCATCTGTATCAGGTTTTTTATATTTTTTTTTTTTAGATCTAAGGGTCGTTTCATTTTTTCGCAAGTGCATGTATTTAGACTTTGAATGAAGGCTGTATAAATGATCATACCGTAAACGCCCTATTTAATGCCCCAGTGACATTTATTGGAGGCTGTTTGTTTCATAATGTCACGTTTTTATGGTTGTCGACGTGTCATGTTTTATTTTTGTGATTCTCTTATTATAGTTGTGTTTTTTTTCTCCAAAATAGGGGAGCATTACAGGGCATTTACAGTATACTTTTTCATCGCCTATTTTGTCTGCTTGTATGTTTTGTACCTGAAGCAAGGTACAAAATATACATCTTTCCATTGTAAGTTATTTCAACTTACTGATATTTTGTATGTTTCTGATTGGTTATTTGATCAACACTTTGTGCATATCTTAAAGAGCACAACATCAGCCTGCTCAACAGAGCATGCAATAAACCTCTGCCCTTGTCAGCCATTTAGAGGTCAGGAGAAATTGTGTGACTTGTTTTCTAAGTATTGTTTTTTTTGCAACATGCAATACAAGTCGTAATGTTGCGTGTGCACTAGAGCAATAAAATGTCATTTTAGATTAGTAAACAACAGCAATATATTGTGAGAACATTGTTAATTGTATGTTTGTTTAAATTATTCATAATAGGCCAAATTAGCCTTGTCCACTCCCTTAGTCCATTTGTTTTGACCCAATCTTTATCAAATTTGGTGACAACATTTGTGGGTGTAATATCTTGGCTAAGTTTGATAACCAGCCAGATCGTCCCAGGCACTTCTGGATTATGGCCCTCGACCGGCATATTTTATTAATATTTTGGCACTCTTGTTTATCTTTGAATAATTACCTGACAAGTAGTCATGGTTTGTGGACATATATTAGAAGCCCAAGAGTATAGCGCAAAAATAATTTTGGAGATTTTTCCGTCCATTGATATTATTTTTCGGTTTGTGCTTATTGTGATGGTTGAAATTACTCAGCTGTTAAAATAATTTGTGTATTGCAAGTTGTTGTTGAAGGTTGAAAATTGTTTCTTATAAGAATTTTTTTATCCCCAATAATTTACACTTTTTTAGGGTCAAAACATATCTTTTATATGTATTTGTAAGATATATTTTTCTTTAGAATTTAATTACTAAAGCTTTTGGTAGATACTCTTAAACTGGTTTAAATTTGAACACCTTTGTATTATTTCTGCGTATGTCCAATTGTTTTAGTACCTTTATTCTTTGATGAAAATTAACAACAGTACTAAGATGGCATATTCTGATGTTTTTGATTATCTTGTTAAAGTCTATGGTGACAATGATCAAGTATTTTGGAGAAACAAATAATAATTTCATGGTCGTCAAAGATTGAATAATTATATGAAATGTCCATACCTCAAAAAAAAATATCTTTAACCAAGTGATCAATTTTTCCAGCCAGAGCTTTTACCCATTTAATCAGCTCTTGAATTTGTTTCTGTCTTTACTGGGCACCCATTTTACTCATTCAGTCATTGTGTATACTATTATCTATCACTAATTTACGGTGCTAAGTGAATTCAGTTGTTATTTGTGATGGAATATATTCATGAATAATCAGTGTCTATCTTCATTTTTACTTTGACTGCATCCCGATATCATTATGTTTCTGATTTCAGGTCTAAAATTATAGTTTTCTTCTTTTTAGACCCACACAAAGTAATCATTACCCGTAAACATGATGTTACTGAATCTCTGTAGTTAGCTAAACATTAATGTAGTTTTGCATTTGCATTTTCAACAAAGAAAATATGAAACATTTTTCTTGTTTAACCAACATGATACTAAATGATTTGTGATTGATTCATTTTTGTGTGCATGTTTTGTTTTTGAATAATGATTGTATTGTTACAAGTAAATAATGTTGCAAATCTATATTTGTTGTAATTTTCTGGTTCTAACAATAGCTGCCTAGGTATTACACTTTCTGCTTGTCTAAAGATCTGTCTTCCATTTATACATATTCATCTGTTGTTGAACAGCCCTTTCGCCAGCTATGATCATTTCAGGGCCGCCCTAGACAGAGGGAAGAAACGGGCATTTATATCCATACTCTTATTTCGACTAGTTCTTCCTGGTACTTCATCGCGTGTAGTGTAAAGCACAGATACACGCCTCAACCATTTCCCATGTTTTTTTCAAATCCAGTACTGACTGGGTACTAAGGTTGGAGACATTGAAATAGCATCCCTAAAATATACAAGGCAGTCAAGATTCAAACCCACAAATATTTTCCTAACTGGTTATACTGCCATGTATCAATTCGAGGGTTCAACGCAACAGTGTCGTAACTCATATTGAAATAAGAACAAGTTACGACAGTGTTGCGCTGAGCCCTCGAATTGTGATATTTATGCCCAGCTGAAGGGCATTGAGCGTTGCCCCTGTCCTGTTTCAAATTTGGGTTTATGGGCAATAATATAAGAAATATTTCATGGATTGGTTTTATATAAATTTACATGAAGGTGTAATAGATACAGGTCAAGTTCATTTTCCGTTAAAATCCAAACTTTTTCACAGGAGTTATGTCCCTTTTTGACTTGACTGAGCCAGGCATTAAGTCCTCTGGAAACATTTCTAGTTTTATATCAGCCCTTTTTTAAGTTTTTTGGGAAAGGTGGCAGGGCCTTTTTCGAGGGGAATTTTGCGTAAAAAAATAGGTAAATTGGGAAAAATTACTAAGTAAACAAGCACAGGTAAAAAGGTTAGGGAATTTCTTTTCAAATTTGGGGGAAAATACATACTGTTCAGCTTCAATGGGGAATGGGGCCAAAAATCGGCCCAAAAAAGGGTTGTATATAACTTTTCTAACAGCAGGTTTCATTACCTTGACACCTGTACATGTAGTGGTCTCGACTATAACCTACATACCAAAAGTCAAGTACAAATGAAAGAAGTTCCACACAAGGTAAATAAATAGCTACACAATAATAAACTTGACTGAACAGTCAGTGGAAAAGAAAATACAACCATTAAGTCATGTATTTAAAAATCTAGGAATATGAAAACTGAAGTCTGAATCAGTAATTTACTGAAAAATAAAAAATGAAGTAAAATTATGGAATGATGGAATAGCAAAGAGGAAGTCAAATACATTAAAATTGGAGGTAATCTTTAATATAACCTAGGCATGATTTCAAAAAATGTAAAAACAAAATAGCAAATGAACACATAAATTGCTATTCTTCTGAATATGTATGTGAAGATCCATTTCATCTTTATATCACAACACTGTCTGTTTCTTGTTCTAACAAAGGAATAAAATGTTACTATGTCCAAGCGCTCAATTACGAATCGATGGAAATCATGACCTCACATAGTCGACTATGTATGGAACTGAAAAAAAAATTCAGATAAATAAAGAACACATGATAAATTAAAAACACACGGGTTAACCAAGGGCATACACAAACATGGATTCACCACTTCCGTATTTACAGTTCGAGGTAACTAAATTCTGTGGAAATGGCATGAATCAATAGGACTTCAATAAAAAAAAACTTAAACTTCTATAGACTAAATAAATCTACACGGTTATATGATAAGAAATTGATAGTAACTACATACAATCAAGGACTTATATATATAAGTCCTTGATACAATCAGAGACGTATTATACGTCTCTGATACAATACAGGGTCCAGTTAAAGTTTTTAATTAAAATGCTAATAATTATGAAAATTAAACACGATGCACTTAAAATAAATAATTTCATCATAAAACGCACACAGTTGAAGATAGAAGATCAACGTTAAAAACACGGATTGTTAGGGTTACATCATTTTTTTTTGTTGGGTCGCGAAAATATATGACAAAGGCGACTTACTAGCTCTCAAAATGGCGCATGTAACAAGGAATGTGCCAACTGTTTGTTTCACTATCATGCTTGCCATCATCTTTTCTTCTTCAACGTTAGACCCCTCTTTTGGTGGCAATCGAATCATATTGAAGGTTAAAAGCTTTCACGTTTTTCACCAACTTTATCAAAGGGAAGTAACTCGAAGAAGATCAATGTCATCACACACGGACCAAGAACGAAATGAACCATCCTCTTGACGGTACAGGGAATTAATAATTCAATCGTGAAAAGCGACTCTCGATTTATCGCTTATGCATTAATTCAAACCAAACTTAGCACTGAATGTCATTTCATTAAACAGCCTGAGTTATTATAAATTGAAACGAAGAGACTGAAGGACACAAAATTAATGCGAATTACGATTAATTAAGAAATTTTGAAGTCTTTAATTTATAATGCCTTGCAGTACAATCTCCAATGGCAAATTTGTACAACAGGTACAATGCAATTATTTCTACATGTAGATTTAAAAAATGCTGTCCTCCAAAGTTACAAATAAAGGTCATTTTAGCTTTGAAAAGAAATGCAGAGACGTATAATACATTATGTATAATACGTCTCTGCGATATGGAAGGGGTGCGTTGAACGACAATATCACGTGCGCACGTGTACGGCACGCGCTCAATGTCAGCAAGACATTTCTGACGAAATTAAACGAATCCAAATATGTCGTTTCACGTCCTTTCATATTTGTAATGCATATGACATATATGTCACTTAATTTGACGAAACAATCAATGACTTAATTCTTATTCATAATTTTGTGCTAGTTAATTAACGCAAGGACTTTTATAGGCCTATACATTTATGTATGATGTAATTAAGTCCTTGATTAACGCAAGAATTAATAAACGCAAGATCTGTTGCGGTTTTATCCAGACAGGATTTAAATTTGTCCAAAAAAAAATGCCAAAGAATGAAGCATGGTGTGTACTTTTTGGCCCCGTCACAATTTTATTTATTCTCGTACTTTCTGTTTGTACAACGCTCTATATTTTGTTCTGGAAAAAAAACGAGATGTTCCGAATAAAGTCAGGTCTTGCGCATGCGCGGCTATAAGTCCATCTAATGTAAACATGTTTTCAACAATTATGTAATGCAGCTTTACTCCACCGTAACGACATACACTCGGTGAAAATCAGATCAGTAAAACGTATTAATACATAAGCGCATTTCATTCAACTAACGCGTGTGCTTAAAGATGGGACTTTTATCCGAAGGCTCGCCGCTATCTTGGGAAGAGACTAAAGCACATGCGGATCACGTCCGGAAACACGGAATTATTCAGTTTCTCAATGAGTACAAGAGATTGCGTGACAGAAAAAAGGACGTTTTATATTGGGGTGACGAGGTGAGATTGTATTTCAATTAATGTTTACATTTATGTCAACTTTTAACCTGATGTCTGTGAATTTGTGGTTACCCAATCGATTATATGATTCTGTTGAATACTAATTAATTGACATTTTGATTTTTGGATTAAAAACTGATAATTTTAACCCTGAAATGAATTAACTGATCATTGGGTTTGGTGCTAAGTTGTTCAGCACATATATATCATCCAATATATATATTCATCAAAGAATATCCCACACTATACACACTCTATTTGACTGGATGTTCTGCTTGGAAGATGAAATTATATCTGGTATCATTTTTACACATATGATTGTGGCATATTTTATTACATAAGTAAAAATATGTATTAACATATATGATGACAATTCATTTTTCATTGAGCTTCTGGTATTTATGTCTTGAGTGTAACTTAATCTTTTGTAAATCTGAAGCAGTAGCGGTGGTAAAATTCTGGTAAATTCTTTAATAAACACCATAGTTTTTCTAGTCGAAGGTGCTTTGACGATGATACGTTTGCATTGCAGTTCATCGTCAAAGCCACTTGTTCTTTAAAAGCTAACAGGTAAACGACTCAATCTGAGTCGCGTTCGTTTTCCTATTTAACACACAAATTTTCCGTAAAACTTGTGTATAATTCGATGAATTATAGTATAATCTATCAACATGACCAAAAATATACCTTCAACAGACAAAAATATATTGCCGATGTTTCATGCTACCCTTAGTTTCAAAATTGTCCTCGTAAATGCTTTGGATTAAGTCCGCAGCATTCCGGAAAGTATGTAAATTGATCTGATTCAATAGACGCATGAACAAGCGTCTTAAGCTGTTGACTTTTTAAGAGGACAATTCCATAACTAAAATGGTCAACAAGACGAAATAAAAAAGACCAATTTAGTTATGGGACCCAGAACTATAGTTTTTCCCAAAAACGAAAAAAAAAATTCACAGATGTCGACCACATTCAACTGATTTAATTTTATATATAACATTTTATATGTTTTTTATTTATTGCATTTTGTAATGAACCATTTCTCATATAACAAGCAGTGAAGCATCCCAAGATTGCACACCTGTCATCCTGTCTCATGTGAATAAGCTGATTACAGTACAACCTGGTTATTAAGACCACACTTGCAGCCCTTTTTGGGGGTTTTAAGGGAAGATTGTGTTTGCGGAATCTATAGATTCCAGGGCTTTTTTCCTTCTATATCAGGAGCCGTTGATAGGCGTCTTCCCCTCTGGAAAATTCTTTAAAATCATGCAGTTTTCCCCTAAATTTCAATTTACATCATGTTTCTTAAAAATTATGCATTATTTTCCCCCAAATTTAAGGAAAAGGCCCCTTCCCCAACCTGTGAAAAAAAGCCCTGGATTCTAGCCAGATATTTTCCCAATGCAACACAGATTCACTGACTCTTAAAAAATTCAATTGTAGACTGTGGAATTTTGTGATTTGGAATTAAGAAAAATAATATACTTTCCATTAGGGGATCAACCCTTTTTTACCTTTTGGGGAACAGGTGTTGGGTCCCACTGAAGGTGGATATTTGCATTGTGAAATAATAATTTGGGAAATTTTTTTTGTGTGTGTTTTTTCTCTCTGTGGGGAAAAAATATATACTTTCTACTTGGGTAACGGGGAAGAAAATCGTTCCCAAAAAAGGGCATAAAAAGGGCCTTAATTGGTTGCTACAATGGGGTGGTCTTAATTTTGAAGTAGTCAAGAAAGGTTTTACTGTATTTATTATAGGGTTGGTTAGCTATACTCCCTATAAGATATATATTCTACAAATATTACTGTATTGGTTATAGTCTCTGACTAGTAAACACTAGCCCCTAGATGGTCTCTGACTAGTAATAACTAGCCCCTATGCTCTCTGACTAGTAATCACTAGCCCCTATAGTCTCTGACTAGTAATCACTAGCCCCTATGCTCTCTGACTAGTAATCACTAGCCCCTATAGTCTCTGACTAGTAATCACTAGCCCCTATAGTCTCTGACTAGTAATCACTAGCCCCTATGATCTCTGACTAGTAATCACTAGCCCCTATAATCTCTGACTAGTAATCACTAGCCCCTATAATAGTCTCTGACTAGTAATCACTAGCCCCTATGCTCTCTGACTAGTAATCACTAGCCCCTATGATCTCTGACTAGTAATCACTAGCCCCTTTGCTCTCTGACTAGTAATCACCAGCTCCTCACTGCTGTGAAATCTAATCTCATAGATCTATAAACCAGACGAATTTCACATGTGATGAAACTATCCAATTAGCTAACAGAAGGTCGGCGGTTCTACCCAGGTGTCCGTGCAGTCAGGGTCCTTCCTCCGCTGTTAATTAAAAGCTTGAAAAGTGGCCATTGATCCAGACTGTTGATGCTGTGTTATTAAAATCCCAGTGAAAAAAAAACAGTAGATTGTTTTTCACAAATACTGTCTGGTAATAATATGCCTTAATTGCATTTTAGCTAAATGTTGAATTTTAGAAGAGGGTTGGTAGGTAGGAAAAATATTTTATTTTATTTCTGAATTTGACCTTTACCTAGCATGAAATTACGCTTCTATCTTGATGCATTCAATATTCATTTTATGTATTCTGCTAACATACTACCATTTATTGTGTGCTTTAATCAACCATAACATGTACTCAGTGCCTAAACACACATTATTGTTTCCCTTCATTACTTCAATTTTCAAATAATACCTACCGGGTCCTTTAAATGTCTATCGAAAGCACTGAGTACTGTACATGTATATTTTCCCAAGGATAAAGATAAAGTTCTCCCAGATTTTGCAATAGAATTTTTTGAGTCGGCATGATTTTTTTTGGTCGGTCGGTAAAGGGCAAATAAACTTAATTTTAATTTAAGCCTTAAATGTCAAACTTGTTAGTCCATCTAGCTGAAGCTATGAAAAATAGATATTTGAATATATGTGGCTTTGAACCAAATGTCAGCTTAGTTCATTTTGCTTGCTGTTAGACAACTAATAAGACTGGTTTTTGAAGGTGAGATATTTTCTTTATTTGAGAGGTAGCCCCTTTGAAAAGAATTTTGAAGTCAAATTTTTCTTAAGAGGAACAGATACATGAAAATGTATTACCCGTCCAACATTTAATTATCAATATACACTGTACAACCTCTGTAGAGCAACAATCTGGGGGACCTTTGGAGATTGGCTGTTGTTTAGAGGTTAATTGTTGCTCTACAGAGGTTAAATTTATAGTAAATATCAGCTTAGGGAAATATCTAAGGTGTTGTAATAGAGGTTGTTGCTGTACAGAGGGCCGCTCTGGAGAGGTTTTACTTTAGTTATAACCTTGATTGTTACAGACTATCCTACAGGTTAATAAAATGATATTTTTTATCAAAAATATTTTCAAGAATAGTATAATTCTACTGAAAGGGATTTTTTTAAGAATTTAGGGGAATTTTAAATTTTTCAGACAGAGGATTGGGGCTAAATTTCAGCCCCAAATCAGTCCCCAAAAATTTTAAAACACTTCAATTTGGGTTTGATAACTAACTATAAATTACTAGTATTCTACTTTTTTTGTTGCTGTGGCCTACTCACTTAATTTACCGTTTCATGAAACGTTTTACAAGAAATCATTGGACTATGATATTCAAACTTTCACATAAGTACAAAGTAAAATATTTACTCTTTTGTTTGGTGACTGGAATATTCGTTTTAGTTCTGTATGCATGTAAGGTTTTCAATTGATCGAATATATATGTATAAGTTTATTGATATTTTAGTTTTAGTTGACCATTTAGTGTGTTGTAAATAGAGCTTCGATGTTTGACTTCCATTTATACTTTTTCATGTATGATTGATAGTGTACGCTTTTCTGTTCTTTTTTATGACTCCTTTAAAAAAGTCAAGTCTAGAGGTCACAATTTTGATTGGATCTTCCAATGATTTTTTACGTCTCTTTAGGAATGGGCCCAGGTCAGGCCAGGTTGAGAATTTTGGAGTTCTGACAACTACTGGTAGGTTATTAGGAAATTTAATCAATATAGGACAATGCCAAATAAAACATCAAGTTCTCCGATTTCTTTGCAATAGCATACTACACTAGTTGTCAAAAAATGGTCATTACTTTATCATTTTATGTCTGATTTTGATTTTTTTTCTTAAATGTTTAGAATTTGGAAAATTGAAGCCTAAATGCTTCTTGGAAGAAGAAAAAAACTAACTATAGACTTTAATCAAGTATGGGGTATTTATGAAATAGAACATTATACTGAATAGATAAAATATATTAGATCTATATTGACTGTTTTGTATGAACACTGTCCTAGTTCTATAATGCATATGATGTAAGCAATTAAGATTGTTCAAACGTTCTGAATAAAGAAAATTAGTCAAGTCATGCTGAAGAATTTACAACTCATTCGTATTTTGATAAATCATATTAATTTATGAACTATAAACATACATTTTCCTACAATTATTAACTTAAATTTTAATCCATCAAAGTGAAAAATCTTCTTTTTAATGAATACTCTCTTGTCTTTTATTTTACTTTATTTTTTAGTGCTGACATTTTAGTGCTTTGACACAAGTGCTGACATTTTAGTGCTAAGGTTTATTCGCTTGAGATTAGTGCTTGGGCATGAGTGCTGGCATTTTAGTGCTTGTGTTTTAGTGCTTGGACACAAGTGCTCAGGTTTATGTGCCTGAGTTTTAGTGCTTGGAAACGAGTGCTGATGTTTTAGTGCTTGGGTTGTCCTGCTTGGACATAAGTGCTGACATTTTAGTGCTTGTGTTTAAGTGCTTGGACACGTCTGCTAAGCAGGGTTCTCAATAACAGCAGGCTGCAGGCCAATTTAGCCACTTAGAAATGTGTTTGGGTCTGTTAGGAATCTCAGAAGTTCATAACATATTGCTAGAAAATGCCCAGACCCCCTCTAGCAGGCCTGTTAGTCTAGCTTTTGGGCCTCAGCCTCACAGTTGGCCACAAACTTATTGAGAACCCTGCTAAGGTTTTAGTGCTGGGATCTGAGTGGTGTCATTTGAGTGACATATTGATATATAACCACAATTTAAGTGCAGGTGTCTGATTGCTGGGATTTAATTTTTAAGTTTGAGTACCCTGAATTGAGTGTTTTGATTTGAGTGGTACAGTTTGAGCTGAGAACTCCAGTAAATAAAATGCCATGTCTGTTAAGTTTTCAGTGCGTTTATATCAACAAATACAGTTTATAGAATAAACATTCTTCAAGGGCTCTCAAGTTGTAAAAATCAATTGAAATTAACAATACAGTATGTGTGGGAGTTAAATGCTTTAACCAATGACAATACTGCCTAATGATAGTAAATCCTGCTGTATACCGTTTATTGAATAATTAATTAGGTATTCAGCTATGTCACAGATTACTATAATCATGTTGACTATACTTGTCAATTTGTCAATCAGTCTTAAGATTACAAGGTTGCTGGTTGTACTTAAAGTTGATTTAAGTTGTTTTTTTTAAGAAAAAATATCTGTATTTGTTATTATTTTGTAGTTATAAAGGCTATTGTTGTAGAGTTGTTTATATATTGCATACATTTACAATAGAGTACTTAAGTACATACACATATGCTACCAGTTTTCCCAAGTACTCTAATGAAGTGTGAAGAAATGGTCTGCTTCTAGATACCCAAACTACCTTACCCTAACTTACCATCAACCAATACCTTCGACCAGTAGAATCATCCAATAGGATGGTCCAATACAATCATCCAATAGAATTGTCCAGTGGAATCATCCAATAGGATGGTCCAATGCAATCATCCAATAGAATTGTCCAGTAGAATCATCCAATAGGATGGTCCAATACAATCATCCAATAGAATTGTCCAGTGGAATCATCCAATAGGATGGTCCAATGCAATCATCCAATAGAATTGTCCAGTGGAATCATCCAATAGGATGGTCCAATGCAATCATCCAATACAATGGTTGAATGCAATCTTCCAAAACACATGTACAATCATCCAGTAGAGTGGTCCAATAAAATCATCTAATAGAATCGTCCAGCAGAATAATCCAATAGAATGGTCCAATGAAATCGTACAGTAGAATGGTCCAATGAAATTGTCCAGTAGAATCATCCAATAAAATGGTCCAATACAATCGTCCAGTAGAATGGTCCAATACAATCATTCAATACAATTATCCAGTAGAATCATCCAGTAGAATCATCCAGTAGAATTATAAAGTATAATGGTCCAATACAATCATCCAATAGAATCGTCCCGTAGAATCATCCAATAGAATCGTCCTGTAGAATCATCCAATAGAATCGTCCTGTAGAATCATCCAATACAATCATCCAACAGAATCATCCAATACAATCATCCAATACAATCATTCAATACAATCATTAAACAGAATCATCCAATACAATCATTCAATACAATCATCCAATACAATCATCCAATACAATCATCCAACAGAATCATCCAATACAATCATCCAATACAATCATTCAATACAATCATCCAATACAATCATTCAATACAATCATTCAATACAATTATCCAATAGAATCATCCAATCAACCTTAATTAGGCATAAAACATTTTTTTAAGTTTCTTGTTTTTGTTTGTTTCAGGTTGAGTATATGCTTGTTAAATTTGATCATGAAAACAAAGTAGCAAGATTAAGTCTTAAAGCATTGGGTGTTCTTGAAGAGTTACAAAAAGAAGAGAAAGAAAGACCAGAGTAAGTTTGAAGTAAAACATGCAATTTTTCCTAATTTTGTTGCACCTTGTACCATTGCCAAAATGTGAAAAAAACTTTCGGAAAAGAATTCATGAAATCATTATAAACTACATGTATTTTACAGGGGATTGGTCCCTGTGATATAATGTTGACTATGTCAAAGAATCAGACAAGCTTAAAATCAGACTGTGACACAACACACCTGTTGTCTTATAATGAAGTTATCTAACCACTGACTATGATTAGTAAGCTGGTTACACTTACAGGGTTTTCATTAATATTCAGTACAACAGATTTTTCTGTGAGAGTAACAGACTTTGCCGGGTTCAAGGGGGGCTCCTAAAAAAAGGCTCCTTGTTTGTAAGTATTTTTGAACTTCGGGATTGTAACCAATTTTTTTGCAATTTTGCCCGATGGTTTTCATCGGTAATCGGTTCTTAATGAAAAGTTTCAGAAAACCCTGCACTTTCGCTCTTATTCTGCCGATCAGTATTTATTTAGTATGGAGATATATGAAACAGAAAGTATCAGCTTTATTGAGATGAATAAAATCTAGGGTCGAGTGGTTAAGATCTTTGACTGTTTATCACTAACCCTCACTTCCCTGAATTCCAATACTATCCAGGACCAAAATTTACCATCATGCGGAAGTTAACTCTCCATCTGGTTTACCAAGGTGTATGGCTTGGGGTCTTTCTTCATAGTTGAAGCAGGAATCCTGGTTGATGGTACAAAGTCATAAAATTAATTCTTTTTATGCCCCCGCAATTCGAAATGGCTGAAGGGCATAAAGTTTTACCCCTGTTCGTTCAAATTTTGGTTTCCGAGTGATAACTCGAGAATGGTTTCATATTTTACATGACGGTGTATAATATTAAAATACACTGAGGTCAAGATCGATTTCCATTGAAATCCAAACATTTTCACAGGAGTTATGCCCCTTTTTTACTTAGCTCTCAACAGGGGCATTCCATTGTGTCCTCGAGACACATTACTAGTATTATTAAACATCTTAACGTGTATATTACAGTGATCATCCTACGACATGGCGTCCAGAATATGCATCGTACATGGTGGAGGGAACTCCGGGGAAGCCTTATGGCGGAATGATGGCTCATTTTAACCTTGTGGAAGCTAACATGAGATTAAGGTAATACAAAGTTTTAAATATACCATATAACAAGCCTGTCATATGTAATTATAAAAGCACTCTTTCCAGTCAAACTTGTGAACAAAGGCCTTCTTTGGGAAAATCGTAATGTCACCTTTATTGACAGTTGGCCTTTATTCACGTTGTTTGAAATAATGGCCTTTATAATTCACAAGGTGTCCTTTATTTGGAGGTGGCGGCTAACACAGATTTATGTGGGAAGTATTTACAAGATGGAGACGTCTCTTCCAATCTTCCTTTATTGTAACTGGTATTTTTCTCCTGTCCAAGGAGGGCAATCACACCATTGGTTTATTTTCTGACCATTATTTGAAAGCAGCCTCACCATTGGTCAATTCCTGATGATAATATAAAAGCAACCTTGCCATTGGTCAATTTTCTGACCATTATTTGAAAGCAGCCTCACCATTGGTCAATTCCTGATGATAATATAAAAGCAACCTTGCCATTGGTCAATTTTCTGACCATTATTTGAAAGCAGCCTCACCATTGGTCAATTTCTGATGATAATATAAAAGCAACCCTGCCATTGGTCAATTTTCTAACTGTAATTTGTAAGCAGCCTCACCATTGATTAAAGGTTTATGCAGTCTACCTTATCAATTAATTTGCTGTAAAAGAAGTGGTACTTTATTAAACTCTCATTTTTTTCTTGTTAACTACTCATTTACCTGTGCTCATAATTTACACAATAAATTGAAAGGACCTGTATACATGTTTGCTATTTCCATGTTTTATTTATAAAACAAATGGCTTCATGCATTAATGCACAAGCTCATCCATGCAAGTTTTAATTTATTTGCCTAACTTAATGCATAGATTTAGATCAGTTTGATATCATTGAAATAACTTTGCAGTTTTTATATCCACTTGATAAATAAATGAAATGTGAATTTGCTTGTTACAATGTTCCATCAAACTTGTAAATACATGCCAAACTCAACTCAGGTAAGAAAAATCTGTTGAAGAATCAGTTTTTAGGAAGCTGTCCTCTGTGTAAAAGCTTGACCAGCGATTAATTTCTGCCTGATTGGGATTTCCAGACAAATTAGGTAAAAATTGCGCCATTTTGACCCAAATTGAGAATCTTTTGATGAATTGGGAATTTTTAAAATACAAATACATTAATATTACTAACTGTTCCTCTTAGGTTTTTATTTCAGCACTGAATGTTGCAATAAATTTAATTAAAAATAACTGTGTTTTTTTTATGAAAAACAAATACATGTATTCTGCTCCTGATTGAGAATTTATTTCCTTAAAAATCACGGAAAATGGATCATTTTTTCAAATTAGGAAGGTACCTTTTACAACATCGTCGGATACCCACGGGAGATGTACGTAGCAGAGCGGAGGCAACGACCGTGGGCATCCGACGATGCTTTTACAAGTACCAAACAAAAGAAAAAAATTGCTGCTTGAAAAATAGACATATGACCCTGAATGTAAGTTCAATGCTTAACCCTAGAGAAGAGTGATCGATATGCCACAGAAAGGAAAGACTAGATAATGTATTCATTGTTGACCTTTATACTTGGGGTCAATTTGGTGTTTTGTAGGAATTGTTAATTATGTGTTTAAAATGGTCTTCACTGAAATGATAAGCAATTATTCAGGCGTGAATCTAACTTTTTTGTGTTTATCAATTTACATTTTAATTGATTTTTATGCTTGAATGAATCCTATTAATGAAATACCGTAAAACTCCTAATAAAGGCCCAGGGGATTAAGATTTTCCAAGGGGGGGGGGTGCTTATGAAGATGAGTACTTCCCTAGATCATAAATCAGCAAGAATGTTTTAAAATGAGCTATGCAGTGTTTATTAAGGTTTACAGTATCAGTAAATGGCCTACGTGACCTAAGAATGTGTTCATCTATTAAAGTTTAATGGATGTATTTTTGTTGTTTGTTTAAAAGTAGGATTTTTAAAAGAATTGGATTTGAATTTTGATTTACTCTTGTGTTTAGGACTTGATGAGTGGATTTTTCCCCCAAAAAAGTGGTAGGGGGCCTTTATTAGAGGGGGGGGGGGGGGGGGAACTTTTAATAGGAATTTTATGGTATTTTTGAAATTATAATTAAAATTAACATTTTTTATGACAGACCTAGAAAAAGCTGCTTTAAATGAGAATTTTGTATTACGACCTTAAAGCCCCATTAGCTTTTCAGATATTGAAATTAAGTAGGTCTTAAGTTAGTTCACTGACCTTTACTTGCAATAAAAACATTCCATTATTCTTTTTTATCACTTTAAGTACATAGAAATGAAGCAAATTATTTTTTCAATGATATTGCAAAAAATGAGAAAAAGCATCTGACATCATTTTTACGAGATGTAGCTAAAGAAAGGTATTATGTAAATATTGTTTTAGATAAATTTTTGTTAAATAAATATTTGTGTGTGAAGATCATGTTTCAGAATGCTTTGTAGTGTTTTTTTTTTTCAATTAATGCATCTATTTGTGTATGCTAACAGGGATTTTTATACCATAAAATATTTATTAATAGATATCAGTAAATGGACTAATTCCAAATAAAAAATACTGATAATTTTCAAAATTTTCGGGAAAAATCCTGAACTATAGACAAACTTTTGACTAAAATGTCCTAGTTTTAAAAATTGTCGTTCCTTTCTTGCATTTTTGTCAAATTGTGACTTTAAAGGACTACAGAGCATACATACAGGTTACTAGTATTTCCCAATTTCAGTACAAAATTCACTGCAACTTCTCCAAAGTAATGCCCTTTGGGTGTAGCAAAATTGTGTTGTTGTTGAGAGGTTGTTGCTCTAGAGAGGTTAAATTAGTACTTAATTGTATAGTTGGGAAAAAACATGCTGTCTTTGAAGAGTGGTTGTTGTTCAAGAGAGTGTCGCTCTGGAGAGGTTGTACTGTAACATTATGTTCCCTATGTAATCGATACCCATACTTTTCCCAAAATGTGGGGGAAAATCTGGAATAAATTTTTGAACTGCGGGATCTATTTGCATAAATTTAAGTTGATTTAACTACTAACCAAATATGGCTGACCCTGTCACCTGAAATCATCTTAGCACCTGTGGAATTTGATTCAGGATGTCACCATTTTGGGTCGAGTTTAAAAAATGTTATATACATGAATCAATTAAGATAGGGCATGAGTAACATCTTTATCAAAGAAGTCATGCTGCAATAAATGCTCAAAACTTTTCAATCCAAGCTTCTGTATGCAATTTGAATAAATTCAAGTGGGTTTTTTCTGTGTCATTTGCTTAAATTTATTTATTTTATTATTTATTTATTATTAATTATTAATTTTATGTATTTATGCATTAATTTATTTATTTATTATTCATTTATTATAAATTATCTATTGATATTCATTTATTTATTCTTACATTCGTTCGTTAGTTCGTTCGTTCAATTGATTTGTTCTTTTATTTATTCATTTATTTTTTTTATTATTCATTTATTTTTAATATTTATTTATTTTCAGGAGAAATGAGCTGAAGAAGTTGCTGGATAAAGATGAACATCCTTTATCTCTCACTGCTTTTCCCAGGTATGTATAATTTTGGGGTTCATAACAATCAAGATTTAATAATTATGGTTTCCATAGTAACCAAATGTGAAAAAGAGATTTTATCATAAACTCATAATAAGTATTCATCATTTTTATGATTGATTTCGTGGAAACAATTTGTAGATTAAATATTTGTACATTTTTTTGTGAAATTATTTTATGCTTTTTTAGGGACCACTGCAGGGAGCCACATTTTATTTAACACTGTCAAACTGAATGTATAAAGTTCGGAATAAAAGAAATAATATTTTTTTTAATATGTTTGCGAATTTGTCTCCAGTAATTTGTATGAATTAGTTGGGTTTTTTTTCTGTGTCAAAACATACGAAAGTTTGACCACTGAATTTAGAAATAAACCTAAAAAAAATGTTTTATTTGTAGTAACCCAACCTACCCAAATCTTTCCCTAGGCCCGAATCATTTTATTAGGCCTGAAGAACGGTACATCGACTTTCTCCCTTATTTTACATTTCCACCCACTATTCAAGAGCAAAAAAAGGAATGCCCTGACCTGTCTACCCTATTTGTAATAATCATGTAAGCAGAAACAAACCGAACTTTTTTTAGGCCTCAATAATTATACCCCGCAAACGAGGTCGGTCAGTCCGTTGGTCGGTTCGTCCGTCCGCATACAAGTTTGTGGAGCGAACGTCTTCAACATTCTTTAAGCGATTGCAATGAAACTTGAAATATGTTATCACTATGCAGTGCAGATGTGCAATTTTCATGCACAGGGATTCACTCATTGCAGAGTTATGTCCCCTTGAACATAGCCGTATAGTGTACTGTTGCATTTTTAGTGTCAAAGCACCGGCAGGGGTATAAGCCACCTCTGTGACAGCTCTAGTTTGGTCATGAATATACAATTAAGTCTATTTTTAAATCAGTATAATATTGCCTTTAAACATTTTAGAAGTAATGTAGGTTAGAAACTTAATTATGAATACAATTAAGATCTTCATTGGGATATGATTATGAATAAAGGTTAACCTCATATTTTTGAATTATCATTTCATGTCATTGTATTGTAAAGACATAAGTGACACACTTATTTCTCCCTCTACTTCCTTATGGTATCTTGATATAGCTGGACTCAATAGAATGAGGCCAGAATGTTTAATCGTTTCCTTCACTGGTATGAACTTCATACTTTGCAATTTTTAGACAGAAATAAAATGCAAGTTTTAAGTTCATGGTCTACGCTGGACTTAAAAAACAAGCGATCATGATTCAAATTCCAGTTGAGACAGGGCATATCTTTGGATGAAAAGTTGAAAAAAAATATTGATTTTCTTCCATATATGTAGTGGTTGCCGAGTTAAGTTTGTACTGGTTAGAATACAGTCCAGGAAAACTTAGTGCCGTATAACTGAAGTATCATTGAAGATCTGCTTAAAGCCCATTGAAATAAAAAAGATAAAATGGAGCATTTTTGAAATATTTTTGCTTTTCAAACTGTGTATAAACGGGATATGTAGAAATGAATAGTTAATAATTATCAATATCTCTCTTTTTGTTTGGTTGGTTGTTAAATTTTTTAAGCTAATGTTTAAAGGGACTATAATTATCTTTACTTGTGCATTCACTACAGCTTTACATGATGTATATCTTCATGAATGCATTACGCAACGTGTATGTGTGTGTGAAATCACTTTTTTTTTTGACGATCTTAAAAACTATTTAAACAGTCCCAATCTTAGCTATATTGATTTACTTAATTAAGTTCTGAAATTTCTATTTTTATTTCTGCTGCCAACTCTCCAGAAATGAATATTAAAAATTCTTGCCTAACATAAAATGTTTTAGGGTCTTGGTCCCCTCGCTGCAACTTGTTGATAAGAGAGAGTAACATTGCTGAGTGGATTCCCTTCCACTGTGGGCAGCTTCCATGGTCCAGTGGTTAGTGTGTTGGACTGGTAATCCGGTCATACCCTTCTATGAAAATTTGACCAAAATGTCGATTTTCCACCAAATTTGGAGAAGTAGCTGGCTCCTTACGTAAGGTTATGTTAGCAGGGGTTTTTTCTCGGTATTTTGGGAATATGACCCATACCCTTGGGATTGGGAATTTTCGCGGTGTTTTAATCGAAATTGGGAAAAATGGATAACTACAATTTTTGCAATGTTCAACTTATTCTACTTATTCTCCCATAGAACAGTAGCAGAATAAAGTATTTACTACCAATAGTACCAATGTTAATGCACTTGTAAAATTGTTTCAAAAAAACAATTTATTTTTTATTTTTTTTTTATTGGGAATTTTTGTCTGTGAATTGGGAAAAAAAGATACTATTTTCCATTGGGAATATGACCGAATTTAGGCTATAAAATCGCCCCAAAAAAAATCCCTGGTTAGAATACAGTCCAGGGAAACTGGTTAAGTAAACCGATCACTGTATGATTAGTAACTCAAATATCATTGAGAAACAGCACTAAACATACTAAAACTATACTAAACTCCACCATGCAGTGATTATATCTACAGGTCAATCTAAACTTCAGGTAGTTAAATCAATGAATGTATGTATCTTAAATCATTGTACTGAATTATATATGATGTGTCTTGATGGCTAGGTCAGAACTAAAATCAAAGTACTGAAAGTACTCATGGAAACTGAACTTACATACATGTAGACTTGCACTGCAACATGGAACGGGAACTAGTTTAACAATTGCTCGGCGAATGTAGAAAAACATACGGTAGTATTTTTGTCCTTATCAAAATTTATGCGTGCCGAGCGAGTGAAGGTTATGAAAAGTTTAACTATCGTTCAATTTTCAAAAATGAGGTTTACAGGTACCCGAAACTTGACGGTT
The DNA here is from genome assembly GCA_964023205.1 of Lutraria lutraria. Classification (NCBI taxonomy): domain Eukaryota; kingdom Metazoa; phylum Mollusca; class Bivalvia; order Venerida; family Mactridae; genus Lutraria; species Lutraria lutraria. The sequence goes on from OZ026850.1 coordinate 3,297,584, forward strand.
GGCCCAAACAAATTGTGACTGTCAGGTAACTGTGTACAATATGTTTTAAATCAAAGAGTTGCTGCTGATAAAATTGTTTCTTTATTTAGAGACAGGCCATGATTTAAGTTTGCATGTATTAAATACTGTATTTTGTTAAAGGGGTAACTCTCGCTGGTATACCAGCGAGTATTTGTGGGTTGGGCTATGTAAACTGATATGCCTAATACTACCTGTCAATTAAACTCTCTGTTGTTTAAAATAGCACAAGAATGGGTGAGTCATTAACTGACCACTGATTAGTAAAGTACTCCTGTTATATAGAAAGCATCGGCTGCTCAACATTAGCACGTGCCTCTGTTTACAAACAGAGAGTTTATCAGCAAGAAGCCACACCTCCCAGGGAAATTCAAATTCAAATTTTCTGTTGGACTGGTTTAAACTTTTTCTCAAAGTAACACTTAGAATTAATATATTACAAAGATTTTTGGATGAAATGTTTTGACATGGAGTAATTTACCATTGTGAGAATTTTCAAAGATTATTTTTCTGTAGTTTATTTAAAAATTCAAAAAAATGCTCTCTGATATGAAACATGCATAAAAATTTACAAAAACCCGCCCCAGCGCCATCTAGTGGTTTATATAGTCCAGTTACCCCTTTAAGTTTAATAGTTAAATTTTGGTTAGAATGCAAGAATGTTTCTACATGTTACTAAGTGTTGGGATGGGGGGGGGGGAGAGAATTTTGCTGAATCATCATGAAATGTGTAATATTGCCAAACTCTCACAGAAGGAGGTAGATACCACCTAAATTATATACAAGTTGTCTGATTTTGGTTAGGGGGTGAGTGATCTGTCTAAATTTTTATCAAATTTTCTCAATGAGCACTCTCTGCTGTGGGAGTATCATTAAATGGTGGCCCAAATGACCCAGTTTTGAACTATTTTATTGAAAGGACACTTAAATATTTTCATGGTGTAATGACTTGTTTATTGTATCATATACTTAAATTCTTTTGATCTCTTTAAAATTGTATTGCTATTTTGGCTATTTATTTATACATCATGTTATCATTTCAAGCGTTTAAGCGTAAAATGGTTTTTGCCGAGTCATAATGATAATGCAATATTTGTGCAGGTTTAAAGAAAGCTCTGTTTGTAATATAGTGGGTGGGGAAGGTTAAAATTCTTTAAGATTTTGATTTACTTTTTATTTTAGTTTGAATCTTTTTAGATATTTAAAATATATTTTAAATTCCTACGTACATGTATTTCATTGTAATGGATACAGTAACATCTCTACATTAAGATTGCCTTTGGGATCGAATAAATCAGTCTTCTATCTTCTCAGGGAGGGATTTGGGACTGAAATTCAGCCCATTTACCCATGTCTGAAAAGTACACAGTGCACCCTCTCCAGAGCAACCCAACAACCTCCCTTCAACAACAGCATGATTTTTCCCACTGCATGTTTTAATTAGCAACAACATATTTTTTCTAGTCCTGAAGGGTGTTGCTTTGGAGAGGTTGCACTGTATATTTTCCAATATTAAAATTTTAGAAAAAATTCCCTTCAGTAGAATACTGTGGAATCATTAATTTTCGTTTGGGATTAAATTTTGTGGATTTCGTGTGTAGGCTCATCGACGAAATCAAATCCCCACAAATTTAAGTGCAGAGATAATGAATATTTTTCAAAATCCACAAATTTATGTCCCCACGAAATAGCCATTTTCGTAAAAACAACGAAAATTGAGCCCAACAAAAATAAGTGAAAATACAGTATTATTTTTCTAGAAAAAAAACAATGAAAACATATTATTAACCTGTAGGATAGCTCATTGTCTGTACCAGTGCCTATCAAGGTTATAACCTATTGATAATTAAATTTTGGATATGTATACATATTATTGTTCCCCTTTTTTGCCTCAAGTAGCAATATTTTTCCCCTTGTAAGGGCCCCACCACCCCGAAAGATGAAAAAACTCTTAATATTCAGGTGTTCGCATTGTGGAGTTGAATTAAAGAGAAAATACTGAAAAATATAGTCTTAAGATGAGAGGGCAATATAATCAGGTGATCTTAGAATAGAGATGGTCACTGTGTGAGGTTTAATTGTTTAGTCAAATATGGATACACAGTTAATTCTGTTTTTGCAGCCATCTTCAAGGAAAGGTCACCCTGTGAATAAAGGCCATTATATGAAAAACTGTCATTGATTATTTAGAACAAACTGACCTCCAAATACTGGCCATCTGTTGTTAAAGACTATATTTTGTCTTTCCCAAGGGTGGCCTTAATATTCAGGTGTGACTGTAGTGACGATATTATTGTTGACCTCAGGAACACCCCATAGTCGTGCTCTACTGTACGTATCATTAAAATATATAGTATGTGGCCTTAAGTTGACAACTTGACCCAGTAACTGTTTTCATCTGTTGACTTTGTCATACTCTCTGTTCTTTTGTTGTTTACAACGTTTTGGGGCAGTAAATAACCAGACAGGATGTTGTAGATTGTGTTTATTAAATAATGACATAATCTTAATGTCCTTATTAGGTCAGGTCATATCGGCGTGCTGGATACATTAATTATGTCATTTATTGTTAAGTCCTTTATCTGCTTGTCTCAGTTGGTAGTGAAGTTTACTGAATTATTTACCTGTGATTTGTAACAGAAAGTTACAATAATTTGGTAGAATGATCTATTTATGTAATAATGCTATGAACGAGATTGCCTTTAAAATTACCGGTACCTATGATATGCTGTGAGACCGAGACCCTTTTGTTTTGTAGACATATTTAGGGAGTCAAAGGGTGTTGCTTTGGAAAGGTTGCACTATACATAGAACCATAACAAAAAGTGAAAACTTCTTTACAACTATACTATTACATTAATATCATTACAGTTTTTAGTATGGCTGGGATTAATTTGAATGTACTGATTTATGTACTTCTTAGAGAGATTTCTGATACGAGTCGTTTAAATATGACTATGTCATTCCACTACTGTATATACCCTAATAAACAAACATTTTATACCTCACAATTTCATTTTGGAATACACTTAACAACTATGTTTCACCTTACGTGCTTTCGAAATCTTAGTTTGTTTGTTTATAATGTTGATCAACGGCCCATTAGTCAGCTATGGTCATTTCAGGACTGTCCCAAAGAAAAGGGAGATAAGATACAGGGGAACAGAGCATTTTACCTGTACCCTTAAAGTCCCATATGAGCATATACATTTATCGGTCGTAATAGTTTCTGTTTGTTCTATAACAGAGAAATCAGGTGTGTTTTCCTCTCGTGCATACTTTATAGCAAGAAAAAATGTTTCCAAAACCACTATCATATTTTTTCAATTTCATTGAAAATAATACTATTTATAGAACAGCTGTGTTTTCCCGCAGTCAAGTTATGCACACGGTATTAAGTGACGTCACGCGCTCTATATATTTCAAGTTTACAAAAGCAAAATTCACAGCGAAATGAGTGTTTTTAGAAGAAAAATGGCTTGTTTCGTCGGTAATAATTATCTTGGGATTATATCAGCAAATGTTTGTTTTTTGCATATATTTTTTATAGCAAAAAGCTCATGGGTCTTTAATTCAAATAGTTCATCCTGGTTCTTTATTCTGACCAATGTAAAGCATCAATGTAAGGTCTAAGCCTATTCCTGTGGTTTTCTTAATGCAGTACTTGGCTCTGTAGTTACGATGGGGACACTAAAAAAGCATTCCTTAAATAAAGAAAGGCGGAGCTAAGATTTGAACCTATGACCTTTCGTTTATTAGTCCAGCATGTCACCACTATAGACCACCAATCATCCCTTTGAAATCTTTTTTTTAAGTACATCCATCAAACAAAATAACAGAAAGGGGCTCTGATTTTTTAGGGGACCTGCAGATGATCGTTGGGGAACATTTTTGTGAAATTTTAAAGTCTGTTTAGGAATTTTAAGGTAATTAAGGGGATGGGCGGTTTTGTGTCCATGTATCTATTTGATTATTCTATTATTAGAATGTTTTTGATCATATTCTGGCTCTGAATGGCCAATCTGTGTTAATCCCCAAACACACTCTTGTATTTAACTAATCAAAAAACATTACCATCCTAAATGGTACATTTATTAGGGAAAATTTGGTATTTTCTCAAAAAAAAAAATTCTCAAAAATTGCTTCATCATGGCTGCATAAGGTGACATCTTTAAGAGGGAACGTGATGTTACCGAAATTAGAATGTTAAATATCTTAAACATTTGATATTCTTCGTCTTAGAAAATTAGTATAGTCTAACCTGCACTAGCATTTATCTCCGAATAAAGCTCAAAGTCATCCTGTGAATACAGGTCATGCTTTCACAAACTTTTATAGATTATTAACAATAAAATTACCTCTGAATAACAGCCACCTGTCAATAGAGGCCACATTTTGTCTTTCCCTAGGGTAGCCTTTGTTTGCATGTTCGGCTGTAACACTTAATAGTTATGTGCTATGTAAAAAATATTATGATTTTTCAATTTTAATACTATTTTCTGTGGTTTACAAGATTAAATTTGAGCTATTAATACACTTCAGATGTTAGCTATTTTGGGTGTCCTTTCATTGTGTACAATAAAGATTTGTATTAATCTATGAATACATACCATCGACTGCCTATTAAATACCCCTTGGAATAAATGTGTTTCCCTGATTTTTCTCTCTTTAATAATTGCATGGAGGGTTAGAAAAAGTACAGGGTGTCCCAAAAATGTCATGAATTACTAGTGTGACATCAGGGATGAAAAATGCGCTTTTATATTTAATAGTATGAAATTGCAAATTCTGAAGATATTTATATAAGGTTTCTCTGACACAAAAAAACTTACATCTTTGATCTACATAATTATTTATCTATATATTATGTATTCATCTGTAATTTAAAGGGACATTAAACATGTATGAAAGTGTTAGATTTCTTTTGGGACACCGTGTTGTACTTTGGTCCGAATCAAAATTCTTACGCGCCGAGCGAGTGTTTGGCCGTTGGCTATGGAAAGGTAACATTGGGCTTCCAAAATTAAGAATATGGATGTTATTATGGTTCCTTTGTTCTTATAAAAAGTCGAGGGTTATTGAAAAAAGTTTGAGCCAGTCAAGTATAACCTGTCAAGTCTTCTGGTATTTATAAATATTAAAATTAACCTTGGAAGATGTAAAGTATCGTACATTGTATACAGTTTCAATTGCAGTCAAATGAGATTGCGTTATCATGGTAAACAAGAAAAAACTACCATTCATGAATTTTATGGGCGTTCTAAATTTTCGTTACCCGAATAGTTTGAGGGGGGGGGGGGGGGGGGAGAAAATGAGACTTCATTAATCACTATGTTCACAGAGGAGGTGTTAAGTTTATTTGAGTATGAATAGTATGTTGTTAAAGATGATAATTTCGAGATAATTTTTTACACTTTATCTCAATGTATCTCAATAACAAGTCCCAATTTTTAACTGAGCTATGTAAACATTGGCCTCATGTGTTAGTTGAATGTAATATGCATATGTATGTAATTTATGTATGAATTTCTGCACTAAAGCTCAGCCTCTTTGAGTATTCAGTGTTAATATCAATTTTCATATAGCCTTGGGCGATGAGTGTTTAACGTACATTCCATAGCTTTACTAATTATAAGCGTTTTTTTGTTACATAGGCAAGAAAAAAATTACCTGGTTTATCCCACTCACATTATTTTGTTCTGCAGACCTTTTCAGGGTTTTTTCTCGGTATTTTGGGAATATGACCCATACCCTTGGGATTGGAATTTTCGTGGTGTTTTAATCAAAATTGGGAAAAAATGCATAACTACAATTTTTGCAATGTTCAACTTATTCTACTTATTTACACATAAAACAGTAGCAGAATAAGGTATTTACTACCAATAGTGATGTTAATGTCAATGAACTTTTAAAATTTAAAAAACAAATTAATTTGGGGGGGGGGGATTGGGAATTTTTTTCTGTGAATTGGGAAAAAAGATACTATTCTCCATTGGGAATATGACCGAATTTCGGCTATAAAATCGCCCCAAAAAATCCCTGCTTTTGATGATCTTAGTTTTTGTTTTCATATTTTATGATCTATATCACAAAGCTAGAAATATGGTAAAAGAAGGGTTCTAGTGGCCTACTGACTCGATATTTAAGAGGGGATGTTAGCATGAACCAAGTATTTATTTTGTCAGCCTATGTATCTTGTTTGTAATTCTGTGTGATTAGTTTTATGTTATAATTCAAGTCAAGTCTTAGTAAATTAATAACAGTGTGTTATGTATTTGCATGTAAGTATACGTAGTGCCATTTTATTAAACTGTCAAAGATGAATAATTACATGGTCGCTGAATGTGATTATTTTTAGCTTCGTACTACAGTTGATAGTTTTTGTTTATTTTACCATGAGGGAATGTTCCATTCCTCATGTTGATATAGTATTATGAAGCGCATTATTGTAATGTATAGATTACAAAAATACCCAAATGCTACGGAAGCCAAAAATAAATGCAAGCACTGACAGTGTAATTATTCAACTTTTGACAGTTGAATAAAATTGCAATCAAGTATAGTGATATTTTCTTTTTTTGCTTATATGGTTCAGTACAGACAAGTGATGTGTAGCTACATAAAGGTTGGATATAGACATGTTATAAAGAAACTGTACAGTGAATTTATTGAAGTCAGTGGTTGCTCTATGACCCTGGCTGTTTGTCGATGTTAAAGAAAAAAAATCTTGACTATTTTATGAACTTAAGTTAGGAGACAATGTTCTATATTCATTTGCCAGTACAGGGATTTTTTGGGCTAATTTTATAGTTGATATTGGGACATATTTCCAATTGAAAAAAGTATCCTTCTTTCCCTATTCACAGACAAAAATTGCCAATTGAAACTTTCAAAAACAAAAAAAGACTAAAACCTTGAAAACATGAGGTCTTTCACTGTAATAGACATGTAATGATTGAAAGTTAACATTATGGACAGTGATTGTGTGTGTGCATTTAAATAATACAAAATTGGAGTCACACATATTTTCCCAATTTTTAACAAAACACCGCAGAAATTCCCAGTCCCAAGGGTATGGGTCCCAAAATACTGAAAAAAAACCTGCCGGTACATAAGCCAGTTGCAATGCCTTGGTGTAACCTTTATCTTAGATTTAATGCCGTACTTACAGCCAGGATCGTTACGGGATTTGTTTTGATTTAACGGTGTGGGAAGTACCAAGGTGTTCACCTGGGGACTACTATCATCCTTACTAAGGCCATCATTGAAAAATTATTTGTTTGTTACTATGTGCTCCGACCCTTATTTCCAGTGGGTAGGTAGGGATTTTTTTGGGGGGCGGTTTTTTTTTTCTGAAATTGCATTGATAAAATGATTGGCAATTTTGAATTACACAATATTTTCATGTAGTCTGCTCTGCATTAAACATGTTATTAGACAGAACAAAATATGATGAACAACCAGTTTGTATTGGATAAAGGCCATGTACCGGTATTCTGGTATGATTTAAAAACAGAAAGTACTTTTTACCTGAACAGGTGCGAACAGATAACAAAAAAAAAGATTAACTTGAAAACCTAAAAATAAGGGCCATTTTGATGGGTCGGTCGGAGCACTACAAACAAATTTTTTTTTATTTTCAGCCTAAGCTGGCTTGATATCTTGAATTATCGCTTGTGAGATTGGATTTAAACTCACAGCATTGAGGTGCTTGTGTTTACTAGTCAGAGACTGTTACCACTCTGCGAGGGAGGCTTCGAAAGCAGAACTTTAAGGCCAGATTATGTTGCTACAATTTTTGTTCTTGTTTTATATTTTCAGACTCGGTTGCAAGAATTTCACATTGCCTTTAACCAAACCGACACCAACAGATGGCGCTTCTCACTCTTTATTCTATGCCGACCAAGTCATTTTTCAAGGTCATCCAAGATTTAGGTAAAACATTTGAATATTTAGTAACGATATATTTGATGTTGGCATATTGACGATTTATTTGGGTTCAATGCCGTTTTTTCAGCATCAACAGAACATAAAAAAAATTTAAAGAAAGTATTTCATATGGTTTTGATTTATTTATTTTTGGTTTTAACGCCTTTTTCAACAATTTTTTCATTCATATAATGTTATGGCGGCCGATTCACCTAACCATATGACAGACCTGAAATATGCGGTAACAATCATGTTTATTAACAAAATTTTGGATTTTATATAACTTACAAGGAAGTTCAAATCAAAATTTTCATGTATTTGTAATATTTTGTAATTTTAGAACCTTAACGAGAAATATTCGGGAGCGACGAGGAGAGAAGGTAGCTATTAATATACCTGGTAAGAATTTATAATAGATATCCTTGGACTGATAAACTCATTAATGCAGTGTGTTGCTGAAAATATGTACAGTTATTCAGAATAGCATGTTAACTTTAAAATATTCTGATTTATAAAATTGATTTTTGAAGTAAACGGTTTTTATAAAAGTAAAAATATCATAATTCAAGATCACAAATTAAATTTTTTTGTCTTGTTCAATTTTGTTTTTTAGTTCACTTTAAATGGGTAATCCTATTTATTTTCGCCATCTATCTGGCTTCCTGGGTGGGGGGAGGTTCAGAGAAACATCCCGATTGGCCTTTCAAAAACAATCTTGTTACTTTTGGTAATTTCTGATTTCCATATTTTTTTCAACTAGGTTATTTAAAACTACAGTATTTTTGTTAATTTCATTATTTGTTCTATCTCAATTTTGAGCTATTTATCATTTTAGGAATATTCGAAATTTTCATTTACCCGGTAGGTCCGAAAAAAAATTGTCGAATTTTATGAATTTCAGTGTTTAAAGATAAAAATACGCCCAGTCCATTTATTGAAGATTTATCGCAGTATGGTGATAATGGGGAAAGTCAACGTGCTGCAAAACCCGACCATATATATATGGACTGTATGGGATTTGGTAAGTTTGTATTCGTAAAATAATATACAGTACAATCTCTCCAGAGCGGCCCTCTGTAGAGCAACAACCTCTCTATAACAACACCTTCAAAATTTCCCTAAACTGATAATTACTATGAATTTAACCTCTGTAGAGCAACAACCTCTCTATAACAACACCTTCAAAATTTCCCTAAACTGATAATTACTATGAATTTAACCTCTGTAGAGCAACAACCTCTCTATAACAACACCTTCAAAATTTCCCTAAACTGATAATTACTATGAATTTAACCTCTGTAGAGCAACAACCTCTCTATAACAACACCTTCAAAATTTCCCTAAACTGATAATTACTATGAATTTAACCTCTGTAGAGAAACAACCTCTCTATAACAACACCTTCAAAATTTCCCTAAACTTATAATTACTATGAATTTAACCTCTGTAGAGCTACAACCTCTCTATAACAACACCTTCAAAATTTCCCTAAACTGATAATTACTATGAATTTAACCTCTGTAGAGAAACAACCTCTCTATAACAACACCTTCAAAATTTCCCTAAACTTATAATTACTATGAATTTAACCTCTGTAGAGCAACAACCTCTAAGCAACAGCCAATATTTGCCGCTTCCACAGGGTGTTGCTCTACAGAGGTTGTACTGTATCGTACTGCTTGATATTGATCATTTATATTTATCTGTTGTTAAACAGCCATTTTAACAGCTATGGTCATTTAAGAGCTGCCCCAGAAAGAGGGGAGATAAGATACAGGCGAACCAGGCATTTATATCCGTACTCTGTCAAAACTAGGTCACTAGGTCAAATCACAAGAGAACCTTGTGAATACTCTAGAGGTCACAGTTTTGATTGGATTTTCACCAAATTTTATTAGACTGTTTGTCTGAATTATATAGGGGGACAAGGTTGAGCATGGGTCATCTGGGGTCAAAAACTAGGTCATCAGGTCAAATTACAGGAAAACCTTGATCATGACACAGGCTCAAAACAATGTTTTAGTCAGCAAGCAATGATTCTTATGTGAGCGATATAGGTTTATCTTGTCCCTTGTTACTGTAATTATGTCACTATATTTTGCCACACTCACAATACTTTACCTTATTCTTATCTTCTGACCTACCTTCTGACTGTAACCTCTCACTGATAGAGGGTTGTGGGTTTGAGCCCCGCTATCGACCATGTCTCTTTATGTGAGAAAGTAGACAGTTGCTTACAGAGGATGGAAGTCTAGTACTGGTTCTTCCCAGGAAAGATGATTTGGTGAACTGTCCGCCTCATAGACGCTGACTGTTGAAAAGGGGCGTAAAACCCGATATAAACAAACAAATTCTGACCTTTTATAAAGGCAATGCTTTACCATTTGAAATGATTAATTTTATAATTTATTTTTTTGAAGGAATGGGATGTAGTTGTCTACAAGTCACATTTCAAGCATGTAATATCGCCGAAGCAAGAAATCTATACGACCAACTAACACCTCTTTGTCCAATTATGGTAAGTCTAGCGTTTTAATTTTCCAAAATATACATCGTAACATAAATCTCTTCTCTATGAAAAAAAAAATTTTTTTCAAAGGTATTACTGGTACACTATTCTTTGATGGATTTATATCAGTTTATGTTAGTTAATGACCAGTAGAACTAGATTCATCAACAAATATTTTCGAAATTTAGGGCTTTGTCGTATTAAAGAAACTTAAGGCTTAAAATCGACAGCCGAAAAAGAGAGTGTTTGTCAGTCTAGGAGTACTTTGTCTGGTTATATCTATATAGCTTATGGAAGTTCTATCCAGGTTTGATCCTTGGATCTTTAAAAAAGACATTATTACTGTTACCAAAAACAAAAGGTTAATATTAGTGAATAAACTTCATGAAACAGGAAACCACACAAAGTATAATCATTATCTAGTGTTGTGAATTAGTTGATCTAATGTCTATCTACTATACCTCAGCAGCTGTCACCCTCTATGATAGCTATCTGATAATGTTTATAATGATACATGTTTCGTTTAATAACTTGATCAATCATTTATGTAGTAAAAACATGAATTGATGATCACTGCCTGAGTAGTTTGTTCTGTCTAATAATAAATTATTACTTAGTGTAATAAGTTCAGAAAAAGATTCGGATTTTCTCTATTACAGCTAGCTCTAAGTGCCGCCTCCCCATTATATAGAGGTTATATTTCGGACTTTGACACACGATGGACGGTGATATCACAATCTGTCGACGATCGTACGCAAGAAGAAAGGGGATTAAAGGTACACTGAAATCTTTCTTAGTAAGGACCTTAATATTAGTACAGTTAAACATCTGTGTAAGTGGCCACCTCTGAATAAAGGCCTTTTTTAAACTGCCATTGATTGTTTAGAACAAAATGACCTCAGAAGAAAGGCAGCCTTTCATCAAAGGCCACATTTTGTATTTCTCAAGGGTGTCCTTTTTTCACAGGTAACCTTGAATTGCAGAATAAATCAACCTTTCATTAAAGGGCATGTCTTTCCCCAGGGTGGACTTTGTTCACAGGTTCACTTGGGCTTGACTGTAACACCATTTGTACTGAACACCTATTTTCAGATATGTTCTTGTTATATTGTCTATATTCCAACTTCATAATCAACAAAACTCTCATTCGATTAACTCTGGAATTGTTCTACTGACTACAGTAAGATAAATCAAACACATCCATTTCGATATATAATACAAAATATTGTCATGACTCTATGTCAAATTGTTCTTTAGACACTGTTAAGTGATTTTCATTCTTTTATTGCATGTTTGTCAATTTTTATGATAAAAGAACATACAAATCTGTTTGCTGCATTAAACAAAAGTTCCTATTTCAGACATAATGCAATTTCTCCTCATTTTGTAGGTACAGCAGTCTTTCCCTAAATGTTTAAAAAAATGCTATTGATTCCCAGATTGCTCCTTTAACCATATAACTTGATGTAACTTGCAAACTATTAGTTTTATTTACTGTAGAAACATTGATTTATGTTGAAGATTTAATTTCGTGGATTTTGTGGGTTGGCTTAACAACGAAATCAAATCCCCACAAATTTAAATGCTGAGATAAGGCATTGTTTTCAAAAATATAAATCCACCAATTTATGTCCTCACGAAATAGTCATGTTAGTTAAAACCACGAAAATTGAGCCCAACAAAAATAAATGAAAAAATACAGTATTTGTTTATTTTTTATATCTTTCAGCCATTAAAAGACAACAAATTTGTGATCAACAAGTCCCGTTATGATTCCATTGATAGCTATCTCTCCTGTAACCAGCACAATGATATAAATTTAATCTACGATGAAGAAATCTTCGAGAAATTGAAGTCGGGAGGTAAGGTAGAGGTTTTGATTTACTTTCAAAGAAATCTTGGTGTTCATATTAATCACATAGTTTATTGATAATAAGATTATGAACTCAACGAATGGGAGATGTTTGTAAGCAACATTTAGAAACAGCCACTCACAAAAGTTCCCACTTTCTCCTAAATATTACCAGGTCCAAATCCAGGGTCGTAGCATATAAAACAAGAGATCGGTCTCTGAGCTCAAATCTCATTCCTTCCAAAATTAATTTATGACCTGACGATGATGATATAACTAATACATTAGTCTGACAACATATTGATCTGAACATGTATTTAACTACAAGTTATTACAAGCAATATTGCAAGCGATCCCTATCAAATTTGAGTAGTATACTTTCAAACCTGTGTTTGCAGTCATCTCAATATAAAGGCCAACCTGTTAAAAAGGCCATTTTTAAAAAAAGCTCATTGATTACTGTATTTTCATTTATTTTCGTTGGGCTCTATTTTCGTGGTTTTTACTAAAATGGCTATTTCGTGGGAACATAAAATTGTGGATTCTAATTTTTGAAAAGAAATGCCTTATCTCTGCATTTAAATTTGTGGGGATTTGATTTCATGGCTGAGCTGACCCACGAAATTAAATCCCCAACGAAAATTAATGATTCCACAGTATTCAGAACGAAATGACCTCCAAATAATGGATACCTGCCCTTCAAAGGCCACTTAAAGGCCTTTGTTTACAGGTCTGACTGTAGGGATAAAGATCGAGTATGTCAATGTCTAGTTGACATATGGTTTTGATGGGAATGAAACATCTTGATTTTATTGCATTGTTACAGGACTTGATGACTTGCTGGCTCAGCACATTGCACATCTGTTTATCAGAGATCCTATCTCTCTGTTTAGTGAGAAAATTGATCAAAATGATGAAGAAGATACTGATCACTTTGAGGTAAAGTTTGAAGATTTTGTAACCATTTTCAAAGATTATGCCAACCATATGAAGGCCGAGGCCACAGTTGTGGTTCTGTGGTTAGTGCGCTGTATTTGTAACCATGCGATCCTGGTTTGATTCCAGGTCTTGACAGGTTATGCTTGCCCTTCCATTAAAATTCAGTCAACAATGGTGGTTTTCCTCTACATCTGGAGAAGTTGCTGGTTCCAAGTGGAAGGGTAAATTAGTACTGGTTAGAATATAGTCCAGGAAAACTGGTAAAGTGAACCAACCACTGTATATATATGAAAAATTGTAGAAAAATGGCTTTATACCCGTAAATAAAGAAATAGCAACCATATGGAGTAATATCATAAATTTGACGAGCTATTGGCTATTTTCTGACTCAAAGTAAAACACTGGCTAGACCATTTCTTGTCATAACTTGAGGTCAGGTTAATTATTAGCTGGGCAGCCAGTGTTTCTAGAATGTCGCTTTGCTATTGGTCAAATTTGAGACTTTACTTGTGTATGGACCAATCGAATTCCTGAGTTTCGAAACAATTTTCCTGTCAAATCTAAGTCTTTAACCAGAATTAATGATGTAAAGTATATTATTAAAAAAGGTAACATAATAATTCTTGTCAGAGATTTCTGGTTTTTGCTCATATCAAAATGAAAGTTGTTAATTTAAAACGTGTAATTTCTTTTCTGCAGAATATACAATCAACAAACTGGCAGACGATGAGATTTAAGCCACCACCCCCTCAGAGCAATATCGGCTGGCGTGTTGAATTTCGACCAATGGAAGTGCAGCTGACTGATTTTGAGAATGCTGCGTACACCGTCTTTCTTGTGTTAATGACTCGGGTCATTCTGACCTTCGGATTAAACTTTATAATGCCACTGTCTAAAGTTGATGAAAATCTGCAGAAATCTTTTAAACGGAATGCTGTGTTGGATGAGAAATTTTGCTTCAGGACGGATTTATTGACAGGTAAATAAATCATGTCTTATTATGAGACATATATAGTTTATTTTGAAATCAGTAGGCACTGAGGCCCATGTGAACATACAATTACATACGTGAAATTTACAAATGACGTGACAAAGACGATGGTTAACATGAAAGATAATGCTTTACGCAGAATATGGCTTGAACTAACAAATGAGATATAAAGTTGTTTTTTAAATGTAATGCCAATAGATGAGAGTAAGCTAAATATTCTTATGTACTTACATGCTTCCTAGCTGACACAAATAAAAATATGTTTCAAAAAGTTTTTAAATAAGTTCTTAAATAGCAAGATGGAGGCTTTTTATGGTATATTTTGTAAAAATAAAGAGCAAATTTTAATACAGGCTAAATTTCATCTTCATAGTGTTTGATAAACAGTGATAATTACTATATTTGGCAGAAATGAACGTTTATTTTATACTGAGTGTATATCAGTAGATCCTGTCTGAATCTCCCCTACATAATGTTCGATTAACAGTGAATCATACCTTATTTGGCAGAATTACCCATTCATTTAATACAGTAGATCTGTTATAATTAAAGTTGCATTATCAAGCTGCAGTTTTCACAAGAGATTAGTAAATTATAAATCATGCAGTACCACCTCTGTAGAGCAACACCCTATGGGAGCTGCAAATATTTGCCGTTGTTTAGAGGTTGTTGCCCTACAGAGGTTAAATTTATAGTAAATATCAGTTAGGAAAATTTGAAGGTGTTGTTATAGAGAGGTTGTTGCTCTAGAGGGCGTTCTGGAGAGGTTGTATTGTACATTCATTGCTCCAACAAGTCGCAGCAATCTGAGTTAAATGAAATAAATGTTGTGCATGTATTAAAATTACAGGTTTTTAAAAGTTTTCACTAGCTGAACTAAGATTGAATTCAATTTTATTTATTTAAAACATTTCTTATTTTGGTTTTCTCTTCGTAAAAGATCAGCGAAACCTTGTTCTTTACTATTGATTATTGATCTATACGTTTAACCCTTTACCTCATTGATCCGCCTCAGTGGTCGAGTGGTTAAGGTTGTTGACTTCAAGTCACTGTAACCTCTCGCTGATAGAGGTCGTGGGTTGGAGCCCCGCTACCAACCATGTCTCTTTATGTGAGAAAGTAGACAGTTGCTTATGGAGAATGGGAGTTTAGTACTGGTTCTTCTCAGGAACAATGGTTAGATTAACTGTCTGCCTCATATGACTATGACTGTTTAGAAGGGGGCATAAAACTCATATAAACAAACAAACATTTTGAAGTTTTGTCAGAATGTTTGTCTTAATACTGGTAATATCTTGAACTTATTTGATAATAGGTTGTCTGAGGTGAAAAACTAAGTCACCAGGGCAAATTTCAGGAAAACCTTGTTAACAATCTTAGCATTCACTGTTTTAATTGTATCTTTACAAAACCTTGTCAAAATGTTTGTCTTAATGACATGTAGGACAAGTACGAACAATGGGGTAAAAAACTAGGTCACTAGGTCAAATCTTTAGTAAAAACCTTGTTAATGCAGTGGATGTCACGGTTTTGATTGGATCTTCATCAAACCTTGTTACAATGTTTGTCTTAATGATATGTAGGACAAGTTCAAACATGGGTCATCTATGGTAAAAAAACTAGGTCACAAGGTCAAATCTTAGGAAAACCTTGTCTATGCTGTAGTTTTCATGGTTTTGATTGGATCTTCACCAAACCTTTTTAGAATGTTTGTCTTAATGATATGTAGGACAAGTTCAAACATGGGTCATCTGGGGTAAAAAAAACTAGGTCACAAGGTCAAATCTTAGGAAAACCTTGTCTATGCTGTAGTTTTCATGGTTTTGATTGGATCTTCACCAAACCTTTTTAGAATATTTGTCCTAATGATATGTAGGACAAGTTCAAACATGGGTCAACTGGGGTCAGACATCAGGTCACCAGGTCAAATCACAGGAAAACCTTCGATATCACAAGCCTCGTGACACAGGCTCAAAACAATGTTTGAATCAGTGAACTATGATTGTCATCTGGTAATATAGGACCATCTTGATTTAAATGTAAACCACATTGTGTTTTTTAAACATTTGTTTTTATGGAAGATTGAAGTATATAATTATTTACATAAAAACTTCATTTTTTATTGGAAAAAACACTTTATTAGGGATAAAAAATCAGAGGTGTGATTTGGCGGAATTAAGCAGATGAGGTAGAGGCGTGAATTGGCGAGATGATGAGGTAAAGGGTTAATAGATGATTAGTTAATCAGTATCAATCTTTTGATTTAATTGATTATAGATTTGATGTATTTTGATTATTAATTGAAAAATAGAACCAGGTAAAAATTTGATTATTACCGGTAAATGATTGAATGTAATTTGGTAAAAAGTGAATCAAGTAAAAATGTGGTTGTATAAAAAAGGATCATAATTTGGTTGATAATTGAAGAAGTAAATCAGGTAAAATTTTGATTGATTAAATTTAATGTTTGATTAATGATTTATTAATATTTTTTGATTGATAGATTGTTCACCACCTGAAGCAGAGAAGTGTGTGATAGAATGTTGTGGAAAGACTTGTACAGCACAGGAACAATTCAAGGAGCTTACTATTGATGAAATAGTTCATGGAAAGGTCAGTATAAAGACTGTTGTACATATTCTTGCTTTATGGTCTCAGATAATATAGGTGCATTACTTTTCTAATTGCTAACCAAGAAGTCAATTAAGGAATGCAGTAATGCAGGGCGGGGCTTGTGAGTTAGGAAGACAAGGGGAGGGACTGGACTTATTTACTCAGAGATCAATAAAGGAGAGGGGGCGGGATTTGTTAATTTGGAAGACAATTTAAGGAAGGCACTAAGAAGGGTCACAGCTGTAGTTATCAATATATGGTAAATAACTGAGTGATGAAATCTTTCTTGGCTCTTTGATTATCTCCCTTTACATTGATACAATGATATTAATGTCAGTTGGTGTGTAGGTTGTTTTGATAAATACCACCAAAATTTGAAGTTTAATTTCTGTTACAGAATTTCTTGTAAAATAGAAGTTTCTACTGTCACTCCATAAGATTAAAAATTTCTGATCATGGGCTCAGCTGGGTTCAACTTGACTACCTACCTGCTAAGCTCAGTGGGTAGAGCCATAGGTTCTTAATTCTTTGGCTTGAGTTTGAACCCATGGACTTGAAACTTGTTCTTTGTAATAATTTAGTTAAAAGTATTACATTTATGGCTATATGTCATTAAACTGCTGACTCGAGTGATCCATCTAGAAAATTGGTCAGTTACTTACGGAGAATAGGGTTAGGGTTGGTACTGAATCTGAGATAACTTGTAAATTTAACTGCTTGCCAGTATATTACCAAAATACTGTTGAAAATAGTTGTAAAAAAAAGTTTTAAAACTTCTTGTTGTTTTGCATTTTTTGTTTCTCTTGAAGAGCATGCATTTTGTTGTTTTGCATGATGGTTTCTCTTGAAGAGCATGCATTTTGTTGTTTTGCATGATGGTTTCTCTTGAAGAGCATGCATTTTGTTGTTTTGCATTTTTTGTTTCTCTTGAAGAGCATGAATTTTGTTGTTTTGCATGATGGTTTCTCTTGAAGAGCATGCATTTTGTTGTTTTGCATTTTTGGTTTTTTCTTGAAGAGCATGCATTTTGTTGTTTTGCATGATGGTTTCTCTTGAAGAGCATGCATTTTGTTGTTTTGCATGATGGTTTCTCTTGAAGAGCATGCATTTTGTTGTTTTGCATGATGGTTTCTCTTGAAGAGCCTGAATTTTGTTGTATTGCATGACTGTTTCTCTTGAAGAGCATGCATTTTGTTGTTTTGCATGATGGTTTCTCTTGAAGAGCATGAATTTTGTTGTTTTGTATGACAGTTTCTCTTGAAGAGCATGAATTTTGTTGTTTTGTATGACGGTTTCTCTTGAAGAGCATGCATTTTGTTGTTTTGTATGACGGTTTCTCTTGAAGAGCATGAATTTTGTTGTTTTGTATGACGGTTTCTCTTGAAGAGCATGAATTTTGTTGTTTTGTATGACAGTTTCTCTTGAAGAGCATGAATTTTGTTGTTTTGTATGACGGTTTCTCTTGAAGAGCATGCATTTTGTTGTTTTGTATGACGGTTTCTCTTGAAGAGCATGAATTTTGTTGTTTTGTATGACGGTTTCTCTTGAAGAGCATGCATTTTGTTGTTTTTCATGACGGCTTCTCTTGAAGAGCATGCATTTTGTTGTTTTGTATGACGGTTTCTCTTGAAGAGCATGAATTTTGTTGTTTTGTATGACGGTTTCTCTTGAAGAGCATGAATTTTGTTGTTTTTCATGACGGTTTCTCTTGAAGAGCATGCATTTTGTTGTTTTGTATGACGGTTTCTCTTGAAGAGCATGCATTTTGTTGTTTTGTATGACGGTTTCTCTTGAAGAGCATGCATTTTGTTGTTTTGTATGATGGTTTCTCTTGAAGAGCATGCATTTTGTTGTTTTGTATGATGGTTTCTCTTGAAGAGTATGAATTTTGTTGTTTTGTATGACGGTTTCTCTTGAAGAGCATGAATTTTGTTGTTTTTCATGACGGTTTCTCTTGAAGAGCATGCATTTTGTTGTTTTGCATGACGGTTTCTCTTGAAGAGCATGCATTTTGTTGTTTTGCTTGACTGTTTCTTAAAGATATAAATTGTGTTATTTTCAGGATGATTATGCTGGCTTGATTCCTTTGATAAATAAATACATTGACATGGTGGAGATAGATGTGGATACAAGATGTACGATACAACAATACCTGAATCTTATTTCTTGTCGAGCTTCAGGTAAGGTGCAAAAAGTAGTTTTTTATGCCCCGCCATTAAAAATGGCGGGCCCCTGCCCATTCCAAATGGCGGAAGGGCTTAAAGTGTAACTCAAATCTGTCCGTTCAAATTTTAGTTTCCAAGCGATAATTCAAGAAATAACTCATGGATTGGTTTCATATTTTACATGAAGGTGTATAATAATGAAATACAGGTCAAGTTAATTTTCGCAGGAGTTATGGCCCCTTTTTGACTTAGCTGTCTTCGGGTGCATTCGAGTATTCTGGACACATTTCTAGTTTTAATTTTTTTCTGCCAACTTTACTTTTTTCAGCCTTGGTCAAAAATTTTCTTGCCAGTACATGTATAGTCATATAAGCTGCAGTTAAACCTGTGTTGGCAGCCACCTCTAAATAAAGGCCACCCTGTGAATAAAGGTCATTATTTTGAAAACTGTCATTTATTATTTAGAAAAAAAAGTCCTCTGAATAAAGGCCATCTGTCAATGAAGGCCACATTTTGTATTTCCCAAGGGTAGCTTTTGTTCACATGTTTGGATGTACATCTGCAAACTAAAAAGAACATACAGTACAACCTCTCCAGAGCCGCCCTCTCTTGAGCAACAGTCTCCCTTCTGCAACAGCATGACTTCTTCCCTCTGCACGATTTAACTATTGATTTAACCTCTCTAGAGCAACAACCTCTCAATAAACGTGATTTTGCTACTTTCTAAGGGTGTTGCTTTGGAAAGGTCGCACTATACTTAAAATAGAATTCTTCTCCCTACAAACCCTTTATTTTGGAAGAATATGACAGAAACCAGATATTTATTTTTGGTAAAAAATTGTATAATCTTTTCTATAATGAATTAAAGCTTGATATCTTCTTTAAATTATTTTAACATATTTTATTGATTTTTTTAAACAGGAAAATTGAAAACCACGGCAAGCTGGATTCGAGACTTTGTGACGAAACATCCGGATTATAAACAAGACTCTGTTGTACCCGAGTCTGTGAATTATGACCTTATGTTGAAATGTGCTCAGATTTCTGATGGACAGTTTTCAGATTCTCCGTTACTACCTTCCACAGTGACGTCCAGAACAACGGACAATATTCCTAAAGCAATGAGAAAAGTTGATGCATATTTAAACCAGAAAAATGCACAAAATGGTGATATTTTCGTGTAGGAACAGACTTCTTAGTTCAACTTTTTAGTTATTTTAATATTTTTTCTGCTATTTATCAAGCCAATTGTCAGTAAGGATCAAATCCATATCTTCAAAGGGGTTGCCACTTAATTTGAAAAGACAGTGAATTGTCAGGGAAATTTACATTTTGGACAATGATAAATGCAATTTAAGAAAAGCCGAAAAAAATGTCAGGGAGTAAAATGATCTTCAGCGGTTCCAGCCTTCAGTCTTCCAGCAGTATTTGTTGGTTGTAAAATCTAAATACTTTAGGATGTAACTGAGTATAGAAATAATTTCAATGTTAATTTTTTTTATTTTAACTTGATTTTCTGAAAAAAAGATTATGGATGGGGAGGAAAAATTAGGTGGTATTGGTCAATGAAAAATGTTATTTGGTCACGGAAAAGTCGAGGAATTTCATTTTCTTAACTGTTAAAGTGGCAACCTTGTTTAAAGAAACACTTGCATTGTGACCACTCCTGATCTTAAGACAGCTTCGATATATATTAGCTACCTATTTTATGACCAGTTCTCATTATTTTCCTCTCGGAATTCACACAATATTTCTGTTTAAGCTATCTTTTGAGACATTGAGATAGATTTAGATTAAAACAGAACTTTTATGAACCAAGATTGATCTATTTAGATATTTAAATGTTGATCATATTTTAATGTACAGTAAAACCTGTGTTAGCGGCCACCTCAGAATAAAAGGCCACCATGTGAATAAAGGCCATTCTTTGAAAAAATGTCAATGATTATTTAGAACAAAATGACGTTCGGTTAATGGCCACCTGTCAATTAAGGCCACATATTGTCTCTCCCATGGGTGGCCTTTGTTCACAGGTTTGACTGTATGCAGGGACATGATGTTAAGACCTTTGTCAAGGTCAGATTATTTATTATTTTTCAATTTGCTTAATTAAAACCCTATTAAGCCAGCTTTGGCCAAATTTTTGACTGACAAACAGCCATCTTATGTTTATTTATTGTAGGTGGCAATGTATGTCTTCATAGCATAGACATGTATGTATGCCTGATTTTTGTTGTTAAAAGATATTGTAGAAATATATATATACACTTTACTGCCAAATTGTTAAGCTTGCAATAAATGGTATTATACAAAGCCAACATGGTCCATATCTTGATTAAACTCTTGAAAATTGAATATAATATTTTATATTTGTTGTAATAAATTATTAATTTGGATTTTTATACATTTATCAGAGTGTGTTGTAAAACTGAAAAAAAAACTTAGCAATTTCATGTTTTTTGGGGGGGTTAAATTTGTAAACATTTTAAACAGTTTCATGTAAAATTTTGTTTGTTTTTAAAAAAGAGTTTTTTGGGTTAAATTTGTAAACATTTTAAACAGTTTCATGTAAAATTTTGTTTGTTTTTATAAAGAGTTTTTTGGGTTAAATTTGTAAAAATTTAAACAGTTTCATGTAAAATTAAAAAAGAGTTTTTTGGGTTAAATGTGTAAAAAATTAAACAGTTCCATGTAAATTAAAAGAGTTTTTTGGGTTAAATTTGTAAAAAATTAAACAGTTCCATGTAAAATTAAAAGAGTTTTTTTGGGTTAAATTTGTAAAAAAAAAACAGTTCCATGTAAAATTTATAACCAGTAAATGAGAGTAAATGACCAGTTGTTATATACTTACGTGTTATCATGTGTTATACGTTACATGAATACTTACATTTTCACTCAATTATAGATGTTTTGTTCTGTTCCCATATAACCCCACACCCCCTGTACTGGCCTCCGTTTGTTATTTCAATAATTTAGGTGTAAACAATTTTTTTTTGTTTCTGGTTACTGAACTCCTGCTCACTACAAGGTGGGGAATTTTTTTAAAGGTTAAATAGTGGGATTGTAGATGTACTGTTCCACCAATATGATCAAAAGTCCAGGGCCTCAGGGAAAATTAGGGTAGGTCAGGTTACTGTATTTTCATTTATATTCGTTGGGACTCAATTTTCGTGGTTTTTAGCTCACATGTCACAAAGTGACAAAGTGAGCTATTAGGATCACTCTCCGTCCGGCGTCAAACTTTTTGTTGTGAACACACTAGGGGCCACATTTTTGGCTCAATTTTAGCAAAACTGGGTCAGAACGTTAATATCAACAAAATCTCGGACGAGTTCGATATTGGGCCATTTGGGGTCAAAAACTAGGTCACCAGTGCCAAATAAGGGAAAAACCTTGTGAACACTTTAGAAATCACTGTTTTGAATTTATCTTCATGAAACTTTGTCATAATGTTTATTTTAATAATATGTAGGTCAAGTTTGAAAATGGGTCATTTCTGTAGTAAAATTAGGTCACTAGGGCAAATTGCTGAAAAACCTTGTGAACACTCTAGAAGTCACTGTTTTGATTGGATGATCATGAAACCTTGTCAGAATGTTTGTCTTCATAATATCTTGGACGAGTTCGAACATGGGTCATCTTGGGTCAAAAACTAGGTCGCTAGGTCAAATCTTATGAAAAACCATGTTAACACTGTAGATTTCACAGTTATTATTGGATCTTCACCAAACTTTGTCAAATCGTTTGTTTTAATGATATAACAGTCAAATATAAATATGGGTCATCTGGGGTCAATAACTAGGTCACCAGGTCAAATCTTAGGAAAACATTGTTAACACTGTAGATGTCACAGTTTTAATTGGATCTTCACCAAACCTTGTCAAAATGTTTGCCTCAATGATATGTGGGTCAAGGATGAACATGGGTCAGCTGGGTTCATAAACTGGGTCACAAGGTCAAATATTAGGTAAAAATCTTGTAAAAGCTCTAAATGTCATGGTTTTGATTGGATCTTGGCCAAACCTTGTCAGATTGTTTGCCTTAATGATATTAAGGACAAGTTCAAATATGGGTCACCTAGGGTCAAAAACCAGGTCACAAGGTCAAATCTTAGGAAAACCTTATTAACACTGTAGATGTCAAATTTTGATCGTATCTTCACCAAACCTAGTCAGACTGTTTGTCTTAATGATATGTAAGACAAATTCGAACATAGGTCGTCTGGGGTCAAAAACTAGGTCACCGGTTCAAAACAATGTTTTAATGAGTGAACAGTGATTGTCATGTGAGCGATATAGGGCCATCTTGGCCCTCTTGTTACTAAATTGACTATTTCGTGGGGACATAAATTTGTGGATTTTGTTTTTTGAGGAAAAAAAGCCATATCTCTGTATTTAAATTTGTGGGAATTATGAATTCGTAGATGAGCCGACCGACGAAATCTGCGAAATTAAATCCCCAATGAAAAGCAATGATTCAACAGTATCAGAAACAAACAAGTTTTGTTTGCACCTTATTGTAATTTCAAATGTCGCATGGAAAAAGTACCAAAGATTTTTAATGATAATTTAAAGCTGTTATTTTGTTAATTGGTAAAAAAATATTACGATTTTTATCTAATGTATGGTTATTGTAGCAGTGTCTTGTTAAATATCTGAATTTTGTTAATTATCTTATAGATTGTCATCCGTATGTCCGTCCTTCACAAAATTCAGTGCATTGTTATCTCTGGTCTTATAAAGTCTTAAACCCTTTAGTTTCCTACAGCAATATCTGAAGTACGAACATAATAGGGGACAAAATTAATAGTACGGTCAAAACTGTGTTCTCAGCTACCTCCAAATAAAGGCCACCCTGTAAATAAAGGCCTTTCTTTAAAAAATCCTTGATGAATTATTCAGAACAAAAGGACCTCCATATAAAGGGCTGACTGTTCCTGGTATTCACAAAACAGACTTTTTTAGAAATAAAAAAAAGCAAATCAAGTTTTTCAACTTACTGTATTCAAACCCCGAATTCAACAGTCCCCTCATTTAGTATTTTAGTTATGACTTGCCTTACTAATTCGGTTAAATTTGTAGAACGTGAGGTTAATTGTGTATCAAGCACAGTGGGGTGTTTATGGCCCAGTGGCTGGTAGTTACACTAATTGTTTTGGTCATGTGACATTTTTGGTCCTCTTGGTGGGATTCGAACTCAGTGGATTTGGAGAGGAGCTAGTTATAACAATTCAGACACCATAGTCACTCAACCATGCATGCACCTCATGCATTCACTGATAGTTTTTGGCAGTTTTTCAACTCTATGAGTTGCTCTTTATTTTGGGCTACGGTCTTAATATATTTCCTCTGATCTTCTGTTAATTTCATATCTGTATACAGTCAAACCTGTGTTAGTGGCCACCTCCGAATAAAAGCCACCCTGTTAATAAAGGAAGTTTATTAAAAACTGTCATTGATTACTTCAGTATAAATGATCGCCAAATAAGGGCCACTTTGTGTCTTTCCTAAGGGTGGCCTTTGTTTATGGGTTTGACTGTATTCAGATGTGGTTCTATCTTATTCAAGTCTTGTTATTCATCTACGTTATTGTATTGTTTCATACTTGCAGAAAATTTTATCAATAAATGCTGTCATTGAACTGCACATATATGTATACACATACTGTTTTTTTTTTGTTACATACTTGTCTAAGCGAGGCCCCTTTGGCTATGTGGTTATAGTCTCTGACTATGAATCACTAGCTCACTGCTTGAAGTTTGAATCTCACTCGGGACCAGGTCAGTGGTCTTACCTAGGTGAACACCTGCATGGGTCCTTCCATTAAAACCCCGGAAAAAAGAGCCTTCATTTGGCTGAAAGTACAGCTCCAGGGCAAGGTAATACAGAGAACTAGAGGAAAGCTTTGTGAGTATTGTATTCTCTATACAGGACTTGGTCAGGAACATAATACATTATCTTTCTAGTACATGCTTGGTAGACAAGAACTCAATACATACATGTAATAACCCTGGTGAGGAAAAAATTGGGCAACTTTCTTACCAGGACCAGAGACCCTAACGACCCTGTCCAGAATAAACTTTAATTAAATATAAATATTAAATGCAGTATGCTCAGATAAAATGTATTATACTCCACATAACGGGCACTTTTCATTTGATAAGACCTATAAATGTGAACAAACACTATAAGATGTAAACATTTGTGTCTGGTTACCCAACGAACCGAAACTTTTACTCACAACCACAGGTACTTGACACAAAATCAACTTTTGCTGCATAGCTACTTATACTTAATAAAAAACTTTGATTTTGTGTCGAGTACCTGTGCTCATGACCCAATACTTTCTAAAAGGCCCAAAGAAAGGTACATCCTCTGTCTCACTTAAAAATTGTGCCCTTACGTAATACCATATATAATATAATTATATGTCTCTGTTAATACAATGCTTTCACTGATAATAGTCCAAAGAAAAATGTCCACACCTACCCTATTCAAGTTTAATGATCATTTACCAAGAAACAAACCATTTTTATGCCTATATATAAATTTTACTGACAAAAAAAATTACACAGTGTAGGGGCCTCTATGGTTGAGTGACTAGTAATGATTACTGACCCAGCCAGCATCACTATGTCGGCCCGACGGCAGCTAAAGAGCGGAATATCGACAATATTTGCCAACATCAATCCGACATAGGGCCGACGTAGGTGGATTTTATAAAAAATGTGTATTACACTTGGTGTTAACTTATTCAAGTTCTAATTTGATGTTCTGATTAATCATTTATTCAACGAATCATTGATGAATGGTCTTTGATGTGACAATGACGATGCTCCCATTTCGTCAACAAATTGTTGATTTCTGTACATAGTTGTCATATTGACTACAGTACTGCAGACCTTTCATGGTTTTACATTAAAGATGATGCTGTTCAAGCTGTAACTGTAAATGCAGCATAATTCTGGCCCAGTGTAGTTTGTGTAATAATCAGTATATTTTGATGTAATGTTTACTCAAACATTTTAATAATGTTAAATCATTTAATACTTCAATTCTTGTTGATTTTGTGCCATTTGATTGGTGTAAGGGATGTTAAATTCATGAAATAGTAACATATTTGATCATTTCTTATTTAATCACTGACTTTTGCCTCTGGACTGATTACATTCAGACCCTCTGCACTATAGTCTGGTTGATTACAAAGCAAAATTAACGTAGTGGTAGGGGAAGGAACTGCGGACTACTCTGCACTATTGGAACCCCATGCAGGTCCTAATTTCACTTAGCTGAAGTACGAGTTATATCCCTTTGGCCCGAATACCAGTAGACGGGCCTCTCCAAAGTACAACGAACGATATCGAGATATCCCGATTAACATGAGGATAAAGAGAGATAAGACGATTGGCTATCGGTGTTTGTTTTACGGATTCTGATTGGATAAAAGTAAACGTCACTTTGTTTACATAATAAATACATGTGCAGTAGACTGTACATAATGTCAATTTAAAGAACGTGTTATAAGAGGATTAAATTCAGAGAACCGACTTAAGACAATTTGTTGCTTGACTGGCATCTAGAACAATGGATGAGAAACTAAAAGAAGGCGAGGTAATACCGTTTAGAATTATTGCATTACGATAAATTTGACAGGTGGTTTGGTCACCGTCCATTTACTAATATTTCTGTGTTTGTAAATAAGTTCCTATAAAGGTATGCTTTTGACCTCAGAATATTTTCGTATCAAGTTACATGTAACATCGTCTGCGTATTTTGTGTGTGAAACAGTGGAGCATTTTGGATAATTTCGTTTAAAGACAAGGGTAGGAAAAAAGTTAATTTTATATTTAATTAATTTCTAAATAAAGTAAATTTTTGGTATAGAGTCTATGAATTAATTTTAACTTGCATTTTTTTATTGCAAATTTCCATTGTAGACATACTATACTACAAATGTAGTTGCACATGATATTAATGTCTACATGTACACATATAAAAAATAATTAATTATATACATGTACAGTAACACATATACACATTGATAAATACATCATATAAATTGAATAATTATAAATACAATTTTTATTAAAATTTAAGAGAAAAGTTAACTTACATAGCATTGCTATTTAAATAATAAATACATGTGCACTCTAAACAGCATTCTCTGAACTAAGTCACTTGTTACTAAATCATCAAAGTTAAACCTTCATCACTGTGAGTTCAAATCACACTCAGTCTCACATCAAAATTTTGCAAGTAGGGAAGCTGTCCAGCTACCTAGCATGCAGAAGGGCCGTGATTCTTTACAGGTATATATGACAGTTATTATATGTACATCTTGGTTATTCCTCCATTGTTAAATCTGAAGAAGTTGTCAAATGACCCTGACTGAGTGATGAAGCAACATTGAATCCCTAGTATGAATACCTAATAATAATATTACCTTTCATTTCATGATTTTGCCAGAAACATGCAGAAAACCTTGTTAGTGTCACATCTAGGACCAGAAATCACATGGTCATATACATAATAATGAGATGGTGTCTTTATAAAGATTAAAGTTAAAACTTAGGGGAAATCAGGTTGTCTGAGTATAAGCAGGGGTGGCCAAGGGGTGGGTTTGAGAGGGGATGTCCCCAGTCTTGAGTAAAATTTTGCTGAAATTTCTTTCTTTTCTCAAAATTTTGGGGTGGGGATCACCACTCCTGCTGCCCCAGCTCTGATGTCTCTTATAAATGATCAGGCTTGAAAAAATGGTTGAGTTAACAGTTACTCGCCATTTTACCGTATTTTTTAGGACTGATCTTATAATAAGTGTCTATCTC
This sequence comes from Lutraria lutraria, assembly GCA_964023205.1. Taxonomy (NCBI): domain Eukaryota; kingdom Metazoa; phylum Mollusca; class Bivalvia; order Venerida; family Mactridae; genus Lutraria; species Lutraria lutraria. The sequence continues at coordinate 3,325,424 of OZ026850.1, forward strand.
TGCAATCCAATGTATGAAAGTATCAGGGGACTACAAGTAGTCAGACCTCCAAAGTGCCAAGGGCCAGCGCTCTCCTTTGACTCTTAAAATGGCATTTTGACTCTTGAAATTTGAAAAATAAGGTTTTTGACTCTTGAGAATTGGAACCAAAGGGTCAAATTTACTATTACTTTAGTAGAAAATTATGTTGACTCTTTACATTTTTATCAGCTAAGGGTCATTTTGAACCCCAACTTTTGAAGTCTATGGAGGGCCCTGAAGGGTATGGTCAGAAAAAAATTAGAAAGGCTTTAATAATACTAAATAGGGATGGTAAAAAGTTGTGTTACCCTGCCAACCTAACCTAATTTTCCCCTGTGACCCTAGTAGACTGTTCTCAGGCCCGGGGGATGGTTTTACATCCGAGTGTCTCACTTTTTGAACCTATACACACACTTTTTAGATGATCAAAAAAATGTACCTGCCTGCTGAAGTACTTACAGTACAACCTCTCCAGAGCGGCCCTCTGTAGAGCAACAAACCCTCTATAACAACTACTTCAAAATTTCCCAAAGCTGGCATTTACTATAAATTTAACCTCTATAGAGCAACAACCTCTCTATAACAACATCTTCAAAATTTCCGTAAGTTGATATTTACTCTAAATTTAACCTCTGTAGAGCAACAAACTCTAAATGTTCAACAGTCAGTATTTGAAGCTCCCACAGGGTGTTGCTCTACAGGGTTGTACTGTACTTTATTTTTAAATAAGTATGAAATCAGATATAAAACAATTTTTCAAAGCCTTATATTATGATATGGTTATAGTATTAGATCATGTCACAATGCAGGTGTTTTTCTCTCTTCATTGGGAAGAGGCCTTAGCCTGTTGATTTTGGGAAGAATTATCACCAAAATAAAAATTGCTGATTTGGAAAATAGAATAGCTTATGTAAGTTTGAATTTTGGTGAAAACTGCATGATTTTAAAGAAATTTTCAATTAGGAAGGGTTTAAAGTTTAATAGGCCTCTGTTATGGAAGGTGAAAACACCCTGCCAAGCTATGTTTTACTGCATGTTATGAAGTTTTGGATATTGACAAAATCCTGATAATAATGTATAATGCAGCTTTTTGTTTATCTGTAACAAACAGTCCAAAGGTTTATAATACAATGTGTGATATCAAGCTTTGAAATCCTGCTGGAATGTTTTGTCACTGGATCCGATAATGTGACATTATAATAATATTTGTTATTGCAATCTATCAGCATTCCATTACAACCTTCCATGTTTCAAGGATGCTTATTCTGTGTTCCCATTCGATCTTAACTGAGCCAAGTACTTTAGCAATCTGATTAAAATCATATCACAGAGCCTGAGAGGGTGCTCCCTAGACTTCAAAAGTTGGGGGTCAAAATGACCCTTAGCTGATAGAATTTAAAGAGTCAACGAAATTTCCTACTAATGTAGTAGTTAATTTGACCCATTGGTTTCAATTCTCAAGAGTCAAAAACCTTATTTTGTAAAATGCCATTTTAAGGGTCAAAGGAGAGCCCTAATATCCCCAAACCCGCTACACTACCTGTAAAGAAGATCGAGTACATGTACCTTAGTCAGATAGTGTGTTTTAAAAAAACCACAGGGAAATGGGTGAGACATATATCGATGCTTTACACTGGATAAATCATGAGGAACAATGATGAATTTTAAAGGGTGGCTTTTATACGGAGTTGTCCTGTAACACAGATTTGATTTCACATGTACATTTTTGTACTTGTAAAATAAAAGCCTTGAATTTCAAAATTTTGACAAAAAAAACAAAAGTTTCACATTGCTGAACATGAATTAAATGTCAAATTAAACACAAATTTGTAATATATGTCTATAAAAAGTTTCTATATTGAGATAAATATGTTCAAGGTGTTGAATCATCTGTATGTTATACTACAGATATAAGTATAAGTCTATCATCTACATCTAATGATTCTGTCCTGAGTGTAGGTTCATTGTCAATGAATGGCTACAACTCATGCTTTCAAATTCAAGTTTGCCTACATAAATTATATTTTGTAAATACTATTGGTTATTTGATATATGGTCAAACCTGTGAATAAAGGCTACCCTTGGGAAAAAATATGGCCTTTATTTACAGGTACATGTAGCCTTTATTTGGGGGTCATTGTGCTCTAAATAATCAATGGTTGGCTTAAAATGATGGCCTTTATTCACTGTATCACAGGATGGCCTTTATTCACTGGATGGCTTTCAGGGATTTTTTTGGGCGATTTTATAGCCAAAATTCAGTCATATTCCCAACGGAAAATAGTATCTTTTTTTCCCAATTCACAGACAAAAATTCCCAATCAAAAAAAAAAAAAGAACATTTTTTTTTATTAATTTTATAAGTTCACTTTTGGTACCTTATTCTGCTACTGTTCTATGGGAGAATAAGAAGAATAAGTTGAACATTGCAAAAATTGTAGTGATACATTTTTCCCAATTTTGAGAGAAAAAACCCTGGCCTTTATTCAGAGGAGTCAAGCTTTTTGGGAAAGACTAAACTTGGTCTTTCTTCAAAGGTCAGTCTGTTCTAATCAAAATAAACAATGACTTCAGATAATTCAGGAACACTTTTTCAGCATCCCCATCCCATGGTATAACTGAGCCAAGTATTGTGTCTAGAAAATTACTGGAAAACAGTTAAGGCATATAATTATCGGTGCTTTACACCAGAACGGGTAAAAGCTGTTCAAATATGAGTAGGGATCTAGTTATATGTCCTGTATCTTATCTCCCCCTTCTCTGGGGCAACCTTGAACTGACCACTGCTGTTGAATGGACAGTTAAACAACAGATAAATAAATGAACATAAACCAAAAAAGATCTTGAATAAAAATTATTAATCAGAATACAGCCATTCATGTTTGTACATGTGTATGTATATAATTTTTGCGCAATTCAGTCACCATGGTCAATCATTGCCTGTGGGCCAAGTCTGATAGAAAAATATCTTTTTACTGGATGGATGTGCTGTATTTTCCTCCCTACAAATATTTGTTAAGCTGTGTACCGGTAGATTTTATTTTAGGCCTAAAAAAGTAATTGTTTGTTTCTTGGTACATGGTCATTAAAAATAGGGTAGGTACATTTTGTAGATTGCGATTTTTTTTGTATTTTTTGTTTTATTTTGGCTCTTGAAAAGCATGTGGTAAGGTAACAAAGTGTGAAAGTCGATGTACTCTTCCCTAGGCCTAACTGGAAGTCTAGGGTCGCCGGGAAAATTGGGTACAAAAAAATGTAGGTCAGATAACCAGAAACAAACAACGCCTTTTGTTTGTAAACTGGTGTTATTGTGGAAAATATCAATAAGTACATTTTAAGTACATAATAAGTACATAATAAGTACATAATAAGTACATACTTTTATTATACTATCGCTAGTCAATTAATTCTTAGTCTTGTAACATAAAGGCTAAATAGATAGGTCAACAGGGCACAGATTATTACCAATTTTATTATTCATAAGAATTACAGATAGAATTGACTTAATGGCCACTCTTGTGAATACTGCGGACTGATCACTAAGTTTGTAAACAAAGGCTGCTTGTATGAGGGATGGAAATAATGGGCTTACATGCTTAGCCGACTTTTATTAACAGTTTAATTTGTCTGTTTGTGATAAATGTCTGCATAGCTGGAGCTGAAACAGCGACCCTTTTTTCACCTGGCCCCAAGGTTATAAAACTAGAGTTTGGTCCCAGAGCTCAAATCTCATATTTTCAATTTGTCTTCTAACAGGGTTCTCAATAAGTTTGTGGCCAACAGGCCCAAAAGCTAGACCAACAGACCTGCTAGGTGGGGGTCCAGGCATTTTCTAGCAATATTTTATAAACTTTTGATATTCCTAACCGGCCCAAACCTGTTGTTATTGAGAACCATGGATTCTAATGTTTCTACGTTAATCATGATTAGACAATTATAATATTATGTATATATACATTAGTCGGACCCCATAATTGGTCTGAATTATATGTTAATAAATCAGTGATTTGATAATTTAGGCCCTGTTATTTTTCAGAGGGCAGTCGTATTGGCCCAAGGCCGAGGGCCAAATACGACTGTCCCGAGGACAAATAACAGGGCCTATATCAAATCACTGATTTATTGACAGTTTTATTAAATAACTTTATTATCTGAACCAGTTTCATTTTAAATGATATAGATATTGGCCCGCTTATTGAAAATGCCACTGCATTATTACGCCAGACAGTAAACAAGTTACAAGGCTGATAATAAATAGTTATTTAATAAAATGTATTTAAACATTGATCAGCTCTATTTTTTAACCATAATACTTTGAGAATGAACTGAGATTTGAGCTTGGAGACGAAACCAAACTCAAGTTTTATAACCTCGGGGCCTGGTTGGTTGACCGTGAAACCAGCAACATTTCTGGCCTTACAAGTTAGATGCACTGCACTCAAACAGATCAATGATTTCTCATCTTTTTTTTTTCTCGGAGACAGCTTGTGTCAGCCATACTAGTATTCCATGGCCAACATCCGTCACCTTTTCTAAGTCTTAGTACATTTTGACGTGAATACTCTGGATTATATTCAATTCAATATCTTTTTCAATTGGTATGGATAACAGCTGTTATGTCTGCATTTTCCCCGAATTCAATAAAATGTGATATTGTGAGCAAAATTAAACGTGCGGGAATATAATCTAATCCGTTATTTATAAACTGAAGAGAGATTGGGATTTTTTAACATTAAACTGATCGAGGCAAAAAGAACCACCAGTCAACTTAATTAATTAAAATCAGTCTGGATTTCACTTTCATTCTTCAATTTAAGGTTTCTGGATTATGGCCCTTGGCTAAAATTAGATTTTATATAGAACTTAATTATTGTACCGGTTTGCTGTTTCAGGAACATTGTATATAAATATATTGAGGCCTCAGCGAAACACTGTCGTAACTTGTTCTTTTTCAAATTCAATGAGTTACGACATAGACTTCAAAAGTTGGGGGTCAAAATGACCCTTAGCTGGTAGAAATGTTAAGAGTCAACATAATTTTCTACTAAAGTAATAGTAAATTTGACCCTTTGGTTCCAATTCTCAAGAGTCAAAAACCTTATTTTTCAAATTTCAAGAGTCAAAATGCCATTTCAAGAGATAAAGGAGAGCCCTGAAGTTTATGGAATATGTTGTTTAACAGCCCGTTTGACAGCTACATTTGACAGCTACATTTGACAGCTACATTTGACAGCTACATTTGACAGCTACATTTGACAGCTACATGTATGGTCATTTCGGGGCCACCTCTGAGTCAGAGAGAGGGGAGATAAAATACATGAGAACATGACATTTGTATCCCTAGTCTTATTTCAAATACACTTTAGTATATTTCCTGATTCTTTATTGTGACCTACATAGTACATGTATATAAAGCACACGCCTTTATCTTCTATGGTGGACCAGAGGACCACCAGCTTTTGAAACCTGCTGGTCCTACAGAATTTCAGTGGTCCTCCGCCTATTAGTATACATGTTATTTGTTTATTTACATTAAAATATTGATACTCCTCTTAGAATTTTCAGTGGTCCATCGGACCATTTAAATTCCATGAGTTAATGGTCCTACACAAAAACCACTGGTCTCGGACCAGCAGACCAGTGTTAGTGTCGAGCCCTGGCTTGGTTTCGTTAGGATGTGGATTGTGGACACTGAAAAAGCCTCCCTGAAAAATTCAGACTCTGAAGCCGAGTTTCAACCTACCGTCTTTTGTTCAGTAGCCCGGCGTTTAACCACTCGTTTAGACCATCGATCATCCTGTCATATGCTTTGCCGACAAAAACAGTTAACTGTTGAAATGCATTCATACAATGTAATTAAAGTCTTAGATGAAAGCATTTTAAAGTGAAATTAATCGTATCTGATGTATGTACAAACACTACATTGTAGGACTGAAGTATAAAAAATTACTGAAGAATTTGGTTTTAGGAGATTATCTCTATTAAATGCACCCTTTTTCAAAATGTTACATGCCTGGTACATTTATTCCTTATGTTAATTGTATGAGATTTTCCCTCACGGATTCAACAAAATTGGAGCGAAGTCTCTTGTCAAATAATACTTGATTAGGGATGCATGTACCTTCTGGTTGAAGATATATTATAATTTTACCAGACAGAGTTGAACAGTAAGAACACCATCAGCCGTATCGGTCATGTGATTTGTCAAGCGTATCGTTTGACTTCCATTGTCCTACCTGATATCATTGACTGTTACATTTGAACATTTTCTTAAATATGCCTGCTGGCCATATGATAACCTGAGTTGACCGAACTAGTGTTACATTACTAAATATTGGCCAATATCATTATTCACTTATTTGTAAAGATATTTTGATTTGCCATAATTAAAGATATACATCTTTGTTAAATATAATAAAGAAACAAATGTCTAAGAAAGAGTGTTTGTCTACATATTAAATAAGCCGGGACACAGTGGTGGTCTAGTGGTTATAGTGTACTGGGCTTGTATTTGTAACCCAGAAATCCGGGTTCAATTCCTGGTCGCAGCAGGTCATACCCTTTCATGAAAATTTGACAATAATGTTAATTTTCCTCCACATGTGGATAGTAGCCAGGTTTTAGTGGAAGGGTGAACAGGCCGCTGTATATTTTCGTTGTACCGGTAACTGAATTTTTTTTTTTGAAAAACGGCTTGAAACCCAAATAGATCAAGCCAAATATTAAACAAAATTATTACTGATGCATTGTGAAGCCTGTAGAATTATCTGAACATGAATCAATTAATTTTAGATGAATGCTCTCTGGTGGTATTCGGTTGCTCTCTGGTGGTATTCGGTGCCGTGACGATGAAATTACCTACCAGTTGTACAGCAACCAATCACAATCGAGTACCGGTAACTAAGACATGTTAAACAATGAACCGATATATTGTGATATTGAATGGTGTGAAAATGAAACACATTTTTGTCACCATTTAAATCCTATGAATTAATTATTGAGTAGAGTTTGGCTTTGTTATCATTTTAATCAATAAATGTATAGAATGGCTGTTAAATTGGTATGTTTCTGGTTAAATGACTTTAAAGCTCTTTGTGTAAGGCCTAAAAAAGCGTTTGTTTCTGGTTACTCTCTCATTCAGTGTTGGGTATCAGACTCCAAAATCACTATCAATACCAGTAATCTGACCACCACAATCGATTGTCCATCGATAGTATGGTCCATTTTCGCAGTTTCTTTATGATCATTCTTTCGTTTAAGGTCCCAACCCTTCCATACAAGAATGACCAGATTTTAAGCCTCTTCCTCAACGGTTGAAGTTAGATTAACCTTTTAAATTCCAAACAAACGTGTGAACTCTAAATTATATGCAAGTTTATGTATACACTTATGCGTTGACAACTTGACATTTGCTAGTTTTTTTTCCTGAACATAAAGTTAGCAACCCCAGGATCTCGCAGTGTCAGAACACTAAAACGATCGATTGTTAAAAAAAGCTATCGAATGTCGCTGATTTTGGAGTGGTCTGATTCGTTATCGATTTTCAGAGACAACCAGGACAACATTATGCTCATTAGAATTGGGGTACCGGGAACATGTAGGTGGGGAATTTTGGTTTTTGTTTCATAGAGGTAAAAAAAGTGAGTGTACCATTGACGGTTGGTTCCTTGAGCCTAATAAAAAGTCCAGGGTCATGGGGTATGTAAAATAGGATTGGTGCGAGTAACAAGAAACAAATATAAATATTTTTGCCTAAATAAGAAAAGGGTAAATATTGGCTTCTTTTGGTTCCTGATTTGTTTATTTTAAACACACTTTTTGCTAACCCTAAGATATGAAATGGACCAAAAGTGAAAAAAAATTCTCATGGATTGAGCAACAAATTACACTTTTAGATATAGTCAGAGTACAAGACCTGAATTTATTAATTTTTTCTTTGGCCTTGGTTTTTAGCTATGTTACCATTTAATAATTCATACATGTACATGTAATTCAGCTCTGTGGGGTATTTAGTATAATTCATACGTATCACTTGCATATTCCTTTTTTGTTAGTATTTTTGACTACTTTATGCATTAATACTGTTATGTGATATTGTCTTAAAAGTAGAACTTGGGATTTTATGGACAAAGAAGGTAATTTAAAAAGTATTGACTAATAATTTTATAATTTATTGATTGAATTATCTATAATTTCAAAATCTGTTTATATTCAAACATTTCATTTTTAAAAAAGATGCATACATGTATTGTACAATCAAACTTGTGACCCAAGGCCATTATTGCGGCCTTTTAGCCCGCCTGGCTAGCTCTGTGGTTAGACTGTTGTCTGATGATGGAGAGGTTGTGAGTTCGAACTCCGGGGGAGGCTCACACTGTCCGTGAAAAAAATTTGAAATTACATCCTATTTCAAAGTCCAGGAAAACTGGTTAGGATAACTGCCTGCCAAGATACGACTGAAATAATGTTGAAAATGGCGTAAAACCCGATGAAACAAACAAACAAAACAATATTGTGGCCTTTATTGACAAGTGACCTTTATATGGAGGAAATTTTGTTCTTAATAATCCATAAGTTTCTTTTACTAAGAATGGCCTTTATTTATTCACAGGGTGACCTTATTTGGAGATGGCCGCTTTCACAAGTTTTTCTGCATCTTCTTCTTCCATTACTGTACAGTATCCCTCTCTGTTGCATCAGTGTAGAAGATCACTTCCATTCCTGCCCCATCGTGTATTAGAGTATTTTTAGTAACTTTCACTTGATGTTCGTTAATGAACGACTCTATCCTAATTATCACCCCACCCACCATTTATGGCCAAATATTTTTCTAAATTTATGTTAATTGCTTTAAAAAATCATTTTAATAATAAATAATATCATCTAATAAATTGAGAAACAATTCTTTTTAAAATTTAGTACCCCCCCCCCCCCCTGCCTTGCCCCGACCGCCTCCTGGGTGTGTTTATTAGGCAATGTTTGGTAATATTCTTCTCCAACTTATTAGCATCATGCCCCAAGTATTGTTGCCTTAGTGAATCAATACTTGAATCTTTATCCCCATCTTCTACCAAAGCTGCAAATTTTTTCTTACTTTTCTCTTTTTGTACATTGATTTTCCGCCATTCTTGAGAGAATGCAATCTTTGTAATAACATTAAATGTATTTTCGTGCTGCAAATATGACCTGATTTCTAGAAGAAATGCAGGTTTTTACAGAAAAGAATTCAGAGCTGTCAGTTTAAGGTCTGGAAGCAAGATTAGTTTGTTTTAGTTTTACAAATCTGACCTAGTTCTAGAGAAATGCATGTCTTAGGCAGAAAAAATCTTCACAGAATTTGGAGCTGCCTGTTCAATGTCTAGAAATGAATACTAGGTTGCTTATTTCATTCTAGATTTAGGGCTGAAACTAAAAAAATCTTTGTTTGAAGTGCTCCGACCAGCCTCAAAATTGCCCCTAACTTTTCTTTTTTTGTAGGTTTTCAAGTTGATTTTTTTTTTTGCTATCTGTTTGCACTCGTACAGTTAAAAAGTACTTTCCGTTTTTAAACCATACCAGAATACATGGCCTTTATCCAGTACAAACTGGTTAATTGTTCATCATATTTTGTTCTACCGGTAATTACATTTTTAAAAAAATGCAGAGCAGACTGCTTGGAAATACAAAAATGTATTGTCATTTGTGTACATGTATTTCAAAATTGCCAATTATTTTAATTATGCATGTATACCTACCCCACCTCTGGAAACTAGGGTCGGGCCACTACAAACAAACAATTTTTTATTGATGGCCTAATCGAGTACAATCCAACCAGTGAACAAAGGCCACATTTGGGAAAGACAAGATATGACTTTTATTGACAGATGGCCCTTATTCAGAGGTCATTTTGTTCTAAATAATGGATGACAGTAGCTGTTGTTGAAAAATGGCCATTGTTCAAATGGTGGCCTTTACTCGGAGGTGGCCACTAATACAGGTTTGACTATATAATGTATGTGTACTTATAATCTTAAATGAATCTATATTAAAATGCTAGGAAATCACATGGATGATGATTTTAAGATTGATCCAAATTTCAGCTGTTTATCATTGTGAAGATCTTTATTTATAATGTGTCGTTTGCGGGAATATTACAACCCACCCCTGTAAAGGATTAATCGGTGCAAAAGGTAGATTTCTTTCTTTCTCTGCAGTTTAAAGTCGCACCATGTGCTTAGGTGTTTTTGGCAACATGCTTTCAACTAGCTACAAAAAAGCCACTACATATAATTAAGTTACAATACAATGAGAAAAAAACATGCTGTTTTTTTAACTTTTTTACGAACTGTATGTTTTCATTTTCAAGTGTTAACATGCGTTCATCCTCCTCGAAGGACATAATTATATAGAAAGTAATTTGGTAAGTTTGCAGGATAAATTGATTATCTTAAGGTCTTCCAAGATCATGCAATCAATAGCCTTAATTTGTAGTTCTTCGATTTTACAAGCAGATGTTGTGGACTGGTTATTGGGAATTGAACAATGACGATTGAGTCAAGTTCATGTATACTTTGATACTATTGTGGTGCACATAAAGACATTTGCTACATTTTTCACATAGACATATAGGCAAAATGAAAACTGAAGTATGGATTTTGTTTAAACTTTGCATGATCGTAGAATATGATAACAGAAATCTGCCCTTGAAATGAGCTAAAATAACGAAAAATTCAAATTCAAGGGCAGATAACTCAAAAACGTGATCTGTGACCCTAAATGTTTATGTTATCATATGCTACAATCATGCAAAGTTTAAAAAAATGTTCAGTTTTCATTTTGCCTATATGCAGGGTTCTCAATAACAGTAGGCTGCAGCCCAATTTAGCTGCTTAGAAATGTGTTGGGCTGGTTAGGAATCTTAAAAGTTTATGAAATATTTCTAGAAAATGTCCGGACCCCCTAGCAGACCTGTTAGTCTAACTTTTGGGCCTGTTGGCCACAAACTTATTGAGAACCCTGATATGTCTATGTGAAAAATGTAGCGAAATGTAGCAAACATCTTTTATAACCCTGAAACCAAGAAATGAAAGAAATATGCTTCAAAATAAATTTTCTGGTGGAAATAGTTTATGGTTGGTAATACTGTAAGTTTGGTTGTTAAAGAATTTAATGTATTTCTTTCAGCATTCAAACAACCTCCTTGAAAGAAATTGTTTCACCTCTGATTAACCGGCCCCCCTAATGGGTGCACTAATTAAGGCTGTTATAGTGATGTTGTCTTTAGTGTTTAAATGATTGTGTCATCAGTGTTTTTTTTGGGGACTGATTTGGGGCTGAAATTTGACCCTTTCCATAAAAAGTGTCTGAAAAGTGTATATTTTTCCCCTTCATTAATTTTAAAGAAATTCCCTTTCAGTAGAATTTTATGATTTTTCTTGAAAACATTTTTGGTAATGTTACTAAAAAAGATCATTGAATGAACATGTAGGATAGCTCTTTGTCTGTAAACAATCATCAAGGTTATGATCTATTGATAAATAAATGTTGAAAGGATATCTATACATTGTTATGTTATTGTTTCCCATTTTTCCCCTAAATATATGTGATTTCCCCCTTTCTAAGGGATCCGCCACCTTTGCCCTATAGGAAAAACCACTGGTTATGTGTTATAGGACTACACGTGTTTTAAGTGGTTTTACATGTTATGTGTTCTTTTAATTCTAGACACCCTCAGCAATGGAACAGTTTGACATAAAGATAGAGCGGCCAAAGCCAAACCCTATTGACGAGCTTATCACCTTTCTGAAGAAAATTCTAGACTGTTGTTTATACTGTGTCACATGTGGTTGTTACCCTGGTAACGGGTCAAGTCGGAAGTCAAGTCGAAGGTCAAGTACATTCAATGGTGATTCAGACTACAGTTCTATATTACTGGATGATGAAAGACAAGCTGTTCAAAACCTGTTACTATATTTAGAAAATGGTAAATTACTAGTCTATAGTGTTTCTATATTTAGAAAATGGTAAATTACTTGTCTATAGTATAGTGTTACTATATTTAGAAAATGGTAAATTACTTGTCTATAGTGTTACTATATTTAGAAAATGGTAAATTACATGTACTCATCTAGTGTTACTATTTTTAGAAATTGGTAAATTACATGTACTCATCTAGTTTTACTATTTTTAGAAAATGGTAAATAATTTGTCTATAATGATGGATTTTATCACTGATTGCATCGTAAATACAACTTTGCAAATAAACTACAGAGCATTCTGATTTAGAGAAAACTTGATCTTTCTGTAAATAGTTTGATTTTAATTTTAGCTTTTCAATGCTAACATCTTTCTTGGAATATAGCAACATCGGTTTATTTTGAAAAAAAAAAATTTGAATTTCAGAGGAAACAAGAAATCCTGTATTGGATGAAAACCATATCAAAGCACTTGGTATCCTGACATACTCAGACAACACTGACTTACAGAGATCGGCTGCTCTTTGTTACTCAGAAATCAGCGAAAAAAGTAAGCTTTTGTTCACTACAATTATACTGTCAAACATGACTTCATAAATTCACATCACAAGAGGCAAAAGAATTTAACTTTTTCATCCTTTTTGAAGATTTCCTTTATTTTTGGATATTAATTTTATATTTCAAACAAAATTGTTTGATTTAAAATAGATCTGCTCAAAGACTATATGTTTTTGTTAGATGGGTGGGGTACTTTCTTCCATAAGATACGTCTTAGAGTTTGGTGGTCTTTGTTCATAAGTGGTCTACAACACGAGTGTGTCTTCGATCTAAAACCCAAGACTGTAATCATGTTGAAATCTTTAAATCATGACCTTTGTTGATTATTTTTGACATTATTCCTTCAGGGGCACTCAGCGGGGGAACCCATATGTGCAGTACCTTTATAATAATGTCTGTATAATTATTATTTATATTTTAGTGAAGGTACCAGTCACAAATCCCCTTGCAAACCCCCTAGTGGCCCTTTTGAAGTCACAAGATGGTGAAGTTTTGAAGGCTACCACTCTTGCCATGAGTAATTTCGTGCTAAATGGTCCAGGTAAGATTATAATATCTTCAACCACTTACCTTTTATTTAATCTTGGTCAAGGTCAAGGTCACATGATCATGTCAAAGGTCAAACAATTTGTTTTTAGCTCACATGTCACAAAGTGACAAAGTGAGCTATTAGGATCACTCTCCGTCCGGCGTCCGGCGTCGTGCGGTGTGTGTCGTGCTTTATGTTGTGACCACACTAGGGGCCACATTTTTAGCCCAATTTTAGCAAAACTGGGTCAGAACGTTAATATCAACAAAATCTCGGACGAGTTCGATATTGGGCCATTTGGGGTCAAAAACTAGGTCACCAGGGCCAAATAAGGGAAAACCTTGTGAACACTTTAGAAATCACTGTTTTGACTGGATCTTTATGAAACTTTGTCAGAATGTTTATTTTAATAATATGTAGGTCAAGTTTGATAATGGGTCATTTCTGTAGTAAAATTAGGTCACTAGGGCAAATTGCTGGAAAACCTTGTGAACACTCTAGAAGTCACTGTTTTGATTGGATGATCATGAAACCTTGTCAGAATGTTTGTCTTCATAATATCTTGGACGAGTTCGAACATGGGTCATCTTGGGTCAAAAACTAGGTCGCTAGGTCAAATCTTATGAAAAACTATGTTAACACTGTAGATTTCACAGTTATTATTGGATCTTCACCAAACTTTGTCAAATCGTTTGTTTCAATGATATAACGGTCAAGTATAAATATGGGTCATCTGGGGTCAATAACTAGGTCACCAGGTCAAATCTTAGGAAAACTTTGTTAACACTGTAGATGTCACAGTTTTAATTGGATCTTCACCAAACCTTGTCAAAATGTTTGCCTCAATGATATGTGGGTGAAGGATGAACATGGGTCAGCCGGGTTCAAAAACTGGGTCACAAGGTCAAATCTTAGGTAAAAATCTTGTAAAAGCTCTAAATGTCATGGTTTTGATTGGATCTTGGCCAAACCTTGTCAGATTGTTTGTCTTAATGATATTAAGGACAAGTTCAAATATGGGTCACCTAGGGTCAAAAACCAGGTCACAAGGTCAAATCTTAAGAAAGCCTTATTAACACTGTAGATGTCAAATTTTGATCCTATCTTCACCAAACCTAGTCAGACTGTTTGTCTTAATGATATGTAAGACAAATTCAAACATAGGTCGTCTGGGGTCAAAAACTAGGTCACCGGTTCAAAACAATGTTTTAATGAGTGAACAGTGATTGTCATGTGAGCGATATAGGGCCATCTTGGCCCTCTTGTTTCCTCTATAGTTAAATTACATTCATCAGTAACCATATGTTGTTCCTGTCATTTTCGTGTTCCCATCTATGTATACATGTAGCTATTAAGGCATAATAAAAATTTTGTTTGTTTCTAGTACCCCCACCTACCCTAATTTTCACAGCAAGTCTGGCTTTTTAATTAGGCCAGGGGCACAGTACATCCAGTATCTCACTTTTTACCTCTGCATGCTTTCAAGAATGATAAAAACGATTTTCTGACTAACCTACCATACTTTTCTTGAAAATGTTACCAGAAACATTTTGTTAGGCTTTTATATTTCTTTGTTCACTTAATTATACCCCTGCAAACGAAGTTTGAGAGGGGGTATATTGGAGTCACTCTGTCGGTCAGTCGGTTGTTGGTTGGTCGGTTGGTCCGTCCATCCACATTAAAGATTGTGGAACAAACTACTTAAACATTTTTTTAAGCTATTGCAATGAAACTTGGTATATGTTATCACCATCAAGTGTAGATGTGCAAGACACAATTTTCATGCCCAGCGATGCACTCATTGCAGAGTTATGTCCCCCTGAACTTAGCCATATAGTGTATTATTGCAGTATTAGTGTCAAAGTGCCGGCGTGGGTATTAGTCACCTCTGTGACAGCTCTAGTTTGTTTTTGATGAAATAAGGCTATCATGGCTGACATTCTACAGAAATGATGGTAAATTATTAGTCTATGCATGGATTTGTTTTGTCTGGTACCTCCCCCCCCCCCCCCCACATTTATTCTTGGCACACATGTTACCATGGCAACAGATATTCTATTGACAGATGTCAATTAAATTATTAAAGCATGGATTAGCAGTAAATAATAAAATGCAGATTGTGTATTTTGGTGATGGATAGACTTGTCGTCTTTCTTTATCACTGTGGTTCATTGTCATTCAAACAGACTAGGTCATGTGGCAAATTTTCCTAGAATTTAACGCTGGATGAAGACCGCAGGCTGGACTGTAAACCACTACACCTAGACTTGTGTACATAAGTCTGGTTATAAAATGTGATATTGCATACTAGTAATCAAGCTAAATTTGTGCAGGTTGCACTTGTTTTAAAGAACTCTGGTATACTGTATTTTCATTTATTTTTGTTGGGGTCAATTTTCATGGTTTTTGCTAAAATGGCTATTTCATAGGGATATAGATTCATGTGTTTTTATTTTTGAAAAGAAATGCCTTATTTCTGCATTTAAATTTTTGGGGCTTTGATTTCGTGGATGAGCTGACCCACAAAATTAAATCCCCAACAAAAATTAATGATTCCACAGTATTTGATTACAAATAAGATTTGTGTTGGGATAATATGTTAGCATGTCTGTCCCCTTGGTTGATTATAGAGTTTGTTTTTACCTCTGACCTTTGATTCTGGTGCATTACCCTGTTCTAAATGATGATTTTGTCGGAGACTTTATGTCTAAGGTCATTTGTTTTCCACTACTCAGTCGGATGAATTTGGAAACTACTTGTGGAGAACAGGGTTTGTTTTGGTACAGTCTTGGAACGCTGGTTCGGTTGATTGCTAGCTTAAATATGGTTTGGTTAACCGTTTCCTTGTACCAGTTACGAGTATATACAATCATATAACTGAAGTATTGTTCGGTTCTTTGCTAGCTGGTAACTGTAGTACGGTTTGTTTAATCACTTCCTTGTACCGGTATATATATAATCATGTAACTGAAGTATGGTTTGGTTGATTGCTTGTCTGTCAGTGTCTGTATATCACTGAAATATGGTTGGATTGAGTGCCCGCTGGTACTCACAGTTTGCCGTATATTATTAATGCCCTGAAAACGATAGAGTCTTATAAAATTTTCGAGTGTTCAATGCAACAGTGTCGTAACTCATATTGAAATGAGAACAAGTTACTACAGTGTTGGGCTGAGCCATCGAAATGCTACTTCTGTTTGAAACTAAACCAAATAGTTCCCTTATTATGACCAAGCATTCCTGTCTTCAAAGTTTTTCTTAGAAGTTAATAATAACCATTTTCTTACATGTACGGAAATCACAGATTGCAAATGAGCATTTCTCAGTCATTATACTAGTGTTAAGTGGTAATTGGGGATATTTAAGGCTGTCTTTATAGTGTCTAAATTGCCTCTGAAAGTTTGTGAAACTGAGTAATCTATGTTAATTTCTTCTGTTGGAATATATAATGGTCACTTAACTCCTAGTAATTAGGATATTCTTGAATGTATGGTTAAAAAAATTGGGTTTGTTGCTTGTCTTTGACAAAGAATTTTTTTGTGCTTGGAACAGTTTTTACAATTTAACTTAAGCACGTGGAGCATAGCAAAGCAACCTAATGTAACTTAATTGTGAAGAATTTTTTTAAAAACTTGCCTTTAATAGAAGGCTTAGTGTTGGGCCTACCACTACTGTCCTTTCTATCACCATAACAACAACATGATTGAGTTAATTTCTAAAGAATGAAGATTTTCTTAAAGAAAAATAGTTGTGCTAAAAAAATTTGGCAAAAAAACTCGGTTTCTGAATAAATCTCATTTATTTAATTAATGTGTGGTCTATGCATGTATTTTATACTTCACCATTTTTATTTGAATAACATGTCTAGAAAATTTAGTTAGAGAAAGATAATGGGGAAAAAATCAGATCAGTCATGCAAAAATGAGAAATTAAAAACCACTTATAATCATATAGAGTATAAAATTCTTGCGCAAAAACTATTTTGAACAGTAAGAGTGTTGATCTGTAGCTAATATTTGAATTTTGTGTATGGTTGCCATGGAAACTCAGAAATTTCCCTTTTCCCGTTTTTGTACACTTATGGTGAAAACTAATCATTCTGTTTAAAATTTATGTTTTTATTTTTATGAAGTTAATGAACATGCGCTATGTAATTGTGTTTTCTGATATCTTACGAGACAAAAGTCACTCACTCGTTACTTCATAACAAAAGTAATCAATATTTTAAAAGTCTGTTTCCAAGGGATTAAATTTCTGCCTTGATAATGTGCGGTACAGATTTATTGGTTTTAAAAACCCATAGATGTCTCATTTTGAAATACTCTGTAAGCACTACATACTGGGTTTAATGAGTTTTTGTTTAGAATGGTGCTAAAAAAATATTCTAGCATAATATTTAATGGCTTTTTCGATGAAAGTTGAGTGCTAACTGTGAAACAAAGGGTCCTTAAGAATATTATGTTAAAATTTATGATGTGAATTTTGTAAAAAAAATGACAAAATTTTCACAGAAATATGTTAGGAGCAGTGATGACAGCTTCATATTTCTGTGGAAATAATTTCAGGAACTTAAAAACAACTCCTAATTTATGTCATGGAAAGTTTAATCTGCGAACAGAGAAAATTTTCCTAGTCAGACATTTTGTGAACAGTACTAGTGTACAGATCTAGTCTAGATTTGCTCTACTTTAGAATGATGCTTTTATATAAATGTACTAGATTTCCCCTCCCACCTCAAGTGTTTGTCCAATTACCAACCTGGGATTTCATCTCATCACAACATAGGGGACCTTAATATTGATGAGGTCACACTAAAAATTGAAGGGGTCAGAATAAAATTTAGGGGACATTGATATTGAAGAGATCACTGTAAAAAATAGGGGACATTAATAGTATATAGGGGTCACTGTAAAAGTTAGGTAACCTTAATGATGAAAGGGTCACATTAAGAAGTAGGGAATCTGGATATTGAGGGGGGAGTTGCTCTAAAAATTAGGGGACATGATCAAAGAATGAACTTTTACTGTATTAACAATTAAATCAATGATTTTTGTTATCAAGCAACCCAGCAAAAACTTATACATTGCAGTCCTGAAGACAGCTGAATCTAATTTTCTTTTGGGAATTATGTAATAGATCAATACTATAACTAGTTCTATGGCTAAATTTATAAATTATCTTTTAAAGTCAAAGAATTCACTGGGTAGACTTGTAAACAAGATTCACAAATCACAAGAGTGACGATTATTCGAACTTGATTTTTCAGTTGGATTTATGATTACCTGAGTACTTGGATACTCGCCGTAGCCCTATTTCTAACTCTCGCAAATATTTAACAAGCTAAACAGTTCAATGTCCGATTATATTTTCCACACATAGAGCTCTTGTCACTATTGTTACATTAGATCACATCTGATGCTAATACAATGTATACTCATATTTAACGTACAAAGAGGTCAATGATCATAATATTCATACCTGTAAGCTACAGAACATTTTCTCCATCTGGTAGCTAAGTGGACAAATTGAAGTTTTAATCATTTTGATTCATAGATTTCTATTTTGAAAAGAAAAAAAAAAGGTTCGTTGACCATAAACTCCTGTCATTGTTGACCAGAAGTTCAACTTACGTTATCTTAGGCCAAAGAAAATAACTATTGGTATTCAGATTCTCATTTGTTACTCAGAAAATTTTGGGCTGTAATCTTAATACAAGAATAATTACCAATCAACATATTTCACATTGAATACTTATCTTAGTGCATATTTTTGGCAAATGGAAAAATGACAGTAATACTTAAAAGTTAAAACAATGTTATTATTTTGTTTTGAATATTATTTTTGATAATAAAAGGATTTTTGGGAGTTTCAGACAGGGACAGTTGGGGAGGAACATGCTGGATAACCAATCGAAAAGTCATGGGTATAAATCCAGGGATTTTTTGGGGCGATTTTATAGCCGAAATTCGGTCATATTCCCAATGGAAAATAGTGTCTTTTTTCCCAATTCACAGACAAAAATTCCCAATAAAAAAAAAAATAAAAAAAAAATTAACATCACTATTGGTTGTAAATACCTTATTCTGCTACTGTTCTATGGGAGAATAAGTAGAACATTGCAAAAATTGTAGTTATACATTTTTCCCAATTTCGATTAAAACACCGCGAAAATTCCCAATCCCAAGGGTATGGGTCATATTCCCAAAATACCGAGAAAAAACCCTGAAATCTTGGCTGCGCCTTTCAATATTTGAGGGATACTTTTACTGTGCCCCCCCCCCCCCCCCCCCCGTCCTAACTATCAAGCCAAGTAATACTATGTTAAGAAAATTTGAAGAGGCGTGTATCGGTGCTTTACACTGAGCACAATAAAGAACCAGGAAATATATTTGAAATAAGAGTAGGGATATAAATGTCTGGTTCTACCGTATTTCATCTCCCTTCTCTTTGGGACGGCCTTAAATGCCCATAGCTATCAAATAGGCCTTTAAACAATAGATAAACTAAACTCTTTCAGTGAATTCTAAAAGGGGTCAATGTCCTCTCAGTTTATCACTTCACAGATTCTTCTCCCAAACATTTCTATTCATTTTTTTTTGGACACAAATATGAAAAAAAAATAAACAAAGTGGGTCAGTGACCAACAATTTTTTCCTGTGTTTAGAATGACACTCTAGATTAATTTTTTCCGTTCCGTGAATTACATTTCTAAGTTCATTGACTTAGCAAATTTCCTGTACAGTCAGGCCTGTGAACAAAGGCCACTCTTGGGAATGACAAACTGGCATTTATTGACATGCACAGCCTTTATTTGGAGGTCATTGTATTCTGAATTATTAACACAGTTTTTAAGAGAATGGCATTAATTAAATTTTATTCACAGGGTCACCTTTATTCGCTGCTATTAAACAATGGTTTGACAGTATTTGACAGAATGACATTATTATTATATAAATTTTTCAGTTCCGTGAATCACATTCTAAGTTCAGTGACTTTTAGTGACAATATTTGTTCTAGATAATTACAGTATATTGGTTGTGCTCTAGCTTTGTCTAAACATTTCTACTGGGATTCAGTAGTCTGACAACTATATATTTCAAATAATTGCCTGAATTATGGTCATTCATTATGAATAGGTTCAGAAAAAAAGAACTTCTTATTGCTTGTTGTCTTTCTGTTCAATGGTTTGAATGTGGTATTTAAATGAAGCATTTCTATTGGCTGATTTCAAATCAACCAATCAAAATTCATATTTTGAATGATTGATCTACAAAGTGAGATTTTTTTGCTCCTTGTGCTTTTTTTCACGAGAAACATGCTTTTTTTGGCTTGCTTGGGTCCTTGAATATTTCTCATCAGAAGAATGCTCAAACAATGAAGATTGATCATTTGTAACAGACTTGGGTAACATTTCCAAACTGTTAGATCTTGTCACTGCTTTTATTGCTGTTGGACGGAAATTGACTTTTTTCTTTGCGGTCATCAATAATACCATGTCAGTCTTGACCCAGTTAGTTTGTCTTTTTTGTGTGTAATATGTGTTCCTTGTCAGATAAACAAACTCTTTATGGTTTTACCAAGAAACAAATCCACTTTCTATAGTCTCGTAATGACAATAAAAACCCATCTACAAAGCATTTACCGCAGTTTATTGTCCTGGAAATGACATCTTATATGGCTGTTTGAGTTTCTTTTCAAGTTGTAAACATCCAGTTTTCATGCTGTTCCAAATATTAGTCCCTAAGTGACTCAACAGAAATTTTTGTCTTTCATTGAGATCAGGCCATGGTTGTACTCCAATCTCAGATCTCATATCTCGCTCCTTTATGTTTCTATGTTAATTATGATCAGACAAAAATGATATTATTGGTACACTAGTCTTAAAGTAAAAGTGATCTGAATTTAAAATTTCAACATTAGTCTGTTTTACCCTTTTAACCATATAATATTGAATACTTCAAGAATGCAATTGAGATTTGAGCTGGGAGAAAATCTCAGGGCCTGAGTTTACAGACAGATCTCAAGTTTAAGAACATCAGACCCAGGACTGAGTTTGTACCAAGATGATCCCTACGCCTGTCCCGAAATGTTCAAGAAATTTTAAGAACATTTCTTGTACTTTTCTCTCAAGATGAGATCTTAATGTGAACAAGAAAAGGTCAAGAATAATTCTTGAAATGTTAAAAGGCACAAATCACAAATAAAGAACATTTGAAGAACAAATGAAGAACAATTGAAGTGCGATAAGAAAGACAGTTCAATTTATTATCAGGCAGAGCTAATACCTTGCCTACAGTGCTTTGATTCCAGTGTGGCAAATTTGCTGTCTGTCTGTCAGTGTTATTGATCACTATAAATTTCCATTTAGCTAATAGATATAAAAGTATAATCATGTTCGCAGTTCTTGTATTGATGTGTTCAGACATGCAAACATTTGCGTGTTATTGAATATATTTTGTAAGTATCTATTGATTATGTGACAAGACTGTCAGGAATTTAGTTTATGTATAGAACAAATTGTTCTTCTAAATTACTTGTACTGTGAAGTTCCTAAGAACATCTCTCACCTAATAAATGACCAGTTAGAGAAGTTTTAGAAAATAAGGATGCTTTTTACGTAGTTTATGGTACATTTACATTGAAAATTGTAGAAGTTGACCGTTACGAAATGTGGTACAAAATATCTGTCAACACAGAAGATTATTTGATCTTTATCCTTCCTTGAGAATGACCGACCCTCAAATAATAGTAAAATTCCTTTGATTTTTGTAGCTTAAGAAATGCTTGTGGTACAAAACCGCAGTCAAAGCTAAATTAGCTAATCACTGTCAGAATCGGTCCTTTGACAAAATTTTTGATGAAGTCTGGAGTTGTAGGGCGTTTCTGGCCTCCATGCCCTGTAAAATTCCTTGACTTTAGTGAACTATATCAGTCAATATTGTAGGCCAGAATGTCTTTGAGAAAGATGGTTGTAATATGGATATTTTACTGAATTTCGTGTATATATTTCAGCTATAAACAGACTGATATTGGTGGATTCAGGAGCACTGCAGTTACTTATACCTTTGTTGTATCATGAGGAAGTGGAAGTACAGTGTAATGCTTGTGGCTGTATCACTACCTTAGCAACATCAGGTAGAGACATAAGTATTCTTACAATCTTGACTAGATACCTTCATTGATGAAAAAACTATGATTCTGTTATTTTTTTTCTCAAAAATAATTATTGTTTTATTTCAGTATACAAAAATGCTATGACAACGGCCTGTTAAATAAGATATGTGTGTCTTGATTCATCAATTTTGGGGGCTGACATGAAAATGGGATAAGATTTGAATTCAACCAATGGCTGAGGATATAGTATCTTCTATTATTTGAATTCAACCAATGGCTGAGGATATAGTATCTTCTATTATTTGAATTCAACCAATGACTGAGGATATAGTATCTTCTATTATTTGAATTCAACCAATGGCTGAGGTTATAGTATCTTCTATTATTTGAATTCAACCAATGGCTGAGGATATAGCATCTTCTATTATTTGAATTCAACCAATGGCTGAGGTCTCTGCTATTATTCCAAATTCAACCCATAAAAAAAGTGTGTGTGTTCTGTTGTAAAATCCAATTTAAATTCAACCTATGGAAGAGGAAATCAGCTGTTAGTCTTAACTTTTATTTTGAATTGCTTTTGTTTTGCAGATACTACAAAGAGAATGGTTGCAGAGAAAAATGGCATTCCAGGATTGTTGCAGTTAATACAGTCTACCGATCTCAGAGTTCAACGAAACGCCGCAGGATCGCTGCTCAACCTGACACATATAGGTAAATTCAATAAGCAATCCTTTAATTAAGTTTCACCAAGCCCCTGCGGTCATTGGAACTGATAATCAACGCAGGAAAATAGCATGTTTCTCTCGTTTTATGCGTTTCCTTGACAAATTTTATGTTTTTTTCGGTGTTACATAGAGTGACAATATTGCATCTTATCTCACTCCCCAGCTCATAATGTTAAATTAACAATACCACAGGGGTTTTAAAAGTCGCAGATTTTTGTAAACATGTATTTATTTGTTGTGGGATTGACCTGTCACTTTTTTTAGGCCAATGTGTTGCAGAATAACTATTTAGCTACTATGCCACCCTTATAACACTAACTGTTTAGGGTAACTCTACCCAGAGAATTTTCAGTGGGTAGGTAGGTAGGAAATATTTTTTTACAATTTATTTTCTGCATTAAATTCGAAATACCTGTCAAAAACAATTAACACAAGAGAAGCGTAACCCCAAACAAAATTTTTTTTTGAAGGATGGCCTTAATTGATGACTAACTACGCCATCGACATATCTTATTGGTTTCTTGGCGGCAGTAAATAGATTGATTTATTTCGGTAAAGTAATGCTGTGTATGGTATTAAATTATGAATTAATAAATAGGGTAACAACTGCATGAGAATAATAACCATTATTTTCTTGCTTATGTAGTAGTTAATATGACCCTTTGGTACAAGAGTCAAGATCTAATCAGAAGCTATAGTTTGCTAATTTTAAGAGTCGAAATGCCATGTAAAGCAGGGCTAGCGCTGGCGTTCGCCAATTGAGCCAATGGCTCAAAATAATAAAAATTGGCTCAAGAAAATTCATTTTGGCTAAAATCTCGAAAAAGTACGACTTTTGCTTTTCGGAATCCCCATTCAAGGGTCAAATGAAAATTACTGGCCCCTAATCTCTGTCAGTGTGAATCCCATCCTGGTCAAATTTCACACGTAGGGAAGCTACTCGGCTATGTATAAGGTTTGTGGTTCTACACTGGTGTATGTACACCCAAGGTCTTCCTCTACTACCTCTCGACCAGCAGGGGCATTTAATTGTAGCCTCTGGACACATTTCTAGTTTCTAAATGTTATTAATGTAATACAATAGAAAAAATGTTTAAGAAAAGGTTTCATTTTTCTTTTTGAGATTTTAACCTTGTTCTTAACATTTTTTTTTTCAGAACAAAATCGCAACGATATCGTCCTCGACGGTGCCATTCCTATAGTGATACAAATTCTTGAATCCACTGTGGATCACGACATGCAGTATTACTGTTGTGCCGCGCTGAGCAATCTAGCTATCAATGAAAAACATCGTGCCATGATGGTTGCCGTGGGTTGCCATGACATTCTTGAGATAATGGTTCATTTACTCGTGTCAAAATCAGAAAGGGTGAGTTTGCTTTTTTTACCCCTGGCATCAAATGATCCGTGGCACATATTGGTTGCCTTATTTATTTGCCTGTACGAGGTTAATTCAAGCTGTCAACGGGCCATGTGCATTGAGTTAAAGCTACTTCTTGGTCTGTTCTGTTTTTTTTTTACATTTTGGTTCTATGGACATTGGTTCTTGAGTGCTTGCATTTAGGTATTTAAGTGGCTTCTCTGTATGGACAAAGTAGTTGAACATAGAAGGGTTAGGTATTATGTGGCTATTCATGCTCTTAGGTGGCTACTTATTTTTTTGAGAGGGGTATATTGGAGTCACTCTGTCAGTTGGTTGGTCGGTTTGTCTGTCCGTCCGCATTAAAGATTGTGGAACAAACTACTTACATATTTTTTAAGCGATTGCAATGAAACTTGAAATATGTTATCTCCATCAAGTGTAGATTTATATGCAAGATAAAGCCTTTACTATTATTATTATTATAAGACACAATTTTCATGCCCAGCGATTCGCTCATTCCAGAGTTTTGTGCCCTTGAACTTAGCTGTATTGCATTCTTAGTGTCAAAGGGGGTATTACTCACTTCTGTGACAGCTCTAGTTTCTCTTCATGAAAATATTAAAATGGTGTTTTTTCTGGCTGGGTTGCATAATAAATTATGTTCTTCCCTTATAGTGTTTTGGAATGTCACCCACCATAGAAAAATTAGATTATTTTTATACTTTCATTGATATTAATATTTTATTATGATAATAATCATTTGGTATTTCCTTGTATTGTGGTTTTTCCTTTTTTGACATAGTGTTACAAAAATGTAATAAATGTTTCATTTTCTCTTGCAGGTTAAATGTCAGGCATGTTATGTTTTACGGAACTTGGCATCAGATGGTAAATATTTAAGTAATACAAGTTAGTTCGTTATGGTCAATTTAATCTGCTCTGAAAGATTTATTTTAATACAAACTGAGGGAAATATGGAAACAATGTGGTTGAAGACCTCTTGTTTGGCAAAAATGGTCGGCTGCGTATGTTTTTCAGGATTTTTATTTCGGTTGTATGGACACCCCAGAGGGCAGTAATTACTGTTTGTTTTGCTAAATGGTTAACCACTGGTCGTCATTCATATATTGAAGGGTACTTAACATGATGTTTTATTGTATTTGAATCTAAATTTCTAAAGTTTCGTTATTTAATTGATAGCTTTGGTAATCAAGATTAGAGATTATAATTAGGTTTAGAGACTAGTCATCTGATTGGTTGTTTTAGAATTCGAATCAGCCAATGGCAATGCTTCATTGAATTTTGATTTTCTAAACAATCAATAACAGTTTTAAAAGAATAGCCTTTATTCGTAGCGTGACTTTATTTTGGGGTGGCCCCTTACATGGGTTTAACTGTATTGAAAAATAACAGTCCTCAGAAAAATGGTTGGTTTAATAAGGTGGTTTCTTGATATAAAATTGGTTGCTAAGTGATTATTTTGTGGTATGGTGATCTATTTCTTTTTCAGCCGACAACCAATGTTTAATTGTGCAATATAAGGGATTATCTGCCATTCATCGTTGTATTCGTCATTCAAAGCGGGATACAAAGTCTGCAGCAATGGCGTGCTTGCGCAATCTTTCCATCCATAAAGCCAATGAGGTAAAGATACGAACAATACTGTCCAACAATAATGATCAATATAAAACTAAGGCCACGCTTGTTGATTTATTTCATTGATTAGACATTGCTCATTGTATGGGGAAAAAGTTTTAAATTAAATTTGAATGTCAAATGCTATTATTGGTAAATTTTTGCTAAAATGCTGGGGCGATGGATCCGGACTGATTGAGATTTCAAAATTTTACGACCCCTGATTTGTATGCTGTACAAATTTATACAGTTAAACTGGACCTAGAAGAAATATTTACCTAAAGACCTTAGATTTGGGAGTCAGAAAACGTAAAATCATTTGTTGTAAAAAATTTGTTGTTTCTCGTTACCTGACCTACTTAAATTTTCCCACAACCCGTAAAATTTGATTAGGCCAAAGAAACAGTACATCCATGGTCTCACATTTTTTCATACCTACTAGACCCTATTTTTAATGAGCATGTAACTAGAAACTAACATTTTTACCTCTAGTGTGATTAATTTGTGTGGCTTTATCTGTTTGGCCCAATGATAAAATTTGCTTAAAAACCATACCAACATCAAAGAACATAAATCAAAGGTACGGGAAACTATTTTTATTGATTTGGCCTTCTCAAATGTTATCAAATGTTTTATGACTGTAATTGTTGCTATCCAATTTTTATTGTGACGTTTACAAGAAAAAATGTCACAGTACTTAAATTATACAGGAGATTGTTCTCTGGGCCATAACATTAATTATGAATCAATATGTGAGTCCTTTATTAAGTCAACATCTGCGCTGTATTTGCAAACGCCAATTTTCTAACACTACATGTATCTACACGAGGCCATCCTTAAAAATTTGTTGGTTTGCAGTCATGTGACCTACTCATTATTAAATACATGTATATATATGTATTCTTAAAAAATCAGACCATTTATTCCAGTGTTCTCTCTGTCAAATTTAAATGTAATGAAATACAATCAAACTGTGAATAAAGGCCACCCTTTGGAAAGACAAAATGGGTTCTTAATTTTGACAGGTGGCCTTTATTCAGAGGTCATCATGCTCTAAATGATTAGTGATTTTTTAACAAATGGCCTTCATTTTGAGGTGACCGCTTACACAGGTTTGATTGTAAAATGATTAAGTGCACTGTATTCAACCAGAAAAACTCTGAAGGGTTCTTAATAAAAACCAAGTAAGTGCAGAAAATATGTATTTTTTTGCTTGAAAAACCGTTTATTGTCATTAAATATGAAGCTGCTCATTATTTAATGAATTCCTTTTCAGGGACCAATATTGTCTACTGAAATTCTTGGTGACATTTTTGAAGTTTTATGTGACTCTTCAATGGCAGAGGCTCAAAGGCATGCTGCAGGTACTATACGTAATCTCTGTGTAGGAGATCATGTAAGGGTAAGTAATCTGTGTTTTTATTCATTCTTTAATAACCTTGACAACAAGGCCACCTTGTGACCAAAGAAAATGTTTCAATATCAAAATGGTCACTAATTCAGGTTAACCTGTTAACGGTAAGGCGTAAAAATTTGTTTGTTTTTGGTTACGCCACCCACTCTAATCTTTCACTGCCAGGGGGGGGGGGGAGCAGGCATTTTTCAAGCAATACTTTCAGAACTTTGAGATTTCTAAACGGCCCAAACTCATTTCTAAGCTGCTAAAACCCCGCTATGATATGAATTTTATGTATATACCAATTTTATCATTGAACTTTTATGTTAACACCAGATTTTTTCCATTGCTAACAAAATATTTGGTAAAATCCTCTTTTTGTCTTGTTAAACAGGAGTTAACAGACCATGGTTGTGTCGAGAAACTTGGTTTAGTTTTATTGGATATAGAAACTCGTATGACAGTTCTTGCCGAAGTTACAGCAGCCATTGCGGTTATGGCTGATGATGGTGAGATGTTAAATTAATGATATTTAACATTTTTCTAAAGAATCGGAAAGTTTATTTAAGGTGGATCGCGGGTTTTCTCCAGAAAAATGGTCATTTTTTTAGATGTCAATGTACAATAACGAAATTTTGCATGAACAACTTTTAAAGTATTGGCTAATGCAGAAATGATATATTCAAATGATATTCCCTTGGAAACTGCTCAAAAGCGCCACCTGGCGGAGCGATATGTTTTTCGTTGATTTTCCCGTTATTTCCTGTACTGCTCCAATAATATTGTATATTAAGTTATGCAATTTACATTGCAATAATTTATTGATTGATTAATTTGCCTTTCGGGTGTCACATGATCAATTCTAAGGACCACAATGGTAATAAGTCGGCTTTATGTCTTTTTGTGTCATCCCTGGTATTGATTATGTGTCATCTACTACACACTTTAACACATGTATTTTTAGCTCACCAGAGCACGAATGTGCTCAGGGTGAGCTTTTGTGATCGCCCGGCGTCCATCGTGCGTCGTGCGTCGTTACAAATATGTGGCGTCCATGTTTACTTAAAACAACATCTCCTCCTTCACCCCTATGCCAATTGCAACCAAACTTGGCTGGAATGATCCTTGGGTGGTCCCCTTTCAAAGTTGTTCAAAAAATTAAATTTCATTAAAAATTCTGGTTGCTATGGCAACAAATTGAAAAAACTTAAAAAATCTTCTTGTCTGAAACCACAGGGCCTAGAGCTTAGATATTTGGTATGTAGCATTGTCTAATGGAACTCTACAAAGATTGTTCAAATTATTCCCCTAGGGTCAAAATTGGCTCCGCCCCGGGGGTAACTTGATTTTACATAGACTTATATAGGAAATTTAAAAAATCTTCTTGTCAAAAACTACAATGCCTAGAGCTTTGATATTTGGTGTGTAGCATAGTCTAGTGGACCTCTACCAAGTTTGTTCAAATTATTGCCCTAGGGTCAAAATTGGCCCCGCCCCGAGGGTCACTTGATTTATATAGACTTATATAGGAAAATTTAAAAAATCTTCTTCTCCGAAACCGCAAGGCCTAGAGCTTAGATATTTTGTATGTGGCATTGTGTAGTGGACCACTACCAAGTTTGTTGAAATTATGGCCCCGGTGTCAAAATTGGCCCTGCCCTGGGGTTTATTCTATTTTATACAGGAAAATTTAAAAAATCTTCTTCTCCGAAACCACAAGGCCTAGAGCTAAGATATTTGGTATGTAGCATTGTCTAGTGGACCTCTACCAAGTTTGTTCAAATTATTGCCCTAGGGTCAAAATTGGCCCCGCCCCGGGGGTCACTTGATTTATATAGACTTATATAGGAAAATTTAAAAAATCTTCTTCTCCGAAACCACAAGGCCTAGAGCTAAGATATTTGGTATGTAGCATTGTCTAGTGGACCTCTACCAAGTTTGTTCAAATTATTGCCCTAGGGTCAAAATTGGCCCCGCCCCGAGGGTCACTTGATTTATATAGACTTATATAGGAAAATTTAAAAAATCTTCTTCTCGGAAACCGCAAGGCCTATAGCTTAGATATTTTGTATGTGGCATTGTCTAGTGGACCTCTACCAAGTTTGTTGAAATTATGGCCCCGGTGTCAACATTGGCCCTGCCCTGGGGTTTATTCTATTTTATATAGGAAAATTTAAAAAATCTTCTTCTCCGAAACCACAAGGCCTAGAGCTAAGATATTTGGTATGTAGCATTGTCTAGTGGACCTCTACCAAGTTTGTTCAAATTATTGCCCTAGGGTCAAAATTGGCCCCGCCCCGGGGGTCACTTGATTTATATAGACTTATATAGGAAAATTTAAAAAATCTTCTTCTCCAAAACCACAAGGCCTAGAACTAAGATATTTGGTATGTAGCATTGTCTAGTGGACCTCTACCCAGTTTGTTCAAATTATTGCCCTAGGGTCAAAATTGGCCCCGCCCCGGGGGTCACTTGATTTATATAGACTTATATAGGAAAATTTAAAAAATCTTCTTCTCCGAAACCGCAAGGCCTAGAGCTTAGATATTTTGTATGTGGCATTGTGTAGTGGACCTCTACCAAGTTTGTTCAAATTATGGCCCCGGGGTCAAAATTAGCCCTGCCCTGGGGTTTAATCTATTTTATATAGGAAAATTTTAAAAAATCTTCTTCTCCGAAACCAGTGACAAGGCCTAGAGCTAAGATATTTGGTATCTAGCTTTGTTTAATGGACCTCTTTAAAATCTGTTCATATAATGGCCATGGGATAAAAAAACGGCCCAGATGGGTCACTTGATCTTACTTAGACTGGTATAGAAAACTTCAACAATGTTAATCTCCAAATGACCTTTTCTCCTGGTGAGCATTTATAGGGCCATCATGGCCCTCTTGTTTATTATATGTCGACATTGAATTTGTATTGTTTTTATGACATGTACTCATTTTACCTGAATAAAACTTCATGTATGTATCTATCTATCTATAGCAATTGACAAGTACAAAGTGTTATAGGACTCGCTTCAGAAAACTTATAAAGCATGTTACATTCAATACAACTCAGCTTTGTATGGTGGCTGATTGCTGCCATTACATGTCTTCGTGTCACTGGCCAGTTATCGTGTCTTCATCTTTTGATCTTTAGAAGCGAAAACACAACAAATATAGGGCGCTGATATGAAGATTTCATACCCGCCGACATGAAAACTACAAAAGAAGATTTTGTATATTTGCCTATTAAAATATTGTGTCCTCAAAAGTCGAAGGCGAAGACAAAATAAGTGAAGAGTTTATTGTGTGTTTGTGTCTTCATGCTTCGACTTTTAGGGGCGAAAACACAAAGACATGAAATGGCAGAAAACTGCCATCATAGCTTTGGTATTTTAGTTTCAAAAGAGTCATGTGACCATTCTTGACCAAGACATATTTTTTACTTTTCTAGATCTCGTAAAACATCAACTTATGATGATGCAGGATGGGAAAGTCTTTGTGAAATTAGTTACCATGGCAACTCTTTCATCCAACACTGAAGTTCAATATAATAGTGCTGGAATACTGGGGCAATTGGCACTAATAGGTATATCTTCTTTGCTTGTAAAATTCAGTTCAGATCACCATGACAACAGTGCCTAGTGATTACAATCCTGGAGCCTGTTGTTAAGTTAATCTTAGCTAAGATATTAATATTATTTCAGTTTCTATGGCAACTGAAATTTTCGTATTTATATGATTCTAATTTCTCATCTGTATGCATTTTGTTCTTCCCCAGACACCATGAAAACTTTCTGAAATTAAGATTTTTCCCTTGGATTTGTTAAACATTGCATCAATGGCCGGGGGTCATTTGTTGACTTTCTGGATTTAACAGTTGAGAAAGACAAATAAGTAGAATCACAAACCTTTCTTTAGCTGCCTGGATTCTGGATGGGATTCAAACTTGCAGCGGTGCGGGACTTGTGATTAGTCAGGGACCATTACTATCCAACCATGGAGGCCCCTATCTTACAATGATAAAAATAATTAAACTATTCTCACCAGTTTGTGGAAATGTGTTTCCTATTGCATTGATTCCTGTATTATTATAAAAACAAGATTATTTTTTTTAAACACAATGACCCCTAAGGGTGACCTTGACCTGGGACCTACTGACCTGAAAATGCACAGGTCCTGTAGAGGTTGTCATGAGGAACCAGCACAATTATGCAGTTTGATGATTGTAGACGTTAAAGTTTGGAACAAACAAACAGACGGACAGGCCGAAAACAATATCGATATGGGGGCATAAAAGATTATAACTTAAAATATATCATTTGTTGAATTTATAACTTATGTAATGTATGATTTTTCCCCAGCCATTCCAACACAACTGAAGGCAGAGAACTTGCAGGGTATTGTGTTATATATCGACAAATTCCTGAAGTCGGAGGACTCTAACTTCAATCATATTGCATTGTGGACTTTGGTCCAAATGTTAAAAGGTGAGTTTGGGTAGTTTGATCTATTTATAGTAACAACATATTTGTTGCTCATATTCATTGGACAAGCTCAAAGAATGGGGCGAAATGCCAAATTTTGGGTCTTGTCTTTGATTTTGACATAACATGGCTTTCACAAGAAAAAAAATGAAATTTTGAGAATTTTTTTTTTTTTTAAACAAGAGCTTGGTTTCTAAACTTCTCAGCATGATGTTTTATCCTTCAATCAAAGGGGACACTGATTTGATCATTAAAGACAAGGAATTCCTTAACTTAGTCTTTGTCGGGGTAATATAGGTAAATGGTTTAACTATGTTATATCCATCGTGTTATTACAAAGAAGTGAGTTTTTATATTTGATTGAAAAATTGAGGAAGGAAGTTATGTGTAATTTCAGATCCATTATTTCTGCAAGCCTTCAGAGAACATGGCATTGAGCATGTTGTAACCAAACTGACCATTGTTGAACACCCGTCAACAGTGCAAGAACTTGCTTCCAAAGTGTTGTTAAAATTGCAAGGAGAATTCGAATCAAGTCCTACCAGCAGTGATTAAATGAATCAAGCACAGTCTGAATATCTATTTTTAGCAAGAACATATTTGGATGATTCTTGTTTTATTCATGGATATTTTAATGTTTTAAACATTTGCAGGTATTGAATAAAAGGTTGTATTAATGTGATATTTGTTTTAAACCATATTCAGACTATAATTGTGATGTCATCTGCTTTTATACCCAAATGCTGCAAACAGTATGGATTATAGATTCTGTTTCCGAAATTGTCACATTTATTGATATACATTGTAATTACATGTTGTGCTTTTGTGTAAAATCATGTGACAGCTTTGAAGCCACTAAGTAGAGTTATCTTGTATATGTGATCTGATTGGTCAGTTCTGTTTTACCTGATTCATGCCATAGGCACTAGATTCCGTGATTTTTATATGTTTGTAGACGTTATTTTTCAATTTAACTCACCAAACAATGCAAATCTGTCGAAAGAAAAATCTTCAATTTTATCTCTTACTGAGTATATAAAAAACACCAAGGTAGTGCACTCGCCATTTTTTCGATTGATAGAAGTGACGAAAATAAGCGTGGGTGCCATCTTTCCTTCTAATCTGCATGTGCTTTTCAGGAACCTTGCTTTCATTGTAGTGTGCCCCAACTTTAAACAATTTGACAGCTTTTAGAGGGAAAACCGGGACCAACGCTTATTTTTCGTCACTTCCGTCCACGAAAAATGGCAAGTGCTCTTCCTTTGTGTTTTTTATACACTCATTAAGGAAAAAAAATTGAAGATTTTTCTTTCAACAGATTTGCGAAAAATAGCAACTATAAATGTAAACAAATCACAGAATCAAGTGCCTATGATTCATGCATACATTTATATTGTGATTTATATTGTGATTAATATGCTTTTGCAAAATGGTCAGTAAATATTGTTATATGCAATGAGTATGTTACTTTGTGCAACATTTTTTTACAATGCCCAAGGCTGTAAAATACTGTTTCTTGATCAGTGTCAGAATTGAGCCTTGCCATTGGTCAATTTTAAGAATACTCACAGAACCAGTTGATGAAATGCTCAGGTTTGTGGACCAGTTTTTATATTGCGGCTTTACCATTGGTAAATTTTATTATTTATTGATGAAATATCCAAACCATTTATTTCATTTTATTACAAATCATTATTTTTTTATATACATTCTCTGAAATTGCTTTTTGTCTACTTTTATACTATTTGATGTTGTGTCTTTTTCATATGCTGAACACTGTAAGTGTGTAAAGCTGTATCTGACAGTCCTATTTTTGGCAGAATAATTGTTTTTATGTGATAAGAATCATACCCAAGTACTTAAATAACGAATATTGAAGGCGACCTATGAATTTTGATAAACAGCTACAAAGGGAGATAACTCGAAAACTAAAAATCCTCCTTTTCCTTCTTTCCAAGGTAGAATACATCATTGCTTATAATTTTTTGTGTGATAGTGAGTGGGGCATTTTTAAATTCAGCAAATGCTACTTGAATCATTAAACAGTTCAATAAAATGTTAGGGAACACTTGTTCTGAAATCTAAATAAGGTACTTGATCTTCCTCATAGCATGGCAGGTTTTTAATCAGATTGCTTTATTTGTTCTGAAAACTTGTAACAATCATGTTCGTAAAAATACAGAGACGTTTTTAGCTCACATGTCACAAAGTGACAAAGTGAGCTATTAGGATCACTCTCTGTCTGGCGTCCGGCGTCATGCGGTGTGCGTCGTGCGTCGTCAAACTTTTTGTTGTGAACACACTAGGGGCCACATTTTTGGCTCAATTTTAGCAAAACTGGGTCAGAACGTTAATATCAACAAAATCTCGGACGAGTTCGATATTGGGCCATTTGGGGTCAAAAACTAGGTCACCAGGGCCAAATAAGGGAAAACCTTGTGAACACTTTAGAAATCACTGTTTTGACTTTATCTTCATGAAACTTTGTCAGAATGTTTATTTTAATAATAAGTAGGTCAAGTTTGATAATGGGTCATTTCTGTAGTAAAATAAGGTCACTAGGGCAAATTGCTGGAAAACCTTGTGAACACTCTAGAAGTCACTGTTTTGATTGGATGATCATGAAACCTTGTCAGAATGTTTGTCTTCATAATATCTTGGACGAGTTCGAACATGGGTCATCTTGGGTCAAAAACTAGGTCGCTAGGTCAAATCTTATGAAAAACCATGTTAACACTGTAGATTTCACAGTTATTATTGGATCTTCACCAAACTTTGTCAAATCGTTTGTTTTAATGATATAACGGTCAAGTATAAATATGGGTCATCTGGGGTCAATAACTAGGTCACCAGGTCAAATCTTAGGAAAACTTTGTTAACACTGTAGATGTCACAGTTTTAATTGGATCTTCACCAAACCTTGTCAAAATGTTTGCCTCAATGATATGTGGGTCAAGGATGAACATGGGTCAGCCGGGTTCAAAAACTGGGTCACAAGGTCAAATCTTAGGTAAAAATCTTGTAAAAGCTCTAAATGACATGGCTCTTGGCCAAACCTTGTCAGATTGTTTGTCTTAATGATATTAAGGACAAGTTCAAATATGGGTCACCTAGGGTCAAAAACCAGGTCACAAGGTCAAATCTTAGGAAAACCTTATTAACACTGTAGATGTCAAATTTTGATTGTATCTTCACCAAACCTAGTCAGACTGTTTGTCTTAATGATATGTAAGACAAATTCGAACATAGGTCATCTGGGGTCAAAAACTAGGTCACCGGTTCAAAACAATGTTTTAATGAGTGAACAGTGATTGTCATGTGAGCGATATAGGGCCATCTTGGCCCTCTTGTTTGTTAAAACTCATTTTGAGGAAACAAACTAAGATTATGAAAACTTACGAAAACATTTATGTAGTATTTCTTGTCAGATATAGCTATTTATACACCTTTGGCTCATTTTCTGACTGAGTCAAATGAGTTCTGAATAAAACTTTTGTTCCTCTTAAGGTGAACAAATGCTTTGTTTTTGTTTCTTAATAGAGTTTGAAGGAACATTAGAAAACGCTATTGTAATTCAAAGTTTTTTTAACTTCTGAGTTAAATGTTAGAATGCTGCGTTTTCATTGGTCTAATTTAAGACCTCACTTTGAACCAGCCAATCAAAGGCTTTGAACTGATCTCAAAGTTTTTGGTAATAGATAATGTGTGTATTAATTAGATCTGTCTGTCTGTAAATTGTGATTTTTTTGTCAAAAGCTTGTGTTTTGCCATTTTAACATGATGTATTAGTAAAGCTTAAAAATAGTTATGTTTATGGTCACCTTATTAGCGTAGGTTGGTTGAAGCGTTTTTTCATGCTGTTTTTCTAAAAAAATTCATGTCAAATAATTTTGCTATTGGAAACTTAACTGCAGGCGCAAAAAATATAGTCAAGCATTATTGCTATTGGTATTTTTTATTGCCTCGTCTTGCAATTACTGTTATTTGGTATAATGTAGACTTTAGAATGTTGTTTTGTGAATTAGACTGTAATGTAACTGTTGTGGCTGCTTCCCTATGTCTATTAGGAGAGGTTTGTGTATTAGAGAGGTTTGTGACTTAGAGAGGTTTGTGACTTAGAGAGGTTTATGAAGGTGGTTAATGAATTAGAGGGGGTAAGAATAATTAAAGGAGTGACTGTGTTAGTGAATTGGGTAGTAGAGAAATTTGTGGATTAGAGAGGTTTACTGAATTAGAGTTTGTGAATTAGAGAGGTTTTGCTACGGACATATTATGAGATTTTATGTACTTTATGTTGTGTTGTTTTTTTTGTAGAAAGGCTTAGCTATTTACTAGTGGCATTTTGCAAAAAAACAGGGTTTTAAACTTTTTATACTAATTTTACTTTTTTATCATTTTAATGATACTTTATGGAAGTTTTATTTTTATCTATGAGAGGTTTGTTCTCAATAAAGGAATTACTCTGAAACTTGTGTGGCCCTTTGTAATTTAGACATGCAGGGTCTGTGGTTATTATGTTAGATTGGACATTATATGGTTTTGGAGAGGGGAATCTAATAGGAGAGTGGTAGAGTTGATGTTACCGTATGTGGATTAAAAGGAGTTTATCAGATAGACCAGTCATTTATTGATTTAGAGAGTGGTACCATATAGAGTGTCCATCATTGACTTAGAGAGTGGTATTAGATAGAGTGTTCATAATTTATTTAGAGAGTGGTAACAGATAGAAGGGATATCAGATAGAGAGTTCATGATTTATTAAGAGAGTGATGCCATACAAGAGAGATTACAACATGGAGAGGCATTCCTTTACAGAATATTTTTTGATTATGGGATTTTTTTTGTTGTATACTCAAATATATGCAACTGTTTTTTCAGGTTCATTTACAAACTAGTGCAATTTATGTATATTCATGAATATTAATGAGGTGTTTGAATATTAATTAGATGTCATAGATGGTTGATAGTCCTAAATATTGTGATATTTGATAAAATTACCTGGTTTACAAAATAAATGATGTCCAAGATATCAGATAATTGATGCGTTTGTCTTCTTATTTGTCCTAAAATTTATATCTAAGTGGACTCAATTGTTGGAAGAAATATTTATCATAGTACTGAAAGTACTCATGGAAACTGAACTTACTTTCACTGCAACATGGAATGGGAACTAGTTTATAACAATTGCATGACGGATGTAGAAAACATGGTACTTTAGTCTGAATCATAATTTATGCACACTAAGCAAGTGACGGCCATGGAAAGCTAAACTATCATTCAGTCTCCAAAAATGAAGTCACAATATAGGTAAGTTATTATTCATATTAAGTGTTAATTGTGTTGGCATCTTGTGGAATTGGAAGTGGAATATATATACAGACACTTAAAACTTGAATAAGATGGAAAAAACACTTGAAGCGTATGATCACGCCGTCACTCAAATCAACGATAATGCTTGAAACAACATGTTATAAAATCCTGATTTAAACCATTTCATATATATACCGCATGTATCACTCATTTATTGTAAATGTGGTTATTAAATAACTCACTTCTATTCACCATCCCGCCAACATGCTTGTTTAAAGGTGGAGGATAGTACTATGGCAAGATGTATGACAGGGGGGGGGATATTATGGTAATTAAGAAGTATAATATGGGGGTGTCTTGGTCGTGGCTATATAATATAAGGGTACCTCTTTTGTATTAAGCTAAGAAATAGAGGGGTCCATTGTGGTGATCGAGCTATGTAATAGAAAGGTGTACTGTGTCAAGTTATGTAATAGAGGGTTCTGTTGTGTCAAGTTATGTAAAAGAGGGGTGTACTGTGTCGAGTTATGTCACCAAGGAGTGTACTGTGTCAAGTTATGTAATAATGGGGTCTGTTGTGTCAAGTTATGTAATAGAGGGCTGTACTGTGTCGAGTTATGTCACTTATATTTTTTATTTTGTCTGTCTACGGGGGGCGTGGCAGAATCAGTTTAGCCCTTTTTAACTAACATGAAAGCCGAAAAGAAATCCCCTTCACCACCTAGCTCCCTATGCCCCCTAGTTCCTGCGGCGCCGATAGTATACTAGGAACGGAGGTCCGGCAAGAAAACTGAAAGGTGCCGTATATTATCAAGAGCTATTCCGCGTAGCAAACAAAACCACGAGTTATTTCCCATGGAAATCATAATTGCGCCGGTTCCTCGAGACAAAGGCGTGCCAATTTAAATCCATTCCGGGTGTTTGTCGGCCAAGTTGGTTCTGTCCATCAGGTAAATTTAAGCATAATTGCTCAATTTTTAAGAAATTCATTAGAACATGCATATGAAATCATAAAGTAGCTAATTTATACCGTATTTACTAAGCAAATTATGTCATTTCAAGGGAGGTAATCGCCGACACGGTGCGCTAGCATTTTTAATCAATTCATGCCGAATCATAATTAATTGATTGACTGATGCTTATGCGTTTTGGGGATTCAAAATAATCTAAAATATCTAAAAAAAGAGAATAAGCCTCAAATACTCAGGAATAGTAGCATTTTGTAATTATCGAATTTCAAATTCAACAAGGAACTTGGGAAGCAAGGGTCTGGAAATCCCCAATCAGTGGCCAGTTTACTAAGTTAAAAATATACTAAGTCTCTTGTTATGACAGGCTGTTTCAATTCTAATATGACCTGAGCCCAAAGTTATAAAACTTGAGATCTGACTTTGTATAATAGATCTCTGTACTGTAGATGCTTGCTTACGTTTAGTTGAAGATCTTTGACTATGAAGTATGCATGCATTACGTTGCAGTCACTTCTTCTTGAAAAGGTATACTAATCAAACTGAGTCGCGTTTAGACTTACAGGTGACTACAGTACGGTTGGGTGATTTGTCCGAAAATCGCGTTTCACCCGCGTTCGTAATTAGCAATTTATCACCCGTAGCGGCGATTTTCATCGTGGCATCGGTCTTGAAAAAAACGCCAATCACCGCGATGTCGCTATTCACTGCATTTTATGACTTCTTATCAGACGGTAATCTTTGATCGCTACGGATCACCCGGATTCGCGAATGTCTAATGCCGACTCTCAAGTAGCTAAAATGATATTTATTGTGAATCTTTCTTCTACTTTCGCTTTCTGTTGACCGTTAATTCATTTTCCGAAAACAGTCACATGGTAAGATAATTCAGGATTGAACACTTACTAAAGCGAGACCGACAGAACTCCAGGCATCTGATTAAATTTTGTTAAGTAGGAAATCCCAATCTTGAAGTAAATATGTAGAAAAACCGGCGAATATGCTAAGCGAATTTGTGAACTGTGTAGCCATGTTTTACATATGCAGCGTTACGTACAGGGCGAGATTCATATGTCTTTTTTTAGTGTTTTATGTATCGAGTACCAGGGCGAGAATCATTATTTAGACCGAGTAGCAGTCTCTCATTTTACCTATGTAGCTCGGTGCTCTAATCAATAAAACCAGTTCATTGTTTACATGTAATAGTATTTCGCGCAATAATATACGAAAGCTGACAGATTAATTAAAGCGCATCAACTACTATTAAGTTCTAAACACTCATTGAATTATAATTTATGTCAACGCTAATTTTTCACATGTATCAGGTAACAATTTATTCACAAAAGCACTATTAAATAATGTGTGAATAACACTGTTATTGACAAGATATTTTAAGTTTTGAGTAAACTAAAGAGGCGACATTGCGTATCACCGGGTTGAGCGATCATAGCCGCAATCCACCGAGAATTATTGCCCTTCAGTGATGAAGGTTACCTTCGATCATCGTCGCTCTGAACGCAACGGCCAAAATTCAAATTTTCAGACAAATCACCCGAACCATACTGTATTGCGACCAATAAAACGATAGTAAAATTGCTATTGCGATAGTATTGCAATAGTCAAGAAACAAAGTCGACCTATTGTTACACTTCTAGTCACCATTTATTGTATGCAACTGATTGGAAGGAGGATAACAGTGGAAGCAGTTTAAAAGCACATTGAAAAAATCTCCCAGATTTTGCAATAAAATCTTTTGGTGTTTTTTTTCGGGTCTGTCGGTAAAGGGCAAACAAACTTAAATTTTGATTTAAGCCTAAGCTGTTGACTCAGAAATAGGATGATTCCATGACTAAAATCGTTAACGAGACAAAACAAAAAAGACCAATTTAGTTATGGTACCCTGAATTAGCTTGCATTTATAATAGCATACTAATAAGCACCTACACAAATTGGTTAACTCAAGTTAACAAAGGATGACTGTACATAAAGGTCATGTTTCTCCATCTTTGCTGCCTATTTTTAGAAATTTAACCATTGGTGATTTGTCTTAGATTGCAAGGTTTTTAAAGGCCTGTCTGGCTAGCTCAGTGGTTAGAGCATTTGACTATTGATCGAGAGGTTGTGAGTTCAAACCCCCGGTGAGGCTCACACTGTCCGTGACAAATTTGACTGAAGATATTGCATCCTGTTAAATTGTCCTCCACCTCTGAATTATGTGGGGTAGCTTCAAGCTTGGCAGAAGCTTGCAGTTAGAATGTGGTTAGTACTGGTAAATTAAGTCCATGAAAGTTGGTTAGGATAACTGCCTGCCATGATATGACTGAAATAATGTTGAAAATGGCGTTAAACCCGATGAAACAAACAATAAGGTTTGTAATAAAGCATGTATTATTTTCTAGGATTTCAGTACAAACTGCTGGTCAGAGATCGTAATTAACACCAGACAAAGCCATCATAATACTGTTCTTCATCCAGATTTGATGAAACAAATACATCAACAAAGATGGCTGCTCCAGACATGGACGTTATCAAGGAGATACCAGGCTATAAGGTTATCCTGAAAGCAATATTGAAAAGTCAGATTCAACAATTGGTAAGTATTTTTCATCATTTTTTCCTATGGACGTGGCATGTAGACTAAAATGGCATGTCTACAGTTGCCGTAAGTCAGTTTGTTCTGACAAAATTTTCTTAATCTTCATATTTTATATATTGATGTCACAATTTCTTAATTTTTGTGATCAGGAAATATGTTTTTGGCTTCTCTTTGAGCAATTCTCAAAATGCAAAATGATGGTAGTCATTATGAGCTCTTCACTTTTAGCAAACCAATTCACCATTATTCCTGCTTCTAAGCCTTTTTTATGCCATTTCTATGTCCGGTATTGGGCCATGTTTCCCCAAGTAAATACCCGTCTCCATGGTCGAGTGGTTGAGGTCAATGACTTCAAATCACTGTAAACCCCTCACTGATAGAGAGTCATAGGTTTGAGCCTGATTCCGACCATGTCTCTTTTTATGTGAAAAAGTTGGCAGTTGCTTACGGCAGATAGGAGTCTAGTACTGGTCCTTCCCAGGAACGATGGTTGGGTGAACTATCAGCCTCATATGACTCTGACTGTTGAAAAGGGGCGTAAAACTCGATATAAACAAACGAAAATCCCCAAGTAAAATTTTTTTCTGAAAAAAAAAAAATCCCTGTGATTGAAAATATTATTCAAGCTTAGCTACTACCTAAGGAAACAAAACAATAATTAGAGCTGGCTTCAGAAATCAATATATTTATCTAGATGCATTTTCACTCTGTATTAATATAGGTTGAACAGTTAGCAAGCAGTACTGATGAAGAATCTGTTATACTCACAGCAAGTGTTGCTGATGGTACATTGTGTCATCTTGGTTCAAACTCAGGAAAAGTTTTCCTTGAAGATCACGAAGATATCAAATCACAGTTCCTTGGCTTTTGCTTAAAACGTAAGTTATGTACATAAAATTGTAAGAGTTTCAATGAGTTGGCAGTAACGAGTGTTGACTAGAAGTCAGGTGTTTCCCCATTAGCTTTTGGAAAGTGTTGTTCGTAACTGTAAAATAGGATGTTTTTTTTGGTAATTTGGGGATATTACCTATACCAGGGTTTTTTCTCGGTATTTTGGGAATATGACCCATACCCTTGGGATTGGGAATTTTCGCGGTAACTACAATTTTTGCAATGTTCAACTTATTCTACTTATTCTCCAATAGAACAGTAGTAGAATAAGGTATTTTTTGGGGGGGGGGGGAATTTTTGGCTGTGAATTGGGAAAAAAGATGCTATTTTCCATTGGAAATATGACTGAATTTCGGCTCTAAAATTGGCCCAACTAAATCCCTGTAAAGGGTCTTCTTTACGGATTGGTTACAGTCTCTGACTAAGGATCGCTAGCCTCTCACCACAGTGAGTTTGAATACCACCTGGGACCACATGTGAGGAAATTATCATGCAGCAGGGCCTTTTTTCCTTTATAATAGAGGCTGAAATTCGGTGACTTCCCAATTCATGCAAAAGGCTGTTTTTTTCCCAATTTAGGGCAAGAAATTCCCAAAAATACAATGCTATTCTAACTCAGTTGTCTAACATTCTTAGAATTTAGCCAAATATCGTGCTTGAATTTCCCTAAATGAAAGGCTAAGGCCTCTTCCCATATTTTGGAAAAAAAGGCCCTGTGCAGTCCTGGTTAGAACCATTTACCTACAGTAAGCTAGCTCTACAACTGCCTCACATGTGAATTTTATCTGGTCAAACTCACTGTAATGAGAGGTTAGCGATCAGGATGCTCACTAGACTTCCAAAGTGGTGGATCAAATATGACCCTTAGCTGATAGAAATTTAAAGGGTCAATGAAATTTCCCACTTGTATTACAGTAAATTTGACCCCTTAATTATACCCCAGCAAACGAAGTTTGGGAGGGGGTATATTGGAGTCACTCTGTTGGTCGGTCGGTCCGTCAGTCCGTCCGCATAAATTTGTGGAG
This sequence comes from Lutraria lutraria, assembly GCA_964023205.1. Lineage (NCBI taxonomy): Eukaryota > Metazoa > Mollusca > Bivalvia > Venerida > Mactridae > Lutraria > Lutraria lutraria. Next base: position 3,367,981 of record OZ026850.1, read on the forward strand.
CGAACTACTTCCACATTTTTAAGCTATTGCAATGAAACTTGGTATATGTTATCACCATCAAGTGTAGATGTGCAAGACACAATTTTCATGCCCAGCGATGCACTCATTGTAGAGTTATGTCCCCCTGAACGTGTACTATTGCAGTATTAGTGTCAAAGCAGCGGCGGGTACTATCAGTCACGTCTGTGACAGCTCTAGTTTTGCTAATTAAGTAATTTCCAGATAATTGTCACTTTAGGGGTCAATCGAGAGCCCTATTATTTATAATGATTTATATCATTGTTATCAATTTTTCAGGTCATCATAAACAAAAACAGGAAAAAGAAAAGCAGGAAGCTCAAGAGAGGGAAGAAGCCCTTGCTCGAAGTATGGCCCCTACTACTCCACCAAGATACGGAGGAATGGGGCCACGACCTGGTTATATGTCGCAGCGTTCACCTAGATATTCTGCACCGCACCCTATGACTTTAACAAGAGCCTCTCCTAATGCAGGTATACGGGCTCAAGGTGTGCGCCATCATCCATATCAAGCAAATCGCCCAACACGCCCTCGTCTTAGTCTCGATCAGCAAAATTGGTCGCCAGGTCAAGGTCCTGGACCAATCAAAATGCCTGAAGGACAAGTAATTAAAATCGAACCTGATGACAACGATGAAAGTGCAGATAAAGCTCAGACTGGCGCAGGGGCTGATTCCAGCCAGCCATCATCTCCATCAGTTAAACCCACCACACCATCATCCACACAGGGGCCTGGCGCCTCAGATAACGACGACGCCAAGTCAGAATCATCCTCATCAACTATTCCAAACGAAGCTTTAGAAAAGATAAATGACAATATTCCTACAGCAGGCCTTAGCCTTGACTCTGATTTATCAAATCTCATTAAAGCATCAACATCAGACACTGATCCTAATGCATCTCAATCTAGTATCACTCAGGATTCTAATAGTGCCCCAGAAAACCCTGTGCAATATGACCCTAATATTGGTGTTAAGCTTGAAGCTGTTACCGATGCTGAAATGGACTTAGAAATTACTGGTGTGGAATTAGGGCAAAGGCCCGCGCAGGAGCCAATGGGCTCTCCAAACTGGATGCCGAATATCTCAATGCAAGGTGCTAGCGGAAGTGCGGCAGATATGAGTGGCTACAGTAAGTGATTATTTTCCATTCTTCACCAATCAAAACCAATCTTAAACAAAGCTGAAATAATCTCATCTTTTATAATTGTGAAGGAATTTGCTATCCTTTTTCTGCTTGGAATAATTTTTCTTGAATTTATGTAGAACACTCAATTGATATATTTGTAAGATTGAGCAAAACATTTGATCAGATCAAAGGTCATCGTCACTGAGCACTACCTCTATTCTAATGAGGTCTGGTAGAATTAGAGAATTACAGGCCCATATGTCCAGTAGAATTAAATTTAGCTTTTAAGTCAGTATATTTTATAGGCTGGTAATGATATATGTGTTTCAGTGACAGGAATTTTTGGGGGCGATTTTATAGCCGAAATTCGGTCATATTCCCAATAGTATCTTTTTTCCCAATTTACAGACAAAAATTCTCAATCCCCAAAAAATTATTTACCTTATTCTGCTACCGTTCTATGGGAGGATAAGTAGAATAAGTTGAAGTTGCAAAAATTGTCGTTACACATTTTCCCCCAATTTTGATTAAAACAATGTGAAAATTACCAATCCCAAGGGTATGGGTCATATTCCCAAAATATTGAAAAAAAACCTGAGTGATGTTCTTTCCTTTAGTCTAATAATTTTTAATTCACTGGTATTTCGTCGAACATTCTAGGTTACCAATATTATTATTATTACAATTGAACAATGAAGAAAATAAATTTTGGGCTAGTAGTTGAATTGCATTTGAAGGAGACTCCCCTCTGGTCAAATGGTTAAGGTCGCTGACTTAAATCACTGTAACCTCTCACTGCTAGAGGGTTTGAGTTTTAGCCCAGCTACTGACCATGTCTCTTTATGTGAGAAAGTAGGCAGTTTCTTATGGAGGATGGGAGTCTAGTACTGGTTCTTCTCAGGAACAATGGTCAGGTGAACTGTCTGCCTCATATGACTTTGACTGTTGAAAAGGGGCATAAAACTCGAATAAACACATAAAAAACATTTGAGGGAACTCGTGTTAAGACGTTTCTGATTGGCTACAATTATAGATAACATCACAAACCCTATTTATTCCAAGTGTCAGGGATTTTTTTTATTTCACATTGGATAAAGTATGGCAAAATTCTCACGATTTGAAGATAAATTATTATAGCAAAGTTTAAGATTGGTTCACAGTTCATAATACAATTGCTCAAATTGTTGTTAAAAAGTTCTTTCCCTTTCATTCGGAAGTCATCTTTGTCAATTTCTTCTTTTTTCGATACTTCACGTTGCTTTTGAACTTGGTACTCTAGGATGAAAAGTTGTATAAAATATTCAGATTTCGTGAAAATAAGTAATAGTGGGAACTGGAAAGGTCAGTGTTCCTGTCATATATGGCCAAAAAGAAGTAAATAGCTAGTTTCCACGAACATTCCAAAACAATATAGTCTGTTGGTTGCCCGGTAGGAACTCAGCTGGAAAAGAATTGATATGTTTGGTCAATTGACACCAGGAACTTTTTTATGCCTTAAACTAGTTAAAGATCCATAATGCTACTGAGATTCATACAGAAGAACTGATCAGAAATAAAATTTCACTTGGACCAGAATGATAATTAGACTTCATTAAGACTGCAAAGTGTAATTTAAAAAAAATAACCTGACTTACATTGGGGTTGCTTTGACTCATCTTCAATGACTTGAATTCTAGTTATCTTAGTTCAAATGCAACTTGAATAAACAATATATATGTGTACTTGAGAGAGAAATCTCAGGTAATCAGTAAATTGTACTGATAGAGTACTACTGATTGACGTCTCTATGTGATATTAGCACAAAGCTTGAATTTATGAACACCTCAAGGGGTTTTCTCAAAGTGCGGTTGTTTTGAGGTATATTCTGTTGCTGGATGAAAAGGTAAGCTGTCATTTTAATTTTTATCATTAAGACCCACTTTTGAAACAAAACAATTGTAACATGTGAGCTCACATTATCATTACTGGTGTCTTAATATGAATGCATCATGTAGCTTAACTACAACAAGTCAGGGGTGTGATAATTTTATTGATTTGAGGTCAAGAGGTCCGCTGCCTGACCAAAACAACCTAACCCCCGTCCCGTCCCGTGATCAGTCACACCCCTGCAACCATTATGTTGAGCGTCATTTAAGTAACAGAAAATTAAAACTTCTTTGTTTTCCTTGTATTTGATATTAACTTGTTCTGGTGATTGTTTGAAGCAATACAACATAGATCAACATTCAATACTGTCATTAGATTTGCATTGTGGTCTATGTTTTATTTCTTATATATTTGTATAAAGACTTCTAAAATGAAAGGAAAAGAATTTCATGTTTAGTTTATAGATCAAACATTTGTAAAAATTAATTTTAAAAAGCCTATTTTCTTCCAAGCAGTCGAAAAAATCATCTCTGAACAGCAATGGTTAACAATTTCTTTTCCAGTTAGATAAGTAAGTTTTGTTGGCTGTGAATTTTCAAAGCATTAATTCGACTTAGTTTGGGAACACTGAAAATAAGTTGGTTACTATGCCCGCCTTGAAAGAAGTGAGGGTATTCATTATAAGCCTTGTAGTTCACACAGGATTTGAGCAAATTTGAGCTTGTATTGTATTGTGATCTGTCGGTCATTCCTCTTCAGATGTGATAGTAGCCAATGATGAAAGCTTTATCTGCAAAAATCATTTTGCATAATACTTTGGAATCATTAATTTTCGTTTGGGATTTAATTTCATGGATTTCGTGGGTCGGCTCATCCACGAAATCAAATCCCCACAAATTTAAATGCTGAGATAAGGCATATTTTTCAAAAATCAAAATCCACGAATTATATCCCCACGAAATAGCCATTTTAGTAAAAGCCACGAAAATTGAGCCCAACGAAAATGAATGTAAATACAGTACATTGTAAGATTCCATTTTTGTAAAATTCGTTGTTAATGAAGTTATTTTATATGTCTGCTTTAGTGAGACAGACATTTTTCTGAAGTCAAACTACAAATTGATAAAAAAAATCTTTATGGCATTTGTTTATTTCTAACAGTCTCTGGCAAGAACTCTTTTTTTCACATCTGAAGTGGAAAGACTTCATTATGTAGTTTTTACTTATAATTAAAAAAAAATTATCATGTACAAATATTGACACATCGAGGGCTCAGCGCAACACTGTTGTAACTTGTTCTTATTTCAATATGAGTTACAACACTGGTGCGCTGAACCCTCGACATGCTATTAAAAATATATTTGATTATCAAATGAACCTTCCTGTAGCCAGTTTTTGAGGAATGCACATTGAAACATAGTACAAATGATAAGTAATAATGTATTTCATTAAAATTAGTGTTATAAGGTTTAACAACTAATTTTCAAACAGCAGTACCCGTGTGTGACTAAAGCTTTTGAAACTAGTTTTCCAAAATGATCAAGTTTTGTTATTTCGAATTATACTGACAGTAGAAAATATCAATATGTCCTTGTTGTGGATACTTTTTCTGCTTATACAAAACAATGGTCAGTAATAGCTGACTGGAGTGCAATTAAAACATTTCAAGTTAATTGTTATAAAAAGGCTTACAGTCTCAAAACTTAATTTTTTCAATGTAAAAGGAACACAAACTAGGCATATTTAAATATCAGAGGAATTCAATTGTGTAATCCTCATGTAACTGGTTATGCAATAATCTAGAACAAATATTGAATTATAAATAATTATAATGAAATGAGTTGTATATGTACATTCTAAGCTTATTGAATACCTATTGTTTTATGTTCTGACTGTGGAAGATTTGGAGGGGGGAGGAGTAATTACTGTGTCCCGCCCCCACTGAAAGTTATGTACAATATGTCCCTCCCCCAACCCACACACAATGCCGTACAACACTGTCATGCCTCAGTTAAGCTGACAAGTCCTTGTCTGTAAAGATGCTAAACATATAATATATGCTTGTGATATATTTTCATTGTGGTATGTCTTATTGCTGTGTTTTCTTTTTGAGACTTGTTGAATTCTTATAAAAGGAAAAATATACTCAGCCATTTTAGGATATTGTACATTTGAATATTGAAGTTTGTACCTTAATCAAGTTAATGATGTATGCATTTATCTTATTGTTATAATTTACTATTCTTGTGTATGTAATTCAATATGTATGAATATTGACTTGTTGAGTCTGTGTGATGCCTTTGTGACAAATGGTAGCCGTTTGTACTGAAACAAAAGGTATTGCAGACAGCGCTTTGTTTACTTAAACACCATTAAATTTTGTTCCCTTGTACTTCAAAAAATAATTACTGTACAGATTTACCACCATGCAACGAGTTTTCCTGCAGAATTCCTGAAAGTAACATTTGTTTTTGAAGTCTGATATTTCAGATTTTCTCATAGTTAGTATCTTATGTTTGTTATTATAATGTTGAAATCTTCTGAAAGGAAGAAAGCAAGATGCCAACAGAGATAGGCATTGTTAAAATTATTCTTTGGAATGCTGATGAATAATTGATACATTGTCTTACTGATAACTGAGTTACTGTGCACAAAACTAGTGCCAAACCATAGGAGAATGTCTGCTGTATGTCTCCTAAATTGAGTTGATTAATTTAAGTAGGGTAATAGTGAAATAACCCAATCATAGGTGCATATTACTGGTATGTACATCATTCTCAAACTTGATCCATAGGTCAAATATGGTTAAAAACTTACCAATGTATTTCTTGAGCAGGTATTTCTGATGGCAAGCTTTCCTTGTCATGTATGTGTAATACAAAAAGGGGTTATGGAGAATGGTGTGCCCCTATGGGAACATAAGTGTGAGAATTTGTACTGTTGGGTATTGTAGTACAGGCAATTCAAATTGATGATAATTTATTGATGATATTGACTACATAGTTTTGTTTTGGTTGAAAGAAATCTTGTGTTATGCAGGTTTTTATGTTGGATAATGGAACAAAAAGTTGTTGCATTAATTCGAACATGATTGGATGTGTATCGTTAATGCCTTCACTGTTAAAAATGATGTGCAAAGATTTTCGTGGTCCTTATATATGTTGTGAAAATAAATATTCTAATGATGACATTTATGACTACATCTGTTGAACAGTTTGTTAAGTTATGCTAGATTTGGGTATTGATATGAAACATGCCATAATCTAGGATGTTTCTGCATTTCATCAAATGTACCTTACAAAATATATGCTACAGTGCTGAGAACACCTGAACAGTGTCAACTACATGTAGTTGTGAATGGAACAGCTCATAAGGGCTCCTCAGTGTCAACAACTTGATATAAGAAAATATTCTATGGTAAGTTATTGGTCTTGCTATAATGATGTGAACAATTTTACGAATAGTGTCAAAGCCTTTAACTGTGTTTGTTGAACCCTTCTGCTTTGACCGAACTGACGGTTCTGCTTTGTCCATAATGTCAAAGAGATCAGGATAATGATGTCAACATGTGATTATGATCCGTTGAGAGGAGTAGATGTCAACAAGATCTGAATACAGTCATACCAACAAGATCTGAATACATGCCAACAGGATCTGAATACATGTCAACAAAATTTGAACCCTGGCATGAACAATACTTAAAATAATACTGTTAATTATATTTTGTGCTGTTCCTAATTTGGCCATGTCACATTGGACTTTACCAAATACTTCAGCAAATATGGTTTTCTTTGATGGTATTATTCTAAAGTCAACAGAAACATTGATGGATTGGATTGCTTCAATCCTGTCTATATTGAATTGGAATGTTCCAAATCACGACTGGCTAATCAGGGCTTGACCCTAACTTTTTCAGGAGGTAGTCAGCAGGACTACCAGCATAGAAAATGAGGAAGCCCTTGCAAAATATAGTTAGTCCTAATTCTAATAAATAGAAACATGTTTGTCATAATTATCAAGTGTACTTTATCAGAATACAAGACATGTATGAAAGTCAGATTTTCAGAATGTATTGAACAAACTTATACAGGTTACATCACATACGATCTTTATTTTCTAATTTACGTTTGTACTTGAAGTTATAGAAGTCAGGTCACCCAAATGTCAGGTAACCTGACGGGATACCCAGCTTAGAAACCTAAATAGTCCTTGGAGAAAATAGGTAGCCTCGGGCTAATGGACCATTGTTAGTGTCGTGCCCTGCTAATTGGACTGTTCCAAGTCTAACTTCCTATTTGGACTGTTCCAAATGATGACTGGCAAATTGGACTGTTCCAAATCTATTTGTTGAATTGGACTGTTCCTTGTATGGTCAGGCTGATCAGACCAAATCTGAGATTGACTTATCATTGTTGTTAATTCATGGGAGATTTTTCTGGAACAACTGTATCGTTGATTGTTTTTGATGCAGGGCTGAACTGGATCCTTTGTTTTTTTCCTGGGTTGAATGCTTTTGCTCCCTTGAATGTTCAGATTTGGAGTATTTAGTAGTGTATGTGATAAACCGTATATATTTTTATCTTATTTTGCTTTTTAGCTCACCTGATTTCATCAGGTTAGCTTTAAGGATCGATGAATGTCCGGCGTCCGTCTGTCCACAATTAGTTTGTTTACACTCTAGCATCCGCAGCTCTTAACAAATCTTGATCAAACTTGCTCACAATGTATATGTCTCAGCTAAGTTCGATAATGGGAGGAATCGGACCAGAACTTCAAGAGTTATGGGCCCTTGACTTTGAAAATTTGCTATATTTGAGTTTGTTTACACTCTGGCGCCTTCATTTATTCACCAATCCTAATCATATTTTCGGTAAATGAGTATAACCAAAAGATCTTGGACATGTTCGATTATGGATAGAATTGGACCAGAACTTATAGAGTTATGGGCCCTTGACTTAGAAAATTCGCTATATTTTAGCTTGTTTACACTCTAGCGCCTTTATTCATTCACCGATCCTAACCATGTTTAGAATGAATGTGTATCACCTTACGGTCTTGGACAAGTTCAATTATGGGTGGAATCAGACCAGAACTTAAAGAGTTATGGGCCCTTGGATTAGAAAATTTGCTATGTTTTAGCTTGTTTAACAGTATTATACTATACCTTCATTGTTGGTTTTGATCTCGAAATCTACATAAAAATGGGTTAAAGAGATGGAAACTATATTATCTGGTCATTAATTATAGTGCCTTTGTTCTCAGGTGAGCGATCAAGGGCCATCTTGGCCCTCTTGTTTGTCATCAGGAATGATTGCACCACGAACATAGGGCATCATTCTTGTCAAAGCCTCCACACATGTCATAAGGTTATTTAATTTGAGTGAAATTCTTACTATTCTTGTAGATTTACATGCTTTCTGTGTCATGTGTTGACATTGATTGAAAAATTAACATAATATATTAGTGCGTTGACGTTTTAAACATTTAAACGTGTTGGCATTGATTGTTAAGTTAAATTTTTAATCGTATTTCTAGACAGCTATTACATTTTCAGGTGATTCCTATGACAACAAAGCCTGTAATACATCACCAATTTTAGAAAGTAACCAAATGGTGGCTGCTTCATTGTCGGCATTAGCTTCCTTTGTTTGTAATCTGTGTGGCCGGCGTTTCAGATCTAGAACACATCTAGTAGATCATATGCGGATACATACTGGGGAAAAACCTTACACCTGTAGTAATTGCGATCGTCAGTTTACGCAGAAAAGCAATATGAAGACACATATGGTTAAAGTTCATTTCAACCCAAGTTTGAAAAGTCGGCAAAAATTGCTGAAAATTCACCATAAGTAAGCCATATTTTGTTCTCAACTATTTTGTTGCGGTTTACTAGCTTTGTGCATCATGCATTGGCATTGATTGAATAGTTAACATATATAAGTGTATTGACATTGATTGTGAAGTTAAACATTTAAAGGTGTTGGCATTGATTGTAAAGCTGAATATTTATGTCTCCCCAATATAGCGGGAGACATATTGACTTTACTCTTGTTGGTTTCTCAGTTGGTTTGTGCTTACATTTGGGTATTTTAATGGCTTTTCTATATGGACAAAGTAGTTGAAAATTGAAGGGTTAAGTTTTATGTGGCTATTAATTTTCTTATGTGGCTCTTAATTAGCCCCAGAATAACCCAAATTCCAGAATGTAGCCATATTTCATGTCTGCACCATAACTTGGAATCTCTTGGAAGTTGTAAAATAACTTGGCACAATTATATTCACCAACATCAGATGATAAGTTGCCCGCAAATTGGTCTGGGTCACGCTTGGAGGTCAAATAGTTTGTTAATCTGTCCATATTTCATGTCTGGGTCATAACTTGAAAGTCTCTTGGCTGATTGTACAGTAACTTAGCTCAATTACTTACCATCATCAGAAAAGGTTTTACTTGCATCATTCCCTGGTTGTTCCAAGGTCACCAACGGCTAACTCAGAGACTAGAGTACAGCTGAAGTAGGGGAGATGTATGTTTTCATTTGGAAAACGAACATCTAGGTAACTGTATTTCTAGACAGCTATTTCATTTTCAGGTGATTCCCATGACGACAAAGCCTGTAACACATCACCAGTTTTAGGAAGTAATCAATTAAATGAAGCTGAACATTTTGAAACAGAGAATTCTGAGATCAACTCGGACAGTGTTCCTGAGTTGGCTGTTCCTTTGAAGGCTGTTTCTTTTCTTGTTTGTACTGTGTGTGACCGGTGCTTCAGATCTAGATCACATCTTGTTCATCATATGAGGATACATACGGGGGAAAAACCTTACGTCTGTAGTAAATGCGGTCATCGGTTTACGCAGAAAAGTAATTTGAAGAGACATATGGTTTGCGTTCATTTCAACCCAAGTTCGAAACATCAGCAAAAATTGCTGAAACAAAAGAAGTGATGTTTTCTACCTTTGTAGCGATCTTCAATTATGAATTGATGAAACTTTCCATTGGATGACACATTCTTTACCTTACTTGTGGTATCACTGTTCCTGAAGTTTTGTATTTTACTGCATTCTTAAATAATATACAGCCATAGTTTGGCCTTCCAAAAAACTGATGCATTATATGCCCATTAAAATATGTTTGTTATCAAATGAAGTATGTCCTTATAAATAGATTATATGCTAAATTATGCCCCCTTTTGAAGAAAAGCGGGTATATTGCTATTGCAAGGTCATGAGGGGGCATTCGTGTTTCTCAGACATTCAAAATTGCTGATTGTGTTAATAAAATGTTTGTGATTTTTTCGAAGATCAAAACTTAAATGCATGTATTTCTTAAATGAATTAGAATGGAATTAAAAATTTTTTTGGGTGCAAAATATTTTGGTTTTGCTGATATTAGTTTAATGTGTTCTTTCGTTTGTTTCCCTGTTCAGTTGTAAAGTAGTCGGACATTCTGTATGATATAAAATATGTCGGTTTATGATTTTCTGCAAATGCTAGATCATGTAATTTTGGTCTTATATGTTGCCAGACAGGGTAACTTAATAAACATGTTATTATTGAATGTGTATATATGTTTACATATTATGTTAGATTATGATAAAAGTTCAATAACACAGAATATTGTTAAATTTCTTAGATTACCCAAACTTGAGTATATCATTAGAGTATCTTTCAAGTGCAACACGATAAAGTGTTCTCTAGAATTTAATTCTCACTTTTACAGGTCTGTTCAGGGACGACTGGTGTACTAACACTGAAAGCTATTCCGGACGACGTGACAAACCGCAATTGTTTTGTGAGTTGTGCGGTTTAAAAATGAATCGACCGTCACAATTGGTTATTCATATGAGGACCCATACGGGGGAAAAACCATTTGTTTGTCAGATTTGTAATAAGGCATTCAAGAGAAAATATCACTTGAAGACTCACATGGCTGTTCATTCAAAAGATTATCAGCATTTGTTTGTCGAGCAGCCGATAGAGGAAAACCCCGAGTCATGTGATCAGTAATTGTGTAAAGTTCTATCAGAAGTTGAGTAAATATTGGCTGTTGCGTAATATTTTTTTTTTAAAATGGAAGTTGAGTATTTTTAACAAGCTTTGTGTGATCTAGCAAAATATGTTACAAACTTACAGTTGAGTGGTTTCAGGGTCAGTTGACCCTTTTTTCAATCCTTAAATGAACCAAATCAAAGGTTTTTACTGTAGTAAACTTTGTAATGTTACATTTTGTGAATCTTTATATTTTGTAGCATAGTTAGTAAGATTTAGTGTTGTTCTTTATTGTAACAACTAGAGATTTATATATTTTTTAAAATAAAATGTTCTGAACTTGCATATTTGGTTGTTTTCTGCCATATTGGGTTGGGCATGTGTTTTGCCATCTGGGGGGCCTAATTTTAATGTTAATATCCCTTATTTCTGCTGAATTTTTGTCTTGAAAAAAAAAGTTTTTAGTACTTGAAATTGTGGCAAATGATATCAGAAGGTGTCAAAGTCAATGTCATGTACTTCACTTAGCAACCAGCTTTGCTTAGCAACCGGCTCAATATCAAGACAACTTGCTTAGCAACCATGTCAATATCATGACTACTTGCTTAGCAACCAGATCAATATCATGAGAACTTGCTTAGCAACCAGCTCAATATCATGACAACTTGCTTAGCAACCATATCAATATCAAGTGACTTGCTTAGCAACCATGTCAATATCATGACAACTTGCTTAGCAACCACCTCAATTTCATGACAACTTGCTTAGCAACCAGCTCAATATCATGACAACTTGCTTAGCAACCATATCAATATCAAGCGACTTGCTTAGCAACAACCTCAATTTCATGACAACTTGCTTAGCAACCATGTCAATATCATGATAACTTGCTTAGCAACCACCAGTTTTCAAAATTTCATTGTTAAGGGGAAAAAAACACTTCGAGTAATGACCGATATACAGGTTGTGCACTTGTAGAATTAGAACCTCCAAGTGGCATTCACCAAAAATGATTAAAATTTGTCATCCCAACAGAGCTTTATTATCAGGTCAGGAGTAGATAATTATCTGTATTAAGTTTCAGATGGTAAATTATTCTTTCTATCTAATGGTTATCTCTTGCTTTTACAGATATTTCAACCGGACATCGTAAAAAACATCCCATTTATTGCGAATTCTGTGGGCTTAAGATGAACACACCTTCCCATCTAGCGGTACATCTGAGAATTCACACTGGCGAGAAACCGTTTGTTTGTCCAGTTTGTGAAAAAGGGTTCACAAGAAGATACCATCTTAAAACACATATGGCTGTTCATGATAGCTACCTTAATCAGCTGAAGATTTCATAATGAGAGTGTTCCATTTTCCATTGGTTTGACGCTGTTTTTAACGATATATCAGCAACCCAGGGTTGTTCATTTGGGTATATTTGATAGCTAAAATCTTCTGACTAATCAAAATTTTGGACAGTTGATTTATCGAAAGTTAATCAGCACTTGCGTTGTTTAAAAAGTTTTGATCTTTTCATGGTCAGGTCTAAATTTTATTTCAGAGTGTGAAGCATACTTTTTCAACGATATATTAGTTACATATGGAGGCAGGTTCATCTAATCAGTTGTCCTGGACTATATGCTAACCAGCAATAACTTACTTATTCACAAGGAGCTGGCAACTTGCAGGTCTAAAATATTAACTTTCTAAAGAACTACTGCATACAATTTGACCCTCAGATAAAACTGTTACATAAGTCTCAAAATGCATTCAAACTTCTCACTCAAGTGTTACTGTATTTTCATTTATTTTCGTTGGGTTCAATTTTTATGGTTTTAACTAAAATGGCTATTTCGTGGGGACAAAAATTTGTGGATTTTGATTTTTGAAAAAAATGTCTTATCTCCTCATTTATTTTGTGGATGAGCAGACCCACGAAATTAAATCCCCAACGAAAATTAATGATTGCACAGTATTGAATCTAGTTGGCCTGAAAAACTGTTTGTTTCTAGTTACATACTCATTAAAATAGGGTAGGTTAGTAAAATGGGATTTTTGCTTTGAAAGCATACAGAAAGGTAAAACACCAAGCAAGTGGAGTTTTCTTTCTCTGGCTATCAGGTCTCGGGTAGCGGGGAAAAATTATCGGAAAACCAGAAACAATATTTTTTCGCCCTTACTGACGGCACCTTGGGTTCAGGTATGTGAAGTATTTTGAAGTCAGTAGGTATTTGTGGGATACCTGAAAAATCAGAAACAACTTTTATTGTATGATTTTACCCCCAAATTTGACCCCGATTTAAGGGTCGCTTGATTCCCACTCGGAGAGAATGTGTCATGAAGTAGGGGCTCTGATTCATATTTGTAGAAATTTATTTCTATTTGTATTTGATGAAGGTGACATTTTCTGAAGTAATGCTAAGTAATTTTCTTTAGTTACAATATGTTTGTGTCAAGTGTTGAGTGCTTTGTTTTGTAACTAATGGGTATATTGTATATTCTTGTTATTTGATAATGAAATAAATTTTACTGTATCATATTTGTTTTCCTTTCTATATATATATTGGTTAAGAGTTTTATCAAGTTGATTTGTAGAGCCCTGCAATGACAAATCCCAGGCCAGGTAATATTTAGGAAATCTGAGGCCAACAATGTTGGGGTTTTTTTCAGCCAAATTATTGTTGTGTAGTTCAGTGGCCTAAGGAGTAAAACTGCATGCTCAGCATATTTGTATTCAGCATAATTATACTACTGTTGTTTACCATTACAAAAGTTTGAATTGCTAATTTGTTGTTTTTCTCCTTCACAGATAACCAGCTTAATGGAAATTCCAGGAATGTCAGAAGAAAGAGCAATACCTCTCCGTCCTCTGCCCAGTCGCCTCTACGGTGTATTGACTGTGGGATGCATTTTAATTTCCGATCACAGCTTGAAATCCATCGCAGAGTTCACACGGGTGTGAAACCTTATATCTGTAATGTTTGCAACAAAAGGTTTGCGCAGAAAAACAATTTGAAATCCCACATGGCAGTGCATTGTACCATGTAGACATACCATGTGACATAGCTATGGTATTCGTGTTCTTCATATGTTAAGTTCATTTTTCGTGGCTTTTATTGTTGTTTATGGTTCAGAATGTATTTCTTTCAACCATCGATGGAATGTTAGATGACTAATGAAATGATTTTATTTTCTTTGTTGTGTTGATTAGCAACTAAGGCCATTTTGATCATGGGTTCATCCTTGCAATCCTACAAACTTATGCGATTTTATTGACCAAACAGTGCATTGTAGTTTCATACACTGTTGTTCTATTGTATAATTTGTAGAAAAACTTATGTGTTTAGATTTGGTGTTACAAGGTGCATTGCTTAATTGTATTTGTACGAAAATTGTAAAACATTGGAATTTGTCAAGAATACGTCTAATGATTAAGGTTGCATTATATGCCATGATGTAAGAATGCTGCTTGCCAAAAATATTAAATTTTGAGCTAACATTGGTTGTAAAATTCATTTTAAGATGTTTTCATTTTTATTTTTTGTTCTTTCAATAAAAAGTTAAAAGTTGCATGGGTAGAGATACTCTGGAATTCTTTGTAGAAATAAATGTTGTAACATTATACAACTATTATTATTTTATCTGGTTGGTAATAATTGTAGAGTATTTTGTGAGCTGAAGAACTGTTCACTCAGATGATATTGAAAGTTATTTTTAGCTCAGCTGTTTTAGAAGAAAGACTAAATATTGTGATTGTACTCTTGTTCAATCTTAACATCTCAAAACTGTATACTGAATTCATATTCAGTCCAGGCTGCTAACCCTGAAAGTCTAAAAAAAATCCCACTTTTAAAATTCATAATTGCCACACCAAGTTGTAAAAGCGACGCTATTGGTTGAAGCAAATGCAGAGGTGAAAGATTTCTGGAATTCTCGTTTTTTGCAGGTCCTGATTATACTTGCTTTTATTGTTTTTGCTGCTCTCGGGTAAAGTTTTCCTGTTTTTCAAAATTTTCAATTTTCGCCTTATACAAATGTAGCTAACCATATTCCATTTTATTTCAAATTACAGGTCATGATGCAGTTCAGTGTGTATCGAGTCTTACAGCACCCAATGATCAGTTCTCTCAAAGCCAATCATTCGCTCGATGCAGTTATTGTGGCAAGCCAATGCAGTCAGTGTGGGCCAAGACTCGTCATGAACGAATTCATACCGGCGAAAAACCTTTCAAGTGTGATATATGTGGGAGGAGCTTCAATCAGAAATCTCATATGTACCGACATACTGTGTCTTGTCATGTGCTCAAATATTAGTGTTGTTGTTTACTAGATTCGGCTTTCTGTGTTTCCTGCCATGTTGTGAAAATTCTCGTAAATGAATACTTTCAATACATTGTTGTTTGCCATGTGCTCACGTAACGAAATAGTGACTTGTTTAGGCATACCATGGCTTATTGTGTGTTTTTATTGAAGTACGAGGGACTGTCACTTCTTTCAATATTGACTTATTCGTATGACCAGAATCTCAAACATTATGGCAAGTTTGACATTATACGTGTTGTTAATTTAATGATAGTCTGTTTATCCAGTGACGTTTGCTCTGTTATACTTATATTTCTCAAGTTTGGCTATACACGGGGTACTGGGTTGAGTGCATACATTTAGGCATTGAATATGGAGATGATGGATTGCATGGAAACTACTATTGAAATACATCACAGAAATGACATGATAGTTGAGACACATTAACTCAATAATTATCTAAAAGAATTCTAAAATTATTTCTTAAGAATGCTTATGGAGGAAGAAATTACAGGTGTGTTTGCTGTCAGTTTCGAATAAAGGGCCACCTGGTGAATAATGGCCATTCTTTGAAAAAACATTATTGATTATTTAAAATGAACTGACCTCTGAATAAAGGCTACCTGTCAATAAAGGTTACATATTATCTTTCTCTTATTGTGTGTCTCAGGTAAAAGAAATCCTATTCAGTGTATTTGGGTTCGCTATAAAAATGAATTGTAAAAAAAATTCTTCCTACCTACACACTAGGGTTACTAGTTTAAAGGTTACAGCAAAGAAACATTTTTTAAGGATGCCCAATGGTTTTAACATGAAAACGGCCAAAAACCTTAAAAATATGTTACAATGTTACAGAAACTAGCATTGACATGTTCGCAAATCATTTATGCAGTCCATATTGTTTGCATTTTCCAGGGCATATTTGCAAGTTTTGTGGAAAGATCCATGCGTCGAGATGGGCATTACAGATTCACGAAAGAATGCATACCGGAGAAAAACCGTTTGTTTGTAATATTTGCGGTAAAGGATTTAGCCATAAAAGCAACATGACAAAACATGTCGGAAGTGTTCACAGATCTATGCATGATGTATGAAAAGAAATTGACAACCCCATTGTTCAGTGTTATAAGGTGCCATCTGTTAGTGAAAATGAAAACTTTTAACTATCTTCCATCACCCAAGTCAAACATTTGTATTGACATTTGAAAGCAGGGGTGTCAATATCGCAGATACATGTATATCCGAAAGAGCTGTGATTTTTTAGCAAAATAAAAGATATGTGATTAAAATATCTAAAAAAGAATGGCAAAGTTATGGTCAATTTAATCTGCTCTGAAGGATTTTCTTTAATACAAAGTGAGTTAAATATGAAAACAATTAAGTTGAAGGCCAAGTGTTTGGCGAAAATGGTTGGCTGGGTACGATTTTCAGGATTTTTAACTTGGCTCTATTGACACGCCTGGAAAGACTGCTGAGAAAAATTTTCATTTCAGTACTCTCCTTATAGTACTTGATATATTGTGTCAGCATGTTCTTATATTATGGAGAAGGAAATGCGGAGGAAACGGTTCATGTGCTATAAATTATATAACAGTGAGATCAATATATTGTGTCAGTTTGTTCTTTTATTCTGAGAGAGGTGCTTAGGAAATGGTTCATGGCTTATAGAATGATTTAGAATGATGCATTGTTTGATACATAACTATCTCACATTCTTATGTTTTCTTGTTGAAATAAAGATCAATAAAGTTATGTTTTCGAAAAAAGAAATGCAGTGTTAACTTTTTTCACTTTAATAATTGAAAGTTGACTGAGCACCTTAAAGTGAAGGAACGGGGAGGTGTAGAACCACAAATATTGAACATGGCTACATCTCCATCTTTAGCAGTTTAGGAAAATCACAGAATGATGTGCTCCTGGATAGAATCAGTTACCTTCATTAAGCAAGCTTGAAGGTATCCTCATATGCACAGCACAATATGTCTGGTCTCGGTTTGGATTCAAACTTAAAGGGGTTGGGGAAGGGGGCTTGGACAATATATACCCTTTTTCTATAAGAATTATTTCTTTAGTCTAATTATTGTAATAATTCAGGGATTTTTTTGGGGCGATTTTGTAGCCGAAATTCGGTCATATTCCCAATGGAAAATAGTATCTTTTTTCCCAATTTACAGACAAAAATTCCCAATCAAAAATTTGTATAAATTTTATAAGTTCGTTAACATCACTATTGGTAGTAAATACCTTATTCTGCTACTGTTCTATGGGAGAATAAGTAGAATAAGTTGAACATTGCAAAAATTGTAGTTATACATTTTTCCTAATTTTGATTAAAACACCGCGAAAATTCCCAATCCCAAGGGTATGGGTCATATTCCCAAAATACCCAGAAAAAAACCTGTAATTCCTTATTGTACGAATATTATGAAATAGTCTGAATCGATTTTCGCAGATTAAATGAAGAGATGTTTGATTAGAATAAATGAAAGACTTTTATTATAATCAACATATTATTTCACAATTGTAGGTTATGATGTTCCAAAATTACAAGAAGCTGCAAGAGAACCCTGGACAAAGAAGAATTTATGCCGTTTCTGCGGGAAAGGTCACCGCACACATTACGATAAGTTATGCCACGAACGAATTCACACTGGTGAAAAGCCATTCGTTTGTACTATTTGCGGAAAGGCGTTTACTCTGAAAAGCACACTTAAGACACACATGTTAACCCATTTACGTTGAGCAATATTTTAATGTTTTACAAATCAGATATGTTAGTAGTGGATGATTCTGTTACAAGGAAGTAAATTGTGTAACTTTGATACATAGTGTCCAGGGGCAGGAAAATCAATTGTCCGAATAGCCCAGGTTGTCCCGCAGCCTGTACGGATTAGTGAAAATTTCCAGAATTTGCTGTATAGATATCTAATGGACAAGTTGAGAAATATGCTTCTGGCAAAACAGACAAATAAGTCAAAATCAGAATTTGCCGGCCATGAGTGTTGAACATTTCATGATTTATTTACTGATGGACACATATTTTGATGAAACACCATTGCCAATTACCCAAAAGTCTAGCCTAAAGGATACATGGTATATGTTTTTGTGGATTTGAAAATAGATTAGATGATTTTCTATTTGATGTGTTCAGATTCAGACGTGTGTGTGTGTGCCGTTGTTTAATAAAATCATTGCATTATAGCTAACACTTCATTTTCCTGGATGCATGTTTTGTGTAGAAATGAAATTAATTGATGAATGCATATCTAAAACTTGTTTATTTACACCAGATTTTCAACTAAGTTGAAATTTCTGGTTATCTAGTTTATTAGAATTGTGTAATGTCCCCAAGATTGTTGTAGGATGGGTGTATGTGCATGTCATGTGGTTACTGTGTGTAATAGCCTAATATTAAGTTGGCCTATTGCTCTCAATTTTGTTATGTAGCATGGTTTTATGACCTTGCTTTGGATATTGTGTATATTTGGGCTCTTGGACCAAGGGCAAGGTCATTGATACGTAGGGAAGTATATGTTTTCTGCTCGAACTGTAGAAAATCTGTTTTAGTGGCATTGGCCCAATTCTTGTTGATTTAGTGTTCTGATACCTATGAAATCCTCCAGTAAGTTTATTCATATTGATATTGCAATAAAATGAGTACTTAAAGGTTTTATTGTTTGTTATTTGTGGCAACCTTTTTAATAGCCTATATGAAGCAATAGGAGAATGTGTCAGAAATGCTAAAAACAACACATTTTATGTTTTCAGGTCATCGGTACGATATACCATTCAACCCCAGTAACAAAGTTCAAAGAGCAACACAAGGTGCTGGAAAATTTCCATGCCGGTACTGCGGGAAGCCGAGCCTTAGGAATTCTGATAGAATACGACATGAACGTATTCACACTGGAGAGAAACCATTCATTTGTGACATATGCAACAAAGGATTTTCTAGAAAATTCTCATTAAAAACACATTTAGTAACGCATATGAGAGGTGCAGGCAAAGACAAATATGAAATGTTCTGTTGATGGAACTGTTTTTAACAAGTTTGTGAACTTTTTACAAATTTCAACTTAGCTTAGACTTAAATATCTAAGTGTTGTTAAATAGATTCAACATTCTTTGTTTTTGCCGTCTGGTGAAAATTACCTTTCAGACCAATGTATCTTGCATATCTGTGGAGATTACCTTTTAAATTCATATCAGATAGTGTTCCGTGAAGTTTAGCTTGTTGAATTGTTCTCCATGATATGAACTTAAAAGATAATCTCCACAGATATGCAAGCTACAGTGGTCAGAAAAGTACCAATGTATGCAGAATTTAACAGGCCATATGATACAAAGGGTATGTTTCGGTAGTCAGAAATGGAAACGGAAATCAACAGAAATGGAAAACCGTCACTGAGAGCTGTTAACCGCCATTTTCCGTGCAGTATACATAATAATAAAGTCACGTGATTCCCACCGTGAAGGAATGGAATGTCACCGGTGGCAGATCTGATAGACTGAGGGCCCTGCCTTGTCATTCAATACTTACAGCATGTTGTAGTTTGCCATGTGCTCACATAATGAAATAGTAACTTGCTTTGGCATACCATGGCTTGCTATGTGTTAATAAAATTATTTGGGATTATCACTAACTTTGACTTTGACAAATTAGCTAACTCATATGGCCAGAATCTCAAACAGTTATCAGGTGCTTTCTCCGGAAAATTATTTAAAATCATGCAGTTTTCCCCTAAAATTCAATTTCCATCAAGTTTACCTTCCCCTTATGTGTTAATTTTTAAAATGCCCCTTCCCCTACCTGTAAAAAAAGCCCTGTATGCTCTGTTATTATTGCTGTAGTTTGACCAAACATAGGCACTGTGTATATATGGTGACATTTGCTCATTGATTATTTTGAACAAACTGACATTTAAGTAAAGGCTACATACCCGGCCACAATTTGTCTTTCTCTAGGGTGGCATTTGTTCACAGATGTGACTGTTTATTGAATGTTTTGTTGTAGTCAAAAATGTGTTTAGTATTATTATCAAATATAGTTTTTGCCTCCTTACTACAAAAATTATAATTATTATGTTGATCATACTGTTGTAAAGGAGTGGCATTTAGACTTTTGTTATTTTTTGCAAGTAGATTCAATAAATTGTCAGATTTATTAGAGATTCAATTATTCATGTTATATGAGGGGAAAATGATACAAAAATGAGATGTAGAATCACAAATGTAGACTCGGCAACTTACCCAGTAAATCCCCAGCTGTGCTCCTGAGTGGTATCAGTAACCTTCAGCAAGCAAAAGATGTTTGGTCCTGTTTTGGTTTCAAACTTACAGTGGTTGGGGAAGGGGGATTGGACAATATATATATTTTTCTAGTTGGATTGTTTCTTTGTCAAATTATTGGAAATATTTCTTTTTTGCACAGTCAGCGAAATTAGCACTTGTCCGGTTGTCCGAGACAGATAATTAATGATTCGGACAGGTAACTTTTGCAGTAATTATGTATAGAGTTAGTATAAAGGAAAACTGCTCACTTTTGGTGATTCGTACAAGTATAGTTCCAAATTCCAAATCCTAAATTCACAGACCGTTTGCATGAATATTATGTATTAATCTGAAAGGAGTTCTGTAGATTTTTATGAGGAGATGTTGAAAAAGAACAATTAAAAGACTCATCATAATCAACATATTATTTCATCATTGTAGATTATGATGTTTCAAACCTACAACACAACACATGGGGACCCAGGACAAAGAAAAATTTATGCCGTTTTTGTGGGAAAGGATATCAAACGCGTTCTGATCAGTTACGCCACGAACGAGTTCACACCGGCGAAAAGCCATTTGTTTGTACAATTTGCAAAAAGGCATTCAATCAGAAAGGCACACTTAAGAGACACATGGTTATTCATTTACGTTGAGCAACATCATAATTTATTGAAAATTCAGATATGTTTCAAGTGGATGTTTCTGTAATACGGAAGTAAATTGCTAAACTTTTAGTGATTTTTGTTCCAAAATTTTCTCACTACCCATGCCAGTCAAAAGAACAAATACGAAAATGGGAAATGTAAAATAACTGTTACTTTCTGTGGAATATGTGATAATTTAGTTAGCATTTGACATTATCCCCATTCATGTCAAATGGTTTCTGTGCAATATTCAGTAGCCTTATTTTAAGTTGGCCTATTGTCATCAACTTGGTATGCATCATGGTTTTTTTACCTTGCTTGGGATATTGGGTATTTAGGAGCTCTTGGGTTAAGGTATAGATCACTATTTATACGAAAATTAAAAAAAGTTTTCTGCTCAAACTTCAGAGATTGGTTTTGTGCCATTGTCACATATCTTGTTGATTTGGTGTATTGGTTACACTGATGATATTCCCTGTGTGTTTGTTTATGTTGATATTGCAATAAAAATGGTACAAAACATTTAATTGTTTGTTAATTAGTGCAACCCTTTTAACAGCCTATAAGAAACTATCTCAGGAGTAAACATTAAACATTTTCAGGAATTGCTTGAAATTCAGGTTTTTTAACATATGGAAAGCTTATGCTTTCAAATCACGTAAATCCAGTGAGAAATGTGCAGACTGGTCACCCTTACCTGATTAGATGGTCAGATACTGACTATGGCCGCGTTTCATCAATATATTCTTATCTTACGTAAGATTCTTTCCTACGAAGACACTTACAACAAAAGTTACGAAATTCTTAAACCGTTTTATCAACTGTTCTTATCTAAATGTGTAAAGACCGTGACACAGTCTACACGGGTAAAGTCTATTCACCGGCCCTAGCTATGTAAATAAGAATAATACAATTGATTCTATACATATATTATATAGAGAGTTCTATTTTACTTCTCAGACGAATTTTGTAAATTATATACCAAATTAAAGATGAAGCTCTCATCTTTCAGAAAATGTAAACAATTTGATATATCTTATCTGAAAATATGTTTTTTAAACAATGTGAACATTGGCTCATGATATTATGTGTTTTTGAGTCGCTCAAACTTGCACATAAAATTCCTTTATTCCGGCACATCTATGTATGTTGGACAACCTAACCGTACCTTTTATTAATGCTGGTCAGATCAAATTATTATCGTTTGAGCAATAAGATTTCACAGTAAGAATTGGAGAAGAACAGTTAATAAATACGAAAACTTCAGATGCATTTTAATACCTATTAGCTTTATGTTTCCATTTTTATCATGAAAAATATGTTTTATGGCTATTTATTAAACGCACATACGATCCGTTAAAGAGAAATACCAAAAAGGTTTCTTTTGTTTGATGATAAAAATATGTTCACGGTCTTAAAATAAGTTTTAAAAATATCAGATTGCCAACAAGTTATTACATCAGCGATACGCACATATGCATGTGCGTAACGTTAATTTGAAAAGTGAACAATATAAAAATGCCATCTAAGTCGAAAGCTAATATCATGTCAAATTATCTTTAATCACGATGTTTGAAATAAAATGCATTATTAAAAAAAATAATAATTGACAGTGCTTCTAATCCCTGCAAATACAACTGAAAGGTCACCGTTTTAGTTCTAATTTAAACTTGATATGTGTCCAGAGGACACGAACGCCTCCCCGAGAGAAAATATTTGGATTTTAAGTGAAATCGAATTTGACCTGTATTTTGTTATTATATTCCTTCATGTAAAATATGAAACCAATTCTTGAAATATTTCTTGAATAAAACATCCTTAAACCATTTAATATATTTCGTTATTTATGTCGTTTTTGCTTCTTCATAAATAATTCTGCATCAGTTTCTGAGTTTATCTATGAAGACTTGCTATGAATTGAAATGTTGTACTTTGTATTCACAGATTCTTTTGAGGGCCCATGAAACAATTTATGATGACATTAGTAAATACAGATACCAGTGCCTAATGTGATTTTGATGTGATAAACATTTAGATAGATAAACATTGCTTTGCATGAATTTGGGTGCAAATATATTCAGCCACTGTTTTGCTGTATTAATGATTGATATGCACATGAAATCCAAGGACAACTGTATAATCTTAAATCTGTATTACCTTGTTTACATATTCTTGTTAATGCACATGATAAAGTTTGTTCCAGCTGAAAGCACATGCATGCAAGTACTTCATTGTGACTTTAGTATATCATCAATTATAATTTACAAATTTGTTTATTTTTTTGTGCAGTTTGTTGAATAGAGTATGGTATGGGTATATAAGCTATTTTAAAACTACCAGTAAACATGCAATTGTATCCTTGACAATATGAATTCAGTGAAGCAAATGATATCAGTAAACTTTATAAAATGCATTTGCATGAGTTTGAAATAAATGCTACACAACTGAAAGATGTTTTTGTTATTAACCATTAATGTTCAGTTATGGATGAAATATTCTACAGCTATACTGAGCCTCTGTTGTTATAAAATCTCCTGTGAGTAATGATATAACATGCAGAAATATATTTTACATCGCACTCAACAGTCTTAAAATAAAAGGCTGTCTCGTAATAATAAAGAAAGAAGCCGCGTTTTCTTATCTTTAAGAAAGCCCATGAGCTATCGTAAAGTTAAGTAAGAATCTTTCCCAAACTTAAGAATTCGTAGCTAAGAAAATATTGATGAAACGTATTTTAACGGTTAGAAGGGAGATAAGACACTTCTCACTTAAAAAGTGGCATAAGATGTTTGATGAAACGGGGCCAATGTCAGTAATTTCGTTTTCACTTGTCATAGCGATTTTCTACTTTAAGTCCTGCAATCAAAGAATGTATCAGAAATAATAAAAACTTGTTTTATATTTTCAGGTCATCAGTATGATCTACCATACACCCCCAGTACTCTGAATCAAAAAGCAACGCAGGGTACTGTAAAAAATCAGTGTCACTACTGCGGGAAGTCCAACGATAGTAATGCTGATAGAATACGGCATGAACGTGTTCACACTGGAGAGAGACCGTTTGTTTGTCACATATGCAACAAGGGATTTTCACGAAAATATTCGTTAAAAGCGCACATAATAACACACATGAAAAGTACAGACAAAGAATGATTTGAAATATTTTATTGATGGAGAGTTTTTAACATTTTTTTTTTTTTATAAATTTCACATTAGTTAAGGCTTATCTTGAGTTAGATACTAATAGTGTCAAGAAATTAAAAAAAAATCTATGTCCATTGTTCGAACCAAATTTTTTAAGTATTTGTTGTAACTAACAGTGAGTTTTAGACAATTTAACAAATTTCAGTCCACATAGGTGCCAAAAAAACAATGCTGCTAGGAATGTGAGTTAGTACTTTGATATTTATTGACTTGAAGATGATCAAATTATGAGATTGGGGCTATATTATGTATTGTTCTTTTAGGTTCTTTCAGTTTCTTTTAAAAAATTGTGTTTTGTTTTTACTGATGTGTGTTTTATGAAATGGATAATGTTAAATAGACATTTCCATATTTATCATTTATATGCTTATTGGATTAAACACTTTTTATGATGAAATATATCTTCTTGTTGTATTTTTGTGAACTGTGTTTGTTTGACACATTACAGAAAGTTTGTTGCTTTTAAAATTTATAGTCAAAGCTATATTTGTGGTGTACTAATAAAGGCCATTCTTTGAAAAAAATATAAAAGCACATACGCATGATTATAGTAGTGGTGAATAAATTGATAATTTTATCGATATTTTGCTTGATATACTACTCAAAATTTGATAAAGATCACTTGTTTGTATTGATTAATTCATAATTATAATAGTCTAATATTGATAAGATTTTATTAAAATTTGGTAATTCAAGCGTCATAATTATTATGCCAGTGCAAAAAAATTAAACTAGCGATGTCCTGGCATTGAAGTATATCTGTAGTTCATATATTTGTATGTACTGACGTCCAAGAT
Source organism: Lutraria lutraria (assembly GCA_964023205.1). Classification (NCBI taxonomy): domain Eukaryota; kingdom Metazoa; phylum Mollusca; class Bivalvia; order Venerida; family Mactridae; genus Lutraria; species Lutraria lutraria. The sequence goes on from OZ026850.1 coordinate 3,393,195, forward strand.
AGAGTATGGTAAGTGATCCGTATCAAATTTTGAGTGGTATACATAACAATGGAATAAAAACAATGCTTTGTAATCACAGTTTTCACTATATATCCATGTTCCGTAATACTGAACTATGCAACAGGTTGTATTAGTATTAATGATTGTTTTTCATAATTACAGGCTTTGCTGAGGAGCAGATGTACTACCAACAGATGCAACCCTACGACAGCCGTGCTCAGGTCATTCGGGGCGCTGCACAGTCAAAGTATCAGTGCCGATTTTGTGGTAAAGGGAGCCCGTCACCCGCTGCCTTACGTTTGCACGAACGAATACATACAGGGGAGAAACCCTTTGTTTGTACCGTCTGCTCCAAAGGGTTTGCGCATAAGAGTAATCTTAAAGCGCACACTGTCATCCATATGAAATTTCCAGAGAATTAAACTCTTCAGTGGTGAGAATCGCATTCCTTTGATTTACAAAGTTTTGGTTCAAATCTTTTTTGATGCACCAAGAACAATTTTATCAACATCTTAATAAATTGTCTCTATGTTGCACTGTTGTGTCCAGTTAATCAAGTTGTGGAACTAACTGTTAGTGATGGGTGGGGTATCATTATTTCAACTATTTTGTGATTTAATCATAGCCATGAATAGTTTATAATGCAGTACTTTAGTAGTAAAAGTAATGAATAGTTGCCTACCTTTCACTCAGATGGTAATGAAGAGTTGCATGCCTTTATTTCAAATATTCTATCACTCAGATAGTAATGACGAGTTGCATGCCTTTATTTCTTTCACTCAGATAGTAATGAAGAGTTACATGCCTTCATTTCAAACATTCTATCACTCAGATAGTAATGAACAGTTGCATGCCTTTATTTCAAATATTCTATCACTCAGATAGTAATGAACAGTTGAATGCCTTTATTGGGTTTATTCCAATCACTAATAGTAGCATAGTAATGAGTACTTTGATATCCCAATATCAATTCAACGAAAAAAAACATGATCTCAAGTGTGACTATGTGTGCTCATGTTTAGCAAGCATGAATATTCTATTGTTGTGGAAGGGAATATAAATATTTTGTCAAATTATATTTTCAGTGTCTCAGACACGGGTTGGTCCAGCAGACATAGCTGATCCAGACAGTACAAGAAAGTGTCAGTGTAAATACTGTGGAAAATACTTGAAAAATAAGAGAACGCTTTACTGCCATGAAAAGATTCATTCGGGTGTGAAACCTTATGCGTGTAGTTTGTGCGGTAGAGCATTTATACGGAGTAGTGATCTACGACGTCATAATCTGATTCATTTGCAGTAGGATACTGTTTAAGTGATGTTCCGGGGACCCTGAAAAAAACATATTCGCTGAATCCATTGATCACTATATCGCTAAAGTACAACTTAATTGTATGTGTTTGGGTATTATGTGTTAAAAAAAATCCTGGTTTCTGCTAACCTGACCGAAGTTTTATCTGACGACCTGAGACTTTTTTTCATGCTGAGTCAATTCTTTCTTACTCATAGTTTAATTTACATATCGGTACTGTATATCCGAACTAAAAGAAAGCTTTTTGAATGAAATGACTTTCTCCGACATACTCACCCTTTATTTTTGAGGATTTTAGCAAAAACCTAGCATCATTTATTGGGTTCTAAATGAATTCCTTAACTTTAGATGTTGAATAGTTGGAACCGAATATGACTCAGTGTACTTGCGGAAAAATGGTCGAATTTGATTTTTTTTGAGCTTCCAGTAATAAGTGCATGTTTATTTGTGAAAATGTTTTAAAACTTTTCATGCTTTGGTTTTGAAATAAATTGTTATTTGAATAACATAGTGTTATGTATTAGATTTCATGTTGTGTTGTCATGGTATGACTGTACGGCTAACCTCGGAAAGACTTTTCTTGTTCTTTTCGTGCACATAAGGGACACAGTTTATTGTTAGGGAACACAAGGCCAAAACTGAAGTGGTGACTATGAACCCCGTTGGAATGCCTTGCAAAAGCAATGCATTTATAGAAAATTATGTTTTAGCGATTTGGAACATTTCACAATACATGTACTATGTAAACTGTATACTTTACTTCCCAAGACCGATGGTTACGTGAACAGTCTGCCTCATATGAGTCTGACTGTTGAAAAGGTGCGTAAAACTTAATGTAATTAAACAAAACAACACTATAAACAAAACACCAATCAATTCCTGTACCACTGGAATAAAAAAATGCTCCAAAGATGGTAAATATGAAGAAATTGATAGTTTCTTTCAAAATGCAATTCGTGTGCATTTCATCGAAATGGTTGGAAAAATGCAAATTTATAGATGATTCAGTTTTGTCTTGAATTACCCATTAGTGTCGAATAAATTGAAGTCATAGATCGAAATACATAGATAATGACATAAGTAACTTGCACACCATTTAATTGATTAGTCTTTCTTTAAATTTCAGGTCAAGTTAACCTAGATGAACACACTGGTATGGGTAATTCAGCAAACAATAATTCATTTGAGATGGTAGCTACTTCTTCGTATTCCAATTTATCGAAAAACAAGGCGAGATATCCCTGTAGATATTGCGGAAAATTAATCAGAAATAAATTTGATCTGTCAATACATGAACGAACACATACTGGAGAAAAGCCATTCAAATGTCTAATATGTCAAAGAAGATTTGCAAATAAAAGCAATCTCAGAGTGCATATGGCTGTACATATAACCTTCTAGCTTTTGATTTGAATTATCTGACGCCAATCTCGGACAAGAAGATGAAGTTGTTAGTGGTTTTGATGAGGAAATACCTGTAATGGAAGGGTCTTGGCAAATGCTCTGAAATATCTTCCTGGAAGACTTTGTGTAAAGAATTATTTAGTTTAAAACATTATACCCCCATAAATAAGGTTTGAGTCGTATAGTGTACTATTGCATTCTTAGTCAGTTAGTGTCAAAGCAGTGGCGGGACCTCTGTGACAGCTCTAGTTTCTACTGAATACTGTATACGTCTTTAAAATGGCGGGGCTAAAATTGGGCGTTTTTTGGAAATTTAAATATTGGCGGTGGTCAAGAATTGGCGATTTCTTAAAAATCTGCCAAAATAAAACCATCTGTTGTCCGCCGCCGCTAAATTTAAACCAATGTAACCTATATTTTAATTTGCTTTACATCTTTAAATGTTCTTTGTTTGTAAATATGTTCGCACCTTCTATATACTTGTACAATGCCCTTTTTTTATTGTTATATACATCGTTAATAGTATCCCTTTGTTATAAAAATTGCAAACTCCATCAAAGATTAGCACCTTTTATTAACAAATGGTAATGGTTTGCTTGTTTGTCCATATCACTTAGCTTTTTTGTTGATAGCGACTATTTTTAAATGCCATTTTATGTATATGTACAAAAGTATAACTTATTTGTATATTTAACCACTGATTAATTATTTTAAGCTTAAGTCAAAATATTTTGTTAGCTATTATTGGCGGTGTTATATATCTGCGGTGTGAATTATTGGCGGGTTTTAAATTGGCTGAAGCCAGCCATGTGTGAACTAATTCTGACAAGAATTTCTATGTTATTTGCTCTGTATTAAATGCTTGATGCTGATTTAAAATCAGTAAACTTAATTTGTTTTTTTTATATCCCCTGAACATAGAATTCATGGACATACCAAGTAGCACTTAATGATGAAATGATAAGCGTTTTGATGAGTTTCCAGAAATATTTTGAGAATTCAGGATTTTTTACCTTGTATAAGAGGTGCCGGTGATTGGAACCTTTCCAATAAAAAAAAAAATTCCCTAAAATTTTAGGGGGAAAAACTTAGTAGATCATAAAATGATTTATTCCAATTTGTCCATGAGTTAAAGCCTTTGTTCACTCAACAAAAGTGTTATTTTCAGTCTGTGAAATTATGGTTTGAAATGTGGTTGCCTGAAACTGAAAATTGTATTGCTTTTTATTTTACATGTATACTACATGTATTTGATTTGTTAATGAAAAGTTGGTTGTCCGAACCAAAATTTTGGTTGTCCGAATGAAAAATTGGTTGTCCCGGACAACAGGACAACCGCTAATTTCGCAGACTGTATTTTTGTTCTTCTGTACATACGATGGAAACCATATTCTAAAACAGATCCTGGTTATTAGGTGAGGGTATATTTTTCGATGGAATAATCGGCAAGCAAACCAAAAAGCTGGTTTTCATTTGATAATTTTAACATGTCTTCAATAACTCAGCTCAATAAACCACTTGGAACCTACTGATATGATATCTAATATGTGATATTGCACCATGTTTCGTGTTCTGTTATTTATAAAAGTGGTGTACATCATCTATTGTGTATTTGCTTGCAATCATGGTTAAATCTCAATCTCTCTTTTCCAGGTGACGTTCAACCGATTATATCGGAAGATGGTCGGAAGAGATTTCCTTGCAAATATTGCGGTAGAAATATCCGATCACGTGCCGATTTGATCATACATGAAAGATGCCATACTGGGGAAAAACCGTTTGTTTGTAATATATGCCAAAAGGGGTTTGCCAACAGAAGCAATCTAAAGGCGCACAAAGTTATTCATATGAAAGTTTTTTAAAATTAAAGAGTGATGATACATAGCTTTAATTATATCTCCTAACAAGGGAGACTAATTTGTATGACAGTAAATACCATATATGTAATTACCTCCCTTTGTAGTACTCTTTTAAAGTGAGGCTACTGCATAGGATATGTGAAGGAACACAGTTTTAAGGACTTTTGGTGTTTTATTTAGTAAATTACTGAATACTTATTTTTCATGTGTAATTTGATATTGTTTCTGTTCTGCTCTGATATTGTTTATGTGTTGAATTAGTGATCTTGTTTTCATATTATCAATTATAATAAAACCACTAAAAGTTTATTTGTTTCTAAATTTGTTCAAGGAGTTAACATGGTGTAATACCCCCTCCCCCCCTCCAAAAAAAGCAACCTGTAATAAACATCCCCCCCCCCCCCCCCCCCCCCAAAAAAAAAAGGTTATCATTTGTGTTTCAGTTCAAATTGGTTCATTATGAATATACGCATAATGATAAATTGTTATCTTTGAAAAACAGGTGGTATTATGGGAACACCCATGGCGGGCAGGCGTCTGGCGTCCACAATTGTGTCAGCTCTCTAATTCAAAGAGTTTTATTCGGATCCTTGCCAAACTTGATGGAAATGTTTATAGCCATGAGATCTCAGTCAAGTTCAATAACCAGCCCAATCGGCTTAGGCACTCCTGAGTTATGCTTGGGACTCGTTCGTGCTAGTTCGTGTTTTATTATTTTTATGCTTATAAATATATTGAATCATATATTTTATTAAAAAACATGTAGTTTTAACTTATTGTTTTTGTTCCAGCTGGCCAATCAATGTTAGAACACAGGAAAGAGGCGCCGGGGCGATACCCTTGTAAATATTGTGGACGCTACATAAGATCTCGAGCAGATCTCATCATTCACGAAAGAACTCACACAGGAGAGAGACCGTTTGTTTGCGATATATGTAACCGTGGTTTCAATAAAAAAGGTGGCCTGAAAGCTCACATGGTGGTGCACATGAAAGGTGCTGCTCTATTTCAGTAGAATCTGTGAAATAGATTCAGAGAATATTATTGTGGCTGATTATTTTGTGGACATAAAATGCCATTAATGTAATTACCTCCCTTTGTATTACTCTTTAAAGGGAGGCTACTGCATAGGAAATTTGAAATGTGAATGAACACAGTGTTAAGGCTTGGAGTTTGATTTACTGAATACTTGCTTTCCATGTATAATTATACCCTCACCCACTATCAGTGATGGGGCTATTCTGGAATCATGTAAACTGTCCCATCCCATTTCTTTTCCGGGCTGTAACATTGTTGTTCACTGATGGATTTCAACTTGGCATGATTGTTAACCTTCATGATGCAGTGTGTTGTATGTAAATACTAGACCAGTACCTCCAAGATTAGGGTCAAACTTGAAGGTCAAATGTCAAATAGTGGTTTTGCTTTGTCTAGGCTGCAACGAAAGGAATCCAATGTCTATTGTTAGTGACAAGTGGCCAAAAATGTCCCTTTACTGTGACAATGGTAAAAATAGCATTAACATATCTGTGTCAAAGGGGTGTGTGGGGGTATTGGTCACATCTGTGACAAGATCTAGTTTGAGATATTTCATGTGTTGTATTTGTGTTCTTGTACTTATATTATCAATTATAATAAAATTACAAAAATGTTTTATTTGTTTTTATCAGCTTGACTGTTTTCAAAGAAAAAGTGGAAATATTACTATCACTTGATGCAAGAACTTTGATGTAGCTCATAACTCAGAATCATCAGGTTGCAACATGAAACTTCAAAGGTGCATTGATCTCACTGAAATGGTCAACAGACAAGCATAAATCGAGAGCTCAACGCAACACTGTCATAACTGTTCTTATTTCATCATGAGTTACGACACTGTTGCGTTGAGCCCTCGTTTTACACCCTTTGCAGTGCTCTTATATTTATTCAAGGATAAATGAAGTATAAAACCTGAAATAGGTTTATTTGTGTTTTTTAATTCAAATTTGGTTATTATGAATATATAACCATTGTTACCATCTTATGAAACGTTCATTGATAGTATGATCTATACTGATATATGGGGCTTTAATTTAAGTTTTATGGTACTGAAAAAAAAATGAAATAAATTACATAAGAGCTTTTTAACGGTTTCGGTCTTTTATGTAACCAGCTTGATTTAGCCCACTGAATATCTCAGTGGCGTCACTTGCTCGGCGTGCATGAATTTTGTTGCAAACCAAAAAACTGTTATCTATACATCTGCAATGCCATTGTTGAACTAGTTCCTGTTCCATGTTAGAGTGCAAGTCCTTGTAAGTTCAGTTCCCATGAGTACTTTCAGTACTTTGATTTTTAGGTTAAAGTATTTTGTATTGTTTTAGAAACTTATTAAAATAAACATTATGTTAAACTTAATATTTATCCATTTCTGTTCCAGCTGGCCAACCACACATGAAAGAGGCGCCGGGCCGATACCCTTGTAAATATTGTGGACGCAACATAAGATCTCGAGCAGATCTCATTATTCACGAGAGAACTCACACAGGAGAGAAACCGTTTGTCTGCGAGATATGTAACCGTGGCTTCAGTAACAAAAGCAGCCTGAAAGCTCACATGGTTGTACACATGAAAGGCGTTGCTATTTTTAAATAGAATCTGTGAATTTTACGGACGTAAATCATGAATTGGATTAGTGAATGTCAAGGTCTCTGACTTTAAATAAATGAGAGAATATCAAGGTCACTGACTGAATTTGATTTGATGAATGTTTAGGTTATTGACCATGAATTAGAGAAAGTAAATGTCAAGGTCACTGACTGTAAATTGAATAAGGAAATTCCAAGGTCGCTGACTGAATTTGATTTAATGCATCACATACTGTAGATCATTGACTATGAATCAAATTTAGTGTAAACTATGTCAAGGTCACAGACAGTGAATTAAATTTATGAATGTCATCTTCACTGATTATTAGTTAAATATTCAGACAGTTATAAAGTAGCGGACTAAATTTGATTCAGTGTCAAATGATTTGCTTTAGTGAATTTCAAGGTCACTGACTGAATTTGATTTAGTGAATGTCAAGGTCACTGACCATGAAATAGAATCGATGAATGTCTGGGTCTCTTATTATGAATAAAAATCAGTAAAGGTCAATGACCATTGATTGGATTTAGTAGATATCTAGGTCACTGACCTTGAATTATTGGATTAATTGAATGTCAAGGTCATTGACCATTATTGGAATCAGGGAATTGCAAATTGTTATTGATTGCACTTGACATGTGATTGTTCTAAATAAATTCAATTGATTCGTATATTATGTACAGTACAACCTCTGTAAAGCAATACCCAGTGGGAGCTGCAAATATTGGCCATTGTTTAGAGGTTGTTGCTCTACAGAGGTTAAATGTACAGTAAATATCAACTTAGGGGGAATTTTGAAGGTATTGTAATAGAGAGCTTGTTGCTGTACAGAGGTCTGCTCTGGAGAGGTTGTACTGTATATATTTTGAAAGACCTTGTTAGAAGAATTGTACATCTGAGGTTTCATTTATAAAAACTGATAATTGTTTCATAGGAAATGGATTTACCTTGCCATGTGTATTTGTTTGGTATAGTTTGCCTGTACTATGTAATATATTTGTAGCTAAGTTCTTAGGAAATAAAAATGAAAGTTAGTAGATGTATGTTTTTTTTATTATTTCATGTCTGACATTAAAGATATGAAGACCAGTCAAATATGAAGCATTTGATTGGTTGATTTTGAATTCAGTATTTGAATTGACCAATGGGAGGGCTGTGTTACGTTACTGGTCTTGAAAATGTGTTTTACTCATTAACTTTTTTTTAATCTTTCAGCGAATAATTACCGTAATCTCGGCGATGAATGTACAGACAATGTCAAGAAACCTCACAAATGTAGATACTGTGGGCGGTCTATGAGACGTCCTTCAGAATTGGTGATTCATGAACGAACGCACACCGGAGAGAAGCCATTTGTTTGTGTAACATGCAATAGAGCTTTTGCTACTAAAAGCAACTTAAATGCACACATGGTTGTACACATGAATCAGGATTTTCATTAAATTTTTCTGTGAGAGGTCAAACCTTGATTGAAGCAGGTTGTAATGCTCATTTCCTACATCGTAAATGACATATTCAGGATTTCTTGGAGGCCAATTTTCTATTCTAAGTGGTCAAGTTGGCCTCTTATTGCAAACACTGATAGACCGGAGCATGTTGAATGATATAGGCTGAGATTGTGTATAATCAAAGACTAGGATGGTTATGAAGGTTGATAACAACAATTGTATTGATTCTTAGATTTTTTTGCATTTTATTGTATTTTTCTACAGTTAATAAACACAAATATCAGACATTTTTATTTTGTTCTTTTTAATTCTGTAATGTTTTTACCATGGGACTTGTTGGATTTGTAGATGAAATTATGCTACATTGCTTCAGGGTATAATTCTTTATCATCCCTGGACCCACTACAAGCCCTCTCCCCTCTGATCCTCAGCTCAGTGACTATGATTTTTCTCTTTTCTACCAGGCCACTAATCACACCCATGCATTTATTTTTTTTTTCACTTTACGAATGGACAATCTATAACTGTTAGAATATAATTCTATCTGTAAGCTAGCAGTCCTGAATAGAACCTTACCTATGGCCCTTAGACTTAAGGGGCTATTGTATTTTATTTCTAGATAATATATATAGCTTTCAAAATTAGGTGACATTTTTGGCCATATTTATATTTTCACTTCTCAAATTGATGTAACGCATGTTCGTGTGTATCGCTGGCTATGCCCCTGTTTATGGAGTATTCATTATGTATGTAGATATGTTTACAGTGTTCTTCAATGTGATTAAATCCAGTTTAAGAAAAGGAATAATCTGCTGTTATGTATCTAAATATAGATTTTTGTTGTGTATTTTAGAAAGTCCATCTTCTACGACTATGCAAGATACGAGTCCAGCTCTCTCAGCGTATCGGTGTAAATACTGCAAGAAGTACATTAGGTCTCGCTGTGATCTCGTCATTCATGAAAGAATTCATACTGGGGAACGACCCTTTGTTTGTAAACTCTGCGGGAAAGGGTTTGCGCAAAGAAGCAACCTGAGGACACATACTGCTACACATTTGTACGCTAACATGTCAAAAACGTCGGAATGAAGTATGGAGATGTCATTGTGTTATCTCGAGTTCTTACCTTCAATTCTGTTAACAACAGTTTCTGTATATAGTTCATGAATGCCGACTTTTTCATTGTATGGTCATCCTTAAAAAAAATTTGTTTAACGTTACCTACTCACCTACTGTAAAAGGTCCCTACCCCAACCTTTTTTTGGCCTCAGGACTTTTGTTCAATTTTTATGACATTGAAAATAACATTCTGACATGTATTTTGGTTAGGTATAAAAAAATGAATTGTGACAAAAAAATTCCAACTTACACTGGAATTTTCTTGGTCGGGTTACAACAAACAAACCATTTTTTTAAGGATGGCCTAAGTTGTAGAAATACTGCTTAGTTTACTGTAACTTCTTTCAGACAACCTTGGACATTTCCGTCAATTTTTCTTACTGATATTACTATATTTGTGAACTTCACCCTTAACTTGCTGAATGGACTTGACCAACTTGCATTTTGAAACAGTCCATTATCAATTTAAGGGATTTCAAAATGAAAAATTAGAAATCAGTCACCAAATAGTATAGAGCCTGTCAGACTGCATCGTGGCAAAAGCTTTGTAGTTTCGGTTTCAGCGTTCTAAGGGTTAGAAAATACATTTTTGAAATAAAAATGTATGTTTTCTGCCAAATTTCTGACCCATTACTTTTTGGTTATGCTAGTTTTCAATTTAAGCTGGAAAAGGTGCCAAAATGTCTCTGACTGACTGGTGTGACATTAAATCTCCATTTGAAAAAAAAACTGTTTTTTTATTATTATATGATAGATCAGAAATACTAATTGGTCTCTTTTTTTTCATTGCAATGTTTTTTACGTCAGTGTTTTGGAAAATAATAACGTTGTATATTGTTTTCTTTTCTATTTTATATGGAAATAATCTTATGGACAATAAATACAAAACATATGAGTCAGAATTGTTGTGTTTTTGTTTTAGTGGTTCTTGGTAGAACTGTTGGCATATTTAACTCAGAAAAACGTATCCTGTAAATTCGCGCTGGTCCCCAAAAATTTTTAAATGATGGGGCTCTCTACTGTATTGGACATAATTTTTATTTTTTTATATTTTTTCAATTACAGAGAAGATTTCATCGATCATCGTTGGACGAGGGTCGGGTGTCAAGTTGACAACAGCGTACCAATGTAAATACTGCAAGAAGTACATAAGGTCGCGCTGTGATCTCGTCATCCACGAAAGGATTCATACCGGCGAACGACCCTTTGTTTGTAAGGTCTGCGGAAAGGGCTTTGGGGATCGCAGTAACATGACAAAACACATGGCGATACATTACTATACAAACATGTGACATTGATTGACAAAGTTGGATTTAATGACAGTGCATGAACAAAAATTGTTACGATGATTATGACTGATTGCGAAATCATGGCAATATTGGATTAATCAATTTTGATACACCCCACTTGACAGGAAAATTATGGAAACGCCTGCAGCTACCACAAGAGTTGGTCTATAAAAATCTTCAGTCAGAATGTTTATTGGCTTAAAATCTCAACGATGTTTGATAACTGGCCAAATCTTCCCTAGTACTTACGAATTATATCCCCTAATTCTTTAAAACATGAAACAGATCTGATCTGCTCTCTCGGTTGAATGGTCCAGATGAAAAATTTATACTGATCATTTTGTAAACTATATTTTGTGACTATTGTACATTTTGCTTAAGATACATATAGATCATAGTAAATCATTCACAAGGCATGAGTTGTATTTTGATTCTTAAGTACAGTCACATTGTTGTTGGAATAAAAAAATAGTAAAATAAATTTTCTGTTGTGTTTCCTTGTAAAAATTTCATATTTCAGAACAAAAATTGAAATATTTTAATCACACTAGAAGAATGTTTTTTTAGCAAAATTGAAGGAAATTTTGTGTGTAAAAGTGCATTCAGTCCGGTAAAGTTTGTATTTTTACTGAACCGAATGTTTTTTCGTGGAGACTGGTTGTTTAGGATTTTCAGAGGGAAATGCTACCTTTTTGTTGTTGTTTTTTCTAACTTTGAGACAAAGATGATATAATACAGTGATTTGAAGCTTAGTGATGTAAATTTTAAAGATTTGACTTTTAATTTTCAGATTTATCATCCAATCAGGGTGGTATCGGCATCAATCCATCGACACCGTACAGATGTAAATATTGCAAGAAGTACATAAGATCTCGATGTGATCTCATCATCCACGAGAGATCTCATACCGGAGAACGTCCATTCGTCTGCCAAGTCTGCGGGAAAGGCTTCGCTCATCGGAGCAATCTTACAAAACATTCTGCAGTACACTACTTCGCGAATACGTAAAAAAAGAGAAAATGTTGCTTATTTCACATACAACATTCTAAGTACATTAGCTATATTTTTCAAATAGAAATAAAGGCAGAATAAAAACTGTTTAACAGAATTTTTAAAACCTTGCATGATCACAGCATTCAATAACAGATACATTTTATTAAGCGTAAAAAAAATAGGGGTCACTGATCTCGTTTTTGAGTTATCTGCCCTTGAATCAAAATGTTTTGCTTATTGAAGGTAATTTCTATTGAATTGTTTTCATTCTGTCTGTATGTCTTAGTTGAAAACTGTAGCAAAAAAAACCCAGCTTATTTTTAAGAAAAAAATTAAATAAATATGGTTAAAAGCAAAAATGAAGTTTTGTTATGCCTTTGAATTGTGTTAATTTTGTGTCTAAAAAAGTGAGACAGTGTATGTAACATTCCTTGGGCTAATAAAAAATCTAGGGTCACAGGGGAAAATTAGGGTCGGTGGGGTAAACAGAAACTTTTAAGTTATATTTCTACTCCCTAACTTGAACTATTAAAATTATTGATTTGTGTTTTTTGAGAAGCAAGAGGGGAAGTTGGAGGAATCATTAAACCAGTCATCCATTGATTATACTGGTAAATCTGACAATTCTATCACATAATGACATAACAGTACAACCTCTCAAGATAGGCCATCTTTGAGCAACAACCTCCCTTCGACAACAGCATGATTTTTTCCCACTGCATGGATTTTTCAAGAGCAACAACCTAATACATAATTTTGCAACTCCCTAAAGATGTTGTTTGGAGAGGTTATGCTGTATATGATTTCTTCACCATTTCACTGACAAACAAACAAAAGATAAAGAAAATCTTTGGTGATCATCCTTAATAATGTTTGTTGGTTTGCAGTCATGAGACCATCTCATTTAAACCGATTTAAAAAAAAAATTCATTCTTCGAAAACATTACAGCTTGTTAGTCTCGATCAGTATAAATGTCTTGTTCTGAAGAAAATGTCTACCTGCCTACTATCAAACGTTTTGGTAGCTGACTAAAAAGTTTTAAGGATGGCCAAATATAAACCTGCTCAGGTTGTTCTTTTGTGATCAAACGTGGAACACATAAATCGAGGGCTCAGCGCAACACAGTCGTAACTTGTTCTTATTTCAATATGAGTTACGACACTGTTGCGTTGAACCCTCGAAATGTACTGGTATTTATTATATTTAAACAAATATAGGAGTAACAGTCTACTTTGCGGTCCTTTGTGCTACTTTATCCTTTTAGAAAGTCCTTTTGTTTAATATAGAATCTTAGGGCACAATACTAGATAGCTGGTCTACTTTACTTCACTTTGTGTTACTTTCTCCTGTAAGAAAGTCCTTGTCATCCTAGGGCAGAATACTACACTGCCAGTCTACTTTGCTGCCCTAGGTGTTACTTTCTCCTTTTACAATGTCCTTTTGTTTAATTTAGAATATTGGAGCAAAATACTGGTGTGACAGTCTACTTTGAACCCCATGTTCGGTGACCTACTCCTTCAGACTGTCCTGTAGTATAAAATAAAATCTGCGCTACCCCTAATTTAGTTAGCCCCATATTTAGCTGGCGTCATACGGTCTGTTACAATTGTTATCAGACCTTGTACAAGTTAGTCAAGTTAGTCTTATGTTGCTTAGCAACATGGTAACCAAGAGATTTGAATAAAGCTAATTTATTTTTCATTTCATTTTTTGCAGATTCATTCAGCGCTGTTCAAGAATACCTTAGTACTTCTGCTCAGCAAAATGTTACATTGAGCGATACTGTGGATTGTAAATGGCAATGCAAGTTTTGTGGGAAAGGATTTTCTTCGAAAGGGACGCTGAAAGTTCATGAAAGGTCACACACAGGAGAAAATATGCAACAGTGCAAAGTGTGTGGAAAACATTTGTTCTCGAAACAAGCTCTTGTAATTCACGAGCGAACTCATACTGGCGAGAAACCCTACACGTGCGATATTTGTCACAAAGGGTTTACCCATAAAGGAAATCTAAAGTCACATTATGTTGTTCATATCAAATATTAGAATTTATTATTTTGATCAGTCCATTATGCGCTAAACTCCCTTGGTCTGTATTTTAATCCTTTGATGGTCCCCATTCAAGTTCCTTTAAAAAAATCATTTAAAACTGGTTGCTCTGGCAACCAATAGGAAAAACTTAAAAAATCTTCCTGTCCGAAACCACAATGCCTAGAGCTTAGGTGTTTTTGTTGTGTATACTGTATAGTCCAGTGGACCTCTACCAAGTAATGTTCTAATCATCACTTGATTTTACATAGACTCTTATCGAAAAAGATTTTTTTCCCAAAGGTCTTATTTTGTTGAGAAATTATAGGTCCATCATGGCCCTCTTGTTTTGTCAAGTGACAGTAAATATGCCTACTTTTTTTCTAACCTTAGGTATGTAAATTTCTTGTTCTAAAGAAATCTTTTTTTTTTCGAGAAAAAGAGAATAATAACTATCAAAACTTCCCAAATAAATGCCGCAGGGGACAACTAAATTCTGAGTTTATGGTTGAACAAATTTTTATAAACACATTGTATACAATTTGTGCTCCTTGTGGAAGTGTAAATTAATACTGGTATGAAAACAGTCCAGAAAAAAACTGGTTATGTGAACTGGCTGCTTTAAATAACTGAAATATCATCTAAAAATGGCGTTAGGCTAATCGAAACAAATACAATTTGAAGACATGTTAAAGCCTCATTAGATTAGTAAGGATTTTTAGTTTAACTTAAAGAATATTTTAGGGGCGTGTATTAGGGAGGACTTGGTGGACTCGATTTTTTATTGTTGTAAGAGTTTAACTATAATATGTATGCACAGTCAAACCTGTGAACAAAGGCCACCCTTGGAAAAGAAGTTATGGCTTTATTGACAGGTGGCATTTATTCAGAGGTCATTTTGTTCTAAATAAACAGTGACAGTTTTTTTATCGCTTAACAGGTTTGGCTGTATTTTAGTCTGAAATGATGTTTTTTAAAGCATATTCAGTTTGTTTTTCTTGTTGCTTTTATTTGATGTTTGCTTATTAATTAATGTTTGTACATAATCTCCATATCACTGTTTTCAAGTTTGGTTGTATTGTTTGAAATTTCTAATATTATGTTGTATATAATTATGTTATATGTCTTTTAATATACAGTAAAATCTCACCAACACCCTTTGAGAGTAGCAAAAAATTCTGTTGTTGTTGAGAGGTACAAAAATGTACTGCTCTGGAGAGGTAAAATTAACAGTTAAATCCCGCAGTGGGAAATAAATCATGCTGTTGTTGAAGGGAGGTTGTTGCTAAAGAGAGGGTGGCTGTGGAGAGGTTGTACAGTATGTCAAATTTTATAATATATGGGCCGTGAACTGGATCAGTGCGCTGGTCTTGTGAGTCCTGACCATACAGTCTTGGGTCAAATCCTAGTTGCAACTGGACATACCCTTCTATGAAAATTTGACAACAGTGTCAAACTTCCTCCATTTATAGAGATGTTGATGACTTTTTGTAAAAGGTCAACATACTGCAGCCTTATGTTCTTGTGTCTGTGTTGGATTATTGCGATTTGATTATAATTATTGGTCAGTAAACCATACCCTGGATCATCCGTTGTCGTTGTCTCTTTATGTCCCTAGTCTTTTTTCTATGAGGTTTAAAGCCATGTAACATATAGTAAAATCGCCCATATTATTATGTATACGAAAAACAACAATGAAGCTTACTGATATTAAAAAGGTCCCTAAATGATGCAATAAGAACACTTGTCTCAAATAATAAAGCATTTTCGTCAGTAAGGAGTAGCCGTAAAACAACATTGAGTATTTTGACCGAAAGTTAAAATTCTGCATTGTTTACAATCGTAAAACTGCGATTAATGTTTCCGAAAAGCACTTCGTAAATGATTGGAACTGCGCAAATATCAGTGACGTCACACGATTTGAAAATAAACTTCCATAGATGAAGAAGACATATTGTATCAGTCTGTTTTATATAGACCATTAATTTTTATAATTCTGTACCACAGATTTGCGATTATCGTTGCGATAAAGGATGACAATACACTGTTCACGAAGCTAATTGTGACTTTAACATCATATCAACAGTGTGGGTTATACAGTGACTGTTTTATCGGTGGAGGAAGACCCAAGACTTTCACCTGGGTAGAACCATCGACCTTTCATAAGTAAGATGGCTTCTTCACATTGTGCTGTTTGTCTGGTCGTTGGTTGGAATCAAAAGCATGCTTACTAGCCGAGACAATAGCTGCTGAAGCAATGAAGGCCACTTCCTCTGTTTGCATGAACAATTATTAAAAGGGACAACTGGGTTAATACATAATGACCATAGGTCCGTGACCTGCTATCTTAACATTGAGTTAGATTGCACATTCTGTCTGTCAAGCAAACTCTTGTAATTTTTTCAGGTCATAGACTTATTTGTATTGGCACCGTCAAGTGAACTCTTGTAGGTCATAGACTTATTTGTATTGGCACTGTCAAGTGAACTCTTATAGGTCATAGACTTATTTGTATTGGCACTGTCAAGTGAACTCTTGTAGGTCATAGACTTATTTGTATTGGCACTGTCAAGTGAACTCTTGTAGGTCATAGACTTATTTGTATTGGCACTGTCAAGTGAACTCTTGTAGGTCATAGACTTATTTGTATTGGCACTGTCAAGTGAACTCTTATAGGTCATAGACTTATTTGTATTGGCACCATCAAGTGAACTCTTGTAGGTCATAGACTTATTTGTATTGGCACTGTCAAGTGAACTCTTATAGGTCATAGACTTATTTGTATTGGCACTGTCAAGTGAACTCTTGTAGGTCATAGACTTATTTGTATTGGCACTGTCAAGTGAACTCTTGTATATTTTTTCAGGTCATGAACCTGTCTGTAAGATTTGTGGAAAGAGAGAGTTTTCAATGGCATCCTTGAGAATTCACATGAGGAAGCACACTGGGGAGAAACCATTCTCTTGTGAATATTGTGACAGAAGATTTGCCAATAAAAGCAACATGAGGTCCCATTTTATGACCATGCATGTCCTTAAGGGGAAGAAACTACAGTGATGGTAAGGAGTCTCCGTGGTTAAATGGTTTCGATCTTTGACGGGTAATCACTAGGGCCGAGTATCGATAAAAATTATCGATACGATATTTGTATAGATACCGAAATATCGATAACTGATGTATCATTTGATATTTTACATGTAGGAAATGAAAGCAGAAATACTGAGAAACGTTTACTGTATTGCCCATTTTGAGGGCTCAGCGCAACACTGTCGTAACTTGTTCTTATTTCCATATGAGTTACGACACTGTTGCGTTGAACCCTCGATTTATTGATTATTAACTCTTCAGACACACTTGGTTACCTAGTGATACATATAATAATGGGTTATAATGGCTTTTAATAGATATAATTTATTATCGACTTCCACTATATGTAAACAACATGATGATGCACTTCCCGTGAAACAAAAGCTGAAATCAGCAGCAAATTTTTTCTTTCTAAATTCATTTTTATTTTTATCGTTATTTGTTTGATACGATATATCAACCCAACCCAATATACCGGTGTTCGATATGATGCGTGAACTTGTACTCGGCCCTCCTTGTTGTGAGTTTGAACTCCACCCCCAACCAAATTTCACATTGTGTTACAGCTAACCAGATAACTTATTCAAGGTTGGAGGTTTATACAGATGTCATCATTCACGGGATCATTATTCACGGGGTCATTTTTCACCAGTAAAGTTGTAACATGCCCTAGGCTGTTAAACCCAACTGATGGTGAATTAAACTAGCTGTATGTACAGATAAAAATCAGTAATACCAGAAACTTGGTGATAATAAACTCAGATATACATGTATCCCCTTCAAATGTAATTCATGAAAACATGAACTTTTCTTGAACTTTTCTTGCATACTTCATGAATAGTTCATGAATAACTATTTGACTTGGGGATGGTGGATAATCGGATACAGTGAAATATCTTTTTTGTCCCAAACACCCAGTTCTTTATTTCATCGTTACGTATGTGGTGAATTAAAGATGTAATAAAGTAATTATCTGGGTCCCCAGGATTTACCATTACCGTGTTCTTCTGTATCTAGTGAAATATGGATACAATTCAGTAATTACAGTCAGACCTGTGAACAAAGGCCACTCGTGGGAAAAGCTAAATATGGCTTTTATTGACAGGTGACCTTTATTCAGGGGTAATTTTGTTCCAAATAATCAATGTTTTTTTTAAACAATGTCCTTAATTCACAGGGTGGCCTTTATTTGAAGGTGGGCGCTAACACAGGTTTGACTGTATACAGGTATCCGTGTTGTACTGTAATTTAGAAATTTAGTGTTGTTTAACTGATAGGAAAACCAGGATGTGAGGTTGAGCTGAGTTATTTTTCCGCATTGTTATTATTTATATTTATTTATTTTGCAGAATCTATGGATCTAACTTCAAGGTTTGAAGTGTCTGTGGATGGTGGCGGCGTGATGAAAGTCATTTCGTGTCCTTTCTGTGCTAAGCTGTTTCCTCGGATGAAAGATTTACAAAAACACGTCAGAAGTCACACGGGTGAACGACCTTATGTCTGCGAATTCTGCACGAAAGGATTTTCTCAGACTAGTGGTCTCTACAGACACATTCGGGCACTTCACGATCCGAATTACCCAGGGAAAAAATAAATATTTGGAACTGTGCTTTCTATGTCCGAGTACCCCTATTATTAATATTGGGACAAAAAAGAACATACATTTTGTATACAGTGCAACCTCTCCGGAGCAATTCCCTTTGGGAGAAGCAAAATAATGTCGATGTTGAGAGGTTGTTGCTACAGTGGAGAAAATCATGCTCTGGAGAGGTTGTTGCTCAAGAGAGGGCCGCTCTGGAGAGGTTGTTGCTCAAGAGAGGGCCGCTCTGGAGAGGTTGTACTGTAATTGTGATGATGGGAGTTTCGTGTTCTGCACACCATAGTTTGATAATACTGAAACTGTCTAGCACTTCTAGTAAATATTCAGGCAGGAAGCTATTGTTGTAACAGTTAAAACAGTTCATGGTGAATAATTTGTTCAAGGAAGGTGACCAAACATTGACATATTTTGATAGCAAATTATAAAGAATCATGATTATTTTGCTATACTTATAGGTGAAATATATTTTTTTGTGTGTATATGCATATCCCGAGATGGATGCCTACATTTATTGGGCTAATTATGAAAATATTCTTTTGATTTTTAATTTGGCTCTATTGACACCCCTGTGAATTCAGTATTACCTTATTTAAGAACTTTTTTATCGCAACTTGATTATGTAACCTGATTAGTATTTAGACTGCTATTTTGAGTGGTAGCTTAGGTGGTCGTAATAACTTGGTTTCGCTCTTTGTGGATTTCACTATTTTGTGTTTTTAATTTCTTAGAACTTTATAATGTCCTAAGCAGAAATCCTGTATTTTGAACCTTGTTTGTCTTCTTTGTGAATGAAATTATACTGATAGAAATAAATTTACTCTCTAAATTTATGTTTTTTTGTTTTTGATAGTGTGTATTGTCATCTATATTGTGACCTTCTTTCTTAGTAATCATTAGTCAAGTATTCACTAAATAACTACAGTTTGTGAATTTTTGGCACCAGTCCAGACTTGTCCTCTATAAGATTTTTAAAAACAAGTCTGCCTCTTGTCTTGTGACTTAATTCAAGATGTTGTTCATGTGTATATGTTGCCCTTTTTTAAGCCCTTTCTCATTTTTCCTTTTGTAAAGGGATTTTAATACATGTAGTTTAGATTTGAAAATGTGTCAGTGTCTCTAAATTTCATGAGATGCTACTAAATTATATCAGACAGTGAATACACATGTATATGTATTGTCATACCATCCTACCATTGCCAAAAACATAAAGTGTGTTTGTTAACATTGAATATCCGAATTACTTGCATTGATTTCGTGTTATTTAAATCTTTCTTTTTGTTGTTCTTACAGGTGATGTAGAAACATGGCAAGCAGCATATCCTGGTATAAGTCCATTACCTCAAATATACACATGTCTTGTTTGCGATAGAGCATTTACGAGAAAGAATGATCTGTCGAAACACGTACGTCGCCATACTGGTGAGAGGCCGTATGAGTGCCGATTTTGCAAGAAGCGATTTTCACAATCGAGTGGAATGTACCGACACATGAGAACTGTACATATGCAGCAGTGTGTTGTGACTAAGCAAACTGATGAATTCCAGACTTCAGGATAATCCTTCATGTTGACTCTTAATTGAATTATCTGCATCTAAGTTGAATTATATCTGGATTTCTAATACCAAAATACTATTAAAATCAGCTAGACTGTGCCTACACTTTAAAACCCCATTACATGTAGCATATAATTAATTAAATGTGCCGGTCGTAATAGTTTCTGTTTGTCCCACAGGTGGCAGTATCAATGTTGGGATAATATCAGCAATTGTTTTTTTTTACATGTATATTTTTATAGCAAAAAGCTAATGGGACTTTAATTACCTGCTTAAAACTCATATCAAAAGTACCTAGTACATATTAATTATAAATATATAGCAAAAATTCACATTAGCCTTTGTAAAGAATAGCTCCTTATATTCAAAGCATACGCGCCTATGAATCAAGGTCTCAACATTTGAAGTAGAAAACGTCTTCTGGTAAGGCCAATCTTAAAAAACTGCCAACCAATAATAGTAGACATTTGTCAATTATCTATGTACAAAGAAGTTCAGCAAATCCTAGCCTTTTGTAGGGCCCTGGGAATGGTACATCCACTTATCACTTTTTTCCCTTCTTGCATGCTTTCAAAAGCAAAAAAAATAACCTTGCCATATTTGGAAATGAGCATGTAACCAGAAACAAACATGTTTGTATTTTAGGCCTAATTTATGATGTAAATTTTTACATAGCCATTGCACATAATAAAATAGATCAATTATATTACAATGTTAGACCTTTTCATTCAGACCTTTAATCATAACACAAAGGGGCGACATACTGGCACCAAACACAATTATGAGCCTCATTGTACAATAATGAAATACAACAAACAAGAAAGGATGGCAAACAGTATACAGAGCTACAGTATAACAGGGTTATAGTGAACTCATTAGGATCCAAATTATTATACCATTATATCCATATATAAGTGATAGAGGAAAAGCGAGAAAAAACACAAACAATTTCTAAAAAGACGAATCTACACAGTATTGATCAATGTTTACACCACATCACAAAGTTTGAAGTGCAGTCTACTAGAGAGATTATGGAATATAATGTATACGTTACCTGATTTGTAAAGTTGGGGTAATCTCAAATAAGACGACATAACAAAACGAGTGGGGTTCGGAGGGTCAGGTTCATTTGCTTGGCTTTAAGGTACATGTATATTACTATTTATGGCCATTTTTAAACATCTCTATTGATATGTACGCAGATTTCGTTACTTGCTTCTTATTTTAGTGTAGAATTATTATAGCTTTGAAACAGGTGGCCCTAAAGTTGCTAACATTTTGATTTCATATTGTACTTTTTCTGTTTCAGGACATTTGAATGCGGGGAAAAGGGACAGTACTGTCATGGAAGAGAGTCTCAGTAAATACATGTGTAATGTCTGTAATAAGTTTTGCGCATCCAAAGGAGAACTTGATAGACACGTCAGAATACATACAGGAGAGCGTCCGTTCGTCTGTTCATACTGTCAGAAAACATTCGCTGTAACAAGCAACTTGTACAAACATATCAGAATCCGCCATGATCCCAATTTTGTAGTAACAAAATGATGTACACCTTTATTGTCAATAATGTGTAAATTAGGAATGAAAGTCTTCTGAATATCTTTCAGTTATGAACTTCACTGCGTGGTCTGTATTGTGACTTGGGTCCAGATTTTATTCTCGACACACCAATGACATTATTATACAGTCCAACTTGTGTTAGCAGCCACCTACAAATAAAGGCCACCATGTGAATTCAAGTTATTTTTTCAAAATCCTTTATTGATAATTAATCGCAAAATTACCTCTGAAGAGGAGCCACCTATGAATTAAGGCAGCATTATGTTTCCCCTTAGGGTGACCTTTGTTCACAGGTTTGACTGTGTGATTTGATATGAATATGAACTTATGATAAATTGAAGGATTATGACACTAGGTACATGTAATGTGTCCAGCTTTTGATTTCCTTTTGAAATGTTGATTGATCGTCAGTTTTACTAATAAACATATATATAAAAAACTATTTGTTTGGTGGACTTAAAATCATGTTACATTGGAAGAAAGATTTTCAAATAATGAGAAAGATTTTATGATTTCATCCAATAAATCAAGGGTCTTCTTGTAAAATATTGGCTGAAAAATCTTTCATCCCACCTGAGTTAGACTAACTGATTGCAAGATGTGGCATTCTTCCCCATGCGTAATTTTTTGCCTTAATCAGGTGCTAGAAAACAGCATACATAAGTCTTCTGAGACGACCTTCTTTTTTATTCAGATGTACCAGCACAATTCAATGAAAAACTATTTAAAAAGTGTAAGGATATAGATGCCTGGTTCTCATGTATCTTCCCTCTCTGGGGTGGCTCTGAAATGGCCATATGAGCCGTTATAAAACAGAACACAATTCATATGAAGAAAGGATTCGTTTAACCTTAGTTTTATACATTTTATTCTTAGATGGTTTTATTTTATAACAGTTCACCCCCTCCTCATAGCAGCGGATAAATCTTCATCATCTGTAACAGCTTAGATTGGTTATCGGCAATTTCTTGACACCCATACAGAGCATGTTACGGGCCAACCAAGAAGATTCACATGGTAGATGTGTATTATATACCATATTTTCATTGGAGTTAATGAATGTAGAAATTTGATGAATCAATTATTTTTGTTTTGCAGGTTCGCAGGGTGCAAATTTGGAGTGCAAAGAGATTTTGATTGGTGGGAATTTAAGAAGATTTGTGTGTATGGTTTGCAACAAGATTTGCGCTGCCAACCGGGATTTGAAGCGACATATGAGAACGCATACAGGAGAGCGCCCATATAGTTGCACTTACTGCCAAAAGGGATTTGCAGTTACAAGCAATCTTTACAAACATATCCGAGTGCACCATGATCCAAATTTTGTTGCCGCAAAGAAATGAAGAAAACTAATTAAGTCGAATGGGAAATACATTGCATGTAGGTTCTGTTTGCCTGATTTAGATGCCCTTGGCCTTTTTCTTTGATATTGTCTTCAGCCAAGTGTATTTATGCAATTACAGACCTTACCTTTTCTCAAATAATTCAGTATTTCAAATAATCTTAACATTCTTAGCTCGGCTTTTATTTTCAAGAAAAAGTCGATTGGTCTCACTGAGGCCCTGAACAGATGAGCATAGCATAATGGCCATAGCTTTCAAATAGCTTATATTTTTCATTCTATAGCAGTTGATTTCCAGAAAATTCTTATCCTCAAAAGGTGTTTTCAATGCATCCTATGGAGCAGCATGTTTTGATTCTTTTATATAGCAATGGTTATGTCTTAATCTTAATTAGATTTTAATATGCAATTACAAAATGTGCATGTTTCCAAATGCACGCTTTTTGTCAAGTTTCTTATTTGACCGTTTAATTGTCATTTTGAGATCTAAAACTTGACATGACACAACTCGAAGGCTCAGCGCAAGACTGTCTTAACTTGTTCTAATTTCAATATGAGTTACGACACTTGCGCTGAACCCTCGAACTGTCCGTTTAGATATATAAGTTTACTTCAGCTTTACTTGACAATTATGTTGTTCTTACACCTTACTTGGCTGTGGTAATAGGTGCATATCCTTCATGGGTTTTCTTCTGACAAGGTCTTGTTCGCCTTTCTTTATTGGTTGAAGTACAGTACAACCTCTCCAGAGTGGCCACCTCTTGAGCAAAAACACCCCTTCAATAACAGCATGATTTCCCCAACTGTACCATTTAAGATTTAAAATAACCTCTCTGGAACAACAACCTCTCAACAACAACATAATTTTGCTACAGTACACCCTCTGTAGAGCAACACCCTGTGTGAGTTGCAAATATTGGCCGTTGTTTAGAGG
Organism: Lutraria lutraria; assembly: GCA_964023205.1. NCBI lineage: Eukaryota > Metazoa > Mollusca > Bivalvia > Venerida > Mactridae > Lutraria > Lutraria lutraria. Next base: position 3,417,354 of record OZ026850.1, read on the forward strand.
TTGTTGCTCTACAGAGGTTAATTTCATAGTAAATATCAGCTAAGGGAAAATTTGAAGGTGTTGTTATAGAGAGGTTGTTGCTCTACAGAGGTTATATTTATAGTAAATATCAGCTTAGGGAAAATTTGAAGGTGTTGTTATAGAGGGGTTGTTGCTCTACAGAGGGCCGCTCTGGAGAGGTTGTACTGTATATCCCAAAGGAAGTTGCCTTGCAGAGGTTGCACTGTAATTAAATAACATTTCATGTTGTTTTTATCTCAATTTTACAAAGGTCTGACTTTCCTGTGTATCCTGTAATATCATTGAGGTCAAACATGATTATTTTGAAGTATTAGATACAATGTATATTTTCCCCCAAATATGCCCTTTATGTTTCATTGTATAGATAATGTGATTGATGGAACTAATGGGTGTTGCAATATTTCTATAACCCATGGTCTGCTGTATTTATCAGTAATTGATAATGATGTTGTAAAGTAACTTGCATAACTTGTATTGGATTGAAGTTTCCATCATGGAATGGCAACATATTTCCATGAGGAGAAGTCAACATACAGTAATTTTTACCTTTTCACTGAAACCACAAAAAAGTGAATGTACAGGTGTCTCATGTTGTGCTTATATGTTAATCAAAATTAAATTTGTAAACATGATTCACTGTAGAATAAAACTCTTTTCTTTTATTTCAGATTCAAGAAAACAGTGTGACAGTTTTGTTCAGAATTATAAGTATCAGTGTAAAGAATGTGGAAAAGTATGCTCATCGGGAGTTCTTCTGTCGAGACACGTAAGGAAGCACACAGGAGAACGTCCGTACGGTTGTATGTATTGCGACAAATCATTCTCGGTTACCAGTAACCTGTACACTCACATCAGGAAGTATCATGACAAAAATTTTGTTGTAAAATAGATAAAAGACACTCAATTTAGTTGGAAAGTTCATGACTAACTCTTTTGTTACAGTTTCGTTGCTTTGTATAAATTTAATATGATATAGAAGTTTGATATTATTTAACGAGGCATAGTTTGTGGTCAATTCAGGCCTTAAGAAATGGGTTTATTTCTGGATATCCGGCCTACCCTAATTTTCCAACTACCATAGACTTTTTATTAAGCCCTAGTGTCAGTACACTCACTTTTTCATACGTTTTTTGTCCCATATAATTATGATAAAGAGCAAAAAGGGCCGACCTACCTACCCCCTTTTTGATGTGTATATAACCAGAAACAAACATCTTTCTTGTGCCTAACCCCGAACCATTTTTTAAGGGATAGCCAGATGTTGTATTTTTTGGGAGATTTAATAGTTGATGGAATAGTTCAAAATATTTAAGTGTGCAGTCATGGCTATTTGCGTATACATATTTTGTACCCATGTATATTACATGCATTTATGTTAGTTTGTTTGTTTGTTTTTGTTCAATGAAGTTAGAATTGTGTCAGGATGCATTGTTATTTGTTTTGATGATTGTAATGACCATTGTAACATTTGAGTTGTGAATTATTTCACCTATAGATGGCACCACAGTATGCTCAGTGGTCATATTTATTGCAATACGTAAATAAACATTCAAGATAAAAAAAATGGTGTGTTGCTATAAAGAACTTATTTCAACATGTCTAGTAATTATTCCGATGTTTTTTACCACTTTCAAATAACCTTTCTTTGTTGGGTAAACTCTAGCAACGTGGTTTAATGTCTTTTTGTAGTTCTAGGGGATTTGGGTAAACCGCCACTTAGCTAGGGCGAGGATTTTTTCTTGCTCACATTTTTTCTGCACCTGTTGTTTATTTCATTGTTTTGAAATTGTATCAATTAATTGTTCATTATGGAGCTGTTCGGTTCTTTATGTGTACATTCATGGTAGCTAGTGTACCTTTAATTTTGCAATGTTCGTTTGTTCATCATTTAGTTATACATGTATTTGCATTCGTATGAATTTTGTTACTTTTATGGAATAAAGTTTGGAACTACAGCTTTGTAGCTTTGTTGCCTTTTCTTTTTGTCGTGAATCTGTTGAAAGAAAGGTTGCACATATTGGTTATGTTTAAAGTTTGAACCATGTTACAAGAGAATCTTGTACCATATTGCCTAAAGTTGCAATAGGTCTTCATTGTGACTACTGACAGGGTCAAACATGGGGTATTCTTTTAACCATGCTGTATCTCTTGTACAAAGTTATGGTGACACACGTGACCTTCACATATTCAGCAAGGACTGACTACTAACTAATGTAGCACTCTCCTGTTCTAACCCTCCTATTTCATTGGTCAAAATGTATCACGTGTTAACTAGAATGGAGGAAGTAACATTTTCATTTTCCAATTCTCTTATGACATGCCAACACGTCAAGCGTCAACATGTTTGTTTTCAGCGAAGTTTAGAAATTGATTTGTAATTGACTTCCAAAGTAACATTTCTACGTATTTGTTCGAGAATGGGTAATTGTCACGAAGCTACTAATTTAGTGCATGTTATTACAATCTTTAAAAGCTGCTTTCGGTTTAATAATTAATACAGGTTTCTCTGTTGCTGTTTTCAGGAATGGACCGAAGTTTGTGTATAAACAGAAGACAACCAAAGCCAGTCTGCAGCGTATGTTCAAGGTCATTCCAAAACAACTGGGCGTTAAATCGTCACATGAGGATTGTTCACATCGGAGACAAGCCATACGCTTGTCACATTTGTTTTAAGACGTTTTCTACCAAGAGCAACATGCTGTCACATACATTCACTCATGCGAATAAATAATTAAGTTCTATAGGAACTGCATTTGAACACTAATTGGAAAAGGTTTCATTGTTATTTTGGCCAAATCTTGTACATGTATGTAGTTAGAGTTGTCAAAGATTTTCAATTACACTTGCCAAACAACCAATTTTAATTAAAAAACCTTTTCCCACTTATATCCCCGAGAAATATATATACAATGTAGTTGAAAGGTCAGCAAAACATTTTTTCAAACAAACACTGTTCAGTACTTGTATTATAAGTATGAAAATGCCAGCAAGAAAAGTATTGAACTCGATCGAAAAAAAGTCAGGGTTTTTAGACAAATGGGTTCATTTGAGTTACCTAAAAAAAGAACTTAACGTCTTTACTTTATTATAGGTGGTCCACAGACATAGGGTATAATTCATACGTCTCGTTTCTTTTCTTCCATTCACACCCAAAGGGGTTTGTCACCAAAAAAAAAAAAAAAAAAAAATTTCCATGTAACCCATATATATATGGGTTACATGAAAAAAAAATTTTTTTTGTGACAAACCCCTTTGTTCACACCTGCAGTTTATGAACTCGTTCCTTTATTATCCTTTACTTTTACGAATTTTTGCAAGTATACGCGTCCTAAATTGTTGAAATGTATTTATTAATTTATCTGATTTTTGTTTGAAGATGGCAATTTTAAGTGGAGTGTTACCTTGTAATGACATAGAAGTAGATACACGTACATGTGATCTCATGTTTTAAATAAATTAATACAGTTCTCCTCACTGTTTTTTGTTTGTTTTCCAGTTAGATATGTTAACGTCAAGATCCCATTGCACGACACTCCGTTGGACCCCAGTTAAATTGTCTTAAACTCGTGCAACAGGATCAAACTTTTTGGCCAATCCTTATAGTATTAGGTTTCTTTGAATATGCTGTCCTTAGGGTAAAAAGCATTTTTTGCATATTAAATACATTGGACAAAAAGATTTACGAAAGTAATTGTGATTCAGCACGGCGAGTTATTGCATGTTGTATGATAATGTTGGGAGTTATCTAGAGTTCACTTAATTGCACCTACTAACAGTCTTGTTATACATTTCAGCTTTGATGAATTCAGATGAAGGCTCGTTCCACGCCTGTCCTGTCTGTAGCAAACGGTTTAAACGGGGCTGGACATTGAGACGTCACATAGCAACCCATTCTGGAGAGAAGCCGTTTGAATGCCACGTTTGTAATAGACGCTTTACTCGCCAAGACAATTTAAATAGTCACATGGTTATTCATTTCAACAATTGGCAAAAGGCGGGTTTACCTTGATTGTTGTTGTTTTTGAAAAGCGTGCTGTCGATATTTCACATGTTATATTTATTGGTTTCTTTTATTTATAATAATGAACTAACACAATGTCTGAAGTTCTGAACAATGAAATGTGACATTAAATAATTTATATCAAGTTACCATGTGTTTATATATATATGTATTGATAAAATGATTATGTAAATCAATTTGAATTTTATGTGAATAAATCCCTTTTCAGCATGCTTTGTTTTACTTCTTTTTCTAATTGTTTGCAAGTCCAGTTTCTACTATGATATCACAAATTCAAACTTGACTATGATGCCAAATGATGCATACAGCAATCAATGTGATGTTTTAACCATGGGGTCTTTTTTTCGGCGTAGCTGTGTGTAATAAGTTTTGCTTCTATAATAGCTTCTTGACATGACCTTGATGTTGGTAGAATAAGAAAAGCAAAGTCTGCAATGTATACTCATACAGCAAGTGGTACTATTTTTTCAACGTAGATGAGCGGCGTCACTGTTTTGTAAGTAGAAAATGTGGTGTATAGCAATAGGAACTTCGTTCCTAAAAACCCGAAAACTGTAAAAGTGTTACTGCCCTGAGAAAAAGGGCGCCAGGTTTAAGGATAAAGTGAAAATGGTAAATATTACGATGTCCATTTTAACTTGTCGCATTGTCATAGTTGATGAAATCAGTACAATGTTCACTTATGTGAGTTAAAAAGAGGAAACATACCAAAACTCGACGGAACATGCGCAAGCAAGTTTCATAAAGATAAGAAAGTAGAACTAGCACTTTTAATTTCAATAATATAAAAATAAAGAAATTTCTTTTCATTTCTACGCCGTTAATTAGTCTTGTAACTGAAAATTATGTTTGGATCGCAAAATTATAAGTGAACTGGTCAGTTCTATTCCTTACATGTGTCATGGTGGGACCATTGCATATGTCACAGTGTAAGCTTGATATGACCTAAAATCAGCCACAAATTCAAGGGCAGATAACTAAAAAAAAAGAGATCATCGACCCCCATTTTTTCGCTTAAAATGTTCCTGTTATCATATGCTATGATTATACAAGCGTAAAAATATTCTATGAAAGAGTTTCATTTTTCCTATATATCTGCATCGAGGGCTCAGCGCAACACTGTCGTAACTTGTTCTTATTTCCATATGAGTTACGACACTGTTGCGTTGAACCCTCGACATGTATGTGCAAAAAACTGGGAACTGTAGCAAATGTCTTTAAGTCGAGCGGCTGATAACAATCTTAACACAGAAAGGGTAATAATTATGATACAACAGTTTTAAAGTCATTTGAAACTCTGTTTGTCCCTTCAGTGTGTCTGAGGTTTAGAAATACATTTTGTATTCTGTCCAGAAACCAGGAAACAAATGTATGGGGTACATTTTTAACCATTGGGCCAAGAATAAAAATGTGAATGTTTGCCCTAACGCAACTGACCCGAAAAAATGACCGGGACCCCATTTTTTGTCTCTAATGTTTTCTCAACAAGGACCACGAACATTTTTTACCCATGCATTGTTTCTGTATCCAATTTTACACAGTATTCTATTTGAGTTTAACTAGGGCTTATTAAATTGTTTTAATGAACAATATGTTTTCAAAAATGTTTGTTTCTTGACCCAGTCTTGGTTCAATAAAAAAATAAAAAAATATTTACCAACCATCTTACCCAAAATTATAAACCAGAGTAGCGTTTTCCCTACCTACCTACCTACCTACCTACCTACCCAAAGTTTTAAACCAGAGTAGCGTTTTCCCTACCTACCTACCTACCTACCTACCTACCCAAAGTTTTAAACCAGAGTAGCGTTTTCCCTACCTACCTACCTATCCAAAGTTTTAAACCAGAGTAGCGTTTTCCCTACCTACCTACCCAAAACATTAAACCAGAGTAGCGTTTTCCCTACCTACCTACCCAAAGTTTTAAACCAGTAACGTTTTTCCTACCTACCTACCCAAAAATTTAAACCAGAGTAGCGTTTTCCCTACCTGCCTACCCAAAATTTTAAACCAGAGTAACGTTTTTCCTACCTACCTAACAACAATTTTAAACTGGGTAGCGTTATAACAAATTTTTAATTCAGGCCTTGTCATGGTATTGTCGCATTTTTTCAGGCAATTCTGAATGCTTGGGCGTGGTGTCTAGGACAAGAAATTATAAACCTAAAACAAGAACTGCCGTGAAGATGGGAGACTTTGTAAGTATCCTAATAATTATGGAATTACAGGTTTTTTTAAAAGCCATTTGATGTTCTTTGAACCTCTTCATTGTCTCTGGGGTTTGGAAATTCTGTTCAGTCCGTGGAATGACTATAATACCGTGATTTTTGTTGTTGAGTTGTTAATAATTTTGCTGTCGATCTACCATTGTCTGGTTGATTTTTAGCTCACCAGAGCACGAATGTGCTCAGGGTGAGCTTTTGTGATCGCCCTGCGTCCATCGTGCGTCGTGCGTCGTTACGATTTCGTGGCGTCCATGTTTACTTAAAACAACATCTCCTCCTACACTGCTATGCCGATTGCAACCAAACTTTGCTGGAATGATCCTTGGGTGGTCCCCTTTCAAAGTTGTTCAAAAAATTAAATTTCATTAAAAATTCTGGTTGCTATGGCAACAAATAGAGAAAACTTAAAAAATCTTCTTGTCTGAAACCACAGGGCCTAGAGCTGAAATATTTGGTATGTAGCATTGTCTAATGGAACTCTACAAAGTTTGTTCAAATTATTACCCTGGGGTCAAAATTGGCTCCGCCCCGGGGGTAACTTGATTTTACATAGACTTATATAGGAAATTTAAAAAATCTTCTTGTCAAAAACTACAATGCCTAGAGCTTTGATATTTGGTGTGTAGCATAGTCTAGTGGACCTCTACCAAGTTTGTTCAAATTATTGCCCTAGGGTCAAAATTGGCCCCGCCCCGGGGGTCACTTGATTTATATAGACTTATATAGGAAAATTTAAAAAATCTTCTTCTCCGAAACCACAAGGCCTAGAGCTAAGATATTTGGTATGTGGCATTATCTAGTGGACCTCTACCAAGTTTGTTCAAATTATTGCCCTAGGGTCAAAATTGGCTCTGCCCTGGGGTTTATTCTTTTTTATATAGGAAAATTTAAAAAATCTTCTTCTCCGAAACCACAAGGCCTAGAGCTAAGATATTTGGTATGTAGCATTGTCTAGTGGACCTCTACCAAGTTTGTTCAAATTATTGCCCTAGGGTCAAAATTGGCCCCGCCCCGGGGGTCACTTGATTTATATAGACTTATATAGGAAAATTTAAAAAATCTTCTTCTCCGAAACCACAAGGCCTAGAGCTAAGATATTTGGTATGTAGCATTATCTAGTGGACCTCTACCAAGTTTGTTCAAATTATTGCCCTAGGGTCAAAATTGGCTCTGCCCAGGGGTTTATTCTATTTTATATAGGAAAATTTAAAAAATCTTCTTCTCCGAAACCACAAGGCCTAGAGCTAAGATATTTGGTATGTAGCATTGTCTAGTGGACCTCTACCAAGTTTGTTCAAATTATTGCCCTAGGGTTAAAATTGGCCCCGCCCCGGGGGTCACTTGATTTATATAGACTTATATAGGAAAATTTAAAAAATCTTCTTCTCCGAAACCACAAGGCCTAGAGCTAAGATATTTGGTATGTAGCATTATCTAGTGGACCTCTACCAAGTTTGTTCAAATTATTGCCCTAGGGTCAAAATTGGCTCTGCCCTGGGGTTTATTCTTTTTTATATAGGAAAATTTAAAAAATCTTCTTCTCCGAAACCACAAGGCCTAGAGCTAAGATATTTGGTATGTAGCATTGTCTAGTGGACCTCTACCAAGTTTGTTCAAATTATTGCCCTAGGGTCAAAATTGGCCCCGCCCCGGGGGTCACTTGATTTATATAGACTTATATAGGAAAATTTAAAAAATCTTCTTCTCCGAAACCACAAGGCCTAGAGCTAAGATATTTGGTATGTAGCATTATCTAGTGGACCTCTACCAAGTTTGTTCAAATTATTGCCCTAGGGTCAAAATTGGCTCTGCCCAGGGGTTTATTCTATTTTATATAGGAAAATTTAAAAAATCTTCTTCTCCGAAACCACAAGGCCTAGAGCTAAGATATTTGGTATGTAGCATTGTCTAGTGGACCTCTACCAAGTTTGTTCAAATTATTGCCCTAGGGTCAAAATTGGCCCCGCCCCGGGGGTCACTTGATTTATATAGACTTATATAGGAAAATTTAAAAAATCTTCTTCTCCGAAACCACAAGGCCTAGAGCTAAGATATTTGGTATGTAGCATTATCTAGTGGACCTCTACCAAGTTTGTTCAAATTATTGCCCTAGGGTCAAAATTGGCTCTGCCCTGGGGTTTATTCTATTTTATATAAGATAATTTAAAAAATCTTCTTCTCCGAAACCACAAGGCCTAGAGCTAAGATATTTGGTATGTAGCATTGTCTAGTGGACCTCTACCAAGTTTGTTCAAATTATTGCCCTAGATTCAAAATTGGCCCCGCCCCGGGGGTCACTTGATTTATATAGACTTATATAGGAAAATTTAAAAAATCTTCTTCTCCGAAACCACAAGGCCTAGAGCTTAGATATTTTGTATGTGACATTGTCTAGTGGACCTCTACCAAGTTTGTTCAAATTATGGCCCCGGGGTCAAAATTGGCTCTGCCCAGGGGTTTATTCTATTTTATATAGGAAAATTTTAAAAAATCTTCTTCTACGAAACCACAAGGCCTAGAGCTAAGATATTTGGTATGTAGCTTTGTCTAATGGACCTCTTTTAAATCTGTTCATATAATGGCCATGGGATAAAAAACGGCCCAGATCGGTCACTTGATCTTACTTAGACTTGTATAGAAAACTTCAACAATGTTAATCTCCAAATGACCTTTTCTCCTGGTGAGCATTTATAGGGCCATCATGGCCCTCTTGTTTCAGATCACTGACAGCAGTTGTTTGGTTACAATGTTAGACTACTATAATACATACATATGTCAATACATTAGGTATACGTGTTTGCATTTAATTAATAACTGATGTACACAAACCTTTAAAAGTTACTGATGTCCTCTAGCTTAATGGTAATTGAAATGATGGTTTCAGATAATTTATAATTCATTATAGGTTGTTCTACAGGAAAACAAAGCAATTCCAGCAGGATTCCAGATCCTTGCGCCAGGGGCCTCAATCGCTATCCGGCCCACGTGGTTGGACGAAGTCCTCGCAACAAAAAGGAGGGAGAAAATGAAGAAGGCTCTGATGTCTAAGAACGGAGATAAGATGGTTGACTCTGATAGCAGTGCTGAAATTCAGAAACGACTGATGGATGGATTTTTTGACCCAGATGATTTAGCAGTTTATGGAGGGACAGAGGTGTTTGAGGGCCACAAGATATTTGAGTCATTAAAATGTATGTTATTGATTTCTTTTAGAGTTTTTTTTTTGCTTAATAATCGTATGTGCTTACAAAATATTTGCAGAATTGAAAACATGCACATTTATTATTTTTCAAAAACTATACATCGATAGTTTTAACGGTGCTACTTCTGGGAAATTTTAATCATAGTCTCTATTAAGGCATACAAATGTTTGTTTCTGGTTATATGACCATTGAAAATATGGTAGGTCGGAGTTTTTATGGATTCTTTGAAAGCGTTTATGGAGGTAAAAAAAGTGAGAAAATGAATGTACCATTCCATGGCCTTATAAAAAGGTTGCGGTCGCAGCGGAATTTAGGATTAGTCGGATAACCATAGAATCTGATGAAATTGTATCAATGTAGTTTCAGTAGAATCTGATGAAAATGTATCAATGTAGTTTCAGTAGAATCTGATGAAATTGTATCAATGTAGTTTCAGTAGAATCTGATGAAATTGTATCAATGTAGTTTCAGTAGAATCTGATGAAATTGTATCAATGTAGTTTCAGTAGAATCTGATGAAATTGTATCAATGTAGTTTCAGTAGAATCTGATGAAATTGTATCAATGTAGTTTTAGTAGAATCTGATGAAATTGTATCAATGTAGTTTCAGTAGAATCTGATGAAAATGTATCAATGTAGTTTCAGTAGAATCTGATGAAATTGTATCAATGTAGTTTCAGTAGAATCTGATGAAATTGTATCAATGTAGTTTTAGTAGAATCTGATGAAATTGTATCAATGTAGTTTCAGTAGAATCTGATGAAAATGTATCAATGTAGTTTCAGTAGAATCTGATGAAATTGTATCAATGTAGTTTCAGTAGAATCTGATGAAATTGTATCAATGTAGTTTTAGTAGAATCTGATGAAATTGTATCAATGTAGTTTCAGTAGAATCTGATAAAATTGTATCAATGTAGTTTCAGTAGAATCTGATGAAATTGTATCATTATAGTTTCAGTAGAATCTGATGAAATTGTATCAATGTAGTTTCAGTAGAATCTGATGAAAATGTATCAATGTAGTTTCAGTAGAATCTGATGAAATTGTATCATTAAAGTTTCAGTAGAATCTGATGAAATTGTATCAATGTAGTTTCAGAAGAATCTGATGAAAATGTATCAATGTAGTTTCAGTAGAATCTGATGAAATTGTATCATTATAGTTTCAGTAGAATCTGATGAAATTGTATCAATGTAGTTTCAGTAGAATCTGATGAAAATGTATCAATGTAGTTTCAGTAGAATCTGATGAAATTGTATCATTATAGTTTCAGTAGAATCTGATGAAATTGTATCAATGTAGTTTCAGAAGAATCTGATGAAAATGTATCAATGTAGTTTCAGTAGAATCTGATAAAATTGTATCAATGTAGTTTCAGTAGAATCTGATACACTTGTATCATAGTAGTTTCAGTAGAATCTGATGAAATTGTATCATTATAGTTTCAGTAGAATCTGATGAAATTGTATCAATGTAGTTTCAGTAAAATCTGATGAAATTGTATCATTATAGTTTCAGTAGAATCTGATGAAATTGTATCATTATAGTTTCAGTAGAATCTGATGAAATTGTATCAATGTAGTTTCAGTAGAATCTGATGAAATTGTATCATTATAGTTTCAGTAGAATCTGATGAAAATGTATCAATGTAGTTTCATTAGTATATAATTATATGCCTATCATTAATTGTTTCAGGTTATGCGGTCCATTGCCTCCGTATGTCTGCCGCAGAGTTTCATTATAATTGGAATCAAAAGATGTGCAGTGCCAGGAGGACGTTAAAACGTCATGTAACATTTGAAAATAAGAAGAAGCGTTAAACTCAAACATGCAAAATTTGTGAAAGCAGGCTTCGCACAGAACTTGAACAGTTATTAGATTTGATCTTATCGTTGAAAATTACTTGAATTTGATTCTACCCTTGAACGTTTTTTAAATTTGTCCTTGAAAATTATGTGAATTTAATCCTATCCTTGGAAATCATTTGACTTTGATTCTATCGTTGAAAAGTAATTCAATTTGATCTTTTCCTTGAAAAGTTCTTAAATTGAGTATTTCCTTGTAAAATTAACAAAATGGTACTTGAACGTCACGTCCCTTGAAATTCTAGAAAACGACCTTGAAAATTCTTTCAGTCTAAACTGCAACCAGGTCTAAACAAATGAAAAATAAAGAAAAATAGATCGTTCTCAATACCAATGTATTTAAATAAAATGCAAAATAAAGACATTTACAGCATGTTTTTAACAACTGTTTCTGATTATTTCTTATGGAAGTCCTTTTCTACCATGACACATGTATTACTAATTCAAACTTGACTGTCAATACAATAAGCTGAGACAACAGTCAAAGTGGTGTGCTATTAAATCTTACGGTCATTTTAAAGTTACTTCAATAAATGTATTCTCAGTACCGTAGGAATCGGGTTGGGCTTCCTACGGGCCTTGACTTAAAAGTTGACAGTACATTCTTCGATTGCGCCGATTACAATGTAAGGTGAAGGTCGCTGATGAAATATTCAGTTCGATGCTGCTATTTTCTCGCGCATCAATACCACGTGACAAGCTTCAACATTTATTTGGCTTTCACTGCTGACCTAATCATGACCATTTTCCATCCACTAAATGCCACCCAGTTATAGTTTAATATTTCACCAGTTTGAATTTTCACCTGTTCATTTTTTTCATGAATTTTAAACTGAACGTAGAATAAGATGGCAGTCGTTGCTAAGCACTGTTTTCTTGAATAAATTTCACGGCTGCAGCATGCGCTTCCTTGCAGTTCTCTTTAAATGCACCTTAAAAATAAAACGATTACGTAGACCTTTACAGTACTAAGTAAATTACAGTTAATGTGAACTATCACGCTGTGAAGTAATTGTTATTTCCAGACCAGGCAATTCCTTACTTTATAATACTTGTATTGATTGGAACCAAAGCCCTGTTCCTTTACAATACTACTAGTAGTTCCAAATTAAGTGAAAACAGGATTACAACTGCTTTACCTACCTGAAAGACTCCAGAAAGCATGTGGCACACCTTTTATTGTCTTCAACTGAACTTTCACACCAGCTTCTTTAAGTTTCTCATAGTAAGCTGTAAAAGCATAAATTTACATTTATCAGGGTTATTACTATAGTGTGTCTTCAACCAATGATCTCAGTCATTTTAGAGGAGGACCATTAATCCAAAGGTCGTTAACTCGAGACCTAGTCATATTTGGTATTGCCTGAGAATCCGTAGCTTGTGTATTTTAGCTTGGCCCTACGAATTTACAACTTAATACTTGTGTTACTGGTATAAGCGAAACTTTCACAGATTCATTCTGGTCTTTGGGATTGTAAAACTTAAGAGCAAGCGCAAATCTCAATTTCATTCGTTAAAAAGATATTGCTTATTCGAGTCTGTCCACGAATCAAGCTGTACTTTACTTTCTCCCACGAATAGGGCATTTGATAAGATAATATATGTTAATATAATCCAAATAGTTACCATAGCAACCGTCTCTGAGAGGATCTAGGTCAGCAACAATTATCTGTGTCGGTGGGAGGTATGAAAAGTCTTTATTAAGGATCACAGACGCTCTTGTATTCTCAATGTCATCTTTTGTGATATATTGCTTCATGAACCTAACATTGTAAGAAGGACAACTATGTAATTTAGAAACATATCCAAGGAAAAAGCAAGTATATATACTTTACATTAAATTACATGATATATGGTCTCAGCTAAGTATTAACTAGCCCCTCACTGCTGTAAGTTCGAATCTCTTTCAGAACCAAAACAAAAATGTAAGGAAGTTGGTAAGCTAGTAGAACATGGTGATGGTTGTTCTTTTGTTTGTTTGTTAGAGAAAACAACACTGCATCTGCAACAATTAAGTGGACAATATATTGAATAGAACAGAACAGATATGTGGCCTTGTTTGCTCATTATACAATTTGCTTGCTTGCTTGGTATTATTTGTTTGAGTTTTACGCCCCTTTTCAACTGTCAGAATCATATGAGGCGGACAGATCATATAACCATCGTTCCTGGGAAGAACCAGTACTAGACTCCCATCCTCTGTAAGCAACTGTCTACTTTCTTACATAAAGAGACATGGTCGGTAGCTGGACTCGAACCCACAAGATGGTTGTTCTACCAAGGTTTAAACCTGAGGTCTCCCTCCACCGTAACAGCTGATATAGTTGCTTAATGATCCTGACTGTTAGTGCAACGTTAAACTTGAGTGAAAATAAATGTGAACTTGAAACATACTCAAATTCTTAAGACATAATTATACATGGTAATAATTAACCAACACACCCAACATTTGAAGATGTAAATGTATCTACAGCATATTTAAAGGTAAAGTGCAATGCAACAAAGGATCAGGGTTGTCAACATGAACTCTTGCTTGTTTTTCGGCGAGCTATGATACTTGTATGTGTGAAACAAAACATGTATTTCGAATTTTTGCCAAGTACAATTTTGTATTGTAAATCGAAAATTGATTATATGTATACAGTCAATGGTGATGCATGCGAGTTGGAAGCTCTATAATTAAGTTGAATCAGACAAAGTGAATTGAACTTCCAGCTACAAATTTAAGCCATTCTCTAATGTTCTGTTATTTACTGTTATACGATAGGAAAACGCTTAATAGTGGTGAATAAAATCCAGTACGCACCACTCCATCGTGGGTCTTGATAGAACTGGACCGTTTTTAAATTCCTCGTGTGATGGGAATCTTTTGGCTAAACTTACACTGGGATAGACCAATACCTGAAAATTACATGCGACAAACATTTGTATCAATGGGTTTACTCTGAGTGTTTTTTTTTCAACAATTTTTCAATTACACACGGCGGCCGGTCTACCCAATCAGTTTTCCTGGACCGTATTTGAACCAGTACTAATTAACGAACCGTACCTTTCCTTAATATGGAGCAAGCAACTTCTCCACTCATGAAGGAAAATCATTTTGGTCAAATTTCCAAAGGGTATGGTAGCCGCGACCGGGATTAAGCGATATGTAAACATGCTCCTCTCACCAGTTTATTGTTGCTTTGCTAAGTCCTGGTCCTTCACCGAACTCGACCACTGACGGATGTTCGAAGCGCATGCTAACATTTGGGTATACCAAGACCTGTGTTTTTTGAAAATTATGATATCATTTAAAACACAAAAGAAACGTTAAGATATACAAAAGGTGGGTGTCAAATCACGAAAGGAACGGTAAGAAAATTTTAAAAAAATGGCGCTGAAACACGAAAGGAACGGTTAGAAAATAAAAAATGCGCTTAAACACGAAAGGAACGGTAATAAAATACACAAAAAGGCGCTAAAACACGAAAAGAACGGTTAGAAAATAAAAAAAGGCGCTAAAACACGGAAGGAACGATAAGAAAATACACAAAGAAAAGGCGACAAAACACGAAAGGAACGGTAAGAAAATAAGCAAAACGGGCGTCAAAATACGGAAGGAACGGTAATTAAGAAACTGCAAAAAAAGGCGACAAACGCGAAAGGAACGGAAAGAAAGAAACAAAAGGGTGTCAAAACATGAAAGGAACGGAAAGAAAATACACAAAGTCGTCAAATGATAACATTTTATAAATTACATTTTATATAATCACGTAATATAATTCTTACATACAGCAAAATCAATTATCTGGTAGGTTTCGTGACAAACGACTGCAGATATTCGTCCACCAGCGCTGTCTCCCGATACCCCAAGCTTACTGTCAGCACTTCCTCCTTGAATACAACATTTGTTAGGGTATAAAAAAATTGCCAATGAGGCTATTCCTAAAGGAATGTACGTTCGCAGGTAGTTAAGCGATCCAAACAGTAGGTAGGTAGGTATAGGCACGAAACGATCTTTTGTCCAAATCGCTTAAAACAACAATCGTATACGTATATTACCCTAGTAATTAACAATAACCGAGATCTAGTTTCATAAATCAAACATTCATCCTGTGAAGCAGTAAATGTCCCGATCGAGTCTCCAAACTCGTATGCCTGCGCGCATTTTGAGTGTTGAATTTTTAGTACTGGATATGATCTTGGACCTCACTTTTACAGCACATTGCGTTTAGAAATTTGATGTAACATGAAACCAGCGAGTAGAATTGATGAAAAAATAACAACATTCAAAAAGTATGGTAAACTATTACACGCAGTACTTACATGAAACAAATAAATAAATGAGGCCCAGCACTTACCAACTGTTGTTTTATTTTGGGCTATCCATTCAACAGCACATTTAGCGTCATCATTATTGGCGGGAAATTTAAATTCGGGTCCTAATCTGTATTCTACATTGACAACAATACAAGGTGAATCCCTGTAATAAATATAATAAGCATGCTTGTGATCTGCCATCAAAAATATACACGAGAAAAACAGCACAGTATCTGTTGTTTTTTTGTTGTTGTTGTTTTTGTTTTGGTTCGTTTGTTTGTTTGTTGGTTTGTTTGTTTGAGTTTTACACCCCTTTTCAGCAGTCATAGTCGTATGAGGCAGACAGTTCACCTAAGCATCGTGGGAAGAACCATGCCAGTCCTATCCTCCGTAAGCAACTGTCTACTTTCTCGCATAAAGAGATATGGTCGGTAGCTGGGCTCGAGCCCACGACACTCTGTCAGTGAGAGGTTACAGGGTCTGATTATACACACTACTATTTTCCACACAAAAAATCATGCCTTTGCACATGAGGATATAAGTTAATGTATTTAAACAATTGAGACGACTATACGGTATGGGGTGTTCATTTTGATATTTCTTATACACAAAGCCAACTCATAAAATAAAGTTACCTTGCTAATATTTTACACACAGTTTCGTGTGTCGTACGAGAGCCAACAGTGTTACCTCCACCGTGGAAATAAACCAAAATGGTTGGCGCCGAGATGCCCGCACAGACAGACGGACGATATACCGTCGCTGGAATACCATCTGCAAAAATACTGTAAATTTAGGATATCAGGTTTACATGCACTAAATCTAGGTATATATCGCCAGTACGTGAGGAAACAATTAAGATTTACATTGCAAACAAGATAATATCCCCTGAATGGCTCAATGGTTGATGCATACAAATGTATATACATGTACATGTATATCACAATGTGCAAAAATAGTTCATATTATAGTACGTTGGACAAGTTTTGTTCTATAAATGAGTACATGGACTGCTAAACTTATCTACTACATTTTGGTCTATTTATACAGTAAGCCCTCTCCAACTTGTCCCCGCCTGACAAAACTCCCTCATTGTCACGGTACAACGAACTTTGCAAGTGTCTCCATAACAACAAATGTTATCTGTACTTTGATTTTTTAAATTAACTTCTGTCCAACCTATCTTAGCGGCCACCTCCGTGATTAAAGGTCATTCTTTCAAAAACCGTCATCGATATTTTAGAATACATTGACCTCCGAATAGAGGCTATTAATTTTGTCAATAAAGGACGCATCGCGATTATGTATTCCATGGGTGGCCTTTGTTTCCATCGCCTCTGATAAAATGTCACCCTAGACGCAATCACAGAACGTGTATTAGAATAATATGGTTCTTACGAATTTATGTGTATACTTCAAGTACAGTATGTACTAGTATTGAGTTCTACATAGGACAGAAAATTCTATCATATGAAAGATTTCTCATTACTTGGTTGAATAAAAATGTAGTACACATGTACATGTAAACATCCAGTTGCCACATACGCGCACATAATCTGATAAATAAATAATAATTACCTTTATCATACGGAGATGGGATTGATATTTCAGACTCAGTGCCATCTATTTCCACAGAACCTCCATACTTCGCAGCTCTTGCAGCGCTCGCCTTCCTGGCTTCCTCCACACCAATTTCATAATACGGTTTAACGCCCTCTTCTTGCACCGATTTGAGAAAATCGATAGTTTCTTGATGCACAAAATGCTTTTTGAGAAACTCCTCGAAATCAAAAGACATTTTAGTAGACTCTTACTATTAACTACAATGATTCGTGTACGATGAACTCAAAATGCTCACGGATATCGTTAAATGGGTCAAGTTAGTTTTATCATCAAATGTAAACAAAATTGTCGAGGTCATGTGATGTTCATGTACCCTTAACAAATATTGTCAGTACGATTATTTATATGTAAGATCTTATTCAGTTACTTGTATAACTGAACGTAAATGTTCGTGCATATGAATTATTTCTTGTCTGAACTTAGCATGTTTATTCGACGGACAGACGCAAACTGGCGAATGTTAATAACTAGATAAATATTACCAGTTTACAATAAGTCCTAGTTGGAAGTGGTAACCACTGTGAATGTGCATTTTTGTTTCACTGGTGAGATTGCCTTTGGAGATGACTAAAAGCCCAGAGTAATTGTGACTTATTCTTTACAATGTTGAAAGCCAAACAGGGGAGATCAGCGCTGTGAGAAATTTCTTCATAAAGACTGAGTTGTTTCCCTTTAGTCTAAACTGTCTTTATCGATTAACAAACCGCTTAATGAGACTAAGTTTCCAATTCATGTCCATTTTCTCATGATGATCTGATTCCAATTACGTCATGTATGATTCGTGAAAATATTCGCCTTTAAGAATGAGATCACGGTAAGTTATATTACATCATACACGAACTAAAAACTTATTTCAGAATCCGATATTTTCATTGGACATTTTTAAACAGATTGATGCTTTTAGTTGTATAAAATATAATTGTATCCATTTCTCCAAGTACGTTTGTTTTAAAAATTAAAACTTCATCATTTTTTGGAAACTAAAAGATAGTTCAGTTCTCTAAAGCCATTACTCGCTCGATGCGCATGAATTTTGATGCGGGCCTTAGTACTACGTTTTTCTACATCCACCATGCAATATGATTAAACTAGTTCCCCTTACATGTTGCAGTGCAATTCTACGTGAGTTCACTTTCCATGAGTACTTACAGTACTTTGATTTGAATACAGTCTTTATTTAGGAACAGTTCCGAACGTTGTATAGAAACCTTGATGTAAAGATCGCCTTCGAGACCAAAAGTCTATCTCAGTATTGAGGTGGTCCGTCCAAAAAGTTGAAGAAACAAAGAAGAAATAAAGGAATCCTGCCTGGAAATGAATAGACTTAGTAACTAAGTAGTAGCTCTGTTCGAGTAAGGTACGTATACGTAATACTGAAAGTTAGTTTTAATACGATTTCAAAAAAATATAAAGTCAAACCTGTAACAAAGGTCGCCCTTTGTAAAGACAAAATGTGGTTTTATTGACTGGTGGCTTTTATTTGGAGGTCATTTAAACACTGTGTTTAAATAATCATTGACGATTATTTAATGAATGCCCCTTATCACAGAGCGGCTTTTTACGGAGGTGGCCGCTAACACAGGTTTGACTGTAACTGAAAGCGAAACAAGCCAGTATCCGTACAAATTACACAAAAGTTAATACTTTTTGCTTCATCCAAAATATGACAATTCTCATAAGCACCGTAATCGCGAAATTATGTGTCATTATGGGTGTGGCTATTTGTGACAAATGGATACAATTATTTTTTAGCTATCTCTTCAAGTTTACACATTACTTTCCCAGAACTTATACTGTGTTAATATATATTTCGTGGCATACATTTACTCATTTTGTATAAGAAGAGGCGAATTAATGGAATATGTGGTGGATTTCCTTTTTAAAGGTGGGCACGCGATTTTTTATTATTTTACCGACTTTGGCATAAAAAAGTTTCTGGATTCCGCTAACCCACCGACCCTTTTTCCGACCCTAGACCTTTTTCTGTCTCGGTCACTCCTTTTTTCTTGCCGATATTTTTATATGAGCTGTTGGTCCGAACTTTCAAAGGTCTGCCGACCTACCGCCCTATATTTTAGAGAAATTTCAAAGGAAAGCAGACATATTATTTATTCATTTTCTCGAACATTTGCAGAAAATACACTGCCGTAGCGTTAGAAACACATCCATGGAAATTGATGTTTTTTTACCAAACTTATTTCATATCAGGATTTTTGTGCGTGGTTAAATCCCAGTGAGTAAAATAAATATTCCGAAGTATCAGGTAGTAATAATTCGTACATTATCTGCTTTTTGAACAACATATCATTTCAAGCGATTCATTTTTCCAAGCCTATATTCCATATAAGGCTGTTAATGTGTGGGAAAATCTCAGTGAGTAAAATATTTTTTAATTCCAAGTAAATAGAGTTTTGAGACTTAATTATTTCGTTGTAGAAACAGGATAAATCGAATACATTGTTGGTGCCGAGATGAAGAAAAATTATCCGATAAGGCTTAGAAAACTGAAATGGGCGAGCTTCTTGGCACCAAGCAAGTGTTCTCTATTTCTTTACTGTTTTCAACTAAACATTTTAGCCGATTCAATTTCCCAACCTATTCCATGCCAGGCTGTTTTGTGCGTGGTCAAATCCCTGTGGAAAAATCAATTTTCCGTACTATCAATGTTCTAGTAACACAGTTTGCTTTACTGCTTTCAAAATTGCATTTTAAGTACAATTTATTCGAATTGTTTTGAAGAATTAAAATATCTACATCATATAAAGTTTATGTACCTTTTATCAAGTATTGTCTATCAGAAAATTCACCGTTTTAATGTATTAACTGACTATATTTCTTGTTCTACGGCTCCGAATAAACTTTACGTTACGCCTGCAGCTTCTCTAGGGCGCTCTCGCATTTCAGAGAGAATATTGGAATTTTCAGAGCCTTCTACGACTTGCGTATCGAATAGCGAATTTCTAGGAGTAAACCCGTGACTCATAGGAAATAATTGACTAAGCTAGAATCGCGACAGCTTATAGGACAGTTCTATTCAATTGAAACCACTTGCAACTGATAAATGATTCCATAACATGAAATTGCCACTTGTGGCTTCCAGTGAGAAGAGTTTGCTCAAAATTGTGTATAGGAATTTTTGGCTTTAATTGGAGCGGTGATTCTGAACGGTAAGTGATCAATTATAGCTTAAAATTTACTTCATGATTTAAAAAAAAGACTCGTGTTTTTTAATTATATTATTCAGAATACGAATATTGAATCGTCGTTTTAACACTTGAATCACACATATATCTTATTTAAATATTTGGAAATCTTTTGAGTGACTTGACCTTTTGAAAATTGATTTTTTAAAGACTCATGATTTTGAACTGTATCATTCGGAATACGAAAGTATTGAATTATCGTTTGAACACTAGAGCCAATTCTGTGTTATTTAAATATTTGGAAATTATTTGAGAAACTTGACCTCGTGTTTTGGTATTTGCGTGAACTATTTCTCTACGGCTTGGAATTGTTTATAATGTAGTATTGATTGTAGATATTGTAAAAGAAATAATGTTATTTTAACACTAGAAAAGTTTAAGTGTGCATTCATTCATAATTTTTACGGGGGAGTGACAGAAATCGAATTCATGTTGACTCATTTATACATCATTTAAAAACTTTCAGACGCTGGGGAAATATTTTCGAAACAGTATAACTTAATTAAATAAGAAAAAGTAGATTCACTGTTTTAAGGTTAAAATGGTTAGGTTATAATCGATAGCTGTGAATGATGTAGACACTCAGTATCATATTCAGAGAGGAAATAACAAAAAATCGTGGAATTTCAAATTAAAATCCGGCTGTGTGAAATCTATGATATTTATATATAATATAAGAGATATTCTAAAAGTCTCATAAAATCGATGTAGTGATCAAACAGGATATGTACATACAACTATACTTAAAACTTTTCTTTAAAAAAAAAGAAAAATGACATACAATGTACGCGTGTATCTTACTAAGCATAAAATACACGTAGTTTGCTCTTTCTGTTGGAGAAAATTTATTTCGTATACACTGTCACACAATTACAGTACAATTAATTCATGTTGGTCCGCAAACCAAAGACCTATACTATACATATATAGTAAAGATCTTTGCTCAAACAATTGTTAATTTTTGATGACAAACATATTTTCCGACAACATGTTGTATCCTATACATGTCCATGTATTCAGCTTACATATACTGCATTGAAAGTGTTGTGTAAATGTCACTGATAAAATCAACCGTTTGATGTACTAAATGATTTGGAATGTGCGACGTAAATTGGAGGGACAAAGTTAGAGAAAATATGACGTTTTAGTTCAAAACAGCAATTTTTATACAAACGCCTAAACCAGACGGATTTCTGTTTTTAGCATATATATTTTCATTTTGTATAGATTTTTTTTTTTATGTATAAGTAAATATACAATTTTATCAGACTTTCCTTTATATTAAATACTATTAAAACTAGGGACTGCTGTTTAGATAGGTTTCAAGGGTAATAATTTTGTCAAATAGTTGTTTTATGATTCTAGTCTCTTATAATTCTAATCAGAATGACCACCTATTTTATTTGTTTTTATATATTATGTATTACATTTGTAAATGTGGATGAGACTTAAATAAATAAATAAAATATATTGTATGATCCATTTAACTAGACCGGTTTGTCCAATTCATGTCTTAATTCCCAGACCGCTTTCTCTCATAGGTATTTGATCGGTTGGTTCTTGGAAATGTTTAAATTCAATTTCATATTGCAGTAAGTAAACTTTTTCGGTAAAGTAAATTTAAAATAAACTCAAAAGTTATGAAAAAAGGTTTACGTTCTTCAAACCACTAGTGTGCATTAATTTAGTTATAGAAAAAATAATTGTTGGAACAAAACGTTTAAAATGGTATTCTTCTTCTACATAGTAACAAACATAACAATCATATTCACTGATGATTGCGTGGGTATTCCGTCTAACATGAATTACCAGGGCGCAAAAATGTTCCTGGCTACGTGCTTATTAAATATGGGTAAGTAAGTAAGTAGATAGGGATTTTTTAAACGTGCGGAAAGTTAAAAGAAGTGAGAACATGGATGTATCGTTCCTCGGACCAAATAAAAAATCTAGGGTCGAGGGGCAAAATATGGTCGGTCGGATAACTAGATGCAAACCACTTCCACGCCTTTATGTTTCAACTGAGAACTAGTATTAAAATGCTCACTGGTCGTTAGGCAAAATTGTCTGTATGGAGGTTAGTTTCTGTCTGGCTTGACTGCAATATAAATGATTGTGTAACTACAATGTAGTATTAGCACAGAACTACTGATAGCTACTCTTATGGTGAAATAAATTTGAGTATGTGAAAAATATGACTAATGTATTTTAAGCCCTGCTCAGTATAGCAGAACTTTTTGTATGACAGTAAAACCACGATAAATTATAGTGAACAAGGATAAAACGAAGAACCAAATACTGTGGTAATTTATCCGTATTTATAATATTTCATTGTTAAGGATTTGACATAATAAAGTAAGACGAAGTTCGAGAATTTACGTGAGTGGTAGTACGAACGTATGTGAATAATTAAATCATATGTTATTATGTACATGTTGTAATTTGATCATTACAAACAACACGAACATGTTACAAAATACAAATTATACAAGGGAAATGACTCGGGATGGCCGGAACTCCGGAAAACTGGAACTGATTTTGTCAGTTCCTGCGAGTTCGAGCCAGTGAGAGTCCATTGTATTTGAATCACCAGTGATTCTATATAACCATGCTCTACTGTATAAATATAATTATATATCTAGTGCTTATTGAACGCATTGGTGCTTACCTATTGCTACGGTAATATATTTTTTCCTGACGTAAAAAGGTTAGCCTAGTGCTCAATAATATGCAACATTTATATCATATCTACAAAATATATTGGTTATTTATATTCCCAAGTGTGAACATTCGTAATGATAATGGAAGAAGCAATTATGTGTTTATGGCAATTACACATAGTTTCACAGTCTGTTATGGAAAACATTAGCATAGTACATTCCAGTATATTATCTGACACGTAATTATTAATGAGGTACAAAGATTTACTGATAATTGAACGTCTGTTGTTGTTGTCTTGTTGTGGTGTTGTTTGCGCTGTTGTTGTTCACTTGTAGGTAATGTTGTTATTATTTACACGTAATACTAGTAAATCAATATTTGTGCAGTATAACCCCTAAAAAACGGAAATTGAAAACCCGAATTCTCTCTGAAAAATCGGACAATTTTATTGACATTTATTTCGGAATTTATCAAACGTTCTCTGAAAACCGGAATTCTCAGAAAACTGGACTTCCGGCTCAGTCCGGAAGGGATTCGGTTTTCAGGGGTTTTTGGTGTTGTTTCGACTGATTCATTTGGCTACGAATCTTGAGTAATATTCGGATCTGACCACGCTATTAAAGTGTTAATTGATGCGATTTTTGTTGATACTGTTATTGACATAACCAATAATTTATGATGATAAATTTGATGAAGATGGTAATGTCAGGTAATTTTGTCTAATAAAACTACCTGGTAATGTCAAAATATTTTATTGACATCAACATAAAACAGGTTTGTAGTCAATTAGATAATCACATTGAACAAATTTGCGGTAACAAATATAATACATGAAAAGCATACAATAGATAGATATGATAACAAGTATGACAGATATTGATGTGGTAATGGTGGCGATGATGGCATGGTTTCATTTGCTGATGATAATGGAGACGGTCGTGTTGATGTTATTTCAAAAATATGATTAAACTGGTAATATCATGTAGATGGTTGTGGTAAATGTTATGATGATGATAACGTCGACCACGATGACATAATAAATGTTGATGCTGATATTGATGATGATGATGTTGATGATGATGTTGATGATGATGATGATGGTGTTGTTGGTGATGTTGATGATGTTGTTGATGATGATGTTGGTGATGTTGATGATGTTGTTGATGATGATGTTGGTGATGTTGATGATGTTGATGATGGTGTTGATGATGATGTTGATGATGATGTTGGTGATGTTGATGATGTTGTTGATGATGATGTTGGTGATGTTGATGATGTTGATGATGGTGTTGATGATGTTGATGATGATGTTGGTGATGTTGATGTTGGTGATGATGATGATGTTGGTGATGTTGATGATGTTGTTGATGTTGATGATGTTGTTGATGGTGTTAATGATGATGATGGTGATAATGTCTGTGGTTATCATAATTTTCATGATGTTTTAAAACTTAAGGCAATATTGTGGATTGAATTGAGGCTAATTATAATGATGATATTAAAGGTAATTCTTTAGTTAATGTGACATTTACAATAATATAACAATTTTGATAAAATGGACTTGGTTAATGAATAAGAGAACCATTAACCTTATCAAGGCCAAAACTAAATCAAAATATTCTTATTACCCTGTGGACGATAGTAATAATGATACCAATCTAAATTATCTTTTTATGATTGTTCCAAAATAGAACAACGTAGTTATGATGTGGCAAATTGGCAATACATTATCTCCCTGCTGTTCTTGCTACTACTATCGCTGCCGCTGCTTATGATGATGATGATGATGACTATGAAACGACTTTTATCTATCTTATAAAATCGATTTTTTTAAATTTATTATTCCTTTTCTGTTTTTATTAATCATATTACACAGTCAGCTAATAATGATATATGTAATAACAAGCGCGTGTGGCTACACTATCTATAGAAGGATCAAACGTGCTTCCATATTATGGCATGACAATGTTGAATAATTAATACAATTGCTACTTGGGGATGTTTTCTACAGGTGAAAACCAATAGCTTGATTAAACTTGGTAATATCCGTAAATGTGATGTATCCGAATATAAGGCTTTAAAATCGATGTAAATACAATCGCTGCTTCTCGGACACTGGATAGGGTTCTGGCTATGGTAATAATTACAGACTTATTCCGAATGATAAAGTCAGGATAAATCTTATTGACCAAAACAATATTCGGATTGTTTCAGGAGCGTTTAAATATTAGGCTTTTGAAGTATTTCTGGCATAATATCCGGTGATAAGTCACATGTCATAAAACATACATTTTATAGGTTTTTGAAGTTCTGTTATCGTATATGACATAAAGCATAAAACTAGGATGTTGTATTATTCATATATTTATGTCCTTTTATGTCACAAAGGCACCAAAGCCGTTTCATCTCGTCTCATTTCAGACAGACAAATATAATCCTGAAATTGATGTTGTGCTAACTAACTGCTCGTAATGCATCGGAAATGTTCAAAGACAATCAAAACCCATTAGATTGCTCAAATATTGATGCAGCTTTGAAGATCATTTGAGAACATTTTTATCCAGTCGTATATTCAGTGTGATCCGGTGTCTGTTGAATTTTTGCTGTTCGGAACGAACAAATAATATAGATGGTTTTCAGGAAATTCTACATACCAAAGAGCTTCCTGTAACTTTCCGACTCCGCAAATAGTTCCAATTTTACAATTCAATGACATACACTGTTATGTGCATTATTAAAGTCAAAATCAGATGACTATGCAAAATCGAAATCAAGTAATATGAAACAGCCATAAAATTATGGAAAACATAACAAATTCATGAAGATGACTGAATGGCGTAAAAATTGTTGTTGAGTGCTGAAAGTAATTACTGAACTACTTTTGACGATCTCAATTTACGTAATACTAATTCTACGCAGCGGAAAATCGGTCTTGCTATTCAATTTCTGAATACTTTGTAGTTCTAGACGGAGCTTTTATTATTTGTTTGAACAGAAAAATACAAAACCATTGACAAGCAGTTTTTGTTATCAAAAGAAACTATACGAGATTGATGTTTTTGCTTGTGGTATTCGAAAGAATCCTTGCCTTGCTTTTATTCGAATAAAGAGTACGAAAAAGATCTTCCCTCGAACAATACATACATATACACACAAATTAAAACTGGTTGCCATGAACAATGCTATTTTAAAGAAATAAATTATTGTGATACATGTAGTTATATATAGAGCTCTGCTTATGGTGATGTCAGAAACAAATGACAGGCATAAGATCGACCGGTCATAAACATTCTCACACATGTTGTGACAGCCCTGAAGAAAAATGATTAAGAAAAACAGCTAAATATTGTCAAACCTGTGTTACCGGTCACCTCCGAATAAAGGCCCACGTGTGAATAAAGGCCATTTTTCCAAAATCGTTGTTAATGTTTTAGAACTAAATGAACTCTAAATAAAGGTCGCCTGTCAATAATGGTCACTTTTGTCTTTCCTTAGGGTGGCCTTTGGTCACAGGTTTTACTGCATATTGCTTACAACCTTATATGAAAAATATCTTATATTTAAGCGATGATGACAGAAACGTTCCGAATTTGCGAGGGATTTGATAAAATCTTGGAGTTCAGAGGTCAATTCAGATTAACATGATTATGAATTCTTAATTCATTCAATACTATTACTTAACACAATGAGTGACTCACTAGATTTTCCGTTTAATAATTTGTATCGTGTTTATCTCATTATTTATCAAGGGTTTCGTTGCCAGTAACCAGATCTAAGTTTGCGATCGAGTCGTTGTATCGGAAAATTGCACACAACTTTATCAAACAATCTATCCATCATGGCACGGATCGCCCAGAATGCTTTGCGCCACTCAACTCTGTTTACATGCTCCTGTCAATAATATGACTTTGAAACCCTCTCAAGAGAGGGATACACCTAGCGGGAACACCGCACCAAAACTGGAGATCCATTTGCAATGATTTTAGGATATAAATGCTTGTGCATTATCGGCGTGCATTATTTATTTACGTCCATGCGAATTATACCATTTATTGACAATAAGCGCGAAATGTCATGTGGGATTTCGAATTACCATTTAATGCGCATGCCCGCGAGGTATATTCGGGTTCACTCAGATACTATCGTCACCAAATATAAGAAAACGGATCACTGCCAACTGGAAAAGACGTTTGAAGCGTAATTCTTAATACGTCAACTTGTTCATCTGTGTTTTGTAGTGAAATTATTCGGTTCTTATCCCACATACAAATGTAAATTTCAAAATCAAATATAGAGATGTACCATTATATAATACGCTTGGTTGAAAATAGTAACTTAATATTGGCGCACATAAGCATAAGTCTTTTGTTTCTTGTTATGAGTCAGCCTATATATGTTTTATTAATATATTTCGAAAAACCACTCAGATGATATAGGATAATGCTTTCTAATTTTGCATTAATGTGAATTTCCTTATTAGAAACTTTTTTTAATACTTCGGTGATCTTCGGTTATGTTCGGTTGTCTACGACACAAAATGTAGTCCGTCAAGCGATCTTGACCTTTGACCTTCGGAACTAAGACAATATGTATTAGTCACAATATGGTTTTCTCTCCGATGTATAATTCTATCAAATTTTCACAGTTCGCTAATTTCCTATCTAAATAATATAAGGATAATCAGATTTCTTCGCGCTTCAATTTTTCCCAAGGGACGGTTAATCTGTACAGGAATATTTATGAATTTCCCAGGGGGGGGGGGGGGGGGTAAGTAAGACAACGCTAATAATATCTAAACCCACAATAAATATCTACACGTTTACAGTCATCTACTAAATGATATCCAAATTTCGTTCGATATTTTCTAGTTTTGCTCTGAAATTCAAGTTGACAGTTGGTAATAGAATAAAGCCAAATTGGAAATAAAATAAAATGACTGAAAAGATCCTGGATTTTGCTGATTATCCGTCAACATAAAAAATATGAAAATGTCTTCATGAAGAAAATTTTAGAGAAAAATCACAATTTCGTCTCGTGTTTTTACTTAATGTGATTCATAAAGAATCTTAAATTCCCATTTTCTAAAACTAATTCTGTTCATATCATATGATTTATATAATATTATATACATGTATAATAAATATCCTGTTCAATTGAATTACATAGCAATTTGTAAAATTGTACAGGGGAACAATCTTGCGCTGAAATGAGTTTAGCATGGCTGTCAATGTTATAAAGTTTTAGGCGTGTAACTTTTTAAACCTCACAGTTTGATATAAACTATAACTTCATACTTGAAATGGATTAGAAGAAAAAGTTTTGCCAACTTACCGATGCACGCCTATATATAGTAGCCAAAAACAGGTATGGCCTATGTTTTACTTGACCAGACTGTTCATAGATTTAACTGTTGCAGGATTTATCTCACTTGTACTGCTGTATGCTTTCTAAATCAAACTTAACCTTGATTTCCTCTATCTAGGACTTTTATTATTTTTATCAGGCGTAATTTAGTACGAAAATGTTTGGGGACGAATCGTATATATAACCCAATATCTCACATAACGTGATCAGAAAATTTAGCCTTTTTTTCGACCTACATATTTTTGTAAACTGAACGATTGCTCAGCTTTCCACAGCCTTCACTGGGTCGGCACGCATGAATTTTGATGCGAATAAAGGTATCGTGCCGTCTTATGATTTCGACGTTCTTATGTTTTCGACGGTTTTCATTTTCTCAAGTTTGCGTCATGATCACGCGAGAATTCTTTAAGCCCCGCCCCCTCTGAATGTAAACAAATGATGCTAGTTGTCACAAAAATATCAGGCGGTTAAAAAATGGAATTACTACTGGTAAACTAGCAATATCAAAGTCACTTACTGATATTTCATGGTGAGTTGTTATTCCCAAAATTTGTGTCGACAAAATACCCAAGAAAAAACTTTTTTCATCAAATAATCTTCAAACAAACATGTGCACGTCTGCAGTA
The DNA here is from genome assembly GCA_964023205.1 of Lutraria lutraria. Taxonomy (NCBI): domain Eukaryota; kingdom Metazoa; phylum Mollusca; class Bivalvia; order Venerida; family Mactridae; genus Lutraria; species Lutraria lutraria. The sequence goes on from OZ026850.1 coordinate 3,446,468, forward strand.
GACATAACCTTTTCCGGTAGTCACGTGGTCTGGACAAATTTTTGTACAGGGTGTTCTCAAAAGTTTTTCTCCCACTAATACTTTCTTACGGTGTCAGACCACAAAATTGTGTTTCCTCACTACGCTAATTCTCTAAGAATCCAGTAATAATTCAGGCCAAGTCCCAGGTAAATAGTAAGGACAGGTCATATTTTGCTGATGATCTGAGTAAAGCATACTTGTAAAACAGTGATAAAGCAAGATTTATCAGTAGAAAGGGTGACAATGAACAGTAAACCAATGTTTAAGAATAGTTTGTTGAGTTTTTATGGAAAGAAATACCGAAAAGTTGCCGAAAGTGCATCATATTTGCTGTTAAAAGTTGACAGTCAGGTATTTTAGTGAAAACAGCGTTTTAATTTCAAATATTCGTTGAACTCACTGGCTGAACTTCGCTTTTGAGAAAAAATGTGTTTATTGACTTTTTAACCACCCCATATCGCTATTTATATCGACCAATGAAAACCGTCGAAAACATGTAACGTCACTGAGTGGGAAAACAAAAATGGCTGCCTTCATGAAACGGCTCTAAAAAGGTCTATACTCTACTGTTTTGCTTAGAAATCGGTATTTTATGTAGAAATCTAAATGTTAGTAATTACTTCCATGTCAAATTGTGCATGCAATAAACGTCCGTTTATTTACCGGGCGAAATATGCTTGCACCGTCGAAAACATAATAAGCCAGGATACTTCGTTCTTCTACATCCGCCCAAACTCCCCGCAGCGGTTTCCTCCCTTGATAAAAAGCGTGACGTAACCGGTGGGAGGAGTTCGACATCCGCCATTCAATTGTTAGCAGTTCCCGTCGTTCCATGTTGCATTACAAGTATATTTGTAAGTTCAGTTTACATGAGTACTTCAGTCAGTACTTTGATTCTAGCCTTGTAACCTGTTGAATCTATAGATTTTTTGTATGAGTAAGTCCTCGACTTTGATGGAATGTTTTGAGCACTGCTTCTCAAGTTTTATCCAATTGCTCCCTATTCTACAATAAGAATCCAATATAATCTAAAATGATTGTTTAAAAAAGCCTGGTAATGCGAGAAAGTTCACGGGAAAAAATCAAATTGATTACCCAAATTGCAGCAACATTTCTTGTTTCATGAAATCCACCGAGACGGCTGTAACAGCGTTTTACAAGGTCGTAAATTCTGCTACTCTTGTTTTAAATTGATAAATCATTCGGAGCTCCTGAAAAAGTCGTGATTTCTGATCCCTCTACGATAGCTCCAATTTCAAAACCAGTCCTGATAATTGGTTTTATATCCATGCGACCGCATCTCAAGAGAAATGAGTGTCGCCCTATGAATAATTTTGACTTTCAAATTAACTTGCGCCTGTCAAGCGCCATATTGGAAGCGATCTTCACGTCATGGCCTTTCTTACGAACCATTGAACTTTCGGATAAATAATCGCAGCAAATGTTTCTCTTGACGTTTGGTGAGGACGAGCATTTCTGCTTGAAACTGACACCATTATTCGCGTGTCCCTCTTCCACATTTGAGCAGAGTCGTATAAATATTCATTTTATGATGTCATACGGTGATGTATCGGCATTTTAGTACAATACAAGGAATGGGCTAAACTTTGTACTTGTGTTTCGACTAAATTTACCGGAATTGTGGTTCCTATACACCGACCTTGGCAGAATTGTATGTCATTATACTTTCAACGTGCTAGGCCCTTATGATATTTCCTTCTGATTCTCATGAAAGATAGCAAATATGACTGGAAGTAAAAACCTACACTTATGTCCGTAACCTAAGTTGACAAGTCTAAATGTACGCTAGTATATTTTTACATTGCGCCTAATTTCTGAATGCCTACATTGTAATTTATTGCACAGGATGAAAATTATAATAAACTCTTAGTAAGGAACCAGGTAGACTTTTAATATATTTCGTCCAATATTTACTATGAATACTCTAGTCCTGGGGGTAGATCAGTTGTAAGTAAGTACAAATGTATATTACAAGTACGAATTAATCCTTATATTTTGGTTCTTTGAAGAGTCGAGTAATATATGTATAATGTGGACGTTTAGAAAAGCGATTCAGTGTTCAGAACAACCTCTTCAGAGCGTTACTCTCTTGAGCAACCCCCCCCCCCCCCCCTTCAATAACAACATGATCTTTCTCAACTGCTCGATTTAACTATTAATTTAATCTCGCTAGAGCAACAACCTCTCAACAACAACATACTTTTTGCTACTCCCAAAGGGTGTTGCTTTGGAGAGGTTGCACTGTATATGTGTTTGGACTCTAGGTTATTTGTCAGTGTTTCTGCGATACGAGCTGCGAATTGAGAAAATGTATTGTGTGTTAAATTATGGCTTATTTCAAATACAAGCTATGACTAATTTGATTCTTCTGCAAGTCGATAAAATGGTGTAACGAAGCTCTATACATGTTAATAACATGAAAAACAGGATTTCACTAGAATATTGAAGTCTCATCAACACGAGACTTTACGCTTGAATCATTTATTTCTCTGAATCAGTTCTGTGATTCATACGGCAAACCTTTTTTATAAAACTCATCCAAGGTCCCATTTGGCCCGATTTATGTCGACAAAAACAACAACAACATAAAAACGAACAATATTCCGTTTAAGGATTGACTCGTAGTAAGTGACTCAACACAGGCGAGATGAGTGTCAGTGGCTCCTATATTTCAATATTGACTTGAAGAGTCATGTCTCTCGGTAAAGAGATAAGCAAAATATCGGCGCTTGCCCGATTCCGCTTGTTATATCGATGCTGTTCCGTATTAATTATGAACACGTGTTCGGTCAATATTGCGGGTTTTATCCCTAACCTTGCATACAATGTATCGTTAATTAAACACATATATGTGGTATATGGGAGCCCATCATGAATAAACAAAACATGAAGATTAGTTGCAGCTTAAAGCGTCCTTCTCGTACATATTTCCAAGAAAATACATTTGTAAGAGCATTCGCCGTCGTTGAAAATTTATAACACAAGCTTTAAAAACCTGTGATATGACCTGTTTGATACATGAATATGATGGACTTCGAACATAAATTAGTTTCTGGTTAAAAAGAACGTTATTGATGTCACACATAACGATATGCGTGGTTTTAACTTCGAAGTTCTAATATGAATGTGTTCTTCTACAGCGCATGAAAACTTGAACACTTCCGGATAGTGTACAATGTATTCAAGAATGTGCTATGAATTGAGCTTTTAAAACTGACTTCCTTAAAATACCGTACGTGAACAACTTGTTTCACACATTCTAACTGATTGCATGTTGGTTTTGATAGTGTACATTACATGCTAAAATTTACATCAAAGATCAGAAACAGTACTAGAATAACCAAGGACAAACATATTTCGTCTCCGAGATTAAACATTCGGAATACCACGGATATTTTCGCTAAATATTGTAAAATTCGGATCATCACGGATAGTTTCGCGTTTGTAAACAAGAGTATGAAATCTCGCTGATTCACGTGTCACTACCGCGGGATTTGATTACTTTTAACTGTTAATACAGAAGTTGCGAATCCATGTATGTATATAAGTACTTATATATTGATAAGTCCTTTGTTCAACATACGATGGGCTGAAAACAGGAATCAATTTTATCTTATGGCTACAATTAATGTTAAGAGCTGGAAAACTGGACGAACCTATGTTTTTGCTGACTAACTTCCGTTTACCAGAATACGTACTTTTAATTGACATGCAGGACTCTCATTTTCCATACCAGAAATGCATTTCAAAAGCACTTAATGAACCCAAACAATATGAAATAACGTAAAGTACACGCGACGATCGCTTTTCGTATAATAGACGAGCTTAGGTTTGGTTTGCTTTCATTCACGACAAAATTAGCTGAACGTGATTCTCTTAATTACCCAAAATAACACGCAGTCCTGATTTCCTATTTTAATTACCCAAAAATAACACGTAGACCTGATTTCCTAATTACAATGCTTATACCCGATATTAGGCGATATAGTACGCTTCCATGAATAAATAATGTATATTGATCGTTTAAGTTCCGGAATTGTTTCCTTGCATGCATACAGTCAACTTCGCTCTGCGACCACTCCCGTACACCGACTATTTCATTAAAACGACCATTTAAATTCTAATCGATTTTTCACAGCCACAGTTTTTAAAATTGTACCCAAGATATTATTTTTCTACGGTAACTAGACACTAAAATACATGTACCATAATAATAACCTGTTTATTATTTTCTTCTGTTGTTTTTTTTAGTCGATGTAATTTTATTCATATTTGGAGAAGAATATTTGAGCATTTTCGTTAAACACATAATTTTCCTGGAACTAAAATTAATTGAAGTCATGCTCGTCAAATTTCAGACTTTTATGTTAATAGATATAGCGTATAATACTCCAAGCGTCCATTATAAGATCGTCGCTAGAGGGCGCTGTTTTCAAATAAGTCTAATATAGTCTGCGAATGTGTTTCGCATAACATAACAGAATGGCAATTTTCACTTAACCTGACATAAATGTAACTTTGAGTAACATCATCATAAACTTTTATTGCACTGATTCGTACATGCGGATCAGCTTTGAAATATGAACTTGAGACAAAATAAAAAAAAAAGAAATCACTTTGTTTATTAAGATGACCTTAGGCGAAACATTGTTTGTTTCTGGTTATCATGACAACTGAGTTTACATGTGTTTTCCCATTTTCAAAGATTAAAGCGGATAAAAAAGAACATGCATAAAAACTCATGATAAAAAGATGCAATTTCACAATATCAATATCAGCGATTTGATAAAAAATAGGTCGCCATGCAATATCTAAAAAAAATTTTTTTTCACAAATGTTTAGATAATTCCAAAAATATATGATAGTCGTATGTGAAAACTACATTTTCTTATACCCGATGTTCTTATGGCATTTACAACTCATTATTAAAACATTTATAAAACAACTAGTTGTTTTATTAACAATTTTAAGATTTTTTCTATTAAGCGCATAAGAAAGATGGGTGCCAAGGGAGGTTAATATTGTAGATGTGAGAGCTATGTATACCATAGAACTATACGTCTGTTTCGGAGTTTCCTCGTATAAAAACCGCGGCTCTAATTTAGCTACTTGACTAGTAGGAAAATGCTATTGTTTAAATACTATAATCAATAGTGTTGTATTTGCACATGACGTGACCTGATCATGTCAATGTACAATAGCTCGTTAGTTCAAATATTAGCTTAATTATGTTCCCTCCCTTCTTGAAGTATTGTAAATATTATCTGAAAAACGAACTATGGCACGCCAATCACGCATTGACTTAAGGGATTTTTACCAATATATACATTTTACAATGCTTTCCTGTTTTCGCCGGCTTTCAACATTATCTGAGTTATATACTTGCAGACAAATACCTAAGGCCTTAAAATGTTTTGTTTGTTTATAACTGGTTGCGTGCTCATTAAAAATAAAGTAGATTACATTATAGAAAGGGTTTATTTCCTATTGAAAGTGTTCGGAAAGGTAAAAAAGTAACACGTACCGTTCCTAGGGCCCAATAAAAAGTCTAGGGTCGCGGGTGGGAATCATGGTATGCGGGAACTAGACTATGTTTGGTGATATGAAACAAATATTTTGGGGCATAAGAAATATTCATGGCAACTGTACCAGTACTAGTCGTGTTCTCTGAAAGTTATGTACAGTGAAATTCGTCACAGAAAACAATTACTGTGTACTGCGTTTTCCCCTTTATTGACAATGACCTTAAAATGGTACATGTACGACAATGATATTAAAATGATGCAAGTGCGACAATGACATTAAAAGGATACAAGTGCGACAATGACATTAAAATGATGCAAATACGACAATGACATTAAAATAATACAGGTGCGACAATGACACTAAAATGATACAGGTGCGGCGTGCTATAAAATCGGATTTTTATTTCATTTTCACGTGGATGATGTTCAGTCGGAAATTCTCGGTCAATATCGTAGATATTATCATAGAATACATGGCAAGTGATGGTCAATACTGTAAACAGATATCAGGGTACAATAGATATATCTAATGTAATCTAAATGGCTTATTTATATTAGGAATATGTATGATTTGTTTGTAACAAAAACTTTGGTACCAATAATTAAAAACTCTGGCGACTGGTAGACGGATATGGAACAGAAAATTATGAAGATAAGCAGACGAAACACAATTGGATAACACAGTATCCGTAATTACTGTATTGTTGTGTTTCGATACTTTGTCATTTTAAATTGTATCTAAATAAAGAAATACAAATATTGTAATCAGAGACAGGCTGACACATGATTTTATTTCACTTATTTGAAAATTGCGCATCAAATCTTATTTTTGCGCATGCGTGGTCCATCATGTTGATCAGACCCCGCACATAATCCATAGAAAAGCATTGAATAGAACTGAGGTTTTCCGAAATGAGACAAAATCACGTGAACTGCCTTTAATTTAGTTTATTGACGTCGGATTTGAAAAAAAAATCTTTAATTGGTTAATTACATAATGAAGCTAAGGTTTCAGTCATTTCTGGTAAGAGTTTGGCTTCTCTAGTGATTTATTTTTTATCAGATTCTGTCCAGATTTTCTGGTGTAACCAATTAACTTGTGGAAAAAAAAACGAATTAAGTTTTCCCAATTAGGCCTATACCGTATTTGGAAAGATAGACTGTGTCGTATGAACAAAACAGACGCCAGGTCGACTCATTTCTCAGCGATATCCTTCAACGTTCGTAGAAATTATATGCTTAAAGTTAGATCACGGTAGACTTTTTTTATATGCTTAAAGTTAAAATCCGTATGTTTTACAAATCCGTCTTTTTTTTCGACAATATCCGTTAAAATTCGGAAGAACTGTAAGCTTTATTTCGTACTTTTCGTCTGATCGCTTTTCCGCGGCAGTCCTAGTTGGCTGAATTTCGGAGAAATGGCATTTTTTTATTTAAGTTTCATAGGGAGAATCTAACAAATTTCTAGACATCACTGATAATACCTCGTGAAAAGTGACTTCGAGTCTCAAAATTTAGATAAGCCAAAAGTCAGTCCGGATTCAACTCTCACACCGAAGGTTTCAGTACGGGCTTACGCTAAGCATGGAACCATTTTGTTAGAGGATTCATCCGTAAAATGACCAGACTGCATCATAAATATTTATTGCGGAACTCCAAATGCATTTTTGGGTAGTTATAAGTAAATGCCGTCTGTTCCGTTTTAGTAATGGGATAAAGTCACGCAAATACCGATCCTAAAGCCTCATCGCTATAATGGAACATGGGAACTCAATTTTAGGGGGGAAATATGTTACAATACACTCAGGATAAATAAATGGGATCAATTTATGAGACATTTTCATAACTCATCACCGATTTCTAACTCATGATTCATTCTTTCTCGAGCTATTCTTGTCTAAACATCTAAAAGACGGGCACCGATAATTCATTCGGTACTGATTGGTCGCGTTCGGCAAATTGGACGATATTACGAACGATATGTTGATATATAACCCGCTTTCACACTAGCAAGATACATCAAAGAGTACGATTACTCGCGTAAGATAAATTAGTTTGTCCGTAAATGGTAGTAACTGTACAGAAAGATGGCATGACTCATCTTGCCGGATTTAGGATATTAGATTTTTGGTGCGTTGAGACGATAGTCTTTGATTGTGGCAGTTTTTTATGTCCAATGTTCTGTGATGTTTTCTGATGTTATTTTTATCATCTCGATATAGAGGCAATTAATTCGGTACAGAGCCAGATGATGCGACTCCTGTGCATTATTTTCCACGGCGATATATTAAAGAGATATATTGAATGTTGTGTTCGTTTTGTGTTTCTTCCAAAGAACATCCCTTTTCCATTGCCTAGAGCATTCAGTATATAAGCTTATTGTGTAATGGAGAATAATAACAGTCCGACCATTCTTGATTATCTCCGTACTGTAAAAAAGAACTATTTTTCCTTTCGTCTTTTCAATAGCTGTCATTTGTAAATCACATCATTTAGCTTTACAAACTAGCAGGTGGAACAATCATATAGAATCATGCCTTTTGATAATAGAAAATGTAACCTTTGTATGAAATTAGAAGACGAGTTTCATTATATCATCGAATGTCCATTATACAAAAATCTTAGAAAACAATATGTCAGTAACTATTTTTGCAGTATCCCTCGTATATCTATAGAACTGTTTACGAATAAAAATGAAAATGTACAAATGTAATGAAAAAATGAGAATGTATGTTCGAAAAGCTTTCTTATTTAAAAGACCAATTATACAATTTCATATTTTACCACGACATATTTTAATATAACATTTGTTCTCTGTATTACATTTGTATTTATATGTACATGTATAACATAAATATCATTGAATACTTAATTTGATATTCAAATTGATGTCCCTGAAGTGCATTTATAAATTTGTTAAGTTTTATGCATGTGTATTAGATAATTGTGCATAATGCCAATGTATATGTTCGTAAATATGTGGCTGTCCTCATAGGCCAGTTGACCCAATGGATTTGAAAGTAAAGTATCATCTGTAAGGAATAATAACGAACCTAGGAGTCAAGCGGAGCTGTTGTAACCAATTTGGGCCACAGTCTGGGGTGGAATTCCAGTTTTGCAAAATATACCGCGTTCAATATACAACGGCAAGCGTGTGCACTAAAATGGGTATTGTCGAAAGAAGTGTGCCGCAAACCGAATTCTCACAAAGCTTATATTTCTAAATCAAAGTACTGACGGTACTTATATGTTAGACTCGATTTAAATGTCAGAATAAGAAAACAACGCAAGTGTTAACTTTTTTCTCAATACATCACGGTAATTCTATCAGACTTTTTGGGAATAATACCAGCCGCTTATTGAAAAATATATTCCCAAAGAATTTAGTTTACATGTATGTAAGTTCAAGGGAAAATTCTTCGAGGAAATATTCTTTGGCACACCATATACTTTGGTATACTGATTAGTTTCCCGGTGTATCATGTTAAACAGCTATCTCATACTAACGCAATTACTGGTCAATTGTTTTATAGATGGCTACTTTGTCTACAATGCTTTTACATTGATGTATTTTCAGGCAGCAGGAACAGCCGACTTAATTATGAAGTTCCGGCAATTCGAATTTCGTCTGTTTCCCAAGATGAAGAGTAAAAAGAAGAAAAAACATACATTAGGGCATGCTGACTTTCCTCGAGACATAAGTCTAGACAAAAACTCTAATTTCTGCAAATCCGGTATCCCACAATTTTACGACAACCTAGCTATAGAAGCAAATTACCCAGAACAATTTCCTGCAGAGATATTTTACAGACAACAATACGATTCCATGAATTTTGTCTCCTGTCACAACATCTGTTATTCCTGTTCTGATCTAAAGAAATATTCGCTTCCGGAACTAGAAATAAATGTCACCGGAAGCACGTGCTCTTGTGACTTCTGTGCATGTACGACGACAGACACACTTCCGTCGATGACGCGATCTTGTACGTTAGCTGCATTCAATTGCGGATCGTCTTTGGGTACACCAAATACTGGACAGAGAACTCGGACCCGAATAAAGACGAATCCATGGCTACCATCGCCTAGAGCTACACCCAGTCCCTCTCCAACAGGTATGATGATAGTTCAAAGCAAACAATCTACAAAATACGTCCAAAATCACCAGTTAAGATGATTTTATCACAGTATAAAGCCCGCTAAATTCAGAATCACAAAAAGGTCGCGAATTCTGATAACACATTAATAAGATTTCACAATCAGTGTTAATCTATAGTAGACCTATATTTAATGTTCTTATTCAAATTTCGTTCGATCATTTGATTAAGTCGCGATCCCCCAAGATGAATTTCTTTTTTTTTCCAAACTATAACTCACTCACACTATTCACTGCTTCGCGCCAATCAAAGATATTGAAATCTTACGGAAAATAGCTTTATGTCTTCTTTATTGGTTCTTACAAAACACAAAATGATTTAATTAAAGATTTTCAGACAAAATGTTGGTTTTGGGGTTTATGCTTTCCAGATTTATTAATCTTTCTTTTGCAAAACTTCCAGAATTCTCATTCTTAATAGAAAATAGAATAATGTGACTTGCAGATTCTCCTGCAATGCATTTTCATGGCAGGCGATATTCAACCCATGCTAATACAACTTAATCAGAATATTGCTGTCCATAATTGTTCGCGAACAAAAAGTATTGTATCTTATTACATTGTAGTCGTTTTGGAAATCTAATGTCATCTGTATAAAAGGCAAATGTCAGGAAACTATACCAGTTTAAAAAATGTCACCTTAGCTAACATTTATACACGAAACGAAGGCACCTTGTACTCTCATATTTAGAAAAAACATCAACCTATTTTTGGTAAGCTAACACTGAATATGACTATTTTTCTTGCCAGTTGTAAACGTGAGATTCGGCAGCTAATTCCCAGTCGACCACAATAAGTTATCTGCATTCAAACACATATCCAGTTCTTGACATTTTTCGCCCACACTTCACAGCTGTCTTTGGGGGCATGATATACAGAACATTATTTTAACTTCAAATGTCACTTTGTTTTCATCAAGTGTTATACTGTCTGAGGGGTGTCGTACTTTTGAAAAAGATTATTGACTTCAACGCGTCAAATACTTGCACTTAAATTCCACTTTTATTTGCAAAGATAATTATTTCTCTGCGAGTCTCGCACGGGACTTGTAAAGTGCCTAGTTTTGAAAGCTGTTTTAGTTTGCATTGAACGTTTAGACGAAATTTCTTTCACACAGCCCACGGCTAGAAAACATCACGTTATGTTGGTTTAATTTTTGTTTTATCGTCTCTCAGTGTGTCTTCAAGAAGTTTGTCTTCTGTGAGAAACTCTGTTATGTTTGAAAACACGTTCTGTATAGATTTCGCCAAATTAAGACGCTGCAGAAAGACCCTTGCGTTTTAATCAATATGTTGGTCTCGTATTTTAAAAATCAACATTAAGTTCGTAGACAAGCGATTGATTATTTTGTTTATTCTTATTAAAATTAAGTGACTTTTATGACTGTATTTTTTTCATTAATGTCGGCTAACTACGTAGGCGCATCCTAAATTACTGCCAATGTTTGCCGAATAAATGTATTTCTCAATAAATACGTAAATACTTGAACATTTGGCTGATTAGAATAATGAAGCTGGTAAAATATTTAATACTTGTTTTTTTTCTTCCGCTGCTGGCTTTAAATTGTCATTAATGTTATTACATTAGTATTTATACTATTATTCTATTATTTTAATTACTAGAAAGTCACTGAGATATGCTGACATGTGCATTGTAATGTAAAGTGGAATCACAAATTGAAATCATTCAAATTGTAAGCTGTGAACTAGTGTATAAACAGGTCATGCCACTTGTGTATTGTAATACAGCCGATAGCAGCTAGATATGTATTCAAATAAAGTCACCCTCAGTTGAGTTTTTCGTATCTTTTCAGACCATCAACAACCAGGAGCTCCATGGTCTAAGGGAGACAACTGGTCCGATTTTCCAGCTGCTAGACCAAGTGATCTCCCTTTGACCACGAATCACTCCATACCAGTTTCTGACTGTTACTCCGGAATACCTATGATTAAAGACCCAACCACGAATAACGAATACTATTCTAAGATAAATACACCTCCCTCCAGTGGTGAGGAAAAGTACATTTTAAAGGAATCTCGTGAGGAGCTCGATTCATTGCTTGTTCTTGATCATTCGAGGGAAAAGAGAGACGAATTCGAAAATTCCGATTATTCTAACTCACCATCACCTGTAGTTGAATTTCTTAATTGTGTTAAGTATGAAATCAACTTTGATTATGAAAACACTGCCGATGACTTACTTGAAAAATCTTCTATTTCACAAATTAATGGTTTCAATTCTGGAAAAGCCAATTCTGAAAACGTCTTTGGTAATGTCGAAAAGGAAGTAGATGACAATATCCCAAATGTTGTTGAACACAAGCATAATGGCAACAGTTCCAGTTTCGTTACTCCAGATGCAGAAAATAATGATATCACATTTGATGATACGTGCAATAACATGCAGGAATCTATTGATACCGGGTATGCGAGCGTGTCACGTGACAGCGACTGTATGTCGTCTGATGAAGCAGACGACGAAATGAGTCATGAGTTTAACGACAATGGACCTAGTGATCCCGATAAAATTATTAAACCCAATGACGATGTACTGGACGACGTCATAGACACTGATGCTGACTACACAGAGCTCGATTTAGAACTGGAGGAGGTAGGGAAAGATTTGCCAGGTATTTATAATTACGAGAGAACGAGTGACGTAGAACACATCAGCGATTTGGAATGGGACAATGAACCAATTACACAAACTTTACTAATTGATTTTCCCATCTCTGAGAAAGTTGTGAATCACGAGTTTGACAATTTAGCGAATAAAAGTAAGTTGGTGGTCGCAACTCTTAGCAACACACAATCTGATCAAATTCGAGATTTCGGTTCCGTCAAGTACAGAAAGAAGCATGCGCTACCTGGTGAAAATTTATGCGTATGTAAACGAAGAAGATCAAGGTCGTTGGCAGACATTGAACTTAGTCTGGAGGACAAGGTAACTCTTCTTCGAGAGGAGAAAACATTCGTTCAACGGAAGATTCGTGAAGCGATTCTTGAAGACAGAATCCGAGACCACCAAATGAAAATATTCCGATTGTTGTCAAGTGACCAGCGGAAACAGTTGATTATGAAGACATTGTATGATTTAAAAACGAGGCTGGAAGATCAGAGCGCTCGATTGCAATCAAGCTACAGCACAGTTCTTTCTTTAAAGCGCATGTTCTCGCAAAGAAACCATTCTCAGTCGGCGATAGAATATGATGATCAGTTGACCCAAACAGATGTGTAGATAATTGTCAATCTCTACCCAGAGTTGTCGTTCCTTTCCAATCCACACATTAGTGTGAACGTAGCAGGAACGACAACTCTGGGTAGAGATTAGATAAATGTAGTGTAATCGAATAGCACTTGAAAACGGATTGTTGAAACTATGCGACACCACCTTTGACATACTTGAAAGACAATTAAATTTTCAATTTTGCATTCCACTTTGTAATCGACCTCGAGAAGGCTTTAGAAACGTGTGCTGGTTACATCGCCGTATATACCGAAACAAAAGCATAAATATATAAATTTACACGTATTTCAATTACCATTTATTTCCATATGACGTCACACGTTGAACATACTGTGCGCATAGTATTAGTTAAAAGAATGTATACAATAATTGCTGATCTGATTAATCACAGGAACCTGATATTAAAAAAACAAAAAAAATCAATAAAAAATTTTCTACGTATCATATAGAAAAATTGAATTTTTTCTGTTTTTTTTTTTAAATATCAGGTTCCTGTGGATTAATACATGTACTTTATTCATGAACATAATTGCACTTCTAAATCTTAGCAAACAAGTTGCTTGTTTTGAGAGCAAAATTAAACTTGACTAATGGCTATGCTGTATTACCATTACAACTTAAGAAATCACTGATTTCCATGTATGTTATCAGCATCAACAATTCCAGTGACTATTTACACCTTACTATTCCATGATTTGTCTTAGATTTATTTTAGAATCAATCGATTGTATATTGTATTTATGTATTCTACAACTTTATTTCAATGAGTTGTTTCTCTAATGTATTTAGTTATATAAATACAGTCAGTACCCAGTCTATGGATGTATGACACCAAATGTTTCAATGTATTGTCAGAATCACCGGGTATACGAGTTAATTGGTTTGACCAATACTAAGGGAGATAATTAGGTATTGTGTGTTAGAATTTTGTGACTATTAATTTAAGATATCCGGCCGTTACAAAGGTCAGAAAAAGTAGTCGTATTTATGGCTACTTGACCGATTCTAGTTGATTTTGTGCCGACCCTTCAGCCTATAACTGCTCTATTCAAAGTAAGAATCGTACATCCAACGTTCAGAAAGTATATGTTTAAAAATCGAAACTCTTTGCGACTCACCCACCATATTAATAATTCTTTAGTCAACTAATCCCTGACAAGACAACCTCTTAATCTGACTATGATATTTTCAGGAGGTTTATCAGTCGTAAACATGATTATTTTCTCGCCTTAATAATGTTAATTGAATGACAAACATTGACACGAACACTGAACAGAGAGAATCGTTGTCAACATAAATGCTTTGGTGTCTTAAATTAGCACTGTACTTTAGCTAAATGTGTCTTAAATAAGTTAAATGATTGCATAATTTTGTTTATCAGGTCATCCTTTAAAAATGTTGGGATTACAGTCATACGTGGCGGACACTTTTAATGGTTAATTTTCAGTAGATTTTTTTTTGGAATCTGGACGGTAGTTCGACTTTCCATAGCTATCACTAGCTCGTTGCGCATGAATTTTTTAAATATGATGTACAACGTTTTTGTACGTCAGTCATACGATGGTTAAAACTAGTTGTCGATCCGTGTTGCAGTGCAAGTCAATGCAATGCAGTGCATGTAGTTTTACTAGTATTATATTTCTAAATAAAAACTACCTGGTCAATGTAAGTTCAATTTCCATGAGTATTTTCAGTTCTTTGATCGCTGAGTCAGTCGAGTGTCTTCAAACCAACACCAATATGTTTTAAGGATGGCCTTTACTTTGTTTATTTATTGTTGCGTTGTTTGTATAATAATTATCATGTATATATTAGTTGTTGAAGTAGCCGTGGTTCCTGGCTTTGAATGGTAAATTATGTTTTCTGTTAGTAAATAATTATATATTAATTTGTTTCATTCCATAATTGTAAAATAAATTATTAACTTTAAACAGCGTTGTGGTGATTAATTGCAATATTTCATACAAACATATTGAAAGAAAACTGTCCATGTTACCAGAGTTGTCGCCCTTCCACTGAACCATTCACGTTATATAAACGAGATACTGTATTTTCATTTATTTTCGTTGGGCTCAATTTTCGTGTTTGTTTTTTTTTACTAAAAAAGCTATTTCGTGGGGACATGAATTCGTGGATTTTGATTTTTGAAAAGAAAGCCTTATCTCTACATTTAAATTCGTGGGGATTTGATTTCGTGGATAATCCGACCCACGAAATCCACGAAATTAAATCCCCAACGAAAATTAATGATTCCACAGTAGTCCGAATGTCCGTCTATGCTGGTATACATCATGCAATGAGTGTATTTTATGCAATCACAATATGAGTGAAGTGAACAACACCATTTTTCTCGATCTGTGTGGACAGAATCTGAGGGAACTGAGAATAATTAAAGCGAAAAAATGTTGTTTCTGGTTACACAAGTTTACCTTAATGTTTCGCCGCGAACATATACTTTTTATTTGGTCTGAGGAACGCTACATTTGACCTTTTCCAGACGTAGTCTTTTGATTGATTTATTTCGGCATAGGGAGCATATGGTTTATAATACATGTATATAGATAAAACATGTAACATATAAATTAAAACAACAACAATATTAAGATAGAAAGAAAGACAAAAATAAGACAAAATTAAACCATGACATGCTTCTAACACCAAGGATAACACAAAATGCGCAAGCACTTGTTTCCATTGTGGTAATGGTGGGGCAAACTTGAAAGATGCTGAGTAATAAAACACAATTGAACATTGGAATATATAATTATCACAGCACATGTCAAGAACAAAAAAAAAATCCAAACCAAAATTTCCCTACTTACCTACCTTATCTTTAATGACCACGTAACCGGAACAACTTGTTGTGCCTGAGTTAGATAGATTTCTTCCGCATATAAACACATGGTATGGTCATAGGCACTCGATTCCGTGATTTCTATACATTTACAGACGTTACTTTTCAATTTAACTAATCAAACAACGCAAATCTGTTGAAAGAAATATTTTCATTTCTTTCCCGTATTGAGTGTTTAAAAAAAACACCAAGGTAGTGCAGTAGCCATTTTTTCGATTGACGGAAGTAACAAAACAAGCATGGGTCCCGTCTTTCCTTCTAATCTGCACGAGCTTTTCGGAAACCTTGCTTTCATTGTAGTGTGCCCCAAATAAAAACGATTTGGCAGCTTTTAGAAGGAAAGCCGAGACCCACGCTTATTTTCGTCACTTCCGTCAATCGAAAAAATGGCGAGTGCACTACCTTGGTGTTTTTTATACACAAATAAGGTAAATATTTTTCCTTCGACAGATTTGCGTTGTTTGATGAGTTGAATTGAATAATAACTTCCGTAAACGTATAAAAATTACGGAACCGAATGCCTTAGGGTATGGTACAATACAATATATGAATGTTTTGAAAAATACATTGTTACAATGACTAGAATAATACATTTAATGACATATAATACTAATTAATAAATTTTTAGATGTACCAGTACATGTGTACTCAGGATGACACAAAAAAGGAAATGTGAATTTCCTTATTTCCATTGTGGTAACAAACTATTATTCAATGTGAACATGTCTATCAATAAATAATAAAAGTACAGTATTTGGATTGACTAAAGAAACTGCACGGAACACGTTCCGTGACGAGGCCATTTACTTGCAACTTCCGCCCAATCAGACAAAAAATGTTAGTCAGTACATAGTTATACGGAGACATGCACAACTTTAACGAGACATTTGAAAGTTCGGTCCCTTATTCAAAGGTGGACTGAAACTTCCCATGAACTGATATTTGTGAAGGCTGACACCGATCGCAATTTTTATTATAATGTATTTCAAAATAGCTTAAAAGACTTATCGATCGAATATAATCCCTGCCCACGATATATCGCATGACAAGATACAAGAAATTATTGTAGCCCTACTCCACACGTATTTTGATAAATTATTCTAGATAGTGCAACACTGTAACGTATGTAGTACTTTCAGTCCTTTGATTTCTTTCCAAATTTTAAGCTATGTATTTAACTGTACACATTTTGAAGATGGGGTATTGCTTGTATTTTAATTTTATCATGCTTATTAAACTAAAACATATCTCGAAACTTGACGTATTGTATCATATCCCGTACAAACATGCAAAACGGCACGGCGTCATTTATCATTAGCTCACAATTAAGACGCCAACCAATCAGAACGTCGCGTCTTACATTCAACCAATCAAAATAACTTCCGGAATAGAAAATCACGTGATCAGTTTCCAAGTAACGTCTGCTAGTAAATATTGACATCTTGCTTTTGCAAGAAAAAATATTACTTTTCGATGATGGAGACGCGGGATAATGGGTAACAAGTATTGTTGTTGCGCTAAACCCAAAGAAAAAAGTCATCCGCTCGGGGTAGCGCCAAAAAAATGCGGAAAGTCGTCGAAACACAAGCTTTTCAGTGGGAAGCGGTCAACGGTTGGTGTTGCTGAAACGTCCGAAGTCACAGAGGGGTCTCTAAATGACGCAGTTGGCATCGAACAACTTTTCAAAGCGTATGATTCAACGGAGGTTAATACTACAAGTGAAAGCCAAGTTAGTATTGACGATGATATTGACGAAAATGTCACCAGCGCAGAAGTTGAAGATGCTGACTGTGAATCATCATTTGATGTTGAAATTTTAGAAACAGAATCTAGATGCCAACAAAAGAATGAGGCCCAGTCTGTTGTAAAAATCGTCTCAGCTACATTTGAGAAGACCGAAGATGTTCCTCGGGAAAAGATTGAAGTCCATTCTGTTACAGATATTTCTTCAACCACTTTTAAGACAGAAGATGTTTCTCAGAAGAATAATGAAGTTCAGTCAGTTAAAGAAATCATTGTATCAGGTAAATTCTAAGAACAAAAAGTTGAAGTCAACTCTTTCCATTAATAAATATATAAAAGGTCAATGTTTGGTATCTATCTGATCTCAACTAGGCCCTACACTACATTGTATTTACATGCATTTATGATGTATTTATAAATATTTTAATCAATACATGTAGCTTGGATGACAGAAACTTTCATGCCAGTGCAGGCTTCTGACATGAGATATAGAATTTACAGTGTATTTATAATAACTTGTTTGTGCTTCATACCAATTGTTTTCTGTTCTATGACTATGTTTCATTTTGTTTGCCTATAGAGGAAGTTGTAGCATTAATTCATTCTGATTCAATCAAAAAAAATTCACTAATCTATTCTGAAGTTTTACATGAATATAATTTTGAAGTATTGAGTTTTTTAAGGCTTTGTTCCTTGATAGATTGTTTCATTTTTTGGTTTCATATAAAAAATGCATATTTTGCATGTGCAGGCCCCCAAAAAACATCACAAGAGGGCCCTGATGTGTGTCAGCTGAGTATATATTACTTGCTCATGTCTGTCTATGTTGAATGTTCATCTGTTCATTTACATACAATGTACAAAAATGTACATGAATGTGTTTGTTCATCTATGTTGTAACATTTGCTGAAACACATTGAATTTTAACACAACTATATACAGTAATATTAATGTTAGTGCTAAAAGCTGATGATGGAGACACTTGTTTAGTAACACTTGTTCATTTCCCTTCAGCATCTGTTCTGTTTAGCCTTCATTCCCATTGACAAAAGCTTGGTCATGTCTCACATAAGCTATTGCACCAGTTGTAATAACAGTACAACCTCTCTGTATAGCAATAACCTCTCTATAACAAAACCTTCAAAATTTCTCTAAGCTTATATTTACTATAAATTTAACCTCTGTAGAGCAACAACCTATAAACAACTGCCAATATTTGCAGCTCCAACAGGGTTGTTATCTCTACAGAGGTTGTACTGTATTGCCATTATTGTTAACAGAGCTTAAAATTATAAATGAAACTTACAAGTATCTTTTATTTGATTACAATAGAGAGACAGACAGCAGTTGTTCCACAGGAGAAGAGTGTGGCTCATTCTGATCTGCCTATCAGTGTGGCAAGAGTTGAGAAGAAAGAACTTGCTTCTGAAGAGAAAAGTGATGTTCAGTCTGACACAGATATTGAAGCAGATGCTACGAGAGAGACATCATCTGTCTGCCAACAGAATGATGTCTTCTCTGTCCTAGACATTGATGTGGCTGATGCTTCTTCTCAACAGAAGAACTGTGTACAGACTGCCACTGCAGAGAAAGATGCCAACATGATTGATGTGGAACATATTCAGCATTGTGTTGAAGAGGCATCATCTGTGACAAAGACTGAAGTAAATAATACATATAAAAAAATGTTTGTTTCTGGTGACCCTAATTACCCTATTTTTCCCTGTGACTCTAGAAATTTTATCAGGCCCAAAGAATGGATGTCTCATTTCTTTACCTTTCACTTGCTGGTCTAAGAGCCAAAAAACCCATAACCAACCTGCTCCATTTTTAATTAGCACTTAACCAGAAACAAACAGTGTTTAGGCCTTAAACAAAATTGATTTCATTATTTTGGACATTATTGAATCCACAGGTGTCTGTATCAGTGTTTGGTTCACACGCAAAAAAATCCTGTCAATGTGCTTATAGAATAATCAATAGAGCTTATAGTCGAGCATATTATGGTATATATGCTCAGTGACGAGATTTTTTTTTTGTGAACCAAACACTGATACAGCCACCTGTGATTGAATCATAATACATGTACACATCTTATTAAGGTTCCTACACATCTATGAATAGAAAGTTTATCATGGTCAGAGAAGTTTTAGTCATGTTTACTGCGTAAGGAAAATAATGTCATAAATGAGCAGAATGGCAACTGAACTTCAGGCATATTAATTGCATTGCAGTACAACCTCTACAGAGCAGCCCTCTCTTAAGCAACAACCTCCCTTCAACAACAGCTTATTTTTGCCTCTGCACATTTTAACTATTGATTTAACCTCTCTAGAACAATAACCTCTAAATTACAACATCATTTTGCTACTCCTAAAGGGTGTTGCTTTGGAGAGGTTGCACTGTACTTCATGATTATTAGGACAATATACATGTATTTGAACGGTATTCATTTATACTTAATGTGTAATTTTGTTGATGGCCTGTGGTACTAATTGAAAATAAGACTCACCTTCATTCAATGCACAATCACGTACATTGTAAAGGGGACAAAAACTGATGAGCTTAAGGTTTGTTTACATTGCAGTCGAAATGTTGTACTTCGAAAGATGCCCAGAATGTTGAAGATCAAAGTGAAGTGCTAGGCGATGCTGTTGAGAAAGAGATACCTCAAAACACAGCCCTGACTGAGCACATGAATATGTGTTCAACGGAAGTATCTAGCACGATAAGAAGCCAAGAGATGGTGACAACAGGGTCACAAAATGCCAAGCAAACCATTGAAGAGTTTTCGACAGACTTTCAGAACCCTGAAGCGGGTAACAAGGAGGTAAAGAAACCTCCACTTGATATCCCAGAACATGGAAGTGAAAAGCCTCAGAAAGGTGGACAATTGGAGGAAAATTGTCCAGACACTGAAACAACTGACAAAGTGATTGTTGACAGTGAACAAGCTGGAAAGACTGTGGTTGATAATAAAGCACAGGTTGATAAGTTGGTTGTTGGTGGGTCACAAACATCTGATGCCAAGGTTGTTGACTCAGGTTATTGGAGTGAATTGCACACAAATACTAAGATTGTTGGTGGTACCAGTAGGAGTAATAACATTGACAAGGGAGAGAGTGTTAATGACAAAACAGCAGAGAAAGCAGAACTGGTTAGAATTCCAGATAGCAGTTCAGAAAAAAATCAGTGCCAGTTGATAGAAAATGTTATAAAAATAACTGGGAATGCTTCAAATCCCTCTACATCAGCTGTAAAACCCCCATCTGGTCTGTCTATATTACAAAAAGAATTAGCTAATTTGCCTAATCTACTGGCACATAAAACAGATAACAAAAGACCAGCAGAGACTAGTAAGTATGTTTTAAGTGTACTAGTATTTAATTGGTATTGGATTTCTTTAAAAGGTTATTCTGTATTAGAATCCATTTCGATACACAGGAAATGTACTCATAAAAATGTTGATTTTCATAATTGTTAAATCATTATTATCAAATAGAATAGATTTGTTCATTGACAAACATTGTAAAAACTTATATTTATAGGTAATATAATTGCGAAATTAATCTACTAGGCCATCCTTAAAAATGTTTGTTTGCAGTAACCCTGCCCAGAAAATTATCAGTGGTAGGTAGGAATGTTTTTTTTTCAATATATTTTTGTATTACCGGTAAACCAAAATTGAATGTCAGAATGCTATTTTTATATAGATATTCTTAAGGATGGCCTAGTATCGATACATCGTGTTTTATTATCTTTTTCAGCATCAGAACATGAAAAAATGAGACTTGCATGTTTAAGTTTAATGAAATCATTAAATTTGCCTGTCAGCATGCTGAAGCCAGGCAATTTAAGTATAAGACAAACAGAATCTGCATCAGTAATGTCAACAACATCAAGGGAGACGAGAAATGAGCAAGAAATAGATGAAACAACATCACAGACCGTGTGCCTTTCTACTGCTTCTACTCCAAATTTGACAACTGCTCAAAGGGAAGCAGTCCATGTGATCAGCCCTTCAGTGTCAACTTGTGATACTGATTCAACAACAGAAAAGACACCTGTGCTGAAGAAAGTGAGCGACTTCGCTGTCCCAAAAAGGATTTATGTGTCGCCATTTAAGATAAATACTTTTAAAAAACGTCCAAAACACATGTTTGCCATTCCAGCAGTGGCCAAACCGGATGTTGCCTGCAAGGAAGACATCAGATGGAAACAAGTGGAGTCAAGCAGTAAGATAAACTTTTGTTGAATCTTGTTTATTTGAACTATGATGTTAAGATGTGATGTTTGGTATTGTTGTCGAATCATAATTATTTATACGGCAAAATTCAATGTTGAATAGTCAATACAGTACAACTCTCCAAAGCAACTCTTTAGCAACAACCTCCCTTTAACAACAGCATGATTTTTCCCACTGCACAATTTAACTATCAATTCAACCTCTTGTGCAACAACTTCTAAAATATATACATAATTTTGCTTCTCCCAAAGGGTGTTGCTTTACAGAGGTTGCACATACTGTACTTGTATTAATTGTTCTGATTTTAAAATTCCTTTTCCCCTGAGTGACATTACTATATAAGAATTAAAGGAATATTTTTATAAAAAATATGACTGATAGCAGTACAGTAAAACTTGTGAACAGAGGCCACCAATGGGAAAGACATAAGGTGGGCTTTATTGACAGGTTGCCTCTATTGGAATGCCATGTCGCTATAAATAGTCAGTGATGTTTTTATAAAAGATTGGCTTTTAAATAAAGGTGGCTGCTAACACATGTTTGACTGTACATGAAATGTTTTGCTGTTTCTGTGTGAATTTGCATGAAAACAATGAATTTAATAACTACTTTTATTTAACAAACAGATCCGCAGGCACAGTTACCTTGGATATGCCGAAGTCCAAGGTTTGATGTGGCGTTTCCGCCTTTAGGGAAACGCCTTTTTAAGAGGATGGGGTCAATTGCAACAATGCAAAAGAATAGAGTAATTCCCCAGACTCTAAATATCGAAATTCTGAAGTTGGAAGACAACAGTAAGAAAACATGAATTAATTTTTCTACTTACATTAGGCCTTCCTGAAAATATTTTTTTGCCACAATGCTATATATACCTACTTTCCAAAAGAGGCCCTACCCTGTATACTACTATTTTGGCATTCCAAGTAAAATCTTTGCTTAATTAAGGCAGGGCTTTTTTTCACAGGTTGGGGAAGGGGCCTTTTTTTTAAATTTGGGGAAAAATAACGTATAATTTTAGCAAAAGGGGAAGAAAAAACTTGATGTAAATTGAATTTTGGGGAAAAACTGCATGATTTCAAAGAATTTCCCTGAGGGGAAAATGCCTATTAACATTTTTTAAAGGATGACCATAGTATGAAATTAAGGTCTTGTATTGTTAAAATCATTGCTGATCAAACTCAAAATTTAATCTTTTAATAGCATTTAGATGTGCTTGCTTAACAACATCAGCTAGTGTAATAATGACTTAATTATTTATGATAATTGTCAGCAGACAAGAAGTGAAATTGAATTGAGAGAACTTTGACTTGTACAATTTTCATGAAACAACATGTGGAATTAATTCATAATGATATAAATGTTGTAGGATTTCCGGGATTAAGAGTCGGGGCACTTAGAAAGGGCCGTGATAAATACAGCTTTGAACTACCAAAGAATGATTTCAATCAAGATGGTATGTTTAACTAAGTTTATTGGTTTATATAATTTACATGTTCTAATTTTATTCATAATAAGCCAATAGGCTAAAAAATTGTTTGTTTCTAGTAAATTGACTGCTTTAACCTAAATTTTCCCTGCGACCTTTGACCTTATTAGGTCCAAATAATGGTACATCCTCTTTTTCACCTTTTAAACTTTCCTATAACGCTTTTGAGATCAAGCCAAATAAAAGTCTAACCTGTTTTTAATGAGCATTTAACTAGAAACAAACAATTTTTTTCTGCCTAAAAAATATGCATTTCTGACCCTAAATTCTCATTATTCTGCAAATTTGGATGAAAAAGTGATAACTAGTTTTAAGGCTAAATACAAAATCATTAATAAATGTATGATAATGTTATGATAGTATCTTAGTATTAAACATTTTATTATGTGAATGAATAATAGAAATTATAATTCCTTTGAAAATCATTATTAAATGTATTCTGCAAAATATATGCATAAAAGTTTTCTCTGGCAAATTAAGTTTTATACAATTAATATACATGTATGTAGATCATTGTTCATTTTGTTTATTTCTGATTGTATTATGTAGGTTTTATCAAAGTTCATGTGGAATTACTGGTAATTGGGAAAAAATTCATGCAGTGTTGATTATTTTATTTGTTAATATTTATAGTTTATTTTGTTGTTATTTGGATTTTTCATTTAGGAATCAAAGTTGTGTTACCAGTTTAAATTTTTCACTTTGTTATATACAACAGCTGGTTCAATTAACCAGTTTTCCTGGACTATATTTAAACCAGTACTTATTAACTTACCCTTCCACTAGGAACCGGCAACTTCACTAACATGGAGAGGAAAATTGACCTTTATATTGTATTGGGTATGAACATCCGCAGCCGGGAAACAAACCCCGAATACAAGGATACAAATCCAGAACACTAACTTTACTGTACCATGCCCGCATCTTTTGTTTCACATGTACCAAGAATTTTACAAATATTTTTTGTGGTAGATTTATGTTTTTTATATTTTCTTTTTATTATTGGTATTGTAATTCTCAGACTTTTTAAGCTTCAGGTACATCTAGTAACATACTGACAACACAATGGATGGAAATTAGATATGTCTTCATATATGGATCTGTTCATTATTTCATAGAATTTTGAATGATGATAGGCTAGCAGAGGGTTTGAATGAATCGATTTGAGTTTGCTAGTCATTAACGGCTATATATAAGACATAGAAATGTGTGCTAAAGATAACACTCCAGCATTAAACCAGTACTGTTAATATTGTCTGTGATGAGGGGTTTGTGATCGTGGTTGACTGTTAGGGAATTTATGTCCATCTTGTCTGACTCTGAGAAACTTACAATACCATGTTTTTATATCTGTATATTTTGTTAGGATATTCGTTCTATTAAATATATGTACATGTATTTCACTGATTAGTGAAAATAGCACAAATTTATATCTATTTTTGACATTAAGCCATTTATGATAGGATTATAATTCATTAATAATTGTAGAAAAACAGATTCTGTTCAATTGAATCTACCATAATTTCATACAATTATCTTGCCAATTAATTAAGAAGAACATAGAAAAAATTATTACTCAATATATCACAACTTTCAAACTTCTAGGAAACGTTTCAAAGGGTGGGTTAGCTGACAGCAAATATTCTGTAATATTTTTCCAAGGTTTTGGGCCATTAATGCAATGCTATATTTTGTTGTATATACTTCATCCATTTTTATGTGTTCTCTGTTTTAAATAATGTTTTTTTTCTTTTTTTCAGATTCTTAAAATATTGGAAACGGAATTTCTCTAAAGATTTTATTCAATGTTTGGATAATTAACATCATTTTATTTTTGCTGAATTTCATTGATTTTGTGTATACATTATGTCTGTTCAATAAAATATTGAAAACGTAATCAAAATTAGTCTTCTTTAGTTCATGAACAGGGTTGGTCTCGTGGTAACTCACTTGACTACTGAACGAGAGGTTGTGGATTCGAATCTCAGATACGGCTTTTTCAAGTGTCCTATACATTGTACATAGTTCCCACTTCCGCAATATTTACCTCCCTTGGCGGCCATCTTGCTTGGCAAATTTCTTATGTGCTTAATAGGATAAATCAGAAAATCGTGTATTAAACGACTCAATTTGTGAAAGATAACTTAATCATGACGTTATTAAACCATAAGCACAACAGGTTTAAGAAAATGTAGTTGTCACATATGAATATCCAATATTTAGAATTATCAGAACAAAAATATAAATATTTTCTATCAATGCTTGTTGAATTTGCCAGTCAAGATGGCCGCCAAGGGAGGTAAATATTGTAGATGTGGGAACTATACCTAGCAAAGTCCTTTGTTAAGAAATCGCAGGAAAAGGGTGAGGTGTGTATCAGGACTTTTACACCAGGCATTATAAAGAACCAGGAAGAACTATTAATTTGATAAAGCAAATTATAAGCCATCCATGCAGAGTATTTTTGCATGTTGGTTAAAATTAAGCAGATAAAGAATGAAGCAAGCATAAATTTATGAATTGTACTTCCTAGCATGCATGCCTGTGCAAGCCACAAATCCACTACAAGCCACATATATTACAGCAAAATACCTTTCATTGTGATGAAGTAAAAATGAACTATATATGGCAGTCAAATCATATGTAATGAGCTAATGGAATAGGAAATGGACCTCTAATTAACAAACCATGCCAATGACTGCCAACCAAATTAAACTACTATATATAGAGTAATGTTTCTTATTAGCTCGTTTGCGTGTGATTTGACTTGCACACCAAACCTCAAACAACTGCCGTAGTCCGTTTGTTAGTTGTAAACTATGATTACAATGTTTTTAGTGTAAAAAGGGGGATAATTCTGTCAACATGCTCGATAGAGTTATGGTTCTTGATCAGTACTCAGACTCATCATGCTCTACCTATATATATCAAATTACATGCAGTTCCCTTTGGTACTTTTCAAGTTATTTTAAAGTACAAAGAAAATGACGTTGAGTTGAAACAGGTACCGTCGGATTATACGTACATACCTGATTGAAAAGGGGATATAATTTTATCAAAATGCATGAACGAGTTTTTGTTCTTGCTACTTCCACAGACGTATACTATTAATTGTATTATACGTCTCAGTTACTTCATTTCCACTCATTCCCTTAATACCTATATTTTAATTTTCAAGTTCAATGAATGCAAGTTTCAACTGAAAAGTGTGACTGAAGGATGGAAAACATCAAACCTATATATCCCCCCGGATCTGAAGCTAGCTATAGTAGGGACAAATTAGTATGCCCGTTTCTCCTGTATCTCAAGTATTTCCCTTCTCCGTGGCGGACCTGTAATGAACATATAGCTGTCAAATGGGAAATGGGCTATTAAACAATTGATAAACACAATTCATGAACAACATTGAATTGCACAAGTGACAATGTAATATATCTAGCTAGATCTGAGAAAGTCCATGATCGAAGTACATCGATCGATCTTTGGTATAGAATTATGAAACTACACCGAACAAACTAACAATAAATGTTAATAACTTGTAATTGGTGCATTTCTTGTTTATGGTCATGACGTATCAATTATAAGTTCCACCATAAATATTTTTTTAAACCAGACTATCGTGCAGGAATCCGTGCCTAAAAGATTTTTGACAACGCACGCGCTCTTCATTGGGTATAAGCATTTCCGCAACATAATAAAGACACTGATAATACTGAGTTAAAACGGCTTTGAATTCGATAATATAATAATTGATTGATATTTACAGATTCATTACATTTTTCACAAAACATACTTTTATGTTACGTTTGGCAATCACTCTGCATTTATCAGGTAGTTTTATTGAGACCTGCATATCGATCGACAACTCTTGACACGCCTGAATTTGAAAACTAACTATATTAAATTTTAATATTTATATACATTTCTTTTGGGAACATGACCCATACCCTTGGGACTGCATTGGAACTTCAGCAGTATTTTGTTAAAAACTGAAATTATGCGTGACTGCAATTTTACAGTGTTTAACTGAGATGAACACAATCGACGTAACTGATGGTGACTTTTAGCCGTCTCTGGTTTTCAAAGATTTTTTTGCAGAGTCGTATGTAATATTAAACGTCTCTCGGTGATCTTAGTAGTTTTTTTTTTAAATTTTCAATTCGGACTTTTTGTCTGTGAATTGGGCAAAAAGATGCTATTTTCATTTGGGAACAACAGGAATGCTATATTACATAGAACATAACAGAACATGATTTTATTTAGTAACTTATACATAACATAGTATCTCGTTACAAACATATGTATAAATACAATAAAGTTTTGATCATGTGACATCGTGAACATTCAAATAGTAGTTCTAAGAAAGACAGATAATTAATAAAAATACATAACGTAATGACAGCAACCCAGGGAATATGACCGAATATCGGCTATAAAATCTAGCACGAAAAAAGAAGGGAAAAACACAACAAAACCAGGTAGTTTTGTTTAATTTAATCAAGGACTTATATACATACATGTATATAAGTCCTTGATTTAATACAACTATTTAATTAGTACCTGACAAAACCAAACTAGCTAGATTACACGAAGTCACGATAATTTCACGTTAAATAACATTGTGCCAGATGTTAGTATGGTAAAGTAAATACAAAGAAAACGAGTGGATTGTAATTAATAACATATGGACAAAGACAAAAGAACCGGAGTCTGTAATCTTTATCTACTACTTTCCAGAATCTTCCCGTGGCTTATCAGATATCTCGCATTACCAAATATAGAAATACCCCACTGTGAACCCCTGTAGAGTTACTTCCCTTAGTACATCAGATTATAGTGGCTGTAACAGTCATTTTCAGTGCATACGGCTTTGTTTAAGAAGGAAATTCTAACATTTTCATTATGACCTTAATCATTTAACTATAATACGTTCTAAAACGATCAAAAATACATTTTTTGAGAGAAATTCTAAAGTGAAAGTAGATACTCTTCAGAAAGGAGATTCAGAAATTGACAGCGTGCCGATTTGTTCCGGTTGTCAAACTTAGGTGTGTGAGAGCAATTTTTGGATTTGTCCTGTTGATTTATCTATTATTATTGTGCTTGCGGTGAGTATTTGTTTGATTTTGTTTGCTTGTTTGTTTAATATTCAAGTTCAACTTGTGCACTCATTGATATTATGCTGGTAATGATTGAATCGTGACTCATGTGGCGTTGTGAACATTTTTTGTGCATGATTTTTCTGACAACATAAATGCACGAGAGTAGATAGCATAAGCCAGTTAAAGTCTACAGCGTACCCGGTTTATAATGTGACAAGTCGGTTGCCGCATGAAAGGCAAAACAATATTAAAAGAGCGGCTTTAAAAGTGTTGGAAGCCTAGAGAGTAGACACTATTCCATTATGATTTAGTGCATCTTTTATCAGAAACACCGACTTCTCGTGTACTGGTATTTGTTAAAGCAAAGTAATTCAATAGTTCATACGGACAAGTCTTGCAACTGAATTTCTTAAATTACTGCTTTAGAATTTTAATGGTGTAATATATAAGTTATAACTTCTGGTCAAATCTACATTACAATTAGAAATTTACTCAGCCAAAAACCTATATGGTCACATCCGTGTGCAGCCATATCTCTGAATGAAGACCACCCTGTAAATAAATGTGCATTCTCTGAAAAACAGTCTCTAATAATTTTAAACGAACTGTCTTTAATAAAGGTCACCTGTCAATGAAGACCATCTGTTGTCTTTCCCAAGGGTGGCCAATGTTTACAGGTTTGACTGCAGTTAAAATTCAAACTCAAAGCTGGTTGCCCAGCTGGAAGAGTTGCATGAAGAAATTTTCTCAATCCCTGTTTAAGACAGACCTTGAAGTCCCTTCGATGGTTACATTTATTTCTAGCTCTATTATTTAAAGATTTTTTTTCCAGGTAATAATAAAACATCAAGATGAGTGTGTTGGCACTAAAAGAAGCGGGTAACGAAAAGTTTAAAGTGGGTAAATATGAGGAGGCCCTTTCTTTGTACACAGAGGCCCTGCAACTTGGGGACGTTAAGGACACAGATAAAGCTGTGATTTACAAGAACAGGGCCATGTGTAATCTGAACTTGGAGAAGTATAAAGATGCTGTAGATGATGCTACTGAATGTAAGTTGATCTTCATCTCTATAAAATACTGTTACAAGCCTCTGAGCATTCAGGCATTATTTTACTGCCTTATATGCAGAAGTAAAAGGTTGATCTGTGATCAGTGGTCCTCTCAGGGATGATTTTTCAGTGTTGTCCCAACTACCAAGACAGGTCAACTACTGTAACTCAGGGTTTTTTCTCGGTATTTTGGGAATACGACCCATACCCTTGGGATTGGGAATTTTCGCTGTGTTTTAATCAAAATTGGGAAAAAATGTATAACTACAATTTTTGCAATGTTCAACTTATTCTACTTATTCTCACACAGAACAGTAGCAGAATAAGGTATTTACTACCAATAGTGATGTTAATGAACTTATAAAATTAATAATTTTTTTTTTATTATTTGGGAATTTTTGTCTGAATTGGGAAAAAAAATACTATTTTCCATTGGGAATATGACCGAATTTCGGCTATAAAATCGCCCCCAAAAAATACCTGTACCGAGACAAGTCAACTACTGTAACTGTGTCTAGAAAATCACGTGAGACTGGGTGAGCGAGGCATGTATTGGTGCTTTACATCGTGCACGATAAAGAACCAGGAAAATCTATTTGATTAAGGGTAGGGATAAATGCACAGTTCTTCTGCGTCTTAATTTTCTTATCTCCCCTCTCTCTAGGGTGCCTCTGAAGTGTCCACAGCTGTCCAGTAGACAGTAAAACAACAGATAAATGAAAAAAAAACAAAGAGTTGTTTCCCTTTGTTAAGTGTTTTGAAACGCCATTTGATAGATATTATTAATACTTTATCGAATTTTTTTCTTGCTTGCCGTAAATTATATTAAATTCTGTGGATACTCTCAAAAACCCATTATGTCACATATATTAGAGCAGCTTATGACTGAGTATTTACAGCAGTCTTAACTAGTACTCTGGACCATTTTAGGGAATATGAAATTTGTCGTAATTTTTAGGCTTGTCTGAGATGATTAATTATAACTGATGATTTTCCGATAATTTTTTCAGCACTAGAAATTGCCCCTAATGACCCTAAGGCCTTATACAGACGATGTGTGGCATTTGAGAAACTTGATCGTGTAGAAGATGCTTACAAGGATGCCGCTATTCTTCTCAAAGTGGATCCAAAGAATGGAAAAGTTACACCAATACTGAACAGACTTGCACCTCAAGTCAGAGAAAAGGTCTGAAATTGAATTTAGATTAGTTTATCATTATTAAACATAATTTCTCTTATCTACATAACATCTAGGCAAAAGAATAATAAACCATGCATGTATAATCATAATGTATTTAACTCTATTATTCGAACAAGCACAAAAAGTTTCAAAGAACATACTTAAGGAGCGGCCTGTCGGGGGGTTTTCACCTTCTATAACAGAGGCCTATTAAAATTTCTTTAAAGTCATGCAGTTTTCCCAAAAATCAAACTTACACCGGCTTTTTGATTTCCCAAATCAGCAATTTTAGCGATGATTCTTCCCAAAATCAACAGGCTAAGGCCTCTTCCCGATGAAAAGAGAAAAAACCTTCCTGTCTGGTTAGCTCAGTTGCTAGAGTGTTGGTCTACTGATCAAGAGGTTGTGAGTGCGAAACCTGGGCGAGGCTCACACTGTGACAATTTGTTCCCCAAATACTTTCATGATACTACATGTACAATTGCAGTCTTTGAATTAATTTTTTGTGACAGGTTGCCCGACTACATACTTTATGAAGAAAACTCTCTAAAACTAGGTTATCCCCCAAAAGACTTAAAGAAGGAAAAAATCCTTTCGGGCAGGCGGCAACCCACTAATTCGAAGACTACAATTTCTTTATTTTGCTGTTTGAAACTGTAGGATTGGTGCCAAAATTAGGGTCAGTTACGGAACCAGAAAAGTGACTATGTTTTTTTTTGCCTACCGGTAATCATATCCAAATGTATAATTGATAAAAAAGTAGAGAACTGGTCTTATATTTAAGTCTTATTATTTTTCAGGCTGCAAAGCAAGGAAGCACACAAAATAAAGTCACCAAGATGTTTGACATGGTTTTTGACAAAGAATCTGAAAAAGATAAAAGGCTACAGGTAATTGTTCTTTCTACTAAGTAAAAACCATATAAAAATCAAAGTACTGAAAGTACTCATGGAAACAGAACTTACATAGACTTGCACTGCATGTCTCATGAAATGGGAACAATTGCATGGCAGATGTAGATGAATAAATTTGTTTAGTTTCCAATGACCATAGTTGTCAAATTGGTAGTTTGACAATGTAGATGAACGTAAAAAGGTGATAAGAGGATCTTATAGTGTTATAGTAACATGATTTTTCCCAATTTAGTTTTGGTAAATTGACAAAATGGAGGGGGGGGGGATCCTGTTCAGTCATGTGACCTTTTAATAATGACATTAAAATTTTGGAGTCTGATGGTCTTTGATTTTTCTATTTCGGTATTTAGGCTGCGAACAATTTGGTCGTACTAGCGAGAGAGGATGGCGGACCGGAAATGATCTTGCAACAAAGTGGTATGGAAAAATTGAGTCAACTGTTGAAAGCGGAGAAAGATATGGATTTATTACAGGCAGCGATCAGAGTACTGTCCTGTCTTACTCATGACAGTCGACCTAGGGTAGGGTTTATAAAGAATTTTTTATGTACAGTTTAACCTGGGATAGTGGCCACCTCTGAATAAAGGCCGTCCTGTAAATAAAGATCATTCTTTAGAAACAGTCATTGTTGAGATTGATTAAGAACAAAATGATATATCATAAAGGTTGCCTGTTAATAAATACCGCATTTACCCGATAATCGCCTTCCTTCACAAGTTTGATTGTATTTTGAAATACTTCTTTCTTCTATGATGTCAATAGAATCTGATGCTCACTAAAAAGCAAAATATGAATTATACTGTGTAGCAAGTTGAATAACATGTAAATAATTTGGACAAATTTTTGAAAGCACAATTTGTCATCTGTATGCACTAATTTGTACTAAAAAAAATTGGCTGTGGCAAATTTACAGTATTTGATAAGACCTGGATCATGGATTCAATCATTCGAGTATTAATTATTAATTTTGATTCAATTTGTCGCAGAGTGAGTTGGTCAATCAAAATGTTGGTGTGGTTAGACTCGGACAGCTGATGGCCATGCCAGTTGAAGGATTGTCAACTTCTGTAGCTTTACTCCTCCATAACATGATGTTAGCAATTTGTGACTATGCCTCGTACAAAGCCAAGATGGATATCTTCGAAGAAAAAAGAAAACAGAGGGATCCTTGTATTAGGCCTAAATTCGAGCTGGGTAATTTTGTTACTTGTCACTTCTTTTTCATTAATTTTCTAGAGTAATTCTTATCTAAACTTTGAAGCCAGTTTTATACTCCTAAAAACAAAAATTAATGGCTACTGTTAACATTCCAATCTTCAGAGATTATATAGCCAGGGATAACAATACAGGATATATCCAGAATTCTGGAATTATCTGTCCTGAAAGTGCTATGATTTCTGAGCAAAAGTTATTTGATGAAATATCTCAAGAAATGGCAGAGTTTCGGTTAATCTAAACAGCTCTGAAGGATTTTCTTTATAAATACAAACTGAGTTAAATATGGAAACAATGTGGTTGAAGGCCTCTTGTTTGGCAAAAATGGTCGGACACATCTGATTTTGAGGATTTTTAATTTGGCTCTATTGACACCCCTGTATAGCTCATATGAAAATATCAGAAAGTTAAGAATTTACTGAATCTAAAAAAGTCTAGATTTGTTTAAGGTCAGGTTTGTTGATGTGGGAAACTTTTTACCCCTTAGGTACAAGATGAAGCTGCATACATATATGCTACTGTACAATATGTAGAAAATGGATGTTCAGTCTTGGAAGTACTAAATTGAATTATTAATATTTTTAATTTTTTTTTATATTTTTTTGTCTTTTAGATGATTTCCAACAGAAGTTCTTAGATGAAGTTTTCTTTGGTCTGATAAAAATGCTGCAACATATCAAGGTGTCAGCGTGTGGTCGAGATGCTGCAATGGAGCTTATGCTTAAAACTATCACAAGAAAAACTGGATTACACTGGAGTAGAAAGTTCCTAGATTCTGATGGTAAGAAAATCACCTTTTTTTAAAGAAACTTATCATCGGTCAGTAGGGCTGTGGATCTTTGGGTAAGTGGCTATCTGATCCAATCCACGATTCAACACTTAGATCCGCAAATGAAATCACAAATCTTTTGTTATCAATAAACCAATCTAAAACTTCAATGTTGCAGAAGCCTGTGACCTATTGCTTAAAGGTCTGATTGGACATCTTAGCCAACAAAATAGTACATGGTGAGACAATATTTATTCAGAGAAAAGAAAATCTTCAGAACAAATAATACACTTTATGGCCAGGTTTTTAAAGTACTTGATAAATTCTATACACAATTTTCATACACAGGTATTGATGGTTTACTTCTGATCGTTGGAGCTATAAAACAACACGAGACAATACCAGTGACTGACCAATCCCGGATGCACGCTTCATTGTTACTGAATAATATCTGGGAAGATCTCATTGGTGACAAGGAGAGTGATAAATTCCGAGGAAAAGTCAGCGAATTTTTCCAGTAAGTACATGAGACAGTCTTTTTAAACTTGTCTAAAAAAAGATGAATTATACCGTCTGTGTACGTACTATAGCAAACATTATTTTATTGTTAAATTTTCATTAATTGTATAACAATGTAATTGTAGATTTGGAGTAAGTCTTAAGTATGTACAGTAAAACCTGGAAAACAGGATTTTTTTCTGAAAATCGACAATCAGTCGATTTTTCATTTTGCATTTTAATTTGGAATTTGTCAAAAGTTCTCTGAAAACTGGAATTCTCAGGAATTGGATTTTTGGCCTAGTGTGGGAGAGATCACGTTTCAGAGGTATAAATGTATATGAAATAATTTTTTGTATTTTTATTTGTTCATGTTAAAGAAATATCAACAAAGTAAAGTGACGTTAAGTATGCTTTTCACTGTTATTGTTCTGTGATTTCTAAGCAAGAGTTGCCTCCCTTTAATGTATGTTTTCACGTTTAGGGAATTATTTGCGAATGACGAATTAGAATCCAAAGTAGAGGCTGTACGTGCTGTCTCCATGTTACTTCAAGGCCCCTTTGAAATTGGAAACATGATTTTAGGGTTTGATGGTGTCACAGGGATCATGTTGGCCCTTGCTCAGAGTGACCGAGTTATGCATCAGGTAAGAATGACAATTATTGAACCTTAAAGGGGTCACATTCATAAATATTGTATTTCAGTTTTTATACACATAGTGAATTCTTTTGAATTTCAATCTAAGATCTGATTGATATAAATATTATGGTACATTGTATACACAAGATTGGTTAGAATTATTATTAATTTGTTGTTTTTTTGTCAGCTGGACTTCAAATATCTTACAAGATTTTTATTACCCCACCCACCACCAAAGGCAGAGGGATATTCTCGTCTTTAGTCCATCGGTTCCACTTTTTGAAATTTTCACTTTGGAAGGTTTCTGATTAAAACTTGACAGTCATATAGGTAGTGGTGATGAGTCAAAGGTATCCAAATATTGTTCAAACGGTATCTTGAAAAAAAAAGTTAAATGTAATACTGGGAGATTTATTTTTAGGTATATCTGCGCCTATTATGACAGATTAAACAATAATTTCATTGATTTGTGTATCAATATTATTTTCCAGCAAGTTGCAGTTGAAGCCATTGTCCATTCAGCTTCTAAGAAGGATAGGTGTACGGGATTACTCGGCAATGCTGTACCTATTCTGAAGAAATTATACCATGATGGTGCCGACGATAACATCAAAGTCAGAGCTCTTGTGGTAAGATTTTTAAACTTTGAACTGGGTTATCTGTAAGATTTCTATAGATTCTTGAACTCTGATCAGAGTTATCTGAAAGCTTTGACTAGATTCTTGAACTTTGATCAGGGTTATCTGAAAGCTTTGACTAGATTCTTGAACTTTGATCAGGGTTATCTGAAAGCTTTGACTAGATTCTTGAAGTTGGATCAGGGTTATCTGAAAGCTTTGACTAGATTCTTGAACTTTGATCAGAGTTATCTGAAAGCTTTGACTATATTCTTGAACTCTGATCAGAGTTATCTGAAAGCTTTGACTATATTCTTGAACTCTGATCAGAGTTATCTGAAAGCTTTGACTAGATTCTTGAACTCTGATCAGAGTTATCTGAAAGCTTTGACTAGGTTCTTGAATTCTGATCTGGGTTATCTGAAAGCTTTTGCCATATTCTTAACTCTGATCATGGTTGCCTGAATGCTTTGACTTGATTCTTGAATTCTGATCTTGGTTATTAGAAAGCTTTTATGAGATTCTTTGACTGTGATCACCATGATATTGCAACAATTAGACAAGATTCTGCAATTCTGATCTGGGTCAACTGAAGGCTTAGGCAGTTTTCCTTTCTGATCTGTGTTAAAGAATGCTCGACAGTTTTTGTCTGTATAGAAATATAATTATTAGGTCAGTAGTATTGTTAAGGCCATCTGAATGTCATTGTTTGCTTTAAGACATTTGCTACAGTTAGCTACATTTTTCACATAGACATAATTATAGGCAAAATGAAAACTAAACAACGAGTTAATGATCTCGTTTTTGAGTTATCTGCCCTTGAATTTGATTTTTTGCTTATTTAAAAACTCCTTCTTACAACTGAATAAAAAATCCTCCCTAGCAAGCATAAAAAAGGAAGTATATTTTTCTCTAGAAATATGACTGTATATTTTATACATTTTTTCCATTTCAGGGTTTATGTAAACTGGGGTCATTTGAGGGATCAGATGCAACAAAAAGACCCATGGCTGACGGATCTACAATCACATTGGCCAAAGCTTGTAGAAGGTATGTGTTTTTATTTAATATTGGTTTGATTGATTGATTTCGGCATAAGATGCATGGTTTATAATATATAAAAAAAACATGTAACATAAAAATTATAATAACAAAAATATTAAGATATTAAACCATGACATGGTTCTAACACCAAGGATAACACAAACAAGTGCCTGCTCTTGTTTCATTGTGGTCCTTGTACTGGTGGCATGACATAGAGAGGCAAACTTGATAGGTGCTGTGTAATAAAACACAGTTGTACATTGGAATATAATTGACCAAATGGGTTTTCTTAGAGTCTCAGTGAAATTGTGCTGTCAAAGTGGCATTTAAGCTTTGGTTGAAGTAATCTTTTTACTTTGGTTGAAATAATGTTTCATCTTTGGTTAAAGCAATATTTTACCTCAGTTTGAAGTGTCATTTAACCTTTGAACTATGAACGTTAATTATATCTATAGATTTTTGGCCAACCCAGCTGGAGATTTACAAATGAAACAGTGGGCGACAGAAGGTCTAGCCTATCTTACACTTGATGCTGATGTCAAAGAAGAAGTTGTCAATGATCCAACAGCATTAGCAGCTATCATAGAAGCAGCTAAGGTAAGGCCGATTAAATTGCACAACATTAAATTCATGATTTCTAAGCATGTCAAGTCTTATTATTAGATTTTACAGGTTTAGGCTAAAATACCGATTTGTGTCTATTGTCTTGACTGCTAAGGTAAGGCAAGTCTAAATAAGATGCTACTGAGGTAAAAAAGAATTCATGTATTAGAATTCATTGTGTAATTTCGGATCCTCACTAAAGATAGAAATGTTTATGACCATGAGATCTAGTTCAAGTTTTATACCCAGCCCAATCAGCATAGGCACTTCAGAGTTATGCCCCTTGACACTTTGAAAAATGAATTTTGACAGGCGTACCTGACACTCTTGTTGCATTTTAGTTTTAACTTTAAAAAATCCAAACATTTGTTTATGATATGTTACTGAATTTTGGACTGGTTCTTGAATATTTTTTCTGTATTTTAACATTATGTCTTGCAGAACCCCAGTCCCAGTCTAGTGTATGCTGCAGCAACGATGTTTGTTAATCTGACTAACAGTACAGACAAACAGGACATAGCCCCGGAGATGGTCGAACTTGCTAAGTACGCCAAACAACACGTACCAGAGGAACATCCGAAGGTAAGTGGCACGTCCTCATTGAGTGTCCACTTTGATATTATCTTTAATATTTAATATTCCTTTTAATAGACTAGAAGTAATGTTATATTACTTAATGTTGAATAAAAGTTGTTGTTGTTGTTGTAATGAGCTGTTACTGTTTTACTGTTTTTATACTCCCGCAAACGAAGTTTGAGCGGGAAATATTGGAGTCACTCGGTCGGTCGGTTGATCAGTCAGTCCGTCCCTCCGCATAAAAGGTTTTGGAGTGAACTACTTCCACGTTCTTTAAGCGATTGCAATGAAACTTGAAATGAGTTATCGCCATCAAGTGAAGATGTGCAAGACACAATTTTCATGCCCAGTGATCCACTCATTGGAGAGTTGTGTCCCCTTAAAATTAGCCGTATAGTGTACTATTGCATTCTTATTGTCAAAGTGGTGGCAGGGGTATTAGTCACCTCTGTAACAGCTCTGGTTACACCAAGCAACTTAACCACTAAACCACATCCGCAGCCGTCTTAGATAAGTCAGGCGTGCTGGAAGCAATTTGACATTGGGGCATCGGAGGGTGAGGATTTCTGAGGTGGTGCCATGAGTGAAATTTTGCCAAAATTTTCCTTTTTTTGCCGAAATATTGAGGCATTAGTGGCTGACCCTATTGCTCCAGCTCCGGCAACTCTGTAATTAGACACCTCATATCTATAAATGTATTGTTATCTCATTTCAGGATAAAGAAGAATTTGTTGTAGAAAGAATTAGGAAATTGATAAAGGCTGGTATGATTGGATGTTTAGTCGCACTTGTGAAGACTGAGAGTACAAATGCTAGAGAGCAAGTTTCCAGGTAAGATTTAGCCCATGTTTTATCCTGTGTTATACAATCATAAATGAATATAGTGAATCCCTGGCGTCCCAAATATTAAAATATGTTCTATCAGCCTTTTGCAGTATCCATTAAATTCGACTGAAGAAAGGCTGCGGAGGCTTATTTTAGCTCCGCTGCATTGTCTGCGTCTGTGCAAAGATTTTAATGTAGCTACTGCTCAAACTCAAAAGAGGTAGCAACATGAAATTTCGTAGGTGGATTGATCTCACTGAGGTAGTGGACAGATGAGCATTGACACCGCTTGCAGCCTTCGTGTTTGTTTCCTGACTGTCTGATAGTGTTCCTTAACTAAAGAAAAAAAATAATATCAAGATAAAAAATTTAAACTCACCTTCCCAATTTTTTTGGTCAAGTAACTGTAAAAAGTAAAGGTTTTGTTTATTATTATAGCGTCACCTCTATTGAAAGGGTCAGCCAAGTTGGCTTATGAGACACCTATCTTTTGTGTGCACAGTACCTCCCAAATCCCTTCATTTTCTGCTGGGTGCCTGACTGTGATTGGCCTATGTTAACCATTATTTAACTAGCTGGCAGCTCACCAACTGACCGTATCAGTTCTAGCCCAGTCTTCACTGGGGTTCGAACCTTAGATCTCCCGTAAACATGGCTATCTTTTTCTAGTCTTCTACCTTAGTAAATGGTGCACAAAATGTACCGATTTGTGTTCTGTTTTTTCAGGGTTTATTTGACAGTAGCAACAAATGAGGTGTACAGAGGGTTAATCGTACAGACTGGTGGTGTTAAGGTATATACTTAAAGTTAATACATGTACACTGCATTTTCCTCCTTTCAGAATATTTTGTGTGGCAGTTTTCAATTGTCCAGGGAGATTTGTTGACATTTCTAGCTTTAACAGTGTAGGGGTATACTAAGGTAGCTCCACCTACCTTTTATAAGCTAGCTCCACCTACCTTTTATAAGCTAGCTCCACCTACCTTTTATAAGCTAGCTCCACCTACCTTTTATAAGCTAGCTCCACCTACCTTTTAAAAGCTAGCTCCACCTACCTTTTATAAGCTAGCTGGACAGCTTCCTGACACACGAAATTGGCCTGATTTCGGATGGGATTAGAATTTTTAGTGGACAGTGATTACTAGTTTTAGAATATACCATCTCGACTACAGTAAAAAGTACTAAAATTCAGTAATTTATCACAGTTATACTAATTGTAATAGAGTTACATGTATTTGTATACCTACCGCAAATAAATTTTATATCTGTATCATTATTGTCTTTCTTTCAGGTGTTACTGAATCTATTTCTTGAAAAGAACTCAGATCTAGGAAAACAGGTAGCTGCTCAAACATTGTCCAAGATAGCCATTACGCAAGATCCAAAGATTTCCTTCCAAGGTCAAAGGGTAAGATCATCTTTATTGGATCTGATCACTTTGATTGTCTTTTGTCTTT
Organism: Lutraria lutraria; assembly: GCA_964023205.1. NCBI lineage: Eukaryota > Metazoa > Mollusca > Bivalvia > Venerida > Mactridae > Lutraria > Lutraria lutraria. Next base: position 3,486,253 of record OZ026850.1, read on the forward strand.
TTTTACATTATCCTTTGTATCAGTGTGCATTTCATGACATGTGTGAACTGTTTTATGTTTAATTCTATTATAAAGCAGCGTTGTTGCTCATTGTTACGTTTTTATACACCTTTATCGATAAAATCTATATACCTATTGCATTAAATTCTGTCTATACTCTTCAGAAAGTTTCAAAACTTATTTTACTAGTTGATACTATTGCTTCTAGTTTGACAAATAAAAAAACTTATTATATTCAATAGAAGCTGAATTTTTTGGCTTTCGTATGTTATTGAAAATTGTTGGATTAATATCAGTCTGTGATATTGAACACAAATAGTACAGTCAAACCTGTGAACAGAGGACACATTTGGAAAAGACTTAATGTGACCTTTATTGACAAGTGGTCTTTATTCAGAGGTCATTTGTTGTAAATAATCAATGACAGTTTTTAGAAGAATGGTCCTTATTCACTGGATGGCCTGTATTCTCAGAGTGGCTTCTATTCAGAGGTGGCCGCTTACACAGTTTCTACTGTATTTGCATTATTGATTGAATTAAACAAACTCTTAACTGGACCATTCTGTGTTGTTAACAGTCTTCGAATTGGTGGGTTGCCCTCTGCCCGAATGTATTTTGTTCCTACTTTAAGTCTTTAGGGAGACAACCTAGTTTTAGTGAGTTTCCTTCATAAAGTATATAGTCGGGCAACCTGTCGCAAAATATTAGTTTGAAGACTGGTTAATACTTATTGATTTGATAACCCACTGTCATGTTGTTATTCACAGATGTACGAGGTTGTTAGACCTCTGGTATCACTGCTTCATATAGAAAGAACTGGTTTACAGAACTTCGAAGCTTTAATGGCATTAACAAACTTATCATCTATAAGTGATTCCGTCAGGTAGGATATCATTGGTCATGTATTTACCAAAATCACTCCTGTATAAGACACATATTTTAATGTTCAAAATCTGGTATGTCTTAGACATACGTGTAGAACTCGATCCAAATTTGCTGTGGCTAAAAACATTATTTAAATCTCCTATGTAGACCACAGATGGCATAATACTAAATATCAGTCATTATATGCAGACCATTTCAAGGAGATACCCCTCAGCAGACTGTACTCTGTGCCTGGTCTATAGCTCACCAGAGCTTTAAGTGCTTAAGATGTGTTAGTATAGTGATCGCCCGGCAGGTGATTGTGTGATGGTCATCAATTGTTTCAAATGAAATCTCTGAAACTACTGAACAAATTCTGATCAAACTTTGTGGGAATGTTTATCGGATGGTTCTCTACCAAGATATATCTAATGATACCCCTGGGTTCAATATAAACACAACTATTAACTGTTATAGCATAAGATGCAAATCTGCAATATTTGCGTAATTCACCAAATGTCAAGTGCTGTTTTCCATATTATTGAGGCTTTATTGTGTGATGTAATATAATTTATATACGTATTGTTACAGGAAGAGGATTGTGTCCGAGAAAGGTGTACCGATGATTGAACATTACATGTTTGAACAGCACGAACTGATCCAGAGAGCTGCTGTCGAATGCATGTGTAACATGGTCCTGCATGAACCAGTAAGTACTGTGGAATCATTAATTTTTGTTGGAGATTTAATTTTGTTGATTTCGTGGGTTGGCTCATCCACGAAATCAAATCCCACAAATTCATATGCAGAGATAAGGCATTTTTTTCAAAAATCAAAATCCACGAATTTTTGTCCCCATGAAATAGCCATTTTAGTAAAATCCACGAAAATTGAGCCCAACGAAAATACAGTATTTCTTCTTTGGGGTTTAAAATTGTATCAACGGCCAGGAACCTTTGGCAAGAGGGAGCTTAGAAAGTAGAGGAAGACCCATTTAACTGGGTAAAACCGCCGACCTTATGTAAGCTAATTTGATGGCTTCTTCACATGCTGATATGCCTCCTGTCGAAGTAAAGGGGGTTTATTGCTTTGCTCATGTAGGTTGGTTCGTAACCAAACATTGTCCGAATGATTTGGACTAAGCTCCTCAGGTTTGGTTGGGAGGTCGGTCATCACATGTAGATGACCCCTGTTGATTTTGAGGTCGGTAGGCTACCGTGACCTTAGCAGAAAAACCTTGTCCGACCAATTATTAGAGAACGATTTGGCCTAAGCACCTCAGACTTGGTACTTGGTTTGGAGGTTGGTCATTGCATATTTAGATGATCCTTATTGATTTTGAGTTTAATAGGTCAAGGTCTTATTATCCAGTTGACCTTATGAGGGCATCCAAGTTTCACAAACATTTCTTGTTTTGTCTGCTGCTAGCTGGGTAATAAGTAGAAATGTCCCATTTATTTCATCTTCTGAAAAAATGATTTCAGTTTTATATTTTACTTTTATTAGGTTGCTAAGACATTTGAAGGAGATAATGACAAAGTGAAGTTTATGGTTCTGATGTGTTCTGACGAGGATGATAAATGTGTGAGAGCAGCTTCAGGGGCCTTAGCCATCCTTACAGGGGACAGCGAGATTGTTTGTAAAAAGATTTTGGAGGTGAGTACAAATCTTGGATTGTCCACATGAATTATAATGTTTATCTGTTGTATAACTGCCTATTCGAATGCAATGGTCATTTCAGAGCCGCCCGAGAGAGAGAGAGAGAGGAGGAGATAAAATACAGGAGAACCGGGCATTTATGATCCTACTCTTATTTCAAATGTTTTTTCTTGGTTCTTCATTGTGCCCCGGTGTAAAACACTGATGCTTGTCTCTCTGTTTTTCTAAATACAGCACTGGGCTTAGTAGTTGGTACGTTGTCACAGAAGTTTCCCTGAAATACTTGAAGGCAGAGCTCAGATTAGAAACAATGACCTTTTGATTAGAAGTCATACATTTTCAGTAAAATGCATGCACTAATTACTTTTATATACTGAGAAAAATGAAGCAAGTTTTGTATTTACTATTACAGGTAAATAAATGGGAAGATTTTCTAACAGCTGTTGTTGTGAACGAAGCCCCTGATATTCAGCATAGAGGTTGCCATCTTGTCCGCAATATTGTCGCCACAAGTAAAGAAATCGGGGAGAAAGTGTTAGCCGGACAGGTAAATATCATTGTTTTTTATAAACAAAATTAATGTACTCATCCTTTCAACTTATTTATAAAGTCTGCTAACATATTCTTTGGCTGACTAGGAGGGCTGAATGTTCATCGAGTTTGTTACTGTTTATCTGAACACTCATGGAATTGTTAACATACTCTCATTTGATTGGTCATGAGGTCTGAATAATCATAGTTTGTTTACATACTCTTGTGTGATTGGCCAAGAGGTCTGAATATTCATAGAGTTTGTAAATATACTCTTGTGTGATTGGCCAAGAGGTCTGAATATTCATAGAGTTTGTAAATATACTCTTGTGTGATTGGCCAAGAGGTCTGAATAATCATGTCTGTTTACATACCCTTGTGTGATTGGCCCAGAGGTTTGAATAATCATGTCTGTTTACAAACCCTTGTTTGATTGGCCAGCAGCTCTGAATAATCATGATGTTACTATAATGTTGTATTTTCTTGCAGTTACTTGATGTTACTATGGCTGTGTCTATACTGGAAGCCCCTGACAGACAAAAAGCGAGGGAATGCTGCAAAGAGACTTTACAAATGGCTGAAGAATACGAGATCGTCAAGAAAAATAAAGATTAAATGTTACCATAGCAACTGGACTGATTTTTAAATATGTTCCACTTTGTGCCAAAAATCGTTGACAGGAACAATGATTGGATTTGAACTGAATTGAAGTGTATGCTGTTGGAGACCCTTATATTTAAGGGGTCAGTGTTCTCTAGTACAAATATTATAACCTTGTTTTCACCCATGATCATTGAGTTACAAATTTTATTCAGTTATTATTGGTGTCAAACTGAACGGGTTATGTTAGGGTCGGAAAAACTAAGAAATACAATTTGAGAAAAGTATGCCTGGAAAATCTCAATTTGAAATTGTCTGTATTACATTACTGATTCAGGGTTGTGAGTAGTGGGATGGCAAAATTTATAAAGCTTGGGCTTGGGGGGCACTAGGGGCCCCCAGTGGGTCCAGGGGATGATTAAAACCAGAGAAATCCACGGATAAAAGTACCCCACTCCCACCCAATGTCCCATTATTGTAGAAATATTGAGATAATCTATGTGTTTTATAAAGAAATTGTTAGGTTGCTGTTTTTGTTAGTATTGACCATTTATGCTATGTGCTATAGAATTGTAGGTTTCTGGTCAAGAACATTGTTGATAATTGATGGATATAGATTAACACAATTTCGACATATACTACATGTTCTAATTAGTCAACTTGCAAAAACAATCACATTCTCAAAATGGCCAGTTTTGGTATGACTGGCTGTTGACCTTTATAGAGAGGTTTCCCTGTGTATGACATTATTTCATAGATGGAATTGTATTCAACTCTGAACAAACTCTGTCCTATAAGGACACTGAATCTCTGTTTTTAGTGTGTTTTATATCTTCATTGAACAAATTATTGGTGCTAAAATATCATCTCAGTTCCCTTATCATTGTCATCAAATTTTGTTTCCCATTTGATTCATGTTCACAAAATTGTATGTAAACAATTTATAGTTATTATTACTAGATTCAGTGTTTGCAGTGTTAAGAATTATGTTACAAATTGCTTGTATCTTATTTTAGGTTTTGTTGTTGAGTATAATTGAGCTGTAATCAACTAAGGGTGACAATATTCTGGATATATTCATAATGTCCTGAAAGAGCTATGATTTCTGAGCAAAATAAAAGTTATATGAAGAAAATATATCAAGAAATGGCAAAGTTATGGTCAATTTAGTCTGAAGGATTTTTTTTACAAAAAATACAAAAATAATATACTACTGGTAAATATGGAAACAATGTGGTTGAAGGTCTCTTGTTTGGCAAAAAATGCTCAGCAGCATTTGAGTTTCAGGATTTTTAATTTGCTTCTATTGACACCCCTGCAGCTGCTGTACAAAACTTGAGATCAGTATCACAGGATCTGAGATTGTAAAATTCAAGATCACCTTCATAGGATGTTAGGTTGTAAACCTGAGATCAGTCAGCCAGCTCCAATCTCTATTTCGTATTTTCAATATTCTCAGATTTATCATAATAAGACGGTATTGCAAAATTATAATTCAGTTAATAAAATGATGGATGAAATATTTTTCACACATATTGCATGCATGTATAAGCAAGTTTGAAATTGGTTGAGAATGGAATTGAGATTTGAGTTCAATAGCCAATCTCAAGTTTTATAATCTTGTACCCAAGGATTAGATTTTATGCTCAACTATATTAATTTCTTAGTATCGAGGGTTCAACGCAACAGTGTCATAACTCATATTGAAATAAGAACAAGTTACGACTGTGTTGCGCTGAGCCCTCGATATGTATTTAGTAAGCTGTGTGAGTTAATTGCAAACTTTGCTGTCTGTGAAAAAATGAAATGTTTGCCTTAAGTGTTGATTTTTTACATACATTTCCCCTCGAACTTTCATATCATAACTTATTGCAATATTGCTGTAATTGTTGGGTAAAATACAAATGTTATGTATTCATATATTCATCTATGTAATGCTAATTTCTGCCTCACCATTTCAATTAATTTTGAGGTGATAAAAATTTTGCCCTTTATGGTCATAACATACCTTAACAGTGCTTGAGTAAGCATTCATTTGACGAAAAAAGTCGTAGTCACTCGACATATAATTTGCTTAAGCCCAAATATGTGCAGAAAATCTGTATGTATGCATTACAATATCAAGATTTACTTTTCTTTAACATACTGTGCCTTATTTTAAGTATTTTATGAATGCCTTGTGTGTTTTTGTGTAATATATCTGTGTTTATATATATATACCATATCCCTGTTTGATCCATTGATATTTATTACATGACATTTCTACATTTTTTTAATAAAAATAATTAGTTTCATAGTGTTTTTTTTATATATCTTGTTAAAAATGGCTTTTTTTCAGCTTGAACCAGAACATTGTCCAATTCTGTACCGTATCAGCAGAACTGTACTGGACTGGTTTTCAAAATTTTCGACTTTCACGTTATGAAAATATTACCTTCCTGACACAAATTTTCCAAAGACAACAACATTTCCATAGATTTTTGTGAAAATTTCAATTCATGAGAGACTGGATGAACAGGAATTCAGTTATGATGGACGAAAATGTCAATACCGACTTTACATCCATAGTTTAAATTGAGTCATTATTTGAGTGCTGCTGTGCGATTTCCAACCAGATGGGTCGAATTTTACATTTTCACTTTTTTGCATATTCTTTAAGAACAATTATTCACCTTTTATAAAACTTCCTCACTCATGTAGTTGTTCTGTCTAGAGAAAAAAAGTTATATTCAAGGAGAAAATGCAATGACTTCACCAAATTATCATAGATAATATGATGTCTCAGACCGGTTTTCCCAGAAACAACACAGTGGCCCTCATTTTTTCTTCGCACTTGTTCTAGGTGACAGTTTTTCCAATTTCCAGTCTTCATCTTTGGGATCATCTTCTTCGATATCTTCATCCATACTTTCCAACTCCTCCTCTTCCTCATCATCGTCTTCATCTGAAGGATCTTGATCATTCTTCTTATCTTTCCTTTTACCTCTGTTTAACAAATACGCTAAAATTGGCTGCCGACCTCTCTTCCTCTTCGAACTTCTAAGAACACGGTTAAAGGCGTCTTCAGTTTTATTTTTATCGGAAGAGTTTGCTACTGAAGTGCTAAAAGGTATTGACAGTACTGCTGAACTTGCTGTACTTAATTCATCAGTTTTAGGTAACAGTTTAGGGTCTGGCCCAGTTTGTTCTTTTTTTCGCTTTCGTCCTCTTCCACGTTTTTCACCTGTTGAATTTTCTATGCTTTTTTCACTTTCCAAATCTTCATGGATATCGGCAGGAGAAACATCACCTGAATACAGAAACAGATGTTGAGTTTAAAAATGCATACGCCCATGGTGGCATGCTCGACGACAAACAGACGGACGGACAAGGCGATCACAATAATAATTTGCCTCCGCATCATTAGATGCCATGGACATAAAAATCTAGACTGCAACAAATTATAACCACATAATTCTTGAAGGTTATGTAAAACCCTGCTTCAATTAAATTTAACTTGATATTATTAAGTTCATAACACAATGTAACCTCATTTAGCAACCACAATCAAGTCCAAACCATTACGACAACTTATTGTTTTTTATGCCCAGGTCACACATTCACAGATCACCTTGCTGGTTCCACAATGGATTAAATCTCACGGATGCCAATTTCCATGGTAAAAAAGTTTGCGGGTATAATAAATAGCCTGAAATTCTTACTTTGCTTTTGTGAGCGTACATCCGTTATAAGGATTTTAGATGCAGTACTGGTTTCCGACACATGTGTGCAGGATGTTGCTTTGTCTGAAGAACTGGACTTAGTTTCTGTTGATTTGTTCAAGCCGGTTCCCTGTGCTACAGGATGATTTAACTTAGTTATGGTTTCCGGCACAGGCTTCCTGGGATGGTCTTTCAGCAAGGAGCTGTAGGGTAGGTACAACTTTTCTACCATAGGAACAGAATTATCTTCATCTTCGCTGTCAGGACGGACATTTGCTAAAGTTTTAAGAATATTGTCTGGGCCTCTTTTACTGTTTGGTCCATCCCCGATTCTCAACTCATAACCATGTGTAATTTCTCCATCGCTTTCTTCTGCGGACTCATTATCTTCCACACTGTCTGCCTCAGAGTCAGCAACTACGGACTCTAGAAAAAAGAAAAAAATCCCAAATAGAATATTTAACGGCTAATTTTCATACACCTGCAACCTACTGTCAGCTGTTTCAGTTACCATATACATGTACATACCAGCAAGATGTGAACCAAACCACATTTCCTTGATTCTGTACCAGTACTTTCCTTGATCATCATGTAAATGTCAACTTGATAACATCAAGATAAGTCTTTGACCAAATTACAACAAAGAACATAATGCTGAGGGTTCAAAACTCAACTGATATGAAAATTCAACAGAAAAGATGCATCTACAATACAACTGGATTTCCTTATCATAGTGACCGATTCACTAAATATTACGAATTTAAAAGATCATTAGATAATGCAACAGCAAGAAATGCCAAACAAGATTTAACAGCTTTAAAAACACAAGTTTGATATCTCATGAAAATTAAAGTTGGTTGAATTTACAATGTGTAATGCCCCCTTTGAATTAAGGCCACCCAATGAATAAAGGCCATTATTTCAAAAACTGTCACTGATTTTTTTAATTAAATGACATTTGAAAAAAGCAACTTGTCAATAAAGGCCTGAATAAGTTTTTCCCAAGGGTGGCCATTATTCATAGGTTTGACAGAACCCAAAAATAAATAGCTTTAAGTTATATACCTCCACAGTAGTTGAGAAAATCGTACAAAATATGAGTTTTGGTATTGATGTATTCGTTGCCTCTTACGGTTCCAATATGCCCCACCCACCCATTGTTAACATTTACTGTTACCACAAAACACTCTTCTCCGATCTCTTCAAGTTTGCTACACTGAAAATAAAACTAGAGCTGTCACAGAGGTGACTAATACCCCGCAACCGCTTTGACACTAAGAATGCAATTGTACACTATACGGCTAAGCTGAAGGGGACATAACTCTGCAATGAGTGAATTGCTGGGTATAAAAATTGCTTTTTGCACATCTACACTTGATGGTGATAACACATTTCAAGTTTCATTGCAATCACTTAAAAAATGTGGAAGTAGTTTGCTCCACAAACTTTCATGCGGACTGACTGACCAACGACCGACTGACAGAGTGACTCCAATATAAAAATCAGAGTTCATACTTTACAAGTGAAGAAAATTTGATAATCATTTATTTCTGAAATGAAGGCATCTTGGCATCGTGAAAGTAGACTATAAAATTGATAAATATATATTACAAATTAATGATATTAAAATCATGTTATTAAATCACAAATAATATTAAAACATAAAACAGACCATGATCACATTCACTCCTCGGATAACACAAAAAAAATTAGGGAAATCGCTTGTTTCCATTGTGGTCACAGATAAAAGTAATGTGGTTGACACAAAATGAACTCCATATAAGGACCACCTGTCAATAAAGGCCACATTATGTCTTTACCAAGGATGGCCTTTGTTCAAAGGTTTGACTTTAATGACTTGTATGATAAAAGTTTGCAAATTTCAGGAATATATCCATAGTGAGTCTATTTGTTTTTATAAATTAAGAACTAGCACCCACCAATCCTTTCATCGTTCTTTTGATATCCCAACGTAACGCTGACTTCTGTAAGTCCAGAGTATCACCCCAGGAAGTCCTAAAAATGAGCAACAAAAATTGATAACATAATAAGATACTGTTATAGTTAAGAATTGGATACAGTGAAGTACATCACTACATGTACATTCATCTTCCCCTGAACACTCAGTTTATCATTTGACGGAGAAAAATGAATGTAATGAAATGATAATTTTGAGTTTTAGACCCGCCTCCATGGTAGAGAGGTTAGGGTGGCTGACTTCAAATCACTCTCACTGATAGAGGGTAGTGTGTTCGAGTCCCACTACCGACCATGTCTCTTTAAATAAGAAAGTACAGTACAACCTCTGTAGAGCAACACCCTTTGGGAGCTTCAAATATTGGCCGTTGTTTAGAGGTTGTTGCTCTACAGAGGTTAAATTTACAGTAAATATTAGTTTAGGGAAAGTTTGAAGGTGTTGTTAAAGAGAGGTTGTTGCTCTACAGAGGGCCGCTCTGGAGAGGTTTTACTGTATGCAGTTGCTTACGGAGGATGAGAGACTTTAGTCTAGTACTGGTTCTTCCCAGGAATCAGGGGTTTTTCACCTTCTATAACAGAGGCCTACTAAAGGCCCCTTCCCAAGTGAAAATTTCTTTAAAATCAAGCAGTTTTCCCCAAAATACAAACTTACACCTTTTTGATTTCCCAAATCAGCAATAATTCTTCCAAAAATCAACAGGCTTCTAAAGGCCTCTTCCCAATGAAGAGAGAAAAACCCTGGGAATGATGGTTAGGTGAACTGTCCGCCTATTATATCTTTGACTGTTCAAAAGGGGCAAAAACTCTTAATAAAATTCAAGTTTTGTTTGTAACAGATATAGTGGAATGTAGTAGATCTGTCTAATTTTACAGGTACATTGTATTATATACTTCTTAGTGAGGTTTAACAGAATAATACAAGTACATGGTTTGGTTATTTTGTAATCATAAAAAATTGACCAGTGCATTTCTTCTGCAATTAAGTATACTTGTATTAATTTTCTTAGCACAGTTATTAATTAGCCCTGTCTAAAGTCAGAGCATGGTCCAAGCATGATGTATAATACAATAACACATACCATAATTGGTTACCATTGATTCGAAGATCGTTAAAAAGTCTTGGTCTCGACATATCCTCAATAAATTGGTACAGACTATACTATCTATTTGAAATATAATTCATCCAGAACATGCAACCGATTCTGCTTCAAAGGTCTATCGTACTAACTGCAAGAGAAAAACAAATTTATTGATGGTGTGCAGTCTTCACGAAAAACTTTTTTAAGCACTGGACATTCGGTCCAGTGAAAATGCAAAATTTACTGGACCGAATGAACTTTCAGTGGACCAAAATGAGAATAACAGAATTTCATATAAATTGGCTACATGTTATATTTTTTTTAGAGTGATTCATATATTTCATTTTTTGTTCTGATAAATGGTAAAATTATCACTGAAAAATTTACTGGACCGTCGGACCACTGACCGTTTCAAATTTACCGGACCGATGGATAATTTGGTGGTCTCGGTCCAAGGACTGGTGCTAAATTCGAAGACTGGGTGTGAAATTTTACGTAATTTGTTACCAAAATTTTGACAAAGGAGATTACATTTGTACATAAAATAGATGCAGTTAAATATATTTACATGTAGAACAGTTAAGGCAGGATGAGAGCACATAGGAATCATTGTGAAAGAAACAAGAGGGCCAAGATGGCCCTTGATCGCTCACCTGAGAACAAAGGCACTATAATTAATGACCAGGAACATGTAATATAGTTTTCATTTCATATAACCCATTTTTATGTAGATTTTGATATCAAAACCAACAATCAAGGTATAATAGTGTTAAACAAGCTAAAACGTAGCAAATTTTCTAATCCAAAGGGCCCATAACTCTTGAAGTTGTCGCTGTAAATTGGCGTGGTCTTATTTTTTCTACGCCCAATGGAAGGGTTTCCTCTAAATCATCCAATAGAATGAAGAATTTCTTCTGTATAATTAATACATGTATGTCATGCCAGGAAAAAGATAGGTCAAAAGTGAGATTAGACACCTTCTCGAAAAATTAAAGATGATTTTTCTTTTATGACAACTTCCCATTTACTGTTATAGTTTTAATTCATCATTACATTGAATTCTGAGAAATTGTATTATGTTAACCTGCTCTTAGTATCATTTGTACTGTACTCTGAAATCATAAACCCTGAGGCTTTTCATTTTTCAGTGATTATGTTACATGTACGTTAAAAATTGATCATTTACCTCGAATTTGCACATTTTTCTCTCCCAAATAACAATGTAAAACAAATGGCGTAAATTTACACAAGGGACGTAACTCTAGTCGAATTGAATGTCCATGAATTTACCATACCTTGCATCATATTGTAAGTATTATTTTGTTCCTCTCAATATCGCATCATTTCGCGAGAAAATCTTTGCAATAGAATACATGTAGGTCAGTTAATTTTCTACATATTTAGTTCATACAAATTTAGATAACCTGTTAGCGATTTTCTACTGGACAAAGTGAACTAGAATTCGGATACTGAAACCATTCGGTCATTTTTTTAATGATTCGTGATATTGGCATAAAGATAAATTATTGTCGATCTCTTCTTGTATGCTTCCTTATTTTTATACATTGAGACATCTATGTGTATAACTTACAAGGACATTAGTTTGACTAGTCTGGAATGAATGAGTCGAGTCACCATTTTAATAAAAAATGATGATTTTTAATTTAATATTATCTCAGAGACATATAATACAACGTCTCTGATTATCTTTATAAATTATATAGACTTTTATCAGAGACGTATTATACATCTTTGCTTTTATTGAATTATCATGTTTTGATATACTTAGTATATAGCATGAGGGTTGTGTTTTTTAGAATAAAAAGGGTATTTTGTCTTTAAACAACAACAACAAAAAAAAACTATCAACCAATTAGTATTTCAAGCTTTAACAACAGCGACTGTATTTCATTTATATAATGCAGTCTTCAAATTAGTGGGTTCCCCCTGCCCAAAAGGATTTTCTTCCTTCTTAAAGCAACCTGTCACCAAAAAAATTATTCAAAGACTGTACATGTAAGTATTTGTATGTGGGACATCAGCTGTTTAGGTGATTCGTTATAGCATAAATTTGTGACAAAATGGCCGTCTGACATTTTAGCTATGCATCCTAAAGAAGTGGCATTGTTCAATAATTACCAAAAGTGCATTTATAACTGAAATGAGGTCACACGTACTTTTGAATTACCTTTTATCAAAATGCGATAAAAAAAACTAATGGGGCCAAATGTTGGCCTCAGAAATCGTTAAATTAGGGTTCAGGTTTCATTTGTGCCGGGTTAAAAAGAATCCTGACTGGTGTAGTCTCTCTATGTGGTAATGTTGTCAGAAATATGTTTATTATAGTAGTTCTCGATCTATCAAGATTGTGTTAAAAATGTAAATCATAGGTTTATGAAATAATAAAATTTAAGGGTTGATACGATGGATTGGTCCCAAACCTGTCCCCTCCCCCCCCCCCCCCTCAGTGCACTGAGCACTTTTTTCTGTTAAAAACCATAGTGCATAAAACAAATAACTTGTGCATTTATGATTCAGAGATGGATTCTGAAGCTCAAGACGGAGGGGCAGCCCCGCAGGAACCTGAAAAGGGGTCAGGACCCAAACAACAAAAGCCAAAACAAGAAAAGAAGAAGAAAGAAAGCCCACAAGCGAAACAAGCGAAACAAGAGAAACAACAGAAAAGTAAGTTCAGTGATTTTTTTCCCTTCTTTATACAGGTCCAGTAAACAAACCCTTTCCCATAGCATTTAGGCTTCAATTTTCCCAAATCTAAATTGAGAAATTCCCAATGAACATTTTAAAAAGGAATTTAGAACTATAAAATTGGTCATGACAAAGTTACGACCATTTTCTGACAAGAAGTATTGTATTCTAGTGCAAAGAAACCAGAGGACTTAATTTACTTGGCATGATCTATTGATAAAATTTCCAAATGGTCTACCGTTGTTGCCGCAACTCCAACATGAACCCTTTCCCAAAGAGATGATGAAAATCACTGAAGTTACAGTAAAGTTCAGTTAACTATAAAGGCGTAACAAAATTGGTTATTCTACTTGCTGTATATATAATTTTCCCCAGTGAGCCTAGACTTTTTGTTAGTTCATTCACTTTCTCAATTTTTTACCTTTCTCATGTAATGCACATGAAAGAAAAAACTTCCTTTAACTACAAAACCAGCCCTATTTTCAATGAATATTATTAATCAGAAAGAAACTATTCATTTTACGCCTGATTGCAAATAATTACTGGTACAGCCAGTCATATAAAATTTCTAATGTCTTGGGCATCTATTTGAGCATAGTTGGTAATCTTATTTACGATCTGATAGATGAGTAGTTGTCCTGTTCTATCTAGATATCATTGTTATTCAGATGTCAAGCCTGTTGCCCAACCTTCTGGGAGTCAAGCTAGTGGTGGAGACGGAGGCTCGGGACTCAGTAAAGCTGAATTGAAAAAACAGAGAAGAGAAATACAGGTATTTCTAGTTTTACTATGATTCAGGGTTCTCAATAAGTTTGTGACCTACAGGCCCAAAAGCTAGACTAACAGGCCTGCTCGGGGGTTCTGGGCATTTTCTAGCAATATTTTATAAACTTTTGAGATTCTTAACTGGCCCAAACACATTTCTAAGCCGCTAAATTGGCCTGCAGCCTGCTGTTATCCAAATTTGAATACTTCCTAATATTCTGTAAAATTCCTATTAACCCAACCGCGAAAATTTTCAGTGGGTAGGTAGGTAGGAAATAATTTTTTAACAACTTCTTTTTTTTATATTGAACCCAAAATACATGTCAGAATGCTATATTTTTATTGAAAGAAAAATACTGAGACACCAAAATAGGTTGGGTAGGATCCTTGTTTAGTGAGTATGTAGCATGACCATAAACAAAATAATTTTTAAGGATGGCCTGGGTCCGTATTCACAAAACATCTTAAGATTTTCTTTAACTTAAGTCGAAATTTTTACTTAAGTCGAAATTTCTTTCATGGTAAATGTTTGTAAACCAGTCATGAAAAGTGTGATGCTTTGTGAATACGGACCCTGATCAGTACCAAAAAAACAGGGAATTGTAAACATGATTTCTGGGCTTACCCGTATTGAATCTATGTTCTCCATTACCCATCTATTTCTAGGAAGCCCAGCGGGCTGCTAAGAATAAAGCCAAAGATGAGAAGTCCAGTGCCGCTCAGAAAAAAGAACAGGCCGTACGAGTGCCAGATAGTGTGAAGGCTGATGTACCAGAAACGCAGAAACGGGTTGCGAAGAAACTGGAGAAACAGCAGATTCCGAAACGTACCTTGGCACAGAGAAAAGTTCGACTTTTTAATCATCTACAGCAATATGAGAGAGAGATTTCCCTGACTCAAACATTACAGTATGTTTTATTGCCTATTTGACCATGAAATATGAAGTTTGTGACACATATTATGAATTGAGATGACCTATAGTGTAAAGACTTTGCTCAGTGCATCTATGAACCGTTTGTTTATGAGTTTTCTATTATATCCAAGTTCACATGTTCTTCGCATTGATTTGGTTCTAGAAATTAGGTTTCAGGCCGTTTTTTCTCCATTTCTGATCATTCATGCGTAGAAGTTGGTCGTAACTTGTGGGGAACACATTTATTACTGGTACAGAATCCAGGAAATCTGGTTGAATGAACTGCTGATCATTTTATAATTAAAACAATGTTGAAAAACAGACATGAAACCTAAATTTACGGTAGTGACTTGCGGAGAGCTGGGTTTGCATTGGTACAGAATCCAGGTTAACTGGTTAGGTTAACTACCACACATACATGTACATGTGTATGCATGTATGTAACTGATATATTGTTGAAATAGCTTGAAACATGAAATAATAAGTTAGTATTAGTAACCAAATGTTTTGAGCAAAATAACTACTTTAGAGAAAACCAACATGGTCTAAATGATAGGCAATAAATCCACTACAACCAGTATCTAAATCTTGATTGTATATTTTAGGTTTTCTAATACTGGCATACATCCGGCTATTATACGACTTGGACTGCAGTATGCTGAAGGAGTTATAAGTGGGTCGAATGCTCGATGTGTGGCTCTCCTGTATGCACTGAAAATGGTATAGTGAAGTGAAGTGCTTTCATATTATTTTTTTCGTTTAGTTTGGCAACAACAATCAGAGTCATTTGATGACTTTTCCAAATAAAATGATTGAGGACGAACCTGGATAGAACCACTGACCTTCTATAAGTTGGCTGGATAGATTCCAGCCCAAAATTCAGTCATATTCCCAAGGCCCGCCCGGCTAGCTCAGTGGTTAGAGCGTTTGTCTACTGATCGAGCGGTTGTGAGTTCAAACCCAGGACAAGGCTCTCACTGTCCGTGACAAATTTGACTGAATATATTACATCCTATGGTAAATTGTCCTCCACTTCTAAATTATGTGGGGTAGCTTGGCAGAAGCTTAAGGATAGAATGTGGTTAGTACTGGTTAAGGCCTAAATGAAGTCCAGGATAACTACCTGCCACGATACGACTGAAATGATGTTGAAAATGGCGTAAAACCTGATGAAACAAACAAACAAACATATTCCCAAATAAAAAAAGCCTCTTTTTTTCCAATTCACAGACAAAAATTCCCAATTGAAATTTTAAAAAAGTAACCATTTTGGGCAGGATAGTGATTGTGTTCAATTAAACATTGCAAAATTGAAGATGCTCATATTTTCCCAATTTTTAACAAAAAACTACTGAAATTCCGAATCCCAAGTGTATGGGTCATGTCCCCAAAATACAAAAGGAAAAAAAATCCATAAAAGCAAACAAAGAATATTTGTTAAAGCCGAAGAATATTAAATGTTTGTACACAATACATGTATTATCTTTTACAGTTGATTAAGGACTACTCAACTCCACCGAAGGAAGAACTTTGCCGTGATCTAGCAAATAAAATCAAACCATGTATAAGGTATATGTTTTCTGCTTTATTTCCTGTTTTCAGTTCAAAACTGGTATCACTATCAAGGCTTCTGTCTGATTGCAAAAAAATACTGTATTTTCATTTATTTTAGTTAGGCTCAATCTTCGTGGTTTTTACCAAAGTGATTCCAAGGATAAGCTGACCCACGAAATCCACGAAATTAAATCCCCAACGAAAATTAATGATTCCACAGTACAGTAAATCTTGCTCATGCGTCCACGTGTACTAAGCGACCTTTTTCTTCAGCGACCACTTCAAAATCCCCCCGAGCGTTTTTGCACTATGTTTTTAATGTATTAAGCGACCTTTGCTCAACGCGACCAGCGACCGCCAATATGTCGACAAAATCCGCCAGATCTTTTCATTAAGCGACCGTTTGACACGTCAAACCGTTATAATTCCCATATATTGTGAATTGTAAACACAGACATAATTAACACCTGACGAACGTGTGAAAAACATGACCGTAATCACTCGTGTATGCATAGAGCACTGGAGTGTAGGACTCAGGTAAAATACATGTTGTATCATTGGAAATCCTTGGGAAAATTATTGTTATGAATGTAAAAAAATAAAGAGTTTTTAGCAAAATAAATGACAAAAGACATTGAAGAAAACCGCGCCATTTTTTTGTTTACAGTAACTTCGCGTTACGTAAGTTTTACGAAAGCGTGATAATGACTTTTCTATCAAAACACCAACTAATTTCTCAACCCAAGTATTCATACTTCTCAACATCATGAGGGTATCGTAATAAACGGCACGATCAGCGACATTTGTTGTTGATTTTCAAACTCGCGTCCACTACAGACGTCTTCGACAAAGAAATCCATGAAAATACAGAATCGTACGGGTTTTTAGACCATCGCTATGAAAAACGATTTATTTCCCTTGTTTCACGTTTAACAAATTTCTTCTCCGGTAAAAATAGATTTAATTTGTCTGTATTGTTTTGCCATGGATAAAATGGACCAATCTTTGCACCATGTATAAGACAGACACGATTTTCGATTTGAAATGAAACCAGGCTGGGACTTTAGGTATAGTTCAACTATTGGAAATTTCAGGTTTTTGTATTAAGAGACCGTTGTGTTAAGAGACCACTTTTTGTCTTTCCCTTGGGCGGTCGCTTAATACAAGATTGACTGTACATTATTTCCGTATTTTCTTCACGGCCTGCAAAATCTGATTTTACTACTTGTCCATTTTGCCATAAGCATTTCTCAACTTGTCCATATGATATCTATATAGTAATTTATGGAAATTTTCACTTGTCCGTACAGGCCGCGGGACAACCTGTGCAATAATTTATTTTGCTGCCCCTGTTCTTTAGTCACTGTCCAGTTAATCAAGCAAATACATATGATTTTATAATGTCTTACAGATGTTTTGGTCAGCTAGACAGTATTTTGTGAAAATTTCTTTCTCTTGCTTTGTATTGTTAATTTATTTTTGTTTTATAGTTTTCTGAATCAGTGCCGTCCACTCTCAGTAAGTATGGGAAATGCCATCAAATATGTGAAATGGCATGTATCCCATACACCAGCTACTAGGAACGACAATGATGTAAGTAGATTAGCTTTCTGTGTATGACCCAAAAGTTGAAACATGTAGTGGGATACGGACATTTGCCCCCAATGAAAAATGGTCATGTGGACATAATTATGACCCCAGTAGAAACCCTGTTAAGGTTGGTCATCACATGCAGATGACACCTGTTAATTTTGAGGTCAGTAGGTCAAAGTTTCAGTGCAAAATCTTTTTCAGATCAATAATTGGAAATTACTATCTAGTAGGTGCTGAGGGGGCATCCATGTTTGGTTTTAAAGATCTTGTTGATGGTTTAAAATATAGACATTTACTTTTTACAGTTAACATGACAGTGGATCCCTAAATCGTCTGATAGGATCAAAGAAATGCTCATTGATGTATTATAGTGTACAGTACAACCTCTCCCAAGCAGCCCTCTGTAGAGCAACAACCTCTCTATATCAACACCTTCAAAATTTCCCTCAGCTGGCATTTACTGTTACTTTAACCTCTGCAGAGCAACAACCTCTAAATAACAGTCAATATATGCAGCTCCCACAGGGTGTTGCTCTACAGAGGTTGCACTGTACTTTGAGTGGCTGGTGTTCATAGTTTAACCTTTATTGACAAGAACCTGTTAATGCAGGCTTTTGTATTCTTGTACCTTACAAATACACTAAAACCTCATTTTAAACTTCATTCAATTTGCTTCGGCCTTGATTTTTGAATTTCCTCTATACCCAGATCACTTTCGTACGGGATGCATGCTCATGCGTCAAAATCATCTTCATAACTCAACTTACACACAGGTGTGTAGAAATCCTATCTCACATAATGTTTTATGGGCCTCACTAATCTGAACTTATCTGAGATTTCTAGACATCAACAGGAGTTTGAAAATCAACTACAAATATAAAATGGTCTTGCTGTAATTTGTAAACGAGGCCATATTAATATGATTTATTCATTGGTTCTATAAGTGTGGTCCTTATATTGCGGTTTTGCTGCATTTGTATTTTACTTTTGTTTTAAGGCCAAGAATGACCTGTGTGTCGCCATAGATGGATTTATAAATGAGAGAATTCGACTTGCCGCCCCAGCGATATCTGATGAAGCTTCGGCTAAGATTTCAGACGGGGATGTCATTTTAGTTTATTCATGGTAAATATACTCTCCTTCAGATTGAATTATATAAGCTATGGTGGTATGCTAACTTGATATGCAGTCAAACCTGTGTTAGTGGCCACCTCTGATTAAGGCCACCTTGTGAATAAAGCCACCCTGTTGCAATTCTTTAGAAAACCATCATAGATTATTTAGAACAAATTTACCTCCAAATAAAGGTCACCTGTCAATAAAGGCCACATTATTTTTTTTCCCAAGGGTAATCTTTGTTCACAGTTTTGACTGTATATCAACATCTTCATCATAAATTTACAAATACAGAATAAAAAATGTGTTTGCAGTCACCTTTGAATAAAGACCACTCAGTAAATTAAAGATAATTCTTAAAAATATTGTTTTATAATGCAGAACAAAATGACCCCCAAATAAAGGCCACCTGCCAATAAAGGCAACATAATGTCTTTTTCAAGGATGGACTTTGTTTATAGGTTTAACTGTCCTTTAAATTCTGGATAGTTTCTTATAGTGTTATGTTTAAAATGTGTGTAAATTTCAGTTCATCATTGATAAGAAGAGTGTTATGCGATGCCCATAAACAAAAGAAACAGTTCAGAGTGATAGTAGCCGACAGTAGACCTAAGATGGAAGGTATTTTCTTATGTTTTTCTGTTCATTCTGTTCTTTAAACCTGAAATGTAATTTGACATAAAAAATGGTAAGGCTGACATTTTAAATGTGACTATG